>OX380334.1:38742903-39942903 GCA_947425015.1 Pterostichus niger | reverse complement strand
GAGAACATTTCTAATTTTCCTTTTTGCAATCACAGCAGTCCATTCTGGAGTCCGGACCTTGAACCAATCAAACTTATTTCCTGTCAGTTCTTTCGCCTCTCACCTATCTGCTATCTCTCAGATTTAAAATCCGTTCACCTCTGCCAGGCCAGACAGACATCTGAATAGCGCTCGACGCTTCGCAGACCTCGAACGCCTTCGTTTTCACGTTGTGCTTACGTCTTACGTTACGTAACAAGACGTTACGTAGCGTTTGCGTTAGGTTTGCATTCGCTGGCTATTGATGCATAAATCTCCACCGGGGATTACTTGCCGAGCACTGAAACTCATTTTCTTCATTCTGATGCTACGATGAGAAATTTGCGGTCACGGGGAAATGGACGACTTTTGTGTTCCAGAAATAGAAAGTTTATTATTCATTTTGCTGGCTCATTCAATTAATTTGTTGTTGAAATGTGATCTGACATCGTTTCCCAATTTTAATTAATTTTTTTTTTGTTGGTTCTTATTTATTTCATTTAGTTTTATATATAAGATATTTTTTTTCAAACTACCAATTCGTTCTTTTTTTACTTCCTTGTACTAAGTAAAGGAAGTATTGTCATCGCGAAAATTTTCGGTTTTGAGATTTCAACAGAAATATCCGTTTTGACCATCTCTGAATTCATTTTGACTAATTTCGTCGTGACATCTGTACGTACGTACGTGAGTACGTACATACGTATGTATCTTGCATAACTCAAAAACGGTAAGCCGTAGAAAGTTGAGATTTTGTATTTAGGACTGTTATAACATCTAGTTGTGCACCTCCATTTTTGGTCATTATATAACTTCCGGAAGTGCTACTTTATTTTCATGAAAAACTATATTCAAATATAATTCAAAACTTTTCAAATTTGATATATAAGACTACTATATCAATGGAAATAACATAATAGATTTTGTTTAAAATGGACTAACCGGAAGTGATACATCACATGAAGCTGTTAAGAGTTTTTCTTGAAAAATATGGTATTATTTTGATTTTAGAAATAAATGCTGCAAATATAAGTTTTACAGAATAAAATTCTGCATCTAGCACATTAAGAATGATTAAATTATCCTTTTGTATAAGCGAGATATCTAAATTTAAAAATTATATATTTTTTTGTAATTAAGTTTGCTATGGATTAGAACAAACAATAAGAAAAAAAATAAAAAAATTAATATCAATGTCAAATTACGTCAAATATGTGCAATAAAATATATGTAGGTATAGTATAATACGCGTACAAGGAAGTTATGTGGTGTCCACATCAGATTTTTTTTTCTTGTAAAAAAAACACATAGTAAGAGCATAAGAGACTAGATAACTTGATAAGTGTCATTTTGATACATTTCAAAATATTTGCGCCTAGTAATTTAATTACATGATGTAAAATTTATTCAAATATTTTTTCTATGATTTTGATTAATTTTAGTGCTCCAAGTGTCATGTTTTTTAACAATAATACAACTCTCTTATGTTACCATGACAATCGAGGAAAATACGTTTTTCACTTTTACAAATATAAAACAACAGAAATTCAAAATTATATTACATTAAGGAAGATTATAAATATAAATGGGGTAGGTGGCTCAGTGGTATCGAGTCGGCATGTGGATCTTGAGAACCCTGGTTCAATTCCTAGGCGACAAACCATTTTCACCAATTTAAATCTACCCCTGTAGCTCCCCCTTCACTAACATCTTTGGGGGCCGTGATTTAGAACTTGTAGTATGTACCAGCCATTAATTTCTAATTAATTTTCTGTTACCAATTATTAGTTTTGAACAAAATCTGCATTGTCTAATTTATTAATAATTATATTATTTATATGTATAATACATGTATGCAAAATAAATTAGAATAGTTTGAAAGTGTTGCGACATAAAAAATGTGAAAATTATAAGAGCAGAATGGAAAATCTTCTTGCACTAGATACATAAGAAGAGAACTGCAATAAATTACACAAATCAACAGTGACTAGAATCTCCCAGCACAGCGGCGGTCGAATATTCCTAAATCCTCGCGAGAAAATTCCGGGAATCAATTTTTCACTAACCACACGTCCATTACATTCTCACACTACACTGGCGCCATCTACACTCACATCCACACACACTCACACACACGATCCCAAACTAACAGGCACATTTTTAAACCGCTGCTAACACTGCGTTGAACAGCAGATCCTGCTAGCAGCGAGCGTGGAAACCGGGCCGCAGAATAAATCGATGGATCAGCAGCGATGTTTGGTAATGTTCTCTGTTCGGTCAAAACGGCCGTAGTAAATTACCGTGGGATCGGAGCTGACTGTGAAATATGTGCCTGAGAAGAAAACAAAATATTGCAAAGACCTAGGAATTTGCCACTAAGGAGTTTCGGTAATGTCGTTTTAACTTACTTACATATTGAAAAGTATTTGTAATGGGGTAGTTAGCATTTAATGGGCACTGTAGCATGTAACCCTAAACCCTAAAAACCCTAAAAAAATTGTCAAAGTAAGGGAGTGATATGTTCAGATGGTCCAATTCAATAATTTTCTGAAATCAAGTTAATATTATAGGGTTTCATATCAGTCTGACTGCTAAAATAGTTTATGACTTTTGTATTTCAATATTTATATTTTGAATAACTTATTTAAAATAAAATAAAATTTAGATAATTAGTTATTTTTGTATTGTTTTTTGTTCCGCGTGAGAATATCAATTTTAGTCAAGACAAAAAAGTTTTGAACGCAGAAACCAATAATTTCGTCCACGAAATATAAACATTTTTTCTACAACTGTCAAAAAAGAATAATAAAATAATTATTGATTTATTCAAGAAAATTGAAGGAAAACAATCAAAAATAATATGAATTTGGTGCTATTGATGTGTTTATGTAAAGGATCGTAAAAGAAAAATAATTTGGGAGCGTGAAATACTTATTTTGCACATTAGGGTGCGAAACAGAACGCAAAACAGTGTTCGAAATACGCGTTGTCATGGTAATGTAAATGATAAGTATATCAAGTACATATTAGTATTAGAAAATAGTTATTTTTCTACGATTGCTATGAAAAGATGACAATTATGCTCTCATTTGTCATTGTAAAGTGGACATTTTCTGTGGAACAATCGAAAAATATCTTTTTTGCGCGTCTCCAATGGCAACGCGCGAAAAAGATTTTAAATGCGCGCTTATTTCAATAGTTACCAGGGATACAAACGAAACAGAAACTTGTCATATTGACAGTTGACAGAAAGAATTTATTTTCAGTATGTATACGTTTTTTAATAATTTAAGATGCAATCGTAGACAAAATGATGTGTGTATCACGAGCGTAAAGTGTCTTTGTTCCTCTTACACTATTGCAGCATTTGCCTTCGGCTTGCGCTGCAATTACCGTGTTCGAGTAACAAAGAATCACTTTACGCTCTTAATACACAAATAACTATTTTGTATTCAGTGTGCAAAATGAGTGTTTTTTTTGTTGCGCGTGAGAATGTTACTTTTAGTCGAGACCGTATGTCGAGACAATAAGTGATTCGAACGCGCTAAAAAACAATAATTTGGCCCACGAAATACAAACAACATTTTCTACAACTATAAATAAAGAATAATACAATAATTATTGATTTAGTTAAGTAAATTGAAGGAAAATAATCAACAATAATATTAATTTGATACTATTGACGTGTTATATATAACTAATGAAACCTGACAACAAATAATTTGGGAACCTGCGCGAGATACTCATTTTGCGCACTAGGGTGCAAAATAATGCGCAAAATACGCGTTTTCATGGTAATGTAACTGATGAAAAAATCACATATTTCGCGTATTGATATTAGTGCAAAAAATGAACATTTTTTGACAATGACAGAAGAAAATAGCAATTTTTGGTCTAGATTGCGAAATGTTACTTTTGCATTCGAGAATGCAAACGCATTTCGCAATCGAGTATCAAACAACGTTTTTTCGAAAACTATGTCCTAAAATTAGTAATAATGTAATGATAAAATTTTTGACATTTAGGATTAATTAATGTGACATATAATGTCTCCATGACAACAATGTATGTGTAAAATTCTTCTTATATAATAATTACTAATAAATATACAATAACAAAACACCAAAAAATATTTAATATTTTATAAAAACAGTACAACAAGATTTATGATGTTTACTATTTGAGTTGTGAAAAATTATGTTATTTATTTATTATTTTACTCACCAAGTAAACATCAAACAAAAACTATAACAATGAATAATAAATAAAAATAATATGAAAACTAGATTTTATATAACATGGCATGCTAACTATAACAAATATATAATAAACCATAAATAATTAGTGAATAAAATAATAAATAAATGCTACCTATGTAATACAATTGCTATCAAATCTGGTATTCTCTGACCAGCAATTGACAGCTGGTTGCAATAGAAACCAAACAAACGTTCTAATTTTTTTCTGCGATTTATTGGGATTTGCATTGCATTTCGCATTGCATTTCTCAAGAAACTATTTCAGTACACCAATTAGCTTCCTCAACCGGGATAAATATGAATAATTGCTCAATTAAATATAAATTTTGTTAAAGAATAGAAGTATTGTTTCTAAGCAAAAAAATAAAGTGACAAATTTTATTAAATTGTGAGCCTTTCTTCTATCAAAAGTTTTTTGCATCCTGCATGCAAAAGTCTTTTGCGTTCTGTAGACAAAAAAATACTCATTTCGCGTGTTGATAGTTGTCATGTAAATTTTAACTTTATATGACTGTTTTCGAAAAAATAATTTTTAATAGTAAAAATGAAATATTTTCACTCAGGTTAGTTAGTGGGGTGTCCTTAGCTTGAGATCCCTGTACAACTGATATATTGCTTCCCTCGCCCCTGAGTACATGCTGCTTTATTGGCCTCTGTACGAGTATTAAATTAGATAAATTAAACAACATGGCTAACTAAAGCAAACTAATACACTCATTGAGATGGAATACTTCAAGCTGAATTAGAATTAGTAATTTTAATATTTGGAATAATGTGAGCGGAGTAGGCCAGTCAAATATATAAGTCATGTGACTCAATGAGTTAAAGTTAAATGGGAAATGGAAAACGCCTAACGATGTTTTGTGTTATAACAAAATACTTCGGTAACCATATTTACGTATATCAATGCAACACTAAAGTCATTATTTTCATCATCATCATCATCATCTGTGGCGCTACAGCCCAAATCGGGCCTGGGCCTACCGGACACACCGAGCCGCAGTGTTTACACTGCCGTACTGACGGTTTTCGTAGTCAAATGCTACATTATTTAAGGCGTATAAGTGACTAGTTTATAGCGCCCGAGATTGATAAATACATGTAACTGTTTTTTATATTTTACGACAAATCACACATTGTCGACAGGCGGATTCGAACTGACGAACCTTGGCTCGGGTGACGTCACAGTATGTTAAGAGATGTGCCTTAACACGCTCGGCCACAGCGCCTGTTAAAGTCATTATTTTAGTTGCTATAATTTCAATCTTTCCTAAACAATATATGAGAATATCAGAGACTATTTTACATAAAATGGAATTGAAATTTACAAATAAAAATATGTCTCTGAACTTCATAGTGAGTCTGATGCATATAAATTAAAAATATTTCTATTAAACAACAAAGACAAAGGTAATTGTCATCCAACACTTGGTGAAACTAAGTTTAATAAAAAGTATAAAATAAACACTTGGCTAAGTTTCACAAAATTCAGCCTCCAAGTCACCTTATGAGGACATCGCCAGAGGCTGGCCAGCACAGTTAGTAACCATAGACGCGTTTCGCTCTTATTAGAGCTCATCAGTATGGTACAGTTCTTCGTCACCATCTTCTCCACGTGAACTTTGTTCTAGGTGAAGAAGTGAGTTATACCATACTGATGAGCTCTAATAAGAGCGAAACGCGTCTATGGTTACTAACTGTGTTGGCCAGCCTTTGACGATGCCCTCATAAGGTGACTTGGAGGCTGAATTTTGTGAAACTTTACCAAGTGTTTATTTTATACTTTTTAATATTTGTTTTTGTTGTTGATCCTGTGTTTGTTTGTGAAAAGGAATATGTTGGCTTTAAAATCTATGAATTGTTCAATTGATTTTATGTTGAAAATTTCGATGGTTATCCCATCATCTTCAGCTTTTTATTGTTACACAATTTTTTTCCAAATCTAAAGAATATAATGATATTACATTGTCAAGTTTAATAAAAATACACATGCGTAAGACTGAATTATTTTTAGGGTTGTGCCGTGGTCAATTGACTGGTCAATTGACTAAAAATATTTGACGGCCAAATAAAACGGTCAAATAATCTAAATGACATCTGTTGTTCAATAGAAATAGCTACTTACTATTATTACATGAATATATCTAGTTTGGTATTCTGGGTTCTGGAGAATTTGCTTACTTTACTTAACAAATAAAATAAATACATATTATTTTATTTCATTACGTCTTTTACTTTATTTTCCCCTTTATTTTGAATTTGATGTGGTTTTGTTTATTAGTTGTTGTTGGTTTTTCATTTTCAGTAATATTGGTTGTAGTAAACAGTACTATATAAATAAATTACAATTTTAATTGTGATTTTTATTAAATGTTTCTTGGTCAATTTGACTGGTCAATTGACCGAAAAATATTTGACTGGTCAAATGCACAACCCTAATTATTTTTTATTAAACTTGACCATGTTATAACATTATATTCTTTAGATATGGATAAAATTGTAACAATAAAATGATGAAGATGATGGATTAACCATCGAAATGTCCAACAAAAAATAAATTGAATAATTCATTGCTCCTAAAGCCAACAAATTAAAAAGTAATCTGTTTACATAGAAATAATTAAAACAAGCAATATATGTTAATTTATGCATTTATTGAAAATGGTATTGTTGGACATATGTCATCCGTGTCATCAAATCGTGTTGCAAACGCATGCTACTTTCCATAAATAACAGTATTTGAATTTTGTTTCTATCTCTATTTTATCATATATATTGTACATTACGTACGTCTCATAAGTTTTGACACAAATTACATAATAATATAAAAATGACAAGGTGATAAGAAAATAAATATTTGTTTAACACCTTAATTTAACTTTGTCAGCTCAATATTTTAAATCATTTATATCGATATGGTTCACAAAACTCGTAAAAGTATTTATAATTTAGTTGGACGAGACCCTAAAGCCGAATAATATGTATTTTTAAAAATCTAAATATATCTCATAGAACAACCATTTATCGGACAATTGGTGAATGTGAACAAAGGTCCTTGTATGACCGTTTTAAAAAGTGCAAAACTTAGAATTTTTACTACTGAAGCAGTGGTGACAAGAGCGAAAAGCACACTTAAAACTGACAACAATATCAAACATCTGTACCGCGGGAACTTTCACGGAATTATAAAAGAAGAGAAGACCCAAACTATACAGGCAAACAACTATCCAGAATCCCGATATGCTCAAAATTGAATAGAAGACAAAAATGTAAATTATATGAAGACACCACCCCTAAAATATTGTAGCGTCAACATTGCATCATTCTCTTAGTAGTTTTCCATTAGCTGAATCATCATATCTTCGTAATATAAATACCGTTGTGTTAGATAAGAAGACTCAGATATGTAGTTGCCTTTGTCGAGAGAAGTTTTGTAATCTAATTAAACTTGTATAATCTCATTTAATAAAAATAGTTTTTTTTTATTAAAAACGTGAGTTTACGTGTTGTATGATTTGTTCTGCGAAATGACAAGACTTCTAACCTACCCCATGCTCGTTTTATAGAAGATTTTTCGGCTCTTTTATATCGAAAAGTTTACGACGAAGGATAGGTGCCTAAAATGACAAAAAACTGGAATACAGAATATACAGAAAAGTCTGAGAAATACCGTGCAAAACCTAATTCTAGGTGTCCGCAGAAAATTGAGCTTTGTGAAAGATCACGGCTCTCTTTGCTTCAATAAAGTTCATAATTTTATTACTTTTGAATCAGTTACCTATTATGTATTATTATAAAAATGTATGTAAATATTTAATTACAAAAAAATACGTTGTTGAAATTTGTGATAAAACATAGTATATCCTATTAATATGTCTTTTATGCCCCCCCTCCGCAAATATCTTTGGGAGCCTTGATTTGTCGGCTGCTAATCGCACTTCTCGCGATGAAATATATCACTTACTGAGATCTACTATGGCAGAGTGCCACACCCAGTAATGGGTAAAAGACGTGATGATATTTATTTTTTATATTTTATGCATTTAAATTATTGTAGTAATGTCCAGTATCAATCGACGGATAAATCAATATTAAGTAAAAATCATATTAATTACATATCTATCACCATCATCACGCCGTTTACCCATTATCGCAGTAAGTGATATATTTCTTCGCGTGAAGTGCGATTATCAGCCGTCAAACCAAGACCCCCAAGTTATTGGTAGAGGAGAAGTCACAGAGGTAATTTTAATGTAGTGAAAATTGTTGTCAGCTGGAATCGAACCCGGGTTCTCAAATCCACAGGCCAACCTGAACCACCTACCTACCTATATATATGTATATATATTTATGGGGTAGGTGGCTCAGTGGTATCGACAAACAATTTGCACCAATTTAAATCTACCCATGTGGCTCCTCCACCACTAATATCTTTGGAGGCCGTGATTTGACGGCTGGTAACCGCACTTCACGCGAAAAAAATATATCAGTTATCGCGATCTGCTTAGGCTGAGTGCCACACCCATATATATATATTTTCTAATAAACTTAAGAAGAGATAATTGTTGAATGAAAAACTAAATATTAATAACTCCAAATTAGATAAGTTATTAAATCTCTCAAATAATTTCAACACGATAGGACACTCAATCCGTTGTATAGTATTTTCATTTTAAACTGGAGGGATCAGCATAAAACGATCAAACGTCCCTGTCCCATATAACTACAATGAAATCTATTAGTGCGGCTACACCATATCGCTTATATCCATACTCAATACAAAATCCAATTATCTTCGCAACTACTATAAAAAAATTGTTAATCAAAAATATTATTTCACTTCATTAAAATCTTTGATAACACGTCATTTGTCCATGTAGTTTTTCATTATCTTTGTATTTGTATATTTGATTTGTTGTAGAATATGTCATTGTTTTATGTTGTTATTCTCTATTGAAATGTGCCATTATTTTTCTTATCTTCGCTTTTTGTTTGAATTAATGTAAAGGTTATATGTAAGAACAGCCCCGGCTGAATATTGCCAATAAAAAAGTTTATTATTATTATTATTATTATTATCGATGGTCAAAATAGGTAAATTATCAAGGGTAGTATTCAGCCTAAAATTATTCTTATTTTTTCCTATGATTGACCGTTATGACGGATTATATTTTGAGTTCCTTTGTAAACGTAATTGCGGTGCATTTAATCGTTTTATGCCGATCCCACGAGTTTAAAATGAAAATAGTATACATTGTAAATCATAGGTCACTTTATCTAGTGTATATGTGCGGTAGATATGTTGCATAAAGTCGTTAACTGTAAGAAGAATGAGCATAAGTAAAAGTGCTTTGTAATGCTAAGCTTGAGAAATTACAGTCTTTTAAATTTCCAACAGAAACTTACATTGACTTCAAATGGTTTGACGTAAGGAACGAAGTACAGAGAGAATTCCTCAGAGGATTATCCACAAAAAACAAACAACTATGCTTGGTCTAGAGCAGTGGTTTCCAAACTGTGGGGCGCGCACTCTTAGGGGGGCGTGAGATTGTTTCGAGGGGGGCGCGCTATATAAAAATATAATTGAGGCTTATGAACACATTCTCCATTTACATCATAGCACACACGTGTTTCTAACTCGCGCTCGCAGTAAAATATCCCTAGTTTAACAAACAAAGCCTTAGAAATTTTATTAAGTTTCGTTATTTGTGTGAAACAGGCTTTTCCGCTGTAGCTGTTTTAAAGACAAAATATCGAACTCGATTATTCGTTGAAAAATAATTGCGAGAGGCGATATCTTCAATGACTCCCCGGTTCGAGAAACTGAAAAACAAGCGCCCATTCAGCACACTCAAAAATTATGATTATATTGTATTAAATATGCCTAATTTAAATTAAATATTATTTACAATCTTATTATAATTTTATGTTTATAAATGTTGTTACATTTTTGTTCTATTATTATGCTGTAATAAACATAATTTTAGGTTAAGAAAATCTTATATAATAACAATATTTGTTTATAGTACTCATTTTTTTGTATTCTATAAAATAAATTATTTACGATTTTTGAAGTTAGACTGTTATAAAAAATGAGGGGGGCGCGACAATTTTTTACGGAAAATATCTGATGTGGACACCATATGACTTCCTTGTACACGTATTAAACTATAGATATTTTTTTAATTGCACATATTTGACATTAAATCTTTTATTTTTTGTTCTAATCCATAGCAAACTTAATTTTTAAAAAATCTAAAAATATATATTATTTAAATTTAGATATCTCGATTATGCAAAAAGCTGATTTAAAAATTCTTAATGTGCTAGACGCAGAATTTAATTCTCTAAAACTTTTATTTGCAGCATTTATTTCTAAAATTAAAATAATACCATTTTTTTCAAGAAAAACTGCTAGCAGCTTCATGTAATGTGTCACTTCCGGTTAGTCTATTTTAACCAAAATCTATTATGTTATTTCCATTGATATAGTAGTCTTATATACCAAATTTGGAAAGTTTTAAATTATATTTGAATATAGTTTTTCATGAAAATCTATTATAGGCTTCAAGTAAAGTACCACTTCCGGTAGTTGTATAATGACCAAAAAGGGAGGTGCACAACTAGATGTTATAACAGTCCTAAATATAAAGTTTCAATTTTCTACGGCTTACCGTTTTTGAGTTATGCGAGATACGTACGTACGTACATACATACGTACGTACAGACGGCACGACGAAATTAGTCAAAATAGATTCAGGGAGGGCCAAAATACCTATGTCCGTTGAAATCTGAGAACCGAAAATTTTTGCGATTACAATACGTCCTTTACTTCGTACAAGGAAGTAAAAAGGCGCTGCTGAGAAAAAAAGTTTGGAAACCACTTGTCTAGAGCTTCCCAAACATCTCGTCACGCCTTCAACTTCGTCAAACGAAAAGTGTGAAAGGCAACACTCTGTACTGAGCTGCAGCTGCCGAGCGAGACAACGCAAACATTATGCAAATTGATGTGCAGCAGCTTTACAGCGAGGTGCAACGAATACAAACATAACTAAGTGAAGAATAATAAATCGCACTGAATTAAAAACCGTGCTGGAAACTATTCACGCTAAAGTCTACACTTACTCACATTTTTCTTGTGAAAATGTAAATATTTAGTTTTCAAAATGGTTTCATTCTAGGTCAAAACTTTCATACAATATTTAGTTGTTTTTAACATATGACTTCGACTGAACGTACAGTAATGAAGATAATTTTAAAGTTAAATTTTGATGACAGAAAAATTCGGATGACGCCTGGATTCGAACCAGGGACCCTCCCTCCTAACGTAGCATCGATCCCAAAGACTCCTATATCTATGATATGCATTGACAACGGGTTTCGTCTACAGCGACACAGTTCTGATTTATAGGGAATCATTCCACGAACTAATTTTTAACATATGACTTCGACTGAACGTACAGCAATGAAGATAATTTTAACCCTTTCAAGCTTACTGGTATAACAGCTATACCACATGTTCAAACTTCAATTCTGTTGCGGCTTGATGATATATTGTAGTTACCACATTTTAGTTAGTATATAGTGTCGCTATCTATTGAGAAAAAAGATCATTTGTTGGGTTTTGTGGCTCTATATCCGTAAAAACGAGTTTAATATTGTTTAGATATGCAAGATTTTACAGGTGGTTGTTCCGTATAACAAAATTAGTGTTTTTAAATGTTTTTTGTCACTATGGCCAGAAAGTATGCATATATTTCATTATTAGTAGTACATTCAATAGAAATTTGGTAATTTTGGAATCATACAATGTAACTTCTCATTTTTATACCATGAAAATTATGTGGTATCGTGAATGTACCACCAAGCAGATCTAAATATCTAAATTTTATTTCAGACAAACAATTTTGGCGTTATTCCGAATTGGAAAACCTAGAACAAGTAGAGATTGATGTTTTGTTAGCGAAAATTCCGTCGGACAATGAATCTTTATGTAGCGATGTAAATAGTGAAACTGATGATTTCGACATAGAGCCAAAGCTTCCGGAAATACTAATAGAAAATGAAAATATCAGTAATAGCGATTTTAGTGATGAAGACGACCTTCCACTTGCGCAGTTATTTCCACAAGAAGATATATTTTTGTGGAATCGTAATGTTACATATGCTAGAATGTGGCACTTCTAGAAGATGTGCTCATTACAGCACATGTGCTGATCAAAAAAGAAGCAAATGGTCTTGCACAATTTGTAAAGTTGGCCTATGCCTATCAGAAAAAATAAATTGTTTCCAAAATTATCATAAGAAGTAGTAAAAAGAGTAAATTTTATTGTGATTTTGTTAGCAATAATACAGTAGTAATAAAATTTGTTTATTATAATACATAAATATTTGTTCTTCTTGCAAATATTGTTATTAGTTCATGTTATTTGTAGTTTGTTCTGTGTATGTAAAAATATGTTTTGCTGCTTAGTGGTTACTAGGATATACCATATCATAATTATAATTTGGTGCAATTAAAAACAAATCTAATACCAATTTATCGTTAATTGTGTACTTAGATTTTGTAAAAAATCAAAAAAAGTTACCAACCCTTAATTCTGCCCGGAAAGGGTTAAAGTTAAATTTTTATGACAGAAAGGAGGTCTTTGGGATCGATGCTACGTTAGACACTATGACAGAAGAATTCGGTTGATGCCATACGTCGGACACAGGTGACGTGGTGTAGCGGTTAGCATCTCTGCCCGGCAAGCGGAGGGTCCCTGGTTCGAATCCAGGCGTCATCCGAATTTTTCTGTCATAAAAATTTAACTTTAATATTTAGTTGTTATTAAATCAAAACTACCATTTATTTCACATAACACTACTGACAACCTCAACTAATATATAGAGAGGGAACCAAAAAAATAAATTCCATTCTTATCGATTAAAATCAGCGAAAAATAATTAATAAATTCGTACATACTGTTACACTACATTTATTATAATAGTACAATCTGCATATAAGTTTATAATAATTATTAAGAAACAACAACAATCATTTATGTTGATTTCTCAGTTTTCTTCGGCAATAAAACATCCTGAATATTTGGCAATACACCACCTTGAGCGATCGTAACACCAGATAACAATTTATTCAATTCTTCATCATTACGGATGGCCAATTGTAAATGTCTTGGTATAATTCTAGTCTTTTTGTTATCACGTGCAGCGTTACCGGCAAGCTCAAGAACTTCAGCGGCTAGATATTCCATGACAGCGGCCAAATAAACTGGAGCACCAGCACCAACACGTTCTGCGTAATTACATTTCTTATTTTTAATTTAAATATTAATTCATTTGTGAATCTAAAGCCTTAATTGTTTGTGTAATATAAACAAATCGGTGCCGAGGTCGGCAAATTTCAACGGGCGCAATAGTTTTCAAAGACCTATTGCGTTGTTAAGGGGTAAGGCCACTCTAAAAAATTTTATAAATGCATTGTTTTCTATTTGCTTAAATTATAGTTTAAACCCTTAGGAATAAGGGACAATTAATTTAAATGCCGCGCGGAAGTATTTCAGAGGGAAAAAAGCATATATCTATTAGTACTAGTATTTATATATGTATATATATATATATATATATATATATATATATATATATATATATATATATATATATATATATATATATATATATATATATATATATATATATATATATATATATATATGACTCGAAACTTTAAACGCGTTTTTCTCGAGAAATCATATTTTCAAAATCGGGCGAAAAGAAATCTGAAATACTAATTGATGGATCGTGCTGAATCTTTTTATTTCTTATTCTAGATATAAAATACTCAAAAACTACGGGGGCTTTTTTTTAAAGTGCTTCATTCGTTTTTTATGGTCGTTTTTATACAGAAATTTAGTCCCGAATAATGAACTTTTTTTTCAAACGTGCGCCATTTTGTTAAAAATCTAAATTTTCATAATCCAGCCCGTAGTTTTTTAGAGTATACATCAGAGATTAAGAAAACATATGACGCACAAACGTAACAACAATGCCAAAACAAATTAAATATTTACTACTGTCAACAAATTTATTTCTCTTCCAACTTTCTTCGAAATGAGAATTAATCTCTGCTTCATAAATACAGAGTTATTTATTCATTTTTATTCGTGTTACTAAATTAATAATTTAAAGAAATCCATCGTATAATTAATTTTTTTGTTTATAATAGCCTTCTTAAATGAAAACAAAATTAAAAATAGATAATTAAAGAATCAACAATTGCGTAATTTTGCAACTTATATTAATTTTTCAAGTCATAGAGACGGCTGTCATTCTTGCTATAACATTTTAATATATATATATATATATATATATATACAGAGCGTTCAAAAAGTTCCGGAACGTTGAAATATCTCGAGAAATACACATCGAATCAAAATAACAAAAAAAAACATGTGTTTAATACTTTTCAAAAACTTATCTTATGTCACCATGCACGATCCCCCACTGCCATCCCCTGGAAGTCGGGCGGGGGAGTCACTTTGAAATCCTAAATGGGAATCATGAGAATAATAATTTTTCTTAGTTTTAGACGTATTATCCAAATGTACAATAAAAAATGGGAGTTCCCATTTAAAATTTCTAAGTGGCTCCCCGCCCCACCCCCAGAGGGTGGCGGTGGAAAATCGTACTTGGTGACATACGATAGGTTTTCGAAGAATATTAAACACGTGTTTTTTTGTTTCTTGATTCGACGTGTATTTCTCGAAATATTTTACCATCCCGGAACTTTTTGAAATATACGAGTATATGGCTGTTTCATATGTCATTAAAATTCCTAGTTTAAAAATTATAGGGCGGGAACGTCACTGTTTAATACTTTTCAAGAACCTATCTACCATACACGATCCCCCACCGCCACTAATATCTTTGGGGGCCGTGATTTGACGGCCAGTAACCGCACTTCACGCGAAGAAATATATTACTTACCGAGATCTGCTTCGGTAGAGTGCCACATCCAGTAATGGGTAAAAGGTGTGATGATATATTTATTTATTTAGTTATATAAATATTATTTGTTGGTCATGACCACTTACAGACTGGTCAAGTTTGTCCACAATTTTTTTTATTTTCTCAGTAAAGGAAATATTAAAACTGGCTGATGAAACGTCAGTTAATTATTCAGCAGTTAAAATTTATCGCATGGTTTGTTAATTCAGGCTTCATCTGAAGTTCATGAAATTCGCCTTAATTAACATAAATTACTAAATTGAAATAAACTTTCAGAACTCAATTCTAAATAAATCAACAATTATTTGGAATTATTCATATTTGTTTTTAATTAAACGACGTTGTAAATGTCTATTTTAATAACTGTCGAAAACTTGATTAAATAAAAAAGGATTGAACCGTAATTAATTGCTGAGTCTTTATTTACAAAGACAATAAAAATCTGTTTATTCATCATGAAATAAATATAAAATTGAAGCACGTGCATTCATTACATTCTAAAACTTTTTGCACTTATTAGCATACTTGTATGTTAATTAAATTTCAGTTTTAAAATTAAATTTATATTTACAGAAAAATCTGTGTAATTTAGTGAGGAATAAACATGCATGCATGAATGTGGTTGAAGCGAAAGTAGTGTGCCAGGATAGGAACATTTGACGAACAATAACGGAGTCCTCCATTATATTCTTTCCTGAAACTTCATTGAAATTGAAAACAATGTACAGTTCTAAAAAGTCTTAATTGATATTAAGGACTTAAAAATAATGTGGCGTCAAACTTAAGGAAATTTTCATCTTAAACAGCAGAGCTCAAATATAATTGTAGTCACATATATGATCTACTTTATCATTGCATACATTGCTATCAGTTATTTCAGATGGAAAAATAAATAAACTATAAGATTATCGTGCGATTTTCTGATCTACACCATTCAGTTTGACTGAATTCAGAATAAAATTCTCTATCAAACAAGCAAATAAAAAAATATAATTCCATTTAAAATAACAAAGTTGGTTTCCACAGTTTGTGAAACACTGGGTGAAAAAATTATTTTATGCTCATTAAAATAGTTTTGTAAAATAGAAATTGTTTACTGATTTAACCGACCTCGTAGGTCTTATAGTTCTCGAGATAGCAATAGTGGACAACATAAAATGAACATCCTGTCTATTATCCAGATAAAAATACAGGATGTTTCAGGACTACTGTAACAAACTTTAACAGCTTATTCCTGAGGCTATTTTGAGCCAAAAATGTCATATAAACATAGGTCCTATTCCTCCTAGTTACCAAAATACAAGAGGTTGAAGTTCTATAAATAACACGACATTTTCAAATTTTTTTAATCAAGATACTTTCGGAAAACAAAAATGCGCGCAAATAGGGGATGGGAAAGTTGGCTTCTATTTGGATATCTGTCTTGGTATTCTCTGGACGCATAACGGGCATTACCATTACATAATCCATAAATAAAAATCATATCAGCATATTCAGCAGTACTATAACCATCCATTATGAAACAATAATACAATCGTACAACAATTTTTAATTAAGACAAATAAGGTATGACTTTTCCATAAAATTCTTGTTTTCCGAAAGTATCTTGATTACAAAAATTTGAAAATTTCGTGTTATTTATAGAACTTCAACCTCTTGTATTTTGGTAACTAGAAGGAATAGGACCTATGTTTATATGACATTTTTTGCTCAAAATAACCTCAGGAATAAGCTGTTAAAGTTTGTTACACTAGTCCTGAAACAGCCTGTATATATATATATATATATATATATATATATATATATATATATATATATATATATATATATATATATATATGTATATATAGGTAAAATGAATGACAAAATACGTGAAACAAGTAACAAATAAATATCTGCATTGTTGTCATTAATTTTACCTTGTTACATTTTGTTTAATTTCGTATAGCCACCTGAATAGATGAATAAAAATTAATTCTAACATATTTTAATTACCTTATTTATCTCGAATTTATGACAGGTAATACATCGTTGAAAAGAGAAAAAAATGGCAGTTCAATTCAGCAGTACAATAACCATCCATTATGAAACAATAATACAATCAAACGTACAACAATTTTTAATTAAGACAAATAAGGTATGACTTTTCAATAAAACTCTTGTTTTCCGAAAGTATCTTGATTACAAAAATTTGAAAATTTCGTGTTATTTATAAAACTTCAACCTCTTGTAGTTCGGTAACTAGAAGGAATAGGACCTATGTTTATATGACATTTTTGGCTCAAAATGACCTCAGGAATAAGCTGTTAAAGTTTGTTACACTAGTCCTGAAACAGCCTGTATATTAGATATGATAATAAAATCCTTTTTATTAAAGCTTAAAAATATATTCTATGTTCATAAATATATATATAAGTTATAGGGTGGAATAGTGCTGACATAGACAGTTAATATTTAAGAACGTGACTTTATGTAGAATTATCATATTACATTATACGTAGTTGTAGTTTAGCCATGAAATATTATTGTATGTTTTAAGTTAGTCTTAGCTCAGAATTTGTACAAGTAGGAACGTCTAAAGTAAAATAAATACTTTTTAAAAACAAAGTTAATTTGTTTAACGTTATAATTGGCGCAGTCGATAGGATTGGCCTTAACAAATTAGTGAAAATAATTTGGTTCACCTTTGTGATTTATTTGGCCAACGAACAGTCTTTTTGTGTTAACGAAAATAAGACTTCGTGCGCGTAGTGAGTTAACGTATATAACTAACTAACACGCATCTTAAAAGACTAACATAAAACAAATTAACTAAAGTTCCTGAGCGTCCTCACTGTGCTGAGTTGACGTGAACGTCAACCTTGCAGCGTCGATCAGCTGGACGGCATCTCCGATTCCAGAGGCACCTGCACCCGACCTAGACAAGTCTACAGTTCCAGGAACTCATCAAGCGATTTCTACGAATATGAAACCGTCACTGATACTGCTACTGTAAGTACCACATGTCATTTAGAGGTCTAAACGTAATAATAAATTCAAGCGAAAGCTCAAATTCTGAATCTGACTCAGATCTTGACGATCTTAATTTAAATCCAAATACCTTAAATAATCCTTCAATTATACTAAGACAACCTATATTAAACATGGCAACCCCAGTCTTAAAAAAAGAATATCTGGATATGGTGCCAGAATTCTTCGGTGAAAGAGAACTTTTACCAAGATTTATCGAAATCTGTGAAAAATTAGTAAAACGATTTTATAATCAAGCAGATCCACAAGATTTCCAAAATGAATATTTAATGAGTACTATATTAGCTAAAATAAAAGGTGAAGCAGCGATAAATATTTCTAGTTGTTCCGTCAAAACATGGGAAAACTTAAAAACTTCACTAATAGATACGTATGCAGACAAAAGAGATTGTTTCACATTAACAATAGAAATGACCGAACTAAAACAAGGCGCGAACGATACGGTATTTGAATTTTACAATAAGATACAACATATTCTAAATTTACAAGTATCGTATGTAGTAACAAACCACCCGGCTACTGCAGCAATAATGACCGATTTCTTTAGAAATTACGCCCTCAGAATTTTATTAAAAGGTTTAAAAGAGCCAATAGGGCAACTCATGAAAGCAAAGAAACCTGCTGACCTAAACGCTGCTCTGAGTATGCTTACTAATGACTTTCAATTCGAAAATCATTCCAAACCATCTAAAAATGTAATGCCTATTCAAAAACCATTTCAAAAACAAAATAATCAAAATTTTAGAAATAACAGGCCTTTCCAACTAACAAGTGTACCACAGAACACTAACTACACGTTTAATAAACCGCCGACATATTTTAATAACCAACAAACAGCGCAGCGTAGAACTAACTTTCCTACAATGATTAGAAATACTAATCAACCACTCCCCAGACCTACACCAATGAGCATATCCACACGAAACACACAATTCAATGCTCCAAGACCCGGACCTTCCACTCAAAGACAAAATTTCATAAGTCAAAACAGACAATTCTTTCCAAAAAATATCGCGGAAGAACTTTATAACATAGATCAATCAGAAATAGTAAATTACACAGACGAACACAATACTATAGATCAACCAGAGACACAAGATTATACGATGAATGAATACCCACTCGATGATAACCCAGAAATTACAAATGAAACAAACATATCAGATCAAAACGAACATTCTTTTTTAGACGAAATGGCCTCGGATCAAATACTTCATACTTCCAATTAATGAATTTAACAAATAACCAAAGCAAGCTACCATTCATTGTAATTCCAGAAAATAATTTAAAAATTTTGATAGACACTGGAAGCACGAAATCATTTGTAAATCCCGACATTGCATTCAAACACTACAAACACGCTATCAGTGCAGACCCGTTTCAAATTACAACTGCGCACGGTTCATCCACCGAGAAATACAGTACACAAATTCCTATCTCAAACGTGTTTAATCTCAAAGACAATCCAAAACCAGCGTTAAAATATTATTTTTTTAAATTTCATAATCAATTTGATTTACTACTTGGCATGGAAAATATGAAAAAATTAAAAATTTCAATCGACACAGTAAACGACATGATAATTACTCCACACAGTAAAATAAAAATTCATTACCATAATTTTAAAGCTACCCCAGACACAAATAATTTAACAGTAAATCAAAAATATCGTAATAATGGCATAATAGAACCAATGTCTGAAAGAATTATTAAAATAAAAGTTAACAAAGAAAAAGGTAATATTCTAGTTCCAAATATCAGAACAAAAAATTTATTAATTCCTGAATGTGCTACTGTAGCAAAAAACTATGAAGCTATGTGTACAATTATTAACTTGTCAGAGAGCGAAGTTAAATATCAGTTTAAAATTCCAATTATAGTAGAAGCGTTAGACAATTATGAAATTTATACAATGAATGCAGACTCAAATTTAAACCTCACACAAATAGAAAAAATTAAATTCGATGAATCAAAAATTAGAACTGATCATTTGAATAAAGAAGAAGAAATTGCAATCTCAAAATTAATTAAACAATACTCGAATATTTTTTATTTAGAAAATCAAAATCTATCTTTTAGTAATCAAGTAAAACATAAAATCAGAACAAAAGATGAAGTACCCATTTATACGAAATCATACCGATACCCCCATATTCACAGAGAGGAAGTTAGGTCCCAAGTTAATAAAATGCTTAATCAAAAAATAATACGACCTTCTAACTCACCATGGTCTTCCCCGATTTGGGTTGTCCCCAAAAAGCTAGACGCATCGGGCAAACAAAAATGGCGAGTAGTCATTGACTATCGCAAACTAAATGAAAATACCATCGGAGATAAGTATCCCATACCTAACATTACCGACTTGCTGGACAAACTCGGACGATGTCTATATTTTACCACCCTGGACCTCGCGTCGGGTTACCACCAAATTGAAATGGACAAGAATGACATACCTAAGACAGCTTTCTGCACGGAAGACGGACATTACGAGTTCTTACGAATGCCTTTCGGGCTAAAGAACGCACTCGCGACTTTTCAACGTGTCATGGACAATGTTTTGAGAGGGTTAACTAACAAAATTTGCTTAGTATATCTCGACGATATAATTATTTTTAGCACAAGCCTAGACGAACATATAATCAATTTAAAACTAGTATTCGACCGATTAAAAGAAGCCAACTTAAAAATTCAATTAGACAAGTCGGAATTTAAAAAAAAAGAAGTTGCGAATCTCGGACACATTGTAACCCCTCATGGCGTTAAACCAAACCCAGATAAAATTTCAGCTATTCTAAATTACCCATTACCTACCACGACAAAACAAATTAAGGGATTTTTAGGACTTATTGGATATTATAGGAAGTTCATAAAAGACTTCGCAAAAATTACCAAACCCATGACAAAATTTCTAAAAAAAGACGCGATCATTGACATTAATAATTCAGAATATAAACAATGCTTTGAGACATGTAAACTATTACTAACTAACGAACCGATATTACAATACCCAGACTTTGACAAAGAATTTATCCTGACATGCGATGCGAGCAATGTAGCACTCGGTGCCGTCTTATCACAAGGTAAGATAGGCAGTGACCTTCCAATCGCTTACGCTAGCAGAACGCTTAACGAAACAGAAATTAATTACTCCACGATCGAGAAGGAACTTTTAGCAATACACTGGGCAACAAAATATTTTCGGCCGTATCTTTTTGGAAGAAAGTTTTCAATTTGCACTGATCACAGACCATTACAGTGGCTGTTTTCCCTTAAGGATTGTAGCCAAAAATTAATACGTTGGAGATTGAAACTCGAAGAATATGATTACGATATTATTTACAAAAAAGGAAAATTAAATGCAAATGCAGACGCCCTAAGCCGAATTCCGCGAGAACCCGATGACAAAATTCAAAATTTATTAAAACAGTACGAAAGCGAATCTGTCCTAGCACAATACCAAGACTACCTAACGAAAAAACAAACAGACAAACCGACCCACACAAATATCATCGAAGTAGTTGGGAACTTATTTAATGCACCATCAGACAACAGTCTCGCACATTGCGTCAGCAAGGACTTACAAATGTCAAAAGGAATTGCTAAACAATTTAAAAACAAATTTCAAAATATTGACAAACTAAAATCTCAGAACCCTCAACTTCATAATTTAATTCATCTTAAAGAAAATAACCGTTTTATAATATATCTAATAACAAAAGAAAATTACTACAATAAACCAACAAAACAAGACATTTTTTATACACTACTACAATTAAGAAGCTTTTGCTTAAAAAATAAAATACAAAACCTAAGTTTACCCAGAATTGCTTGCGGACGCGACCAACTAAACTGGAACGATGTTAAATCAATGCTCGAATATATCTTCGACAAAACAAACATACTAATTACAATCTTTACCTTACCAGATAGTACACTCCCACGCATAGAAATTAATACAAACGATTCAGACGAAAACATTAACTATTTTCAAAAATTCATGGACAATTTTAATAAAGAATTAAGTAATAAAAACTCTAATAATCAAGATGATAATCAATCTTTAGTTGTCGAAGTGGGGGATGATATTCAAACTGTAAATGTAAACAACGAACATCACAACGATAACGATAGTGACGTCACTGTTCATTCTAATCAAGAGAACCCAGTAATCGGCATACCTATTGCTGAATACCCTGTTACTTTCGGAAAAAATCAGATAATCATATCTGAAGTAGAGTTCAACCCTAATCCACAAAAAATTCTGAAACTTTTCGAGAACACAAAACAAAGAATGCTGGTTCAATTTTCAAAATCAAACTACGAAAAAGAAATGATTCAATTCCTTAAAGAGTATATAGTACCAAAAGTTAAATATTATTTATATTTTGAAGACGAATTATATGAAAAATTATCTCTAGTTCTCCAAAAATACTTCACACATTCACAAATACACATGGTTAAATGCCCACAATATCTTACAGACGTCACTAACGAAGAAGAAATACTAGAAATCATAAATAACTACCACACGGGAAAAACAAACCACAGAGGTATTGACGATACAGAGGCACGCATTAAACAGAGGTATTACTGGCCAAAATTAAGAAAAACGGTTCAAACGTATATTAATAACTGTGAAACATGTCAACTTACGAAATATGACAGAAAACCCCTAAATTTAAAATTTAATATAACACCGACAGCAACAAAACCCTTTGAAATTGTGCACGTAGATACGATAACACTAGAAAACTCTAAATTTTTAACAGTAGTTGACTCATTTTCCAAATTCGCACAAGCATATAAACTTAATTCCGGACAAGGTATCGAAGTAGCTAATAACTTAATAAAACATTTCACGCACCATGGAATACCGGAGCAAATAATTTCTGATAACGGACTAGAATTTAGAAACTCAGTAGTTAAAGAACTTTTAGACATACACAAAATTCACACCCACTTCATTAGTTCACAAAATCCTCAATCTAACGGAATAATAGAACGTTTCCACTCGACTCTCATAGAACACATTAGATTGTTCAACAATCAGGCAGAATTTTCGAAAGAAACAATTGAAGCTAAAGTAAACTATGCTCTTTTAGCATACAATAATACAATTCACTCTGTTACGAAAATAAAACCATCAGAAATCATATCCGGTCACCTGGAAATAAATTCCCCCTTCCATATAGATATTGATAAACAGCTTGTTAATAACTACATGGAAAATCATAGAAATAAAACAAAAATTTTATATCAAACTATTAATAACAAAATTTTGCAAAATAAAGAAAAAATAATTAGTAAACGTAATGAAACCAGAGAAGAATTACCAAAAATTCCTAAAGAAATTTTCGTAAAAAATAAACAAAAACAACAGAAAACAAAAAATAAATTTAAATCCGAAAAATTAAAATCAATTAATAAAAATTTAAAAACTGCCAAATTAGAAACTAAACACGGGAACACAATGGAAAAAATCCATCTCTCTAATATAAAACGTCCTAGACAAAAGACTTATAAATTTAATACTCTTCCAGGCTGTTCACATTTGGACAAGGATCGATCATCAAAAACATAACCGAAAATATTGGATTACTACCTATTAGACTGGGACCGGCTAAATTAGAAAAAACAACACACACACTCATCCACTACTACAACCTCAAACCCCTTTTCGAACAATATGACAACCTAAACAACCAATATAATGACCTAAAGACAACGATATCTAATAACTCTAAATATTTACATGAACTTGACAATTATGTGAAAATAATACAATTTATTCGTACGAACATTAATAACAAAATTGATAATATAGAATTTCATACAAATAAAAATAGAAACAAAAGAGGCTTAATAGATGGATTGGGATCAGTTTTCAAAGCCGTTACTGGCAACTTAGATGCAGAAGACGGTAAGAGATATGACAAAATATTAAATCACATGCAAAAGAATGAACACAATTTAGAAAACCAATTAAAACTGGCATACTCGGTAAACCACCAAATTATAACAAATTTTAATAATACCATTTTGGACATACAACATAATGAATCTATTCTGAAATCCAAAATACTACAACTCAGTGAAATAATAAATAACATGCACATTCAAGATATTCTTTTTGCAAAAACTATTTACGATCAATTAATAATCCTATACAATTCGATCCTAGATATCCTACAAGATATCGAAAATTCCATTACCTTTTGTAAATTGAGAACATTACACCCCAGTATAATACATCCAAATGAATTATTATCTGAATTACAAAAAATCTCTAAACATTATAAATCCCAATTACCTTTTGAACCAAACTCCGAGAATATTTTAGAATTTGAATCACTACTAAAAGTAGACTGTAAAGTTGAACTATCCCAAATAATTTACTTAATATCAATTCCCATTAACTTTGAAAAGGACTTTGAACTGTTTTACTTGTACCCTATACCAACAATATACGATTCAGAATTTGTAACGATTATCCCTAGTGCAAGATATTTTCTAAAATCTAATACTGAAATAATGCCTCTAAATGATATATGTACTGCAACCAAGGTTTATCAGTGCCCCAATAAATTCTACAACCACCATCAGTCATCATGTGAACAAGAAATCTTACAACAACAGTCCTCTACCCAGTGTCACTATTCTAAAATTAACATAAAAGAAAACCATATCGAAGTAATTCCGGAAATTAATAAATATTTGTTAATATTCCTTCACGAAGATAAAATAACGCTTAAGTGTTTAGATGAAATAAATATCAAAACTTTGCGCGGAATCTATTTAATAAAAAATGATAAAAATTGTGAAATAATATACAACCAACAAAAATTAATATTTTTGAATAAAGAACAAGGACAACCAATAATTTTACCAAAACTAAATTTCGCACTTAAAACTTCGACATTAACAAATTTTTCAATAAACCTAAACCCTGTGAAACTAGAAGACATTTCATTAAATCCTGTAGTAACTATTCAAGAAGAAGCCATCAACATCCATGTGCCAAGTGTATGGACTGTTTTGTTATATTTGTTAATAATAATAATTGGACTGTACTTCCTAATAAAATGGATAAAAACCAGGAAACTAAGGAAACCAACCATCAACTCAAAACCGGAAGAAGAACAAATTGAGCTACCAGGAGGTGCTCCTTTCTGATAAGGGAGGAGTTATAGGGTGGAATAGTGCTGACATAGACAGTTAATATTTAAGAACGTGACTTTATGTAGAATTATCATATTACATTATACGTAGTTGTAGTTTAGCCATGAAATATTATTGTATGTTTTAAGTTAGTCTTAGCTCAGAATTTGTACAAGTAGGAACGTCTAAAGTAAAATAAATACTTTTTAAAAACAAAGTTAATTTGTTTAACGTTATAATTTATATATATATATAAATTATTCAAACGTGAAAAGAAATGTTAAAATATAATAATCCGACAATTGTGATACATATAATTTTATTTATTTGAAATTTCATATCACTGCTCAAATATATATTTCAATAAATTAATTTAAATACAATTTATCAATAATTGAAAGCCATGAGACAGCAAAAAATAAAATAAAAAAAGTGAACAATATAAATTTTTCATACATATATTTTAATCCGTGAATACAAAATTAATACGGATGAATTTTATTTTTTGCTATTAAATTTGTATATCGAAAGTCGAAACAAAACAGCAATGAAACGTTTTCCAATTTGAATGAAATAATTTTATTATATCTTAAAATTGAAACCCTCACAAAGTTAATTTAAATATTACGCTCACGTAGTGATTTCACAGTGTATATGCCACACTTTTAATATCTTCGCTATAAAATCGTCGTAAAGATACGTGTTAAGGAAATAGAGTTTGAAATTATTTTCGGTCTTTAAGTTGCTCGGAACTCGGCTATGATATTCTCGTATAATTTTAATATGAAGATTCGGATTTTATACTTCAGAACGTGTTAACACTTTTGTTACTTTGTGGATGATATGATTAACTACTTTTGTTTTAACATACTTTATATCGATATTTTTATATACAATGTTCGATACAGAATTAGTATATTAATTTTTCTCGCTGCAGTTAAGATATAGATCAAATAATTTGCATGATCGTATATATATATTTAGATATTAGTTTAAACGATGGTACAATCGATTAAAAAATAGTTATTTGTATCACTAGTCCAGAAACTGCTATTTTTTGAGTGCGACTATATTTTGAAAGGACGTGCCGCAGGCTAGGCGTTTAAATACGAGCACTCGCAAAATTGTTTCTCGCCGTGTAATACACAAGATTTTTCGCGCCGACATTTTTGTAAATTTAATAAAAAAGTTAATTTATTACTCACATTCTAAATGTCAGGGAATTTTTTTATGTTGGTAACATCACAATATTTGAATTTCAAATTCACTTGTTTTTCTCGGTGATTTAATTTTTGATTAATTAACATCTTCATTAAGTTTAATTACACTGTACACTTTATTTAATAATCATAAAACATATGTCATTTCTTTGTCTATTTCACGACTTTATTTGGATTTTACATTACTAATTCTATTATAATTACTTACAATTTTGTTTAAAATATATGTATAAATATTCTGTTTTCTTGTATTGAAAATACTCAACTATGAATATTTTATCATAATATTTTTACGCGAATGCAATATTTTCACATTTCGTACGTTCAGGAGTTCGCTATACTAGTGATGCCAACATATAACCATAAAAAATCACTAATTTTTGCCGGCCTCGGCCGGTAAACACATGGTTTCCGGACGATTTTGAGTTCTGTAATATTAAAATACTATTATTATCCTCCGTGCTATTAATGCAATTGTAGCACTGCAAGCTGGCATTATCGTTTTGTATGTAATTTTTTTTTTACAAATTATTTGTCATTAATTTAAAATGGAAGGTAATAGTAATAATGCAAAATTGTCGCAAAAGTAATACACAACGAAAACAGAGTATAAGTTAAAATTCAATTAACCAATTTGGTAATTTTTACATTAAAAACAAATGGTCTCTTAATGTAACTTGTGTCTAATTTATCCGACTCGTATTATTCCAATTGTAACACGAGCAAGAGCTGGGTGAATAAGTTAATCACTGTTCAAAATTTAATGTTTATTAAGATATATTCACAACATAAAAATAAATAGAAAACTTACTAAATTACAAAAGTGATAGATATTAAACGAAAACATTAAATCTCTATTTAAACAACTTGACCGAAGATGGCAAACAACAACAACATATGAACTAAAGTTACTACATGGCAAGACTACATCTTGCCAATCCAAAAGCTAAACCACCACTGAATATTTGTTGTTGTTTTCCATGGGATGTGCTGACAAGGGGTAAGAGGGTGGAATCGTTGACTTGGTTAGAGATAACTGTTCCCATGCACGAGTTTACATAAAAAACACCAGACGCTTCTAAGGGATGAAATACAAGGATCAAAAGTTATCTCAGACCAATGTACAGCTAATAATTTACCCAGATATGTCATCACATAATAGCTAACAAGCGCGACAATTCAGAGAAGCCATAACCTCGATAAATAATGATCGAAGAATACTGAAATTATTACAAACATATGCACTTATAAATTTGATAACCAAAACTCTGTCAAGTCAACTTTACAAAAAATCTGATGTGGACACCACATGACTTCCTTGTACGCGTATTAAACTATAGATATTTTTTTAATTGCACATATTTGACATAAAATCTTTTATTTTTAATTTTTTGTTCTAATCCATAGCAAACTTAATTTTTTATTAAAAACCAAAAATATATAATATTTAAATTTAGATATCTCGCTTATGCAAACGGCTAATTTAAAAATTCTTAATATACTACACGCAGAATTTAATTCTCTAAAACTTTTATTTGCAGCATTTATTTCTAAAATTAAAATAATACCATTTTTTTCATGGAAAACTGTTAGCAGCTTCATGTAATGTGTCACTTCCGGTTAGTCTATTTTAACCAAAATCTATTATGTTATTTCCATTGATATAGTAGTCTTATATACCGAATTTGGAAAGTTTTAAATTATATTTGAATATAGATTTTCATGAAAATCTATTATAGGCTTCAAGTAAAGTACCACTTCCGGTAGTTGTATAATGACCAAAAAGGGAGGTGCACAACTAGATGTTATAACAGTCCTAAATATAAAGTTTCAATTTTCTACGACTTACCGTTTTTGAGTTATGCGAGATACGTACGTACGTACATACGTACGTACAGACGGCATGACGAAATTAGTCAAAATGGATTCAGGGAGGGCCAAAATACCTATTTCCGTTGAAATCTGAGAACCGAAAATTTTCGTGATTTTACTTCGTACAAGGAAGTAAAAAGATACTTAAGATAATATTTAATTTGTCTGTATCTTTCTAAGCTGAGTTGATAGTGAAAACTAATTCTGAATTGTTTCACTTTGTTATACAATAATGATACGAGTATAATATTAGACAGATGATGTTTAAACTTCATCCAATATCAATATGATTTCCAAACCTATACTCATCTTTTCTATTATTACTATTACCTGTAGCCATTTGAATTATTAGTGACATAATATAACACATTAATCTAATAATACCCGCTGTTATGCCTATAAAATGTTTATTAATACAAATATCTAACGCATCTATGCCAGCTATCAAAATCACATCTAATTCATCAGTATTACGTACCGGCGTCCATTCGCAATTAATTCAGTCAATATATTATCATTGTTTATGTGCAAATTAGTCACTGAGCGTAACAATAATTAATGAAAATTGCTCGTACACAGCGCGGTGCTGCGATCAATCACATGACGTGCGATGTGCGACTTGGCAACGGCGCGTTTGGGCCGCTAAATCAATCAGCGCTGACGTCACAAGATGGCGCCGAGAGAACAGCTGATCGTCGTGTTGAGGTTAGGAAGCTGCCGGCAACTTTGAGTTATGAGGTGCGAAGCGTCGTTGCAGGCACGGGATCTATTATAAATGGTGGATTTTACTCTTTGATATAGTTCGTAAGGCATTATACTAATGTCATCTCACGTTTCATCATATTGAATATTACTATTCTGGCACTATTAATATACGAATGTTTGTTATTCTAGATTGTATTTGAGTTTCATACTTTAACTTGGGATTAAGGGGGCATCTCTAGTCTTTTTGCATAAATTTTCAAGATTTTTTTTCTTGCAGTAAACTTTATTATCACACTACAATTTTTTTTATATTAAAAAAATACATATTGAAGTCTGCAAAAAAAATTTTTTTTTCATTTTTCATCCAATATGGCCCAGATATGGCTGCCACAACGAAGCTTGCTTTTTTTTTGGCTGACATCATATCTTGACACAGGAAGCTCCGAAATGAAAAATTCAAAAAGCATATTAAAGTATAAGAAAGTGGCTATAGCCCGTACTAAAATCAAGAAGTTTAAGTAAAAAAAAAAACAAAATGGCGGGCTTTTCTAATTTTCGGCTTATTTTTTGAGGTTATGTTGTTTAAAAAAGTGCTCAAATGTAATCGAATATTCATAATTCTAGTACGGGCTATAACTATATGTGTGACGAATAACCTCTCAAAATTTCAGCCCAATCGGTTTAATAGTTTTTGTTAAATCATGTCAGCCAGGTCAAAAAATGTTATTTCGAGAAAAACGCGTTTAAAATAATTTTTTGAAAAACTGTGTAAAAAATGAAGAAATAAACCTCTTACACTCAATCCGCGATACCAGCTCCATACATAATTCCTTCCTGGTCCTCAAAAAACTCATTTTCCTGCGCCTTAGCCTTTCTAAGCTCGAGTCGCCGTTCTTTTGAAGCTTCAATGCTGCGACGATTTCCTTGCTTAATTCTATTTTCGTCCTGTCTCTGCGCAAAATCCACTGCTATGCTGCCAATCGAAATACCCATGGTTTCCATGATTTTTAATAAAGGTAAAAAATTTTAGAGCGCGCAAGTTAAAATAAACTATTGTACGATGTTACTATTAGTATACTAAATGCAAAACCGGTGTTTTTGGAAAATTGATTTTTTCATCGATTTAGACTAGAGATGCCCCCTTAAGTTATTAATTTACAGGTTAATAATAGTATATTACATAACGAGAATTGTAACAAGCACATTACGTGCGAGTGCAATCATTTCACGAGCAATGTAATTGCGTTAGAATTTGAGTTGTGTATTATACTTTATCTACGACCATAAATAATAATAACAACAATTACAGAATATTCGTTAGGTTATATCCGTAACATCAACTGTCAAACAGTAGTGTTACCGTCTAACTAATGAAAAATTTCTTGAGAACAGTTACGTAATATATATATACGTAAGTAATGCAGTAAACCCTTAGCAACCATAACAAGTATTTACTGTTCTTGAAAATTGTATTTAATGGCATACTACATATATGGTCGTAGATAAATAAATAAATATAATTCAGCGTGTTGATTATCGTTTTGGAGGTTCCAGATTTGATCTATTGTACTGCTTTATTTATCAATATTACTTTCGAAGATAAAAATCACCTGCGTAATTTGTAATTTGTCGAATGACAGATTGGTGAAACAGGTGTATGTTGATGAAATTGAGGGTGAAAGTTTGCGTGGACGGCCTAAGAACAAGTGGATGAATATGATTGAAGGGTTGTTGCGTGAGCGAAAGATTCTGAGCGTGAAGAATAAACGAGCTTGTATGAAAAGAATTTTGAATGTGGTTGAAGCAAAAGTGGTGTGTCAGGATAGGAATTAATTGCGGGATAAATATGATGAATGAAGACAAGCGTATGATCTTGATTTTAGATTCATTGGTTAGATGTTTCGAGTGTTTACCTGCAATTGTGTGGAGACCATCTTCAGAAACAAGCGCAGTGTACAGGAGCGAATGGATGAATGTTTGTTGCGTGATGATGGATTTTGGTTGTGAGAAAAGAAATAGTTTGTATGGAGGAAGTGTTAATGTGGTCGAATCGAGTATCGTGTGTCAGGATGAGAATGTTGACGGGTTCGTGCTACCCCATTTAATGGGATATAGCGTGATGTTATGAATGTATGTATGTATGTAATTTGCCCACAACAAACATTCAAATAATTGTGTTTTTTTTGTGTACATCGCATTTTACTATCAAAGAAGTGTCTACAAATATTTGCAATTGCGAGCAATTGCATTGATATATCTTATAATTGTTAGCAAAAGTGGATTATTTTTGCACAACGTGCGGTAAATTGTATCTGACTCATAGCATAGTGCGATAATAGTTATTTCATACTGTGAGAAGATTTTCTTTGCCGCATGAGCGCCTATTTCAGACACGAGCGAGCTAGTAAGCTAGAGCTTCATTTGCGCGAATTCTTGGATGACATCTTTCTGCAAAAAAAATGTACAATATTTTTGTAATGAACAAAACTATTATTGATAGATTTATCTGTCAACGGCCATGGCTCAAGTCGATGGAACTGATGTATGATGTATAACGCGAGTTAAACAACATTGCGTGGATGACCTGCGTAGCTGTTGGTTCCTAAAGACTTAAAACGCAGGATCAGGGTGTAATGGCGGCATATGACCTTTTTCTAAGATTACTATGAAAAGTTGATAATTATGCTCTCATTTGTCATCGTAAAGTTGACGTTTTCTGTGGAACAATCGAAGAATAACTTTATTAACGCGCAAAAAGATATAAGATGCGCGCTTATTTCAATAGTTACCAGGGATTCAAACAAAACAGAAACTTGTCATATTGACAATATATTTTCAGTACGTATATGTTTTTTTCTACGATTGCTTTGAAAAGATGACAATTACGCTCTCATTTGTCATCGTAAAGTTGACGTTTTCTGTGGAACAATCGAAAAATATCTTTTTTGCGCGTCTCCAATGGCAACGCGCGAAAAAGACGTTAAATTCAATAGTTACCAGGGATACAAACAAAACAGAAACTTGTCATATTGACAGTTAACAAAACGAATTTAGTTTTAGACGTATACCTACGTTTTTTAATAACTTTAAGATGCAATCGTAGAAAAAATTATGTGTGTATCACGAGCGTAAAGTGTCTTTGTTCCTCTTGCACTATTGCAGCTCTCGCCTTCGGCTCGCGCTGCAATTACCGTGCTAGAGTAATAAAGAATCACTTTACGCTCTTAATACACAAATAACTATTTAATAATATAAGATACAATCGAACCTAAAATTATGTGTGTATTACAAGCATAAAGTGTATTTGTTCCTCTTGCGTTATTTGAGCTTTCGGCTCGCGCTGCAATTATCGTGCTTGAGGACAAAGAATCACTTTACGCTCTTAATACACAAATAACTATAGTAGTTTGTCCGGCAGGAAGCCAGATATAATATATAATTCTGGGGTTCCTGGAACCCCATTTCATAGGATATAATGTGATGTTATATATGTAATTTTGAATAATAGCAAATAATACCTATTAATAACTAGCGAGAATACAATGATGAAAATACAACTTTTGAAGTGTTTAGTTTTGTTTGAATTACACACAATAAGAAATTTGTCTATATTTTTTATGTTTACTGGAGGTACCCATTTAAAATTTCGAAGTGACCCTCCTCTCCCCCCCCCCCGGAGGTGGGGGGAACTCTCATTTGGTGTCATTTAATAGAACATTTAAAAATATTTTGGACGTATATTTTGTTTCTCAATCCGTATTGTTGTTCGCGAAATAATCGGGGGGTAAGGGTGGTCTGAAACACCCTGTATATAATATATATATATATACAGGCGCGGTGGCCGAGCGTGTTAAGGCACATCTCTTAACGTACTGTGACGTCACCCGAACCAAGGTTCGTCAGTTCGAATCCGCCTGTCGACAATGTGTGATTTGTCGTAAAATATAAAATACAGCTACATGTATTTTATCACACTCGGGCGCTATAAGCTAGTCACTTATACACCTTAAATAATGTAGCATTTGACTACGAAGACCGGCAGTACAGCAGTGTAAAAACTGCGGCTCGGTGTGTCCGGTAGGCCCAGGCCCGATTTGGGCTGTAGTGCCATCAGAAGAAGAAAAAGATATATATATATATATATATATATATATATATATATATATATATATATATATAATACATCGCATTTTACTATCAAAGAAGTGTCTACAAATATTTGCAATTGCGAGCAATTGCATTGATATATCTTATAATTGTTAGCAAAAGTGGATTATTTTTGCACAACGTGCGGTAAATTGTATCTGACTCATAGCATAGTGCGATAATAGTTATTTCATACTGTGAGAAGATTTTCTTTGCCGCATGAGCGCCTATTTCAGACACGAGCGAGCTAGTAAGCTAGAGCTTCATTTGCGCGAATTCTTGGATGACATCTTTCTGCAAAAAAAATGTACAATATTTTTGTAATGAACAAAACTATTATTGATAGATTTATCTGTCAACGGCCATGGCTCAAGTCGATGGAACTGATGTATGATGTATAACGCGAGTTAAACAACATTGCGTGGATGACCTGCGTAGCTGTTGGTTCCTAAAGACTTAAAACGCAGGATCAGGGTGTAATGGCGGCATATGACCTTTTTCTAAGATTACTATGAAAAGTTGATAATTATGCTCTCATTTGTCATCGTAAAGTTGACGTTTTCTGTGGAACAATCGAAGAATAACTTTATTAACGCGCAAAAAGATATAAGATGCGCGCTTATTTCAATAGTTACCAGGGATTCAAACAAAACAGAAACTTGTCATATTGACAATATATTTTCAGTACGTATATGTTTTTTTCTACGATTGCTTTGAAAAGATGACAATTACGCTCTCATTTGTCATCGTAAAGTTGACGTTTTCTGTGGAACAATCGAAAAATATCTTTTTTGCGCGTCTCCAATGGCAACGCGCGAAAAAGACGTTAAATTCAATAGTTACCAGGGATACAAACAAAACAGAAACTTGTCATATTGACAGTTAACAAAACGAATTTAGTTTTAGACGTATACCTACGTTTTTTAATAACTTTAAGATGCAATCGTAGAAAAAATTATGTGTGTATCACGAGCGTAAAGTGTCTTTGTTCCTCTTGCACTATTGCAGCTCTCGCCTTCGGCTCGCGCTGCAATTACCGTGCTAGAGTAATAAAGAATCACTTTACGCTCTTAATACACAAATAACTATTTAATAATATAAGATACAATCGAACCTAAAATTATGTGTGTATTACAAGCATAAAGTGTATTTGTTCCTCTTGCGTTATTTGAGCTTTCGGCTCGCGCTGCAATTATCGTGCTTGAGGACAAAGAATCACTTTACGCTCTTAATACACAAATAACTATAGTAGTTTGTCCGGCAGGAAGCCAGATATAATATATAATTCTGGGGTTCCTGGAACCCCATTTCATAGGATATAATGTGATGTTATATATGTAATTTTGAATAATAGCAAATAATACCTATTAATAACTAGCGAGAATACAATGATGAAAATACAACTTTTGAAGTGTTTAGTTTTGTTTGAATTACACACAATAAGAAATTTGTCTATATTTTTTATGTTTACTGGAGGTACCCATTTAAAATTTCGAAGTGACCCTCCTCTCCCCCCCCCCCCGGAGGTGGGGGGAACTCTCATTTGGTGTCATTTAATAGAACATTTAAAAATATTTTGGACGTATATTTTGTTTCTCAATCCGTATTGTTGTTCGCGAAATAATCGGGGGGTAAGGGTGGTCTGAAACACCCTGTATATAATATATATATATATACAGGCGCGGTGGCCGAGCGTGTTAAGGCACATCTCTTAACGTACTGTGACGTCACCCGAACCAAGGTTCGTCAGTTCGAATCCGCCTGTCGACAATGTGTGATTTGTCGTAAAATATAAAATACAGCTACATGTATTTTATCACACTCGGGCGCTATAAGCTAGTCACTTATACACCTTAAATAATGTAGCATTTGACTACGAAGACCGGCAGTACAGCAGTGTAAAAACTGCGGCTCGGTGTGTCCGGTAGGCCCAGGCCCGATTTGGGCTGTAGTGCCATCAGAAGAAGAAAAAGATATATATATATATATATATATATATATATATATATATATATATATATATATATATATATAATATAATATTAAAAATTATTATTAACTTTTAAATTTATTAAAATATATTTTGACATCCCTGTATATTTATCGATGCCGCCACTGAAGTGACGAGCAAGGTAATCTAATCTACTGATACTCGTATATATGATAGTAAACATTGACACCAAAATTGAGAAAATATCATAACGGCGATGATGAGATACTGTACTCGTATATAGAAATCTTAACATACATTTTAATGATATCTATGTAATATCAAAGAAAGATATTGAAACAAATGAATAATGATATAGGTCACCATTTGCACAATATTATATATTATATATATATCAACAATATAGAATTTAGCAGATTATGATTTTCACTGCTTTTGTTTTTGATAGTCCCGGGTAATGTGTAATAATCTATCAATGTAACTTTATGAAACCTGACATTCTTTTAATATGAACCGAGATCTTACTTCAAACTTTAATCCAGAACTTTAATTTTTTGCTTGATTTACGATGTCTCGCTTTAAAAATATTGATGGTTCAAGTTGAAACTTTAATAAGTTCGATACAACTTGAAGTTTGCCAATTTGCCAAGTATTTTTTGCAATCTTATCAAGTAATATGAACTATGATTAGAGCAGAGATACGTTTTGATTGGTGGAAACAAAACAAGAGCATTTAATATTTATTCTGTACTTGATTCTACTGCGACTTTATGAAACTCACCGAATAACGGCGAAATGGATACCAAGTAACTAACAATAAACTGGCGCTGTAGCAGTACATATATTCAACATTATGTTTGCCAAGATGCAGATCTGGTCGAAGGCAAATGTGCCTGATGACCATCATTTGCGGTGCACCGACTCAACCACTTCAAATGTCGCAAATTAATAGTCTATCTCGAGTCGGTGTAGAGTAATAACTGCATATGCAAATGCACAATTGTAATATGAGAGTAGTTTATGTTTACATATATGCCATAAAGTAGAGGAGTGTTAGTAAGAATCAAAGTATCTTATTCATTTATTTAATGATCAAATATATATATATATATATATATATATATATATATATATATATATATATATATATATATATATATATATATATATATATATATAAATGTTCATTTAGTTGAGTCCAGTTTAAGGAATTTTAATAGAATTTTTAATAGAATTTATAATTATATTAAAAATTTCTGAAACTGGACACAAATAAATGAACATTTACTTGAAAATTGTCTATACCCCAAAAAAACATTAAAAAATGCGTATTTTGCAATTATTACTAAAACTTCGACTGATACCAGCATTTTTATAACAGATTCGTGTTCAGAATCATCAATTTCATAGGAATACATATGTCGCATGTCTATTTTACGCTAACTGGCGACACAATAGAATTATTTTGCTATACCTCTATTTTCCGGTAGGCTTAAAACTTCAACCGCTCGGTGGCACGGGTTAATCATAAAAAAACACTGAATCCTTTTGGGAAACTCATTTTTTTTTAATGTCTGGCGATGTGGGGGGGTCCCGAAGAATATCGAAGGTCGCCCAAATAACGGACATCCTAATATATATATATATATATATATATATATATATATATATACGAGCCCTAACCACTAATATTTGGTACGGCTGTGTTTTTTAAATATATTGATCTTTGAAGCATTTTAAACATTATTTGGAATAAATTTATGTAATTATATTTGTACTATTTTAATATGTTATTATAATATCTACATTAACACAAAAACATAATAACCAAAAATGAAAATTAAAGGATTTATTCTATTATTCGTAAGAGAACATTTTTAATTTGTGAATATAATTGACCATAAATAATTGGTACGGCTAATTAAAACTTATATTAATATTGCGTAACGTCGCCTTTTGCTTTTATAATTGCTTCAACTCGTTTTGATATTGTGTTTATAAGGTCCTGGCACTCATCTGGTGTAATTGAATTCCAAATTTCTGTAATTTTTTGTTTCAAACCTAAAACAGTTCTTTGAGGCTCATTTCTTAAACGACGTTTCATTACTGCCCACAAGGATTCTATAGGATTGAGGTCTGGACTGGAAGATGGCCAGTTCAAGACATTTATCCCCTTAGTTTCCAACCAATTCTTAGTATCTTTGGCGGTATGACATGAAGCACCATCGTGTTGAAATATAAATTCTTCATAGGAAATTAATTGGGTTACAGACGGAATTAAATTTCCCTCCAAAATGTTAACATATTTCTGAGCATTTACAATGCCATCAATAAAGTGCAAATTGCCCACACCTTTGGAGGACATGCAACCCCATACCATGACACTAGCTGGAAATTTGACGGTACACTTCAAACAGTCTCTATGGTATACTTCTTTTTTGTCCATATTACTCTTTTTTTAAAGTCACCAACGCAAACATCAAATTTAGATTCATCACTGAATAGAATGGAATCCCACTGCCTCTGTACCCAAAGTCTTCTTTCTTTTACCCATAATAAACGTTTTTTCTTTTGTATACTGGTCAATAATGGTTTTTCTTTGGCCTGGAAGATTTAAGTATAAGTTTACGTTTTTCTTACTTTAAAAATCTTACCTTATGGAATCCATATTTTAGTTTATGAATATTTTTTCGGGTCCATTCGCGTCCCACGGACTTTCCAATTTTTGCTGACTATTTTTCGGATAAATTACGAACGGTACTTCGTCTATTTGACTTGACAATGGAAGTCAACGCTCGCAAATCTCGCTCGATAATTTTTGAAATTCTACCATTTTTGTTCTTAAATGTTGAAATAGATCCAGAAATTTTATATTTTTTAACTATGTTTACAGTTGTCGATTTAGGTAAATTCAATTCCATCGTAATTTCAGCATAATTTTTACCAGATTAATTTTTTTCAATAATTAATCTTCGAATATCTTCAGATATAGGCTTTCCTTGTACCATGTTGAAAATTAATGACAGTTTATTGAAATCAAAACACAATATTAATGACAATTGATTCAAAACAAAGGCAAAACCTACTGGAATATTCGTTCAGTATAAAATAAATAGTATAGAGGGCAATAGGAGGATGATTAATATAAGTTTAAATAGCCGTACCAATTATTTGTGGCCAATTTTTTTCATAACTTAAAAATGCTTTCTTACGAATAATAGATTAAATCCTTTAATTTTCATTTTTGGTTATTATGTTTATGTGTTGTTGTAGATATTATAATAACTTATTAAAATAGTACAAATATAATTACATAAATTTATTCCAAATAATTTTTAAAATGCTTCAAAGATCAATATATTTAAAAAACACAGCCGTACCAAATATTAGTGGTTAGGGCTCGTATATATATATATGTAATGGGGTAGGTGGCTCAGTAGCAGTGGCGGCTCGTCCATAATGACTGCCGGGCTGCAGCCCTCCCAACAGAATGAAAACATTCCTCATTAGAGCTGCAGTCAGCGCAGCCCGAGTCACACCGCATAGTTAGTGTATTGAGCAGGTGAGGGTAACCAGTGTTATAAGTTTTTGTGATATGTATATCGTGGGCTGCAAACATTGCAGTCCGCACTACGTATTTTAGCTTGTATATACTTGTGTTTTATTACTATATGTATAATATTTATTTATTTATTTATGTTTCGCTGTACAACAGGAATTTAATCCCAATTACAGTACAGGGTCCGCACTCACCGAGCCGCAATGTGATAGTTTATATAATTTTTAGCTTGAGTGCGATTCGAACTCGGGATCTCCGAATTCGAATTCCGTATTGCTATCCACACCACCGTACTGACGGTTATGATGATGAATATGTTAAAATAAATATGTTAATTAAAATGCGGTTTTTTCAACTCGTAGTGATTTTTATTATAATTTTTTCAGTCCTCTCATAAAAAATATCCACGAGCCGCCACTGCTCAGTGGTATCAAGTCAGCCTGTCGATTTGAGAACCCGGGTTTGATTCTCACAATCGACAAACAATTTTCACTACGTTGAAACTATCCTTATCTCCTCTCTACTAACATCTTTGGGGGGCGCGATTTAATAACTGATAGCCGCACTTTACGCAAAATAATATACAGTGTGCTACAAAATTATTTGAAAATAATGAAGGCTATATATATTATTGTATGTACTGAATACACCACAAAAAGATTTCAGTTAGGTAACTATGGACTCAAGTCGTTTTACAAATTAAAAATCGATTTTCTGAATTATTATATAATAAAACTAACATTTGTCATTTACTTGCTTATAATTAAAAATATTTTAAATATGTATAAGCTTTTAAACTTTAATCAAGTTATTAATCTTAAGTTGCTTGAAATTTTAAATCTGATATTTTTTTAGGCGAACTTAATACAGAGTGTTTCACAACTTAGAGCAAAAAATTCAAGAGTATATTCTGTACGACGTGCTGATCATGAAACAAAAAGAATTCTTTTTAAAATCGGAAAACTATTTTCCATGTTTCCCAGTCCAAAATTTTTCGTTGCCACTGCCACTGGGTGGATGGTTATGTTAAAGTTATTAATTAAATAAAATCCTATTATAAATAACTGCTAATAATTTAATTGTGTAATTATTCTTTCGTAGTTCATACCTACTTCATTGTTTGTGTTTAATAGGAAAGCGAATCCAGTGCAGTACTACAAAAAATGTTTTAGGTTAACAACCCTTAAATTTTCGAATTTAAAAAAAAATTCTTTTTGTTTCATGATCAGCACGTTGTACAGAATATACCCTTTAATTTTTTGCTCTCAGTTGTGAAACACCCTGTATAGTAGCATTTTTACAAATTGAAACTCGATTTTCTGCTTTATCCGACTTTAAAACTAACTTTTGTCCTTTACTCACTTAAAAATTCGGCAAATTTTCATCAATATAATATCTATAACTGAAGCACCAAACTTAATGCAGACAGGAAAGCTACCAGGGGCGGATCTAGACTTCGAATTAGGGAGGGCCATGGAGTGAATTATGTCTCGGGGGGGGGGGGATGCCCATCTTCTAAATATAAAAAAAATTGTATTTGCTCATATTATATTCCTGCTTTAAATAATTAATGTGTAGCATTAAGCAAAATTACTTTTCTATAAACAATTATAAACGTGGTGAGGAAAAGTGATTTTTTTTCACCTCAAAAATTTCCTCTAAGAACGCCAACACTTTTTAAATTATATAGTTTCAATATCTAAACGGTTCTTCGATAGAATACAAAAATTATAGATTAAAAGTTGATTTTCTGAGTGCAAATGTCGGTAGTCACATACTTAACTAGGTCTTAAATAGAATACCTCTCCCATCTGCGGGTCGAAATAATATCCCCACAAAATATTGGTTTTTGGCTATTTATTAGACTAATAAAGCAAACAATAGTTTTTAATTATCTTAGAATATTAAGTTCTTAGATAATATTTTCTATTTAATTTGTTTAACAAATTGAGTTATCGTAAATAATTACATCATTATTATGTATTAGGGCCAACATTTAAAAAGTCCATGCTTGGGGGGGGTCATGACCCCCCCCCCCTGGATCCGCCCTAGAAAGCTACCAAGCTATCAGACCAGCCCATATCGCATCGATATGAAACTAAACGAAATCTCTTTCTGTGACTGTGAAACACGAGCTGGTTGGCAGTCCCGGGCCGGAGAACACTCTCAGCGCCGTATAAAACTTCATCCAAGTTCGTAAAGTTCGCAGGAACCGGGGACCGCTACACCGCCAGACACCGCCACAGGTCATAAGTTTAGCCACTTTGTAACATCGTTCCATCTTTCCTGCTCGCCCCAACCATCTACCTTTCTCTCTCACACACACCTCCATCATAGCAGTCTTTGTCTCTGGAAGGCAATGCTAGTGACTACTGACGTTCCGTCACCTCTGCATTTCTCTCTTTCTTATTGTGTGTACGGAGATGATGGTATTGATGTATGTGCGAAAGAAGGAAAGAAAGAAGCTGAAGTTGAAGGGTAAGTTTGAAAGTTTTAAGGGAGTGTAAAGTATGGAGCAAAGTTGAGATTTGAGAATTGTTTATGGATTTCTAAGGTGAGGATATATCTTATATACTCGTATGATGTTTATTTATCTGTTTACCATTTGTTTCCAATACATACTTTCATAAACAAACAAAAAATAAATCAAATCACATTCAGTGCTAGAGATAGTTTTTATATTTTTATCACTGAGCTATTATTACGTACTTATTATTATATACTGGCAGTAGAATTGAAATATGTAACATACGAAATACAATTGTATTTTTTAATATGATTTTTGTTGCTTTTCTAATTAAATTAGACTAAAAGTCTAAATACAAAAATCTGATGTGGACACCACATGACTTCCTTGTACGCGTATTAAACTATAGATATTTTTTTAATTGCACATATTTGACATTAATTCTTTTATTTTTTATTTTTTGTTCTAATCCATAGCAAACTTAATTTAAAAAAAAAAACAAAAAATATATATTTGAATTTAGATATCTCGCTTATGCAAAAGGCTAATTTAAACATTCTTAATGTGCTACACGCAAAATTTAACACGTTGACTGCCAACTACGAGATAACTCGTAGATTGCGTTCTTTGCTAGGACGCCGACTACGAGTTATGTGTTTACTTACCATTTTCGCGCAGCTACGATTAAACTCGTAACATATCAGTGCTAATATGGATAGATGGCTTCTGGGAAGAGAACAAAAAATCAATGCTGGCTACATGAACAGAAATTTTATTAATAAATAAACAGAAAATATAATTATAAAAAATTTATTCAAAATCAAGAAAATAAATTTTCTATGCTTTTTGATGTTTACTATGTAATATAATTAGAGTTTTTAATAATATAAAATGATTAAATGAAATTGGCTTTTTAGACCGGAATTCTGAAAAATACCGTGGCAGTCAACGTGTTAATTCTCTAAAACTTTTATTTGCCGCATTCATTTCTAAAATTAAAATAATACCATTTTTTTCAAGGAAAACGGTTAGCAGCTTCATGTAATGTGTCACTTCCGGTTAGTCTATTTTAACCAAAATCTATTATGTTATTTCCATTGATAGAGTAGTTTTATATACCTAATTTGGAAAGTTTTAAATTATATTTGAATATAGTTTTTCATGAAAATCTATTATAGGCTTCAAGTAAAATACCACTTCCAGTAGTTGTATAATGACCAAAAATGGAGGTGCACAACTAGATGTTATAACAGTCCTAAATATAAAGTTTCAATTTTCTACGGCTTACCGTTTTTGAGTTATGCGAGATACATACGTACGTACAGACGGCATGACGAAATTAGTCAAAATGGATTCAGGGAGGGCCAAAATACCTATTTCCGTTGAAATCTGAGAACCGAAAATTTTCGCGATTACAATACTTCCTTTACTTCGTACAAGGAAGTAAAAAATGTTAAATATTAAAAACTGCATCTAATAAGTATCTACGAGTACTTATTGCTCAATTGTTTTTTATGCGTAACAAACATACAAAATGGCGTAATATAATTTATTAAATAATTTTTTTCCATCTTTAAAACAGTTCACAACAGATAAGCTTTTAGTGTTTTTTTCAACCATTTGATGTTGATATTTCAGTACCTGTCAAAGTTTATAATAATTGTAAATTACGTTCACAGCCCGGAACGAGCTCTATTTTAACGAGTTGCCAACTTTACATTAGTTAAAATAAATGTTCCGGCCTAAGTGCATTAAAATGACCCGTTTTTAATGTGTGTCTTATTATGTGAAGTAAATAAAGTCAAATAAATTAGAAATTCAAAATGCCATCTGGACTAATGTTATTTTCCAGTTACCTGCCTTGGATATAGCAAAGTTTTGTCGGTCAGTTTTAGGAGCTATATAGTTATTAATGTGACCAACATAGTAAATCAATTTTTACGGGTGAACAGAAAAGTTTGTGTTGCGAGCGATGAAGGGGTGAATCTCCATAATTCAGTTTACACCTTCTCAGTGTTTTTAAATTAATTTTTATTAGTTTAAAAGAAAGATACATTGCTTCTTGTAATCAAAGGTTGTTGACGGTAGGGAAATTATTTGCAGCTAGACGTTGTCATGGTGTTGTGATCGTTGTGGTAAATAAACAGCTACTGAATTTTAGAAATAAATATTGAGAAACAATGAATTTAACCGCGAGGAAGATTTCTAAAATGATTTTCTTGTAGTACAAGAAAATATACAAAATAATTTTTAGTTAGTTTTTATAATTTTTAAAATTTTTTACCTATTAACTGACAGGAAAATAAACTCAGGAAAGCTTTGCTTTGCATGCCTAGTCAGGAAAATAACATATTGCCCGCCTAGGCAGGTAATGAAACAAACGTGAGTGTCTACTTACTTTGCAACATCAAATACTGACTGAATATGTAAGTCAAATAATTTAAATTAATTTAAAATATGTGTTATTTGTTTATAAGTTTCAGGTAAAATGTTATACGTAACACGTCAGTAAAGCGTCGTACAGGATTCGAAAGCTGTTTCAAGCTCGGCATGAAACTATCTACTCATCCTGTAATTGAAAGCTTTTCTGACTTTTTACGTAAATAATTATTAAGAGCAGTGAAAAATTTCACACGTCTCATCTATGAGCCTGAAAAATTTTACAGGGTTATGCGCTGTAATTAATCATTTACCTAGTTACCATTAATACATACAATGTATCATGTACATGGAAATAAAAAAATCTGATGTGGACACCACATGACTTCTTTGTACGCGTATTAAACTATAGATATTTTTTTAATTGCACATATTTGACAATAAAACTTTTATTTTTTTTCTTATTTTTGTTCTAATCTATGGCAAACTTAATTAAAAAAAAACTAAAAATATATGAGCATCTCCTATCTCGTAATTTGTAACCTGTTATTTCCTAAAAAAATGCAAATTGGATGACATGAACTTGTATAAAAAATTATGAATATGAATGGTATAACAAGATATTTGGCGAGGATTAATTGAATGTATAATTGAATCCTGATTTGAGGGTTCCTGCTACTACATTAGATATAACATAGTAAAAAATAAATAAATATATCATCACGCCTTTTACCCATCACTGGGTGTGGCACTCTGCCTAAGCAGATCTCGGTAAGTGATATATTTTTTCGCGTGAAGTGCGGTTACCAGCCGTTAAATCACGGCCTCCAAAGATATTAGTGGTGGAGGAGCCACAGGGGTAGATTTTTTAAATTGGTGAAAATTGTTTGTCGGCTGTGGGGATCGAACCAGGGTTCTCAAGATCCACAGGCCGACTCGATACCACTGAGCCACCTACCCCATATAACATATAACATAGTATGGTGTTAAAACAAAAAAAAAATGGATAAAAGTTTTAAAAAGATATAAAATCTGACTACTTACATAAGAAATAAGTTTTAAAAGGTCATAAACGTGATGATATTATTAATTTTAAATTAATAAAGCCGGCCTAAATGTCATATTACTTTCCATAAAGTTGTAACTGTAGCAAGAAACATAAAATAATTAGCAACAGGATCTGTGTGATAATACTCTGGCCACTATTCTCCGCCCGTAATGTCAAAGCTGTGACGTAGGTACTATATAACACAAGATAGAATGAGTAGTGCAGCAGTAGCTACACCAGTAGAAAACTTAAGTAGCTTCTACGTGTACGTAACTACGTCATAAGCTTGTTAGTATCCATTAAAACTTTGTACAGCCGCGACCACACGTTCAAACCTACACTTTGGACATACATTACATAACTATCTGAACGACGCCCTTCTCTTCGCTCTTTGTTACTCTGTTCGCTCCTCGTTGCTGATAGGCAATTATACAACATACTGTTCAACTTACCTAATTTGTTACAAACGATTACAAGCGGCATCAAGTGATTCGTTATTACACGAATATCAAATTGTTCATGCACGAGAAAGTACTGAATATTAACACGTTGTTTCGTTACAGAGGATTGAAGATAAAACTTTGTTTTTAGTAGGTACTTTTCTGAAACTAACACAAGAATTCTACTAAAATGTTTTTATATGTAAAATAAAATATGTAAGAATATCTAAGCACCAACATTTAATAAATAAACGAATCTATTTAAAGAAAAACTAAAAGTTACTCACTCTGGAAAGTTTGAGTGTAAACTGGTGAATATGTTACGAAATTAGTGACGGGGTAAGGCGAACGGAAGTGAAGATATGACGGGCTTTGTTACTTTTGAAGAGCGCGCGCACACTGCTCTTGTCTCATTCTCTCTTTGTCTGTTGAAATATAACAGAACTTTTAAAGTGGCTTTAGAGTTCAAGTAACGTAATTTAACCTAACTTAACAAAATATTGACTATATAAAACGCCATATAGTATTGGAACGTAATGGACCAAGTCTGTACTGGCCGGTCTGCGTCATCTCACGTGTTCGCAAATTGAGAAGTCTGTAGAAGGTTCCAGTAACAGGACGAGAGATAAAAAGGTAGAGCATCAGGAAAGTAGAGTCAGTCCATTTGAAACATTCGGTCCGTTGGAAGCTACCATACAATTTAGTTGAAAATAAATTGATCGTCGTAAATTAATATCGGTCGGCTAGTTTAAATAAATAATATTATTTTGTTTAATGATAAGTGTGTGTAAGATTTTAGTTATAAACAGATTTTACTTTTATGTTTATTATTATTTGTTGTTATTGATATTTTTAGTTTCAACAAAAAGTGTTGAAACCTACAAACGTTACAGTATATTATAGTTATCGTAACTTAATGGCCTGTAAAGTAACGTAACTTTTATTATTGCCAAATTTTATATCGTAAGTTAGGTTTCGTAAAGTTTTTGCGATATCGAGACGAATTCTGGAGCTATCTGTTATCTGTCATAAATATATAAATAAATTAATATATTAATTAAAAATGGATGAAGGTAAATTAATATGTTTAATGAAACAAAATTAGATTCTGTTGAACAAAATCATTGAAAGATTTTAAAAATAATAAAAAAAAGAAAATTGCTGGACAAAAATATCTCAGAAATATCATGACACAGCGAACAGCAGTGCCACAAGCAATAACTTCTACTTCTTCCTTATAAAATAAAATTTACTGAAAATGTCAAAATAAACGTGTATGAAGTTTCAGCAACTGTGCAATGTCAATTTTTTGTTTAATTAAGTTACGTTACGTGAATTCTGAATCCGGGTTTAGAGTGTAAGAGAATTTACCAATGTTACACAAAATTTATGAAAACCTATACTACATTCAAAAGATATTATACATACTTAGTTATGAGGACCAAGCACATTCATTTTTTTTAAATATAATACCAAATAATATAAACTATTAAATGATTTATATAAATTATAGTATAAGATTTTTATCGGTTTCATCAAACGAATATTTGTTGCAATGATATACGAGTATATTAACATATTTTTTTCTACAACTGTCAAAACATATAAATTTTTTTTACTAATATCAATACGCGAAGTACGAGATTTTTTCATCATTTACATTACCATGACAATGCGTATTTTGCGCATTATTTTGCACCCTAGTGCGCAAAATGAATATTTCGCGCACGCTTCCAAATTATTTGTTGTTAGGTTTCATTAGTTACAACACATCAATAGTATCAAATTTATATTATTGTTGATTGTTTACCTTCAATGTACCTAAATAAATCAATAATTATTGTATTATTCTTTATTTACAGTTATAGAAAAATGTTGTTTGTATTTCGTGGGCAAAATTCTTGTTTTTTGGCGCGCTAGAATGACTTTTATTGTCTCAATCTGCGGTCTCGACTAAAAGTAACATTCTCACGCGCAATAAAAAAACACTCATTTTGCGCAATTTAATTAAAAAAGTGTAAATACGAAAGATGTTTAGAATTAAAAACCAGATTAAATGAGCCTAAATTTATTAATGTAATTGATTCCTGCCATAAAATAATCTTAAAATAAAATTTTAAACTATTTACACAGTGTGAGTTTGTTGGAATCTGGAATTCGGTAGGAATTATGTTAATTGAAAATACGCGTACAATGTATGAAAAACGGTTTATTGACGAAACATGAAAAATATATTATGACAATTTCGAATACAATCAATAGTTACTAAAAAACAACAAAATAGTAGAACAACGATTCCAAGGCCACGGACGCTCGGGAAAGGTCGGATCGCTCAGTGACGTCAACTTCAAAAGAGTTTGTGTTTATTAAATTGTTATCTTGGTTGTACTTTAATAAAAATAATAAAAAAAAACTTACTAAAAATGATATGGTAGTATTTACTTTTAAAATGTTAATTAAAATGAGTATTAATAATAATTTAGCTGTTTCTGAAGTTTTGTTTATGTGATTTTTTGTCGTACACAAATACTCCAAGTACAAGAATGAAACAAATTCAAACACAATTAAACTGAAAATAGTCGGTGTAGAAAGTACTCAGATACAAATAAAATAAAACAAAAGCACATCAGACAAAAACAAGTCGCGAACGAAACAAAAGTTTGAAAATAAAATAGCAGCGAAACAAGTGAAGAATTTCCGTGCCACGTCCGTAACGAATTCAGCAACCAACGCAAACTTGATGAGTTTACATAGGAAACAATTCAACATCGGACATTTTTGTTACTGCAGGTTGAATACTGACGTCAGAAGGTACTTCGAGACTGAGAGAGATTTAATTAGTGATGGTAATTAACAAACATTTATTTATCTTATTTTCTTTCGTTTCTCGACAAAATGCTCGATTTATTTCCTTTTCTGTTTTCTACTATGATCTGATTAATGCTTAATCAATTGAAAAATCTAATTTCATTTCAATTAGTTTTTAATTATCTTCATTAATTTTGATATACTTGGTTATATTTAATAAGTTAAGTTAACATGATATTATAATTATGAAAAACTAATTTATTTCAATTTTCAAATTGGATTATAATTATTAATCAAAAGCCGATAGTTCATTCCAGATCATTGAAAATTAAAATAAAATTGTTAATGAAATATTAATACAAACTAAAGATTATTGTATAAATTATTACTTGTGAAAATTACGTTTTCCTTAATCAATTTAGTTGTATAGCAACCGTTCCGGAAATGTCATTTGACATGGTGGCCAAAGAAACGTGATATTAATTTGCAAATACAACTCGTTCGATTTATATAAAATAATTATTAAATATCTTGTATCGCAAACGCAAAATAGTTATTTTTGTATGAAGTGCGCAAAATGAGTGTTTTTTTGTTGCGCGTGATAATGTTACTTTTAATCGAGACCGCAGGTCGAGACAATAAAAGCCAAAAAACAAGAATTTTACCCACGAAATGTAAATAAAGAATGATACAATAATTATTGATTTATTTAAGTAAATTGAAGGAAAACAATCAACAATAATATTAATTTGATACTATTGATGTGTTGTAACTAATGGAACCTGACAACAAATAATTTGGAAGCGTGCGCGAGATACTCATTTTGCACACTAGAATACGAAACAGTGCGCAAAATACTCATTTTACGCACTAGGGTGCAAAATAATGCGCAAAATACGCGTTGTCAGGGTAATGTAAATGTTGAAAAAATCACGTACTTCGCGTATTGATATTAGTGAAAAAAATTAACATTTTTTGACAGTTGTAGAAAAATGTAATTTTCATGTTTAATGTTGAAAAAAATAGTATGTAACACACTTGCAAAACTCGTACTATTGGAATTCTCGCTGTCGCTTTCGTTCTCGTTTTGCAATTAAATCCTTTCCTCACTAGTATTACAATATACCTACTATTAATAGATTATGTTGAAATTCGTAAGACAGTAATTAACAGTCACTAAAATTTTTTTATTAAGCATGGTTACCATGGTAATTAACAAAATTCTTGGAAATAATTCATTAATGATTTACTTAAGCATAATTAATAAGTTAATTTTTTCGTGTCAAAAATATCATTATTGACATTTAAAAATTGTCGTTTATTGTGAACTTTATTTACTTGATACAAGTTGCCATGGATATATACATTTTTCATTAATTAATTATTTTAAGCAAAATATAAAACCTCACTTTTTTAATTTTTATGTTCGTGTCTACGTTTTTTTTACCTAATCTGCCCTCAAGAATTGATTCATATCTAGGAATTTTTTATCATACATTCCAATACCGTAATCTGCACTCATATTCTACTCGTGCATATTAATAAATTATTGAAATGCATTCTAAAATATGCCAAAAAGAATCAATGCTCTAGGGCGATTATAAGTGAAAATAGTGCGACACTAATTAACAGCCAATAGAAACATTGTATGAAACATGATTACTATAGTTACTTAAAAATTCTTTGAATTTTTTTATTACTTGACTTATTTGAGCATAATTAGTAAGTAATAGTTATGTACCTAAAAAGTCAGGAAAGCGTTCAATTACAGGATGAGTAGATAGTTGAAACAGCTTACGAATCCTGTACGACGCTTTACTGACGTGTTACCTATAACATTCTACCTGAAACTTATAAACAGATAATACATATTTTAAATTAATTTAAATTAAAATAAATATTTGACTTAAATATTCAGTCAGTATTTTATATTGTTAAGTAACTAGACACTCACGTTTGTTTCATTACCTGTCTAGGTAGGCAATATGTTACTTTCCTGACTAGGCATACAAAGTAAAGCTTTCCTGAGTCTTAAAGATCAGGCAAATGTTTAATTTCCTGTCAGTTTCCGTTTTAAAAATGTCAGTTTGGCAATTGAATTTTTTTTTAAATTGTCAACTTAATTTAATTGAGTTGTAGATATATGAATCTATTATAATTTGATTATTTTAAACAAAATATAAAATCTATGTTATTTATATCTGTTGATATCGTTACAATTTGCTTAACGAATCTGCCCTCGAGCATTAATTCATATCTGGGATATTTTGATCGTGTTCCACTCGTGCAGATTAATACGTTGCTAGAAATACACTACACCTTTGAATGAGTCACTATATAAAATTTGTGAGTTCTAAAACAATTTAAAAATATTTCTGTTGATAATTTAAATTAATTGTACGATTTAAACATAGATATTAATTTTACCCAATAATACATAAAGAGTAATAATAATTAATATAGTTTGAATAATAAATAGGCTTTAGGAATCCTTTAGTTATTATTTTATTCAACAATATGGGGTAGGTGGCTCAGTGGTATCGAGTCGGCCTGTGGCTCTTGAGAACCCTGGTTCGATCCCCACAGTCGACAAACAATTTTCACCAATTTAAAGCTCCCCCGCCACTAACATCTTTAGGGGCCTTGATTTGACGGCTGGTAACCGCACTTCACGCAAATAAATATATCACTTACCGAGATCTGCTCTGACAGTGTGCCACACCCAGTAATGGATAAAAGACGTGATGATATATTTATTTATCTATTTATATTTAGAATACACTAAAACAAATTCCGGAAAGAATCAATGCTCTAGGGAGGTTATAAGTGAAAATGTTTATTCAAATATTTGGTCCGTATAAGGACGGTTTCTGCAGTACCAAATGAAACAACCTGATACATTATTAAATTACACAAATTAACTCATCCTGTACATTTCATATCCATATGCTAACCGTGAGTAGACGCAATTATATTAATGTAATAATATTACCTTTGTAATAAAATAATATCTGTCCGTATTCGTGAGTGTACAAACGACTAGCAGATACAAACTGGTCCTGAGTTGGCCGCTGGGCTCAGCTCTTCTCTCCAAGACTGGCTGCGGCTGCGGTGGAGTTAACCACAATTTTCCGGTTCTGTATTTAACCGCGCTACCACAAAACCAAGCAGACACAAAAGTTCTAACCAGACATAACTAGAAACAATGAAATGAATTGGCTAAGTATGTGTTGTGAGATAACTCTCTGCATTTTCTGTTGGTATTCATTATTCACCCAGTCTTGCCGCCAATATAAATTAATAGGATATTATTCAATGAGTAAGTAATATAAGCTATTACTCAAGAGAATGAAGTTTGCAACACGAGCCGAAGGTGAGTGTTGTAAATCATTCGAGTGAGTAATAGCTATTACTTTGCGAATAGAATACTATACTTTATCTACGATTATATGTTATTATGTAATAAGATTTTACAATTTTTTTTTTTATGTTACATTATGAATAAGTCAGATTGCTTAAATTTTTTGTTTTTATTTTTATTTAATAAATATTAACACTACTTAACAATTTTTTAACATGAGGTGTCTTATTTTTCATTTTTCTTATTATTATTATTAAAATTAATGGTAACATTTGAACAATTGGTGAAATTTATTGAAGGGATAGAATTAGAATTACTTTCAAAATTAATTTTATTTGATTTTTCGGGCAGTAAATTTAAGAAACGTACGTGTGCGGCTTCTACAATACCTGGTGGAGTACAAAGTTCACTTTGTTCGCTTTCAGAATCCATAACTCACATGTATAATCACACAAATTACAGTATTATTGTAAACAAAAACGTTTTAAACTAATTTGACAGATAATTAACAATAGCGCGCTTCACTGTTTCATAGCATACTTAACGCGCGGCAATTATCGTTATTTTTTGATTGGCTATTAAAGTGTTAAGTAATGAAAATTCAGACGTGTGATTGGTCGTGAAGTGTTGAGTAATGAATTATTACTTAACACTGTCAATAATGATTAGTATTACTTATCATAAATTTCATAAGTAATGAATACATTATTTAATAAGAGTAGATAAAATATTTTTTGTACTCGTAACCTTCAAAATGACACTTCCCGCATGCAACACTCAATCTGGAACAAGTGCTTCCCAATCGACTAGACTGTAAAAATTGCAAAAAACACTGGCCCTTTGGAACATTCTAAAATAAATCTGTCTTGATAATAACAAAATCTGATTTATAAAATACAATTTCCCTTTATTGAATATTTGGCAAATAAGAGTAATTTCTTAAAATTCTTTCAACATTTGTCAACATTTGACGTATGAACTAAAGACGTCATTGATATAACTTCTTGCAGATTGTAATCAAATAAAAATCGTGACTAATACTATATAAATATAAGAAAAAACACATATTGTGGCATATAACAACTTAGTTTAATGGAAAAGTAAGATTATAACTAGAGATGGGCGAATATCAAATTTCTCGAATTCTAATATCGAATACGAATATTAATCAGAATATTCCTAAAAGTTAATTTATTTATTATTAATAAGTATTTAATTATGTCCTTTTCATTATTTGAATGAAATTGTTAAGATAAAATAAAATTAAAACAAAAAGTACAAACAAGAAAGAAAAAGACGAAAACTTCAAATTTAAGGTGAAACGTATGGGCTGATGTTGGCGAAAAACAAATTTGAAAAATGGTACGTCTTCATGGTTTTGAAACAAAATATCTTTCTTATTAATAACTTCAAAATATTGTAATAGCTTTAAGTTTATGTACAAATGATAAAGAAAACATAGTCTAAAATTGAGGTCAACATATAGGTATTCGAATGTTCGCTATACTGACGTTAATATTAGAAAATCTCGAATATTGAATAATGTCAATATTCGCGGCATTCGACTATTCGCGGATGATATTCGCCCATCTTTAATTATAACAATATAAGATGTTTTAGGTTAGAATTGCTATTTAAACTAAAAAACAATATTTTTAGATTGGGTAGAGTCACAATTGTTACAAGTGATATTATAAACATTTATAATAAAATTTTGTTAACACGATTTTAATCTCAGTTAGGATAATAAAATTGTTTGAACTAAGAATAGAACAACAACGAGATAGCTCATATTGTTACACTAGGCAGGAAAATAACATATTGCCTGCCTAGGCAGGTAATGAAAGAATAACTTTGAATAACTAACCTTATTTCATTTCAACTAGAGATGGGCGAATATCAAATTTCTCGAATTCAAATATCGAATACGAATATTAATCAGATCTCGAATATTCGAGGTACTCGAATGTTTGAATCCTCATAAAAGTTAATTTATTTATTATTAATAATAATTTAATTATGTCCTTTTCATTATTTGAATGAAATTATTAAGATAAAATAAAATTAAAACAAAAAGTACAAACAAAAAATAAAAAGACGAAAACTTCAAATTTAAAGTGAAATGTACGGGCTGATGTTGGCGAAAAACAAATTTGAAATATGGTACGTCTTCATGGTTTTGAAACAAAATATCTTTCTTATTAATAACTTCAAAATATTGTAATAGCTTTAAGTTTATGTACAAATGATAAAGAAAACATAGTCTAAAATTGAGGTCAACATATAATGCGATATTCGAGGTATTCGAATGTTCGCTATACTGACGTTAATATTGGAAAATCTCGAATATCGAATAATGTCAATATTCGCGGCATTCGACTATTCGCGGATGATATTCGCCCATATCTAATTTCAACATATTCTATTGTATGTACTGAATAGGACTATATTGATTTTGACGTATTACATAAAACTATAATTAAGCATTTTTATTCTTGATACATCTACAATCATGAATGCTGATAATTAATATATTTTTGAACATGCTTCAAAGACTTAAAATATTAATGATCAGCTACGTAATGCAAACCAGGAATTTTTATAATTGAATAAAAAACAAGAGCATCTATTTATATAATTTGGCAGACACAGTACATTGATCTGATGAAATCAAAATGAAAATGGGAGCAGTGTAATATTAGCCAGCTTTCAGTAAAATATTTTTAAGCAGGTATTTAAATACGATACGATTTGCACGTAAGCGGATTACTCGGGATCTGATTAGTTTTTCCCGTAGTTTCCCAACTGGAAAATAAAGGAAAACATGCTAATGGGATGATGTTACCACGTGCTTAAAGTAGGGAAAATTATTGAAATGGAAATAAATTAAAATGGATTTTTTTTACTAAAGCAGAGACTGAAATGAATGTTGCCATTGAATAATACATATTAAATACTTATGTACACCCTATAATCATGGAGAATGGCGATAGCGGTAGCGTTATCTCAAATGATACTAAATTTGAATCAGAAATTTCCGAGGTCTTGTTCAAATATATTTTCACTTATAATATCATAAGAGCGTTAATTCTTTCCGGAATTTTTTAGGAGTGCATTTCAACAACGTATTAATCGGCCCGAGTGGAACACGAGGGCCCGATTACGTTGTTGGAATGCACGACAAAAAATTTCCCGGATATGAATTAATGCTCGAATGTAGATTCGGTAAGAAAATCGTAACGACACCGCTACAAAAAGCAAAAATACATAAATTAATATTTAAATTTTATTCGAAATAATCAAGTTGGAATATAAGTATAACTATAGCAACGTAATAAAATTATTGACAACAAAAAACAATTACTGAAAAATTCGAGCAAAATGTCACGTTTTGGTTCCCTGTCATTACAAAATATTGATAAAGCTGTAAAAGAATCATTACCAAAGAATACTGTAAGAAGTAAATCTTCGGTATGCAAATGGATGCAGAACATCATAAAAATATAATAGAAAGCATGAGGAATGAAAAAAAAACCTGAATCTGGTAGTATCATTTGTTCTTCTACTGCTCACACTTTATCAGATTCTTCTTACAAAGGAAGCATTACTTATAACAATTGTGTTTTTAATTTTAATTAATATGCGTTAGTTACTGCTTTCTTGATTATACTGACCGTTAAAATAAAACTATAATTTCTAAACATTCAATATGACGTTTCACTATATTGTCCAACTGTCAAATTTGACATAAAAATTTCCACTTATTAATTTCACTTAGGTTGGTCTAGGAATGAAAAATTTCCAAGAAAATCTTGACGTTGCTAGGTAACCCATGCTCGTATAAGTGTTTCTATTGGTCGTTAATTAGTGTCGTACGATTTTCTTTACAAAATATCATAAATAGCATTTACTCCGTATTTTTTTCGTTAATTATTAAAGGTCAAACTATTCAAAAAACTACGTGTACAGTCACGCAATGACTGTTGCATCCAATAATAATACAGCAAGCACATGTATATCTTTTGTCTCATTTTATTATCTTGATACGTATCAAATATCAAACCTTGTTTACATATTTTGTTGGTATCAAATAATAATAATAAATGCTTTTATTTGGCAAATATTCAGCATAAGCTGTTCTTCCAATTAACCTTTTCAATACAATTTCAATTACAAAATAAAAGGTATGGCATTAGCCAATATTTTCAAAACTTGCCATAGTTACCGTAGTTAAGCCAGGAGGTTGATTCTGTATCTTGCGTGAGCAGTTGCGTGATTAAATTTGCGTTAGTACAATGTATGACGTCACCGATTCTTTTCTGGTGTCGAGCATAGGGAATTCCGTGCTTTACGTTTTCGCGCCAAGTTTAGTGTTGGTAATGGTTTTGAAACTATAACTGTCAGTTGCAATCACATGTCATTGTTTGTCAACATCGTTTTGTTGTTTTTTTTTATACGATTTTATTATGGCAAAAGATAGAAAACGTGATATGAACGCTACAGAGGGGCAAAAACAAATTTTAATACACTTTATGGCAGATAACGTTGAAAACGCAAAATTACAAGAAAGTAAAAGACAAACATAATGTTAGAATGAGACAGGTAGTGTCGCAAGTAAGAAACAGGACCTACGGAGGTCACGCATCTATATTTGCGTGTCTCGCAAGAAGTGACGTCATACCCATTCTTCTTCTTCTTTGTACGGCACTACAAACTCCAAAAGTTCTTGGCCTGGTCTATTTGTCTCCTCCAATCCATTCTGTCTCCCGTGTATGTAAGTATCGTCTCATTCATGTCTTCCGCCACACTCTTTTTCCACCTACTTCTAGGTCGCCCTCTCGGTCTGCTGCCCAGTGGATTGTGTTTATATATTCTTTTCACCTGCCTGTTTTCACCCACGTCATACCCATTAGTTCTTTAAATGTCCGATAGATGGTATACTATATGCATGTGACATATCTGTGTTTGTATGGGTGCCGCAAGTAGTCACGCAAGATACAGAATCAGGCTCCAGGTCCTATACGCTTACAAGAGCTGTGGGGTTAAAATTAGAAAACGTTTTATTTAAAATTAACTGTTAGTAATACAAATCGGAGACAAAAATAGTATGTATATCTCATAGGAAACGGACATTCCTATACTAGACTCAGTTACGCTATGCTTCGTCTCGTGCAGCTATATCTACAGTCGTCCGGGAATGTTTCACGTTTCCTACTAATTATTAAAGCCCGGATTTTTAGGCAATTGCCTATATTGAAATTTTAATATACTTCAGACAATTTAGTTTTTCTATACATAGGTAATATGTTTACGTGTAATGGAAGGTTTTGTTTTTCGTGCCTTAGAGCCTATTTTTCCTATATTTTGGTTTTTGTGCCTATTTTACCTTATACAGCCTATTTTGCCTATTTTTGTTGCCTATTCTAACTATTATTGAGCAGACAAGGTTTATCATCTACTTCGTTGACTAATTCGGCACTCGGCAAAGTGTTTCAACGTAACCTATAATATTTAAAGTACTTACTTTAATCAAGTTTTTGTGTGTGAATTTAAAATGCCGAAAGAAAAACATTTTTAGTCAAAATTTTATGTGGCAATTCAATTGTGTCTTTGCCATTAATCAATGGAGCTGAGGTAACTTTAGACGATATGGCTAAATATAAGAACGCTTCTGTCACATTTTGTGATGTCGAATGAAGCAAGTTCTGACTGACCGAAGACAGTCTCTTTCCGAAAATTTCATAGAGCAATTACTCGTAATATTTTGTGAATTATAGTATACTACATAATTTGAATTTTCATAATAATTAATAAAATGAGAACCCTACATTATTATTTTTCAGATTGCGTTCATTTTTGTTTAAAATGATTATTATTTTCTAACGAAAAGTAGATACGAGTACCAATATTAGAAAAAGGATTCTTTTATTTTTTTAAAACAAATTATTTACATTTAGGCTGCCTAAAATCCCGCCTATTTTTGAGTAATTACCGGCCTATATGCCTGCTTATTCGGGTGTTTTTAAGAGCCTAAATATCCGGGTTTTACTAATTATACAATATACTATTATAAAACTTTTATTGCACTTTAAGAATATATAATAATAAAATTCCATCCTTAGTTATTATACAGAAGTACGTAATAAACACGATCGTATATTAGTGGTAACACAATAATAAATAACAGAATATAGTTTGATAACGATAGAAAAGCGAAAACTCCTAGCAGTTGCATGACTCACTACGACATTTCAATTAATCATCCTCAGTGGTCCGGGTCTTTGTGTTCCAGACTCTGCCTCTAGGTGCTGCATACAACATTGAGCTTGAAGATTAATTAATCACTTCATTAGCTTAATATGATGCTACTGGGCTTTGATCCTCAGATAAGTATGTCCTCTTTATAACTTCACTCATATGTTAACGGTTAACAATGATGATTTCTATTACATTGTTTATTTATGTGTGTAGTATCCTTTTTAATTAGATATTATTATAATTCATGTGTATGTATAAGAAATAGAGATTAAAAATGATATAATTTGTATATATTTTTTTTCTAAAAACATTTGGCGATCAGTTAATAGTTATTTTTGTGTTAAGTTTCACAATGAGTGTTTTTTGTTATTGTTACGCCTGAGAATGTCACTTGTCTCCACTAAAAGTGACATTCTCAAGAATAAATAAACAAAACTTTCGCCCAGAAATACAAACAACTTTTTTTTAACAACTGTAAAAAAAAATATAATTATTAATTTATGCAGGTAACTTCTAGGACAACAATTAAAAATAATATGAAATTGGTATTATTAATATGTTGTAACAAAATAGTTATTTGTGTATTAAGAACTGAAAGTGATTCTTTGTTACTCGAGCACGGTAATTGCAGCGCGAGCCGAAGGCGAGAGCTGCAATAGTGTAAGAGGAACAAAGACACTTTACGCTCGTGATACACACATCATTTTTTTTACAATTGAAAATTATTTAAAAACGTATACGTACTGAAAATAAATTCGTTCTATCAACTGTTTTCTGTTTTGTTTGTATCCCTGGTAACTATTGAAATACGCGTGCCATTGGAGACTCGATATTTTTCGATATTTTCATAGATAACATCAACTTTACGATGACAAATGATAGCGTAATTGTTAATTTTTCATAGCAATCTTAGAAAAGAACTTTAAAAAATCATAATTTGGGAGCGTGCACAAACTACTCAGTTTGCGCACTAGGGTTCGAAACCGTGCGCTAAATACGCGTTGTCGTGATAATGAAAATGAATCATTTTTTACACTTTTCCTAGAATTTTCTTTTCGAGAGTTTTATTTTGATACTAAACTCGGCATATTTTGAATAAGTAAATGTCATTTTTGATGGTCAATCATGAATCATGAGACATGTTTTACAACAAACTGCCAATTTTTAAAATGTTACTTCGTGCTTATAAACTAGAGAGAACATTTTTAATTTATATGAAATATATTTTACTATGCATCATAGCCTACTGTTTTGTGTCATGTTAAATAAAATATATCGAAACTTCAAATTGAATTTTCTCAATATTTTTGTTATGTAAGGATATAAAATCATTACAGTGTTGAATTCAGAAAAAAATCAAAAACTTCAGCCATCTTTTCAAAAAAAAAATTTCTTATTTAATCGGATTTCCCCCTTGGACTTCTATAAGATTTTCTTATATAGTATAGGAATTATTTGAGGTATCCCATATCCGTGAAACATCCTGTATTTGTTAGGTTATATCGTAACATCAACTAACAAACAGCATTGTTACCTAACAAATTAAACATTTCTTGAGAATAGTTACGTAATATATATATACCTATATAACGTAACTAAACTAAACAAGCATTTACTGTTGTTGCAAATTGTTTTGAATGGCCTACTTACATATATGGTCGCAGATAAAATAAATGAATATATCATCACCTCATATTTATTACTGGGCATAGCATAGTGGAAGAACCCATTTGTTATACATATGTATTTAGAAAAGCTCATTTCATTTCCTAAATAATGAATAAACCAGAGCACCAAATTATAATTTCAAAGTACACTTTATTGTCTCACAGTTCCTACCCGAATTCTTTTCTATACACAACCCCTATAAATTACCCAAAATCCTTACTACTTGTAATTCGCATTCTGGGCTATTTTTCATGTGCCCGAATTTTAGATAATTGAATGTTTCTACGACACAAAACTCTTACATAAAGAATAGAAAATTTATTATAAATACATTCAAATTATATCCACAGATAGGTAAAAGCTTTAATACTATTTAATGAACAAATATTTTTAAAATTGACTTAATTTAGAAATAAATAATTAATTGTGGAATGAATCTGATGAATAGGGACTTGAAAATGATTCTTGATTTTAGATTTGTTGATTAGTTTTTTGATTGTCGACAGTCAGTGTTGTGATTAACAATGTTAATTACAATTCGGCGTTAGCACTTGGATGGGAGACCGTCCAATAACATAAGTTGCGGTTCGGTGAACCCGGCCATCTCGCCACACGAAAGGGTAAAAGAAATGTAAATGATTATTAATGTTTGTTTAGTTAAATAAAAAGTATAAAATAAACATTTGGCTCAGTTTCACAAAATTCAGCCTCCAAGTGACCTTATGAGGGCATCGTCAGAGGCTGGCCAGCACAGTTAGTTAGCATCTTACCTGTTTGTTAGAGATCTTATTCTCTGCTGGCACAGTTCTTCGTCACCAGCTTCTTCACGTGAACTTTGTTCTTGGTGAAGAAGTGAGTTATACCATACTGATGAGATCTAATAAGAGCGAAACGCGTCTATGGTTACTAACTGTGCTGGCCAGCCTCTGACGATGTCCTCATAAGGTGACTTGGAGGCTGAATTTTGTGAAACTGAGCCAAGTGTTTATTTTATACTTTTTATTAAACCTAGTTTCACCAAGTGTTGGATGACAATTAATTTTGTCTTTGTTGTTGTTTGTTTAGTTTTTTTTCGAGTGTTTACTTATAATTGTGTGAAATTTACTTCTTTTCATATCTTTTGATTCGTTTATTGTACTTACATAGAGTGTCTAAATGCAATTGTGTTAAATTCACTTTCAAAAACCATCGCAGGCCGACATTTCCTTCTTTTCTTATCTTCCTAATTCTTTATAAATTCTATCCATAGACGCAGTGTTTCCCAACCTTTTTTTGCCATGCCCCACCTAAGCCTTTCTAAAAATATTATGCCTCCCTATGTAACATATACATAATTTGTAATATTAAAAAATTGAATTGTTCACTTAAGAAACTTAAATGACAGATTTTAGGAAGAAATTATTAGGAAATTGTTAACGAAACACAGTAAGTAAATTTTCAAAACACATAATGAAAAACTGAAATTAGCTTTAATAGCATTAATACCCTTTATTACTTGAATATAGTACTTCATTTAGAACATGCTAGCCTGCTGTAGATATTTTGGTTTCGTCAAACGAATTTATAGTATTTATTGGCCGCAATTATTTAAGAATTTGTTTTTTTCTTTCAATTTTGGCACCGAAATCTAGCATTGCATTTAAATGGCTCGAAACAAAAGGGTTAAATGACGTCTCGTTGAAATCCTAATTTACTTGACAAAATAATAAAATACTTTAATAATAATGCTGAATATTTTTATTTCATTTCATTATACCGGGTGGAACATCATACCTGTGTACATAGGCGATTAACATGAAAAAACAGTTTTTCCGTGCGCATTGCTCTCCAAATTATTTCAGAGTAAATGTAAGAGCTTATTTAAACCAAGCATTTCCAAATCGCTGGATTGGTCGCGGTGGAATTTAATTAACACCTCGCGACTTTTTTATGGGGTCATCTTAAATGTAAAATTTATAAGCAACGCCATCCAAATATTAATTATTTGAGAGAAGCTATCGTGGATAAGTGCGCCTTAATCACAAATAGGCAGCTCGCTAATGTACGACATTCCTTCTACAATAAACTTGGTTATTACATGGCTGAAAATGGAGGTTTATTTGAATATTTATTGTAATAATAAATTGTAGTGATTATTTTATTGAGAGAATTATTGTTTGATATTTGAATTATAAAAGATAGGTTATAATTTGTACATGACCAACCCTATAAGAAATAAACGTTTAATTGAAATGTACAATTGTTAATTTATTATTAAATCGTAATAATAGGTATGGAGCTTTTTGTAGGAATTTTATTGAATAATTAATTTGTTGGGGGTAAAACAAATAGACAGAAAAACGTCAAACATTTATCTATTTTTGTTTCACTTCCATGGCTATTTGATATTTTCAACGTGATTTTTAATATTTTTTTATTTAATTTCTGTCGTTATAACGCATGTAAATGTAATACTGTTTAATGATTTAGATGCATAATGTTATGCTCTACAACATTTATTTGAAGCATTTTTGCCTAAAATAATTTGGGGAGCAATGCGCACGGAAAAACTGTTTTTTCATGTTAATCGCCTATGTACACAGGTATGATGTTCCACCCGGTATAATGAAATGAAATAAAAATATTCAGCATTATTATTAAAGTATTTTATTATTTTGTCAAGTAAATTAGGATTTCAACGAGATGTCATTTGCATTTTTCTTCAATATCACGCAAAGATAGTTTTTGTTACATACATAATATTTGTATTTCAATTGCCATTTGGTTAATTTCAATATCAGTTTAATCAATCATAATTCGCGACTAACTAAATTGAACAAACTAATTCACGTAGAAAGATAAATTACTTCATTACAAGTATAAATCGATAAATTTAATAACGAAGCAAAAGTGAACAGCAAGTCATTCACACAGAATGGCAAATAAATGATCTGTTTCAATAAGTTTAAGTAGTAAGAGAAATAGCAATACCTTAACGGGTATATTCTGTGACTGACAGAAATATATGAAGCAATTTTTTAATCAGTGCCATCGGATGTCATTGGCTAAAAAAATTGTTAAAAATTAACAAGTACCTACAGGGTGTTTTATAAGTGTGGCACTTACATGGTAAATAAGCAGAATTGAAGAAGTGTCAAACATTTGTATGTATTAACCCGCAAAAGACTTCTTAAATAAACCAATTGCAGTTATATAAAAAAAAATAATATCATCACGCTCTTTACTCATTACTGGGTGTGGCACTCTGCCTAAGCAGATCTCGGTAAGTAATATATTTCTTCGCGTGAAGTGCGGTTACCAGCCGTCAACTCACGGCCTCCAAAGATGTTAGTAAAGGGGGAGCCACACGGGTAGATTTAATTTGGTGAAAATTGTTTGTCGGCTGTGAGGATCGAACAAGTGTACCAATTAAGAGTTATTATTTTTATCTGTTATTATTATAATGGTGTCGAATCGGACTATGACTTTGACAACCCAGGTTCAATTCCCACAGCTGACAAATATTTTTTACCAAATTAAAAGTATCAATATGGCTTTCCCTCAATAACATCTTTGAGGGTCATAATTTGGCGGCTGGTAACCGCATTTCAGGCTAAGAAATACCTATATCACTTACCGAAATCTGCTATAGCAATCGGTAAAAATCATGATGATATATTTATTTAATTATAATAAATAACTCTTTATGTATTAAATAAAATAAACTCTTAAATAATATCACATTTGTTTTGTTATTTCATGACACTGACGATTTCAATAAAATTACCAGTAAATATCTCAGTCATTTTTACTTCCTTGTAGGAAGTAAAGGAAGTATTGTAATCGCGAAAATTTTCGGTTCTCAGATTTCAACGGAAATAGGTATTTTGGACCTCCCTGAATCCATTTTGACTAATTTCGTCGTACCGTCTGCACGTACGTACGTATGTATCTCGCATAACTCAAAAACGGTAAGCCGTAGAAAATTGAAACTTTATATTTAGGATTGTTATAACATCTAGTTGTGCACCTCCCTTTTTCGTCATTATACAACTACCGGAAGTGGTACTTTACTTGAAGCCTATTATAGATTTTCATGAAAAACTATATTGAAATATAATTTAAAACTTTCCAAATTTGGTATATAAGACTACTATATCAATGGAAATAACATAATAGAGTTTGGTTAAAACAGACTAACCGGAAGTCGCACATTACATGAAGCTGCTAACAGTTTTCCTTGAAAAAATGGTATTATTTTAATTTTAGAATTAAATGCTGCAAATAAAAGTTTTAGAGAATTAAATTCTGCGTAAATTTTGCATAAACGAGATATCTAAATTTAAATATTATATATTTTTTTATTTAAAAAAAAAATGAAGTTTGCTATGAATTAGAACAAAAAATAAAAGATTTAATGTGAAATATGTGCAATTAAAAAAATATCTATAGTTTAATACGCGTACAAGGAAGTCATGTGGTGTCCACATCAGATTTTATCAATTCCTGATACAGTAAAATTATAAATATTAGTTTAAAAAAAAATATAGAAATTTGTTTTCTACAATAAATTATTAAACTTTTTTTGTTGTAAAATAATAAGGGAAGCCAATAATTGACCATTCCAAAAAAAGCATTGAAAATTACATGATGTGTTCTTCGATTCATCATCCTGTACAACAAATATAACAGCAGCTTTATTTCAAACAAGTTGTAAGTCCAAATCCATAACAGTGAACAACGAGGATAAATAAACAATTGAAAACAACAATGAAAATCAATTGAGGGTACCTCGTACATAACTCAGTCAGTGAACGACCACAAAGTCCACGTATCGGGTACTCGGTACAATTCATTAGAGTCCCATTCACACGACAATAACACAATCACGCAAAATGCGTAATAATACGAATCGTTCGGCCATTTTGCGATCGTCATCTGCCGCAAATAGCTCATTTGTTCTCTCGCATCACAAACGTCACAGCATTGGAACGGCGTGTCAACTTATGCAATAAATGCGATACATTCGACGAAGTTTTAATTAAAATGGCCTCTGTACTGCATTTGACAGATTACACAAAATGGTTGACTTTTCATGGCCATGTTCGTTTGATATTTTACATTAAACTATTGGTGCAATCAATTGTTTAGTCATTCTATTATGTGTGAACTAGTACACCAATATTTTAAAAATAAAATACTATTTCCCTTTTATTGAGAAAATATGTACATTTTATTTTTATACAACCTGATTCATTTGATCCATTTTTCCTTTTCTATAATTTGTCACATTTTTGTTAGAATATGTATATCTGGTATCTTATAAACCTCGTTGTTTAATAGTTATTTATGTAAAAAGTCAAGAAAGCGTTAAATTACAGGATGAGTAGATAGTTGAAACAGCTTACGAATCCTGTACGACGCTTTACTGACGTGTTACGTATAACGTTTTACCTGAAACTTATAAACAAATAATACATATTTTAAATTAATTCAAATTAAAAGAAATAGTTGACTTACATATTCAGTCAGTATTTTACTCATGTTTGTTTCATTACCTGCCTAGGCAGGCAATATGTTATTTTCCTGACTAGGCATGCAAAACAAAGCTTTCCGGAGTCTTGAAGGTCAGGCAAATGTTAATTTTTCTGTCAGTTTCAAGTAAAAGCTATTTATATATCTAATGGTAGAATGTGGTCCTTTTTATCATTAGGCGTGAGATTGTTCGTCCTGGAGCAGTCGAGATGAACAACACGCCGTATGACAAAAATATACTTTTATCACCTGTTTCATACAAGATATTTTCTTATTCAAATGTAAAGTTTAAATAATAATAGGGTTATACTCGTACGTTTTTGTTTGAGATATGGGTATAATTCAATAAAATAATCGTCTTGAATAGACAAGCGTTGCTATAAAAATTTACATAATTGGTTTATAACTTTTCTAAGTTCCACAGAATTTCAGCCTCCAAGTCAACCTAATAGGTGTATTATAATTCTCAGAGGCCGGCCAGCACAGTTAGTAACCGTAGACGCGTTTCGCTCTTAGAATAGAGCGGCGGATCCATGGGGAGGGTCATGGGGGTCATGACCCCCCCCCCTAAGCATGGACTTTTTTTAAAATGTTGACCCTAATAGTTAATTGTCTCTAATACATAATAATGATGTCATTATTTACGATAACTCAATTTGTTAAACAAATTAGATAGAAAATATTATCTAAGGACTTAAAATTCTAAGATAATTAAGAACTATTGTTTGATTTATTATTCTAATAAATAGCCAAAAACCAATATTTTGTGGGGATATTATTTCGACCCGCAGATGGGAGAGGTATTCTATTTAAGACCTAGTCAAGTATATGACTACCGACTGTTGCACTTAGAAAATCAACTTCTAATTCAATAATTTTTGTATTCTATCGAAGAACCTTTTAAAAACCATCACTAAATTTGCCAAACGCAAACGACGAATTGATTTTATTATCTAAGTATATTCTAAAGATGATTTAATGTTATTCAATGTGAATTAATGTGATTCCATAGACGATTTAATGTAATTTAATGCGATTCCAAAGACGATTTAATGTGATTGTAAAAATTATTTAAAGCAGGAATATAATATGAGCAAATACAAATGTTTTTAGTATTTAGAACATGGGCAATATCCTCTCCCTCCAGAGACAAAATTTACTCCATGACCTCCCCCTAATTCGAAGTCTGGATCCGCCCCTGCTTAGAAAAGGTATCATTTGATATTTATTATTGAATTGGTTTTACTATGTATTAGCAACATGGACAATTATTTGTCTTTTTTATTTTATTTTTAATAACTTTTAGTTTTATACAAAGTTTTGTGCTTAAAAATGAGCGAAACTAAAGATTATATACAATATAACATAGTGTGCAGTTATATTAAATTTATTGCTAACACAATCAAAGGGCCTATTCAAGTAACGAATAAATACTTTCAAAATTGGTGTAAGCTAAAAAAGGTAACCATATCTATAAATCAGAATGTGGATATAAGCACATTTACAAATGTAATTCTTTATTTGAAGAGATACCGTCCAAAAAATGTAAAATATTAATCATAGATTTTTGATAGATACAGACGATGAGATTTATTTGGCATTGAAGGTGTCTTTAATGCAAAACTTTCAGTTGATGTTTCATGTATTTTATATTTATGTTATTTTGATTGGAATTGCTGAAGGATGTCGACAGAACGAATTATTATATATGTCTACTGAAGATGTCTCAGATTTAGATACTTTCTTTGAAATAACTTTTTATAACTTGTTAACCACTTTTCACCACTAAAATGGCATAAATTTTTTTGCAATCTTTATTTACAGACAAGACCATCTGTAATTGTATATTTCCTATGTAATAAGTTTTATAAATGTCTCTTTAGTTACGCGTGTATAAAAACGAGTATCTAAAGAGTTTATAAAACGAGTCACATACTATACTCTTTCTACTATCGTAAATTAAGACAATCCAACTGGTCATTTAAAAAAAAAACTGACTCCAATATGGCGATACATCGGAATGAAAAAAATCACACCTGCAACATTGATAATCTGGAAATTTTACACTTTACCAATAAAGGACGTAGAATGAGTTTCTTAGAAGCATTTGAAATTCAGAAAGCTATTCATAGCGGCTTAAATGTCCTCAATGACCAGTTGTATATGTTTCATTCGGATAGTATTAAGATCTTTGAAAATGAACTGTACCGTTAATCACTGTACTATATAAACTGTGTGTAACTTGTATTTTAATCAGTCAACGTTCTGAAGATGGCCTAATAAGCCGAAATCGATCAACTTTGTTAATAAATAATTTTGTGAAACTACATCAAGTGTCTACGTTCATTATTCTTATTCATAATGTTTCACCAAGTGCCAACGGCTCATACTTTTGATATTAACAAAATTAAAATTAAAATTTATGAATTATTTAACAAGTAAGGTCAATTTACAATGATAGATCCAGTGCTTAATTTCTCAACGTTCGGAAGTACAGCTTATCAATATTTAATTAAGATGTTTATATAGCGCCATGGAAACCAGTACGTTAAATGACATTTTTCGAAAAGTGTCATATAAAGTTAAAATTTACATGACAACTATCAACACGTGAAATGAATGTTTTTTGTCTACAGAATGCAAAAGCATGCAGGAAGCAAAAAACTTTTGATAGAAGAAAGGCTCACAATTTAATAAAATTTGTCACTTTATTTTTGTGCTTAGAAACAATACTTTTATTCTTTAACAAAATTTATATTTAATGTTCCAATTGAGCAATTATTTATATTTATCCTGCTTGAGGAAGCTAACTGGTGTACTGGAATAGTTTCTTGAGAAATGCAATGCGAAATGGATTGCGAATCTCAATAAATCGCAGAAAAAAATTAGAACGTTTGGTTTCTATTGCCACCCAGCTGTCAATTGCTGGTCAGAAAATACCAGATTTGATAGCAATTATATTACATACATTGTTGTCATGGAGACATTAGATGTCACATTAATTAATCCTGACCGTCAAAATTTTCTCATTACATTATTACTAATTTTGGGACATAGTTTTCGAAAAAACGTTGTTTGATACTAGATTGCGAAATGCTTTTGCATTCTCGAATGCAAAAGTATCATTTCGCAATCTAGAATCAAAAATAACTATTTAATAACAGTAGAAAAATGTATCAATCAAGAGTATCAATAAAACAAACAATTATCTCTTTTGTTTCACAGCGTGCTTGAAGTTTTATTTATTATATTAAAGTTGTTGATTTTTTTTTTTAAATTTGTAACCTAAATTTTAATTTTAGGTATTGGAACATAATATATCGTTGGAAAGAGAATATTTCGGGCCAGCCATTCCAATAAGATATAACTTTAATTAAACCAGTGACACTAAAAATGTTTGCTAGGAATAAATTACCTTAATTTTAGTGAATTAAAAAAAAAATAATTTCTTGCTCCGTAATTAGTATATCATAGTTATTTGTATCACTAGTCCAGAAACTGCTATTTTTCGAGTGCGAGTATATTTTGAAAGGACGAGCCGCAGGCGAGGCCTTTAAATACGAGCACTCGCAAAATAGTTTCTGGACGTGTAATACACAAGATTTTTCGCGCCGACGTTTTTGTAAATTTAATAAAAACGTTTAATTTATTACTTACATTCAAAATGACAGGGAATATTTTTATGTTGTTATCATCTTATTGTCAGAACTGTACTTTTAATTTTAATTAATTATTTATTGTTCATCAATTTACATCTTCAATAAGTTTAATTACACTGTACCTACACGTTATTTAATAAACATAAAACATAATTCATTTCTTTGTCTATTTCACGACTTGTCATTCCAGTATTATAACCTAAAAAATCAACATATTTTATTTGGATTTTACATTGTTAATTCAATTATAATTACTTACAATTTTGATTAAAATATATGTATAAATATTCTGTTTTCTTGTATTGAAAATACTCAACTATGAATATTTTATCATAATATTTTTACGCCAATGCAATATTTTGACATTTCGTACGTTCAGGAGTTCGCTATACTAGTGATGCCAACATATAACCTTAAAAAGGCACTAATTTTTGCCGGCCTCGGCCGGTAAACACTTGGTTTCCGGACGATTTTGAGTGATGTAATACTGCTAATGCCGGACGGTGGCGCGAAAAATTATATGTCATTAAAATTTCGGAAAGAGGTATAGAAACACTCTGTACATCCACTGTCTATATAAAATACTAAAAAACTAAAAACTGTGATATTCCTACCATTTATTTAATCAAGAAAATAAAAATGTACTATTAAGTTTTATGTTTTAGAAGTAATAACAACAAGAATGCAAAATAAAATTAACAGAATGTTACTATTCAACTAAGAATTAACGTAGTCGAATACGTGCCGGCAACATAACTATAAAATTTTAAATCAGAAAAAATGTTAATAAAAATTTCCTATATTTCGTAGCACGTAGGTTATACCCATAAATAACCCAATTCTTTTGCCATCTCAACGACCATTTTCTACATATGCCACACGGAAACAGCAATTACGATTTCTGATATTACATTCGACATTGCTCTTTAGCCATCGCCTGAAGGTTTCTTAGAGTCTTTAGTGCAATGCAGCTATTCGCAATCCCCAGTCCCGCCCCGATAATACGTAATACGTGTTTCATGGAAAAAGTATTGGGGCACGCGGATAAATTGCAAAGCAGACGATTACGAGAATAGAGGCGAATATTCGTGAAGTTTTACGAGAATTATGTTTGAATTAACGCGGGATTTATTGCTGTTTTAGTTCCAGTTGTCTTTTGTTTTTTTTCTCTGGTGTTTATCGTCTTTTGTTTTCGAAAGTGTGATGAAGTTAATTTTGTTTTGGGCATGTTTATCTTACCTGGAACATGTTTTATAATCATGGTATCACTTTAATCTTTTTATTATGTAATAAGATAAAAGTGTATATATAACTAAAGATGGAATTTTAGTGTCATTACTTATTTTTCTGTCATTATATCTTTAGGTTTCATCGACAAAATTTAGTTTTCTACAGAATGCTTTCATTCGAACCTCTATTAATTTTGTTAATTTTACTTAATTACGAGCTTTTGGAGTCATTGTCCTAATTGCCCAACTTTACTACTTTAATCCATTTTTTAATTTTTTAAGTTTTTTTCTACAACTATCAAAATTCGCGTGAAGTGCGGTTACCAGCCGTCAAATTCCCAAAGGTGTTAGTGAAGAGGGAACTATAGTGATAGTTTTAATGTGCTGAAAATTGTTTGTCGCCTGTGGAAATCGAACCCAGGTTCTCAAATCAACAGGCCGACTCAATACAATGAGCCACCTACCCCATACTCTTTCGAATGGAATCAGAAAAATTATAGCACTGTGAAAAAATGACTATCGATAAAAAATATCTGATGTTATGAAAATATCAGCAAACAAAAAACTATCAAATGGTATTTACTTCCTTGTATGAAGTAAAGGAAGTAATGTAATCGCGAAAATTTTCGGTTGTTAGATTTCAGCGGAAATATTCATTTTGACCATCTCTGAATCCATTTTGACTAATTTCGTCGTGACGTCTGTACGGACGTACGTATGTATCTCGCATAACACAAAAACGGTAAGCCGTAGAAAGTTAAAATTTTGTATTTAGGACTGTTATAACATCTAGTTGTGCACCTCCCTTTTTGGTCTTTGAATAACTTCTGGATGTGGTTCTTTACTTCAAGATTATAAGAAATTTTAATGAAAAACTATATTAAAAAATAATCCAAAACTTTACAAATTTGGTATATAAGACTACTATATCAATGGAAATAACACAATAGATTTTGGTTAAAATAGACTAACCGGAAGTGATACATCACATGAAGCTGCTATGTGAAAATAAACAAAATGTAACAGTGTTATACAACTTAACAAACTAAAGCAACAAATTCAGTAACAAAAACAACTTAAAACAAATTATTTTCACATAGCCACCTATAATATTTGTATAAAAATTATTTCTAGTATTTCTCAATTTTCTTATTTTTCTCGAATTTTTTCAGATACATTAATAAAAACTAATACACCGTTGAAAAGAGAAAAAATGGCGGTTTTTATTTTAGTAAAATAATTATAGGTTGCTATTTAAAAAATAAAAGTTGATAGTCGTATCTTGTAAACCTGACTTTATAAAAAATATCTACATCTGCCATCAAATAGTATATTTAAAATAATAAAACTTTCATATGAACCATTTTTTTCTATTACTCATAATAAAAAAGTTAAAGGGGGGCGTCTTCCCAGACTCACCCTGTATAGGGTGTTTCAGGACTAGTGTAACAAACTTTAACAGCTTATTCCTAAGGTTATTTTGAGCAAAAAATGCCATATAAACATAGGTCCTATTCCTTCTAGTTACCAAAATACAAGAGGTTGAAGTTCTATAAATAACACGACATTTTCAAATTTTTGTAATCAAGATACTTTCGGAAAACAAGAATTTTATTGAAAAGTCATACCTTATTTGTCTTAATTAAAAATTGTTGTACTTTTGATTGTATTATTGTTTCATAATGGATGGTTATAGTACTGCTGAATATGCAGATATGATTTTTATTTATGGATTATGTAATGGCAATGCCCGTTATGCGTCCAGAGAATACCAAGACAGATATCCAAATAGAAGCCAACTTTCCCATCCCCTATTTGCGCGCATTTTCTTTTCCACAAGTATCTTGATTACAAAAATGTGAACATTTCGTGTTATTTATAGAACTTCAACCTCTTGTATTTTGGTAACTAGAAGGAATAGGACCTATGTTCATATGACATTTTTGGCTCAAAATGACCTCAGGAATAAGCTGTTAAAGTTTGTTACACTAGTCCTGAAACACCCTGTATATAGTTCTCACCAAAATATATAATTAGCATACAATTTTCTAAAATTATTTTAATTAAATACTTAATTTTTAGTATTGATATGAGATTGATCCGTATAAAATTAGTATTATTGTATTCAATATGGTATCGTACAACTGTTTGTCACAATCGCTTTAATCAATTATGTCCCATATTAAACTAGTAACTCATGGAAAATTGTCTGTTAATTCAAAATTCCTTCGTTTATAATATGCAGGTATACAGTCCGTTCCATAAATGTACATACCATTCTAACACAAAATAAATTGTTTAAATTACACACTCATTCATTTAACCAAATACCGGCTGTGGAATTCGTTCCTGTCAAATAAATCTGGAAAATTCGTTACGTATTTGTCAGACATTTTAAAACAAACACACCTAGTTCCCGTCGCATGGTAACAAAATTGGAAACTCGATCTGAGACTCTAGAGTTCTATGCCTCAGAAAGTAACAACCGCGCATCAAATGTATTCACTCGATTGTCGAAGTGGGCGGGGATAGCGACCGAGAAAAAAGAATAAGAATAAAGCAGAGGAAACAATGGAGTACGGATTGAAATTTTTCAATTTTGTCTTTCGTTGTTTATAGAACGTTATGTCGGCTAAAACGGAAATATGAGACGTAAAATATTATGATCTTACTAGAGAGAGAAAGAGGGATATAGTATATTACATCAGGGAGGTATTAATGAAAATGTTCAACCCTAAGAATGAAAAGGAAGTTTCATATTTTCAGTATCATTGCTCTTATTATTGTTATCCTTTATTACTGTTTTTATTTAATACGAGATTTTTATTAAAATTTTAAAATTCTATGTAAACACAGGCTGTTAAATTATTTAATCTAAATAAGTAGAGATGGGCGAATATCATCCGCTAATAGTCGAATGCCGTGAATATTGACATTATTCGATATTCGAGATTTTCGAATATTGACGTCAGTACAGCGAATATTCGAATACCTCAAATATCGCGTCATATGTTCACCTAAATTTTTGACTATGTTTTTCTTTATCATTTGTACATAAACTTAAAGCTATTACAATACTTTGAAGTTATTAATATCAAAGATATTTTGTTTCAAAACCATGGAGACGTACCATATTTCAAATTTGTATTTCGCCAACATCAGCCCGTACGTTTCACCTTAAATTTGAAGTTTTCGTCTTTTTCTTTTCATTTTTGTTTGTAGTTTTTGTTTTAATTTTATTTTATCTTAACAATTTTATTCAAATAATGAAAAGGACATAATTAAATAATTATTAATAATGAATAAATTAGGAGTATTCGAATATTCGAGTACTTCGAATATTCGAGATCTGATTAATATTCGTATTCGATATTCGAATTCGAGAAATTTGATATTCGCCCATCTCTATAAATAAGTAAAAAAAAAGTTTCGAGGTTTTTTGATTCCGTATATTTTTACAAATTTAGATATTTTTTATCGATAGTCATTTTAAAAAAAGTGGTACGCTATGATTTTTTAAATTTCATTCGAAAAAGTATTTTTTCTCTATACAACCGTATAAAAAAATAAAATTATAATAATATCGTGTTGAATAAATGCCATTTTAAATTTTTTTATCGCAAACGAATTTTAGTTGCCACACTAAAGATATACTAGTGACTAAATAAACAAAAATCATAATTAAAATGTCATGTAAAAATGACAGCCGTCTCTATGACTTTTGTTTATTTTATTACTGGGTATGACAACTGATATCCATTTCCGGTAAAAATCTGTAAAATTTAATACGATTTTTCTCAATTTTTGAAAATAAATGATAAATAAATAAATATATCATCACGCCTATTACCCATCACTGGGTGTGGCACTCTGCCTAAGCAGATCTCGGTGAGTGATATATTTGTTCGCGTGAAGTGCGGCTATCAGCCGTCAAATCACGGCCCCCAAAGATGTTAGTGGAGGGAGAGCCACACGAGTAGATTTAAATTGGTGAAAATTGTTTGTCGGCTGTGGGGATCGAACCAGAGTTCTCAAGATCCACAGGCCGACTCGATACCACTGAGTCACCTACCCCATAAATTATTATTAAATTATTATTATTATATTACTATTGTATAGAGAAAAATTACTAAAAATATAAGTAAACACTTGGCTATGTTTCACAAAATTCAGCCTCCAAGTCACCTTATGAGGGCATCGTCAGAGACTGGCCAGCACAGTTCAGTTAGTAACCTTAGACGCGTTTCGCTCTTATTAGAGCTCATCAGTATGGTATAATTCACTTCTTCACCTAGAACAAAGTTCATGTGAAGAAGCTGGTGACGAAGAACTGTGCCAGCAGAGAATAAGATCTCTAACAAACTAGTAAGATGACATGAGAAGTTTTGTGGAACTGGTCATGCCATCTACCGAAAAAAAGGGAAAGCTACGCAATAGCAATTTAAATAACAACAAAGAAAAAGTCTTTGTTGTTAGAAAAATTACTATTTAGAATGAGATCAATAAAAACTTAGCACGCTGTTTCAAAAAATGACTATTGATAAAAAGTTTTGGTTTTGTTAAAATATTCACAATCATAAACTCCTGAAACTGTTTTTTTTTAATTATTTAGATTAAATAATTATTTCAGGAGATTGTGGCTCAATAGTAAATGAAAAACCTAATGAAAAATACAATTTAAAAATTTCAGAAAATAAATAAATAAATAAATATATCATCACACCTTTTATCCATTACTGGGTGTGGCATTCTGCCTAAGCAGATCTCGGTAAGTGATATATTTTTTTCGCGTGAAGTGCGGTTACCAGCCGTGGAATCACGGCCCTCAAAGTATGAATTGAATGCCAATGTAAAATGTGCAGCGTTTCAAATAAATAAATAATATATTACTATTGCAAGCATTTTTTATTGTTTGCTTAAACGAATCAAAATGTAACTAGAAGTTACAATATTATGGCTAGGAATAGAATCAAATTGCTATTCTGTACTATTGTAATATTTAATTGAAAGATTATTAATATTTTTCTTTTGTTTCAGGTAAGTCAGAAAATGATCGGATTCTATCCAAGTTGCCTGTGTATAGTAAGTAATATGTTTATAATTTGATATTATTTTATTGCTAATGTAAAATACATTGTTCAAAACTATACAGGGATATTTAAAAAATTGGATGTAAAATTAAAAATATATTAAAAATATGTATTTTTAAGAATGAATCAATATTTGAAAAATAATTTGTTATGTTTCAAAACCGGCAAAATAACGTGTAAAATGTATAGGAAAAAATGCGTTTTTTTTCACCAATCACACAACTTGGCCGTAGTGTGATTGGTGAGTTTCAAATTCGGCCAAGTCATTTACCAACTTTATAAAAAATAATAATCTCAATAGAAAGTAAACATAAATCTATTTGTTACATTTTAATTAATAACTTTTATCAGATAACTGTAATTTAACTTTCGTCGTTTTTACAAAATGATTTAAGATTGACTTGGCCGGTTTTGAAACTAGACGACTCAAATATAAATTAATATAAATTATATTCAAATATTTCTAAGAAAAATAGCACCTTAGGTATTCTTACAAGTTTTTAAATATAATTTATAGTTTTAATTTAAGTTTCAATTTTTTACTGTGTAGTATATAAAAAAACAAAAATAAAAAGCATCGCTTTGCATCAAAACTATGAAATTAGTATTCTAGATACAATTAACGCAATAAGTTAGTCACTTATATGGTTTATATAAATACCGGCCATGGTATTGTAAAAAATGCAGCTTAGTGTATTCGATAGGCCCAGATCCTCAATAGATTATAGTGCCACAGGGGGGAGACACAATTGAATACTATCAAGAGGGGTACGTTTGAAAACGTAACTCCAGAATAAAACTATCTCTGAGTAGAGTACAGTCACCTGAAGTTTTCGAACATCACATTTCATTCGATTTCAAACCTTCGAACAAAGTTCTAAATTTAACGTATTCCATTATAAATATAATTACGAGTACTTTCATGGCCGGTTTCATAAACGACAAATTAACTTACTTCCAAAGTAAAAAAAAATATATTTATTTTAATGACAGTCGAATTTTTGACAGTAATGTTATATATAAGATAAACAAAATTGATTCGAATTTATTAATTTAAATACATATTCTATGGAAGTTAGTTTAATCGGTCATTTATAATATTTATGTTCATAAATACCAACTTCAATGTCAACTTGTATAAAAATTACTCTAACCAAGAATTTTTTGATACATCGGTTGCTTCTGTGCAGCTCAAGTATGTTTTATCTACCGTTTAAAAAGAGTAGAAGTAGATAAATTAAGATTGATTTTAAATTACCAACTCTGGTGTTTTGCAACGATCTAAAATTTACGAGGTTCCCTCTAAAATATACGAGGTTTTGGAAGGTACCCATGATACACCCGCATTAGAGTATCAACTGTCAGATTTTGAACATGTCCGTCAAAAGTATGCAACTCACTAGTCTGAGTGATTATTTCCTTTTCTTATGTAATAATAATTAGAGTGATATATTAATCACAACCACTTACATATTTAGGGGCCGTAATTTGATAGCTTCACGCGAATAAATATATCAACTTACCGAGATTTGCTATTGCAGAGTGCCACATCCAGTAATGGGTAAAAAAGTGATGATATATTTTGAAAAGACTAAAATTAGGGTATTTAATTCTTAGCGAACATTTTTAGTGTTTTAATAGTAAATTTAATAATTTATAATTATGTTACTAGTGAAATAAAAGTATAAACATTGCCTACAAATAATCATTTATTAATTAGTTATTATGTAGGTATCTGGTGTAATGCCTTATTTTTATTTATTTTTTAATTAAATGTACTATTAATCCAGTGACACTAAAAATGGTCGCTAGGAATGAAATACCCGAATTTTTGCGAATTTCAAAAAAATCCAATTTTATACGTCATTCAAGTTTCGTGCAGAGGTATAGAAACACCCTGTATATTTATTTATTTTATTCATCCTGTTCATGATCTATGGAAATGTTAATCAGCTGATCATACAACTCTTTTTCTCGTGATTATAATATTTCTAAATTTTTAATACTAGCATTATTTGTCTGTAGTCCAAATTATACGCTTACTTGAACCAATTAATTATAGATAAAATGAAACAAATTCCCTTGTTGATTGGATACTACTTGTATTATTTTTATAACAACAAAGACAAAATTAATTTGTGAAACTTAGCCAAGTGTGTATTTTATACTTTTTATTAAACCTAGTTTCACCAAGTGTTGGATGACAATTAATTTTGTCTTTGTTGTTATTTAAATTGCTATTGCGTAGCTTTTCCTTTTTTCGGTAGATGGCATGGCCTGTTCCACAGAACTTCTCATGTCATCTTACCTGTTTGTTAGAGATCTTATTCTCTGCTGGCACAGTTCTTCGTCACCAGCTTCTTCACGTGAACTTTGTTCTATGTGAAGAAGTGAGTTATACCGTACTGATGAGCTCTAATAAGAGCGAAACGCGTCTATGGTTACTAACTGTGCTGGCCAGTCTCTGACGATGCCGTCATAAGGTGACTTGGAGGCTGAATTTTGTGAAGCTTAGCCAAGTGTTTATTTTATACTTTTAATGTATTATTTTTTATTAAGTGAAGATATTTCATTCGCTTTTCGACTCTAATAGTACTAATAGTAATGGCACACAAACTTTGTTTTTGAGTGTTTTAAGAACACTGTTTTAACATGTTGCAAATAACTAAAACAGCCAAATACACTGCTCTTAAAACAAGCAAAAACAGAGCTTCTGGTAGCAAATAATTTGTGTTTGAAACTTAAATTCATTTGTAATAATTGTTTAACTTTAAACTATGTTCAATTTTGTAATTAATTTCGACTTGACGACAGTGACCGCAGAAGTGGGGTTGTTCAGGACACAAAAAATAAAATACCTAACCAAAATACGAGTACGAATTCAAAATCCAAACCGAGACTATAGCAATAAATTAACAATCCATTACAAGTTATATTAAGTCAGCATGTATACATATTAACAATAGTTTTTTTTACAAACAAAAATAATAAATGTATTCATTATGTCATTGCCACAGTGATATCTCGTCAGCCTGAAGAAGTTCGAAGACTTTTCAAGGAAGTAGAAACTCTACTTATATTACTGTTAACAATTCCAGCTTCAGAATCGTCAGCCGAAAGGTCATTCAGCGGGGTTCGTCGAATTTTGACTTGGAACCGTACTTCAATGTTACAAAAACGACTGTTTCATTTAGTTTTTCTTCATATACACAAAATTAAAACATTAGACATTGATTTAAATAAAGTGATGAAAATCTTCATCAATAAAACCGGCAGAGCGAATGACAGTTTTCGGAGCAATGTAAAAACTTTATAAAACTGTTACATTAATTGACAAAAACAAATTATATTATTAATATAATGTCTCTCACCTAATTATTCATTTTAATTACCTAAATTTATCTGTGTTCTATTTTTACTCCGGTCAAAAAATTTTCGCAACCCCTTTCGAAAAAAGGTTCCGCGGACTCTGCTTGACGATGAGTTCAACTAAAGATTCAAAACGTCGTTTCTTATAATGATTTAAATAAAAAATATTTCAAATCGTGTTCAATCAACAAATGAATTTGTTTTCGTTTTTCCTATATTACTTTACAGCTTAATAATTCAATTTAGTTTAACAATTAATCATAAGCTATTTGAGACGTAAACAAGTTAGCACTTTCCAATTTCCTGTTGTGAACAATACAGCAGACACAAATCCACACATTTGGCTATATCTCAGCAAACTATAATACCGCCGTATTGCCAACGCCAACTCCACCACAGCCGAGGTTTCCGCACAAGTTCAGGGCGCAGCAATCTCTGCCTGCAGTTAACTCGCAGATCTCGGCTTGGGCCAAGTTTGGGCGACAAGTACACGGCATGCATTGCTGCACTTCCGCTTGCAGAGCTATGTCTTCCGCTTCCCCATACCGGAAATAAGTTCGCGCGCTAATTGTGAACTGTTTCCTCTATGTTGTTTCTAGTCAATGGCAATTGTTTTTGTTTAATTACTAGTGTAGGATATGAAATAGAATTGAGTATCAATTAACAATTGAAACTGACTGTTTTATTAATTCTGAAACGTTTGCAGGAAGTTTTAGATTAGTTAATAGTTATTTATGAACTAAGTGCGGGAAAACGATGTTCCCGCATGAGCGCATTTTTAATATCGCGAATGAGCGGAAGACGTCTTCACGCACGTAGTTTGTATAATTTTTTTTGTTCGAGTACTGGAATTAAAAAAAAATACTTCTTTAATTTCAATTTGTGCGAGTACACCAGATTCTGCAAATTATACACAATCTTTATCAATTGCAAACCAAGCTGCTTTAGGAACTTCGATTTCTAATTGGCCAAATTTTACTATAAATGTTTATAATAACACTTGTAACAATTGTGGCTCTTCCCAATCTAAAAGTATTGTTTTTTAGTTCAAATATCAAACCTAACCTAAAATAGATTAATTAATTTAAACATTTTATGTTGTTATAATCTTACTTTTCCATTGAACTATAAAAAAGAAATAAATATATCATCACGCCTTTTACCCATTACTGGGTGTGGCACTCTGCCTAAACAGATCTCGGTAAGTGATATAATTTTTCGCGTGAAGTGCGGTTACCAGCCGTCAAATCACGGCCCTCAAAGATATTAGTGGAGGGGGAGCCATTGAACTAAGTTGTTATATTCCACAATATTTCTTATTATTTATATAATATTAGTCGCGATTTTTGTTTAATTACAATCTGCAAGAAGTTGTATCAATGACGTCTTTACTTCAGAGGTCAAATTCTGACAAATGTTGAAGGAATTTTAGCAAATTTCTCTTGTTTCCCTAACTTTGAATAAAGGAAAATTCAGGGAAGTTGTATTTTATAAATTAGGTTTATTTTAGAATGTTCCAAAGAACCAGTGTTTTTTGTAATTTTTACAGTCGAGTCGATCGGGAAGCACTTGTTCCAGATTGAGTGTTGCGTGCGAGAAGTATCATTTTGAAGGTTACGACTACAAAATATTATATAACTCTCCCAGAAACTTTTATGTGGGTTCCCCATAATTTTGGTATTTATGAAAATCTTTTTCCGTAAATAGCTTGCTATCTTGATCGAAGATAAACTAACTTATTTTATAAAATGTAATAGCGTCGGCATATTGTGATGCCATGCTATATTTAAGAAAAGTTTACAGGAAAACGTACAAAATAGTTTGTTGTTTTAAGCTTAATGAAGAAATAAGATTAAATCATTAAAAAGAACGCCTACTAACTATTTTTTCTACTCCCATTATTAACACGATTTTTTTTAAAACATTTCTTCGTCGCTGGATTGAACGCAGTGGAGAAGTATATTTTTTATTTAAAATAAATAAATATATCATCACACCTTTGAACCATTACTGGGAGTGGCACTCCGCTATGGCAGATATCGGTAAGTGATATATTTTTTCGTATAAAATGCAGTTACCAGCCGTCAAATCACGGTTCTCAAAGACGTTACTGGAGTGGGTGTCACAGATGTAGATTTAATTTGGTGAATATTGTGAGTGAGATACTCTGCCGTAACAGATCTCGGTAAATGATATATTTCTTGTGGTGTTGTATGTTACAACTTTTCACTGCTACTATTACCTCGACTTCTATCAGGGTGGTGAATCGAAGGACTCACCATAGCGTATTCAATGCTTTCTTTGAAATATTCTATTATTAGCTTTCTAATTATTTTATTTTTATTTATTTATTTTAGAGACAAAATGTTTGTATTTTTTTGATACTAAATGACGGAAATGTTTATTGGTAATTTTCTTAAAATCACCAGTGCCTTGTTTTTATCTGTCATTATTATAATTTCTATGAAAAATTGAAATCCCGTTTTCATTTGTGACATTTTTGTGGCACAATCGAAAAATAACTTTTTCCACTTCCGTTAGGAAATTGACGTTTTATTTCCCTTATTTGAGTTAGGTAATGAACTGCATTATTTAACTAGTGAAATAATGAGGTAATATAGCAACACAACAAAAATTAAGATATCTTGGTCGACGAATTCTGATGTGTTTTATTCTTTCATTTTTTGAATTTATAACTGTCATTAATATGTCAAAATTTCATAATTTCAAAAACGCTCATTCGTATTTATTAGAACGGAAGTAGAAAAAATATTGTATGAAACTAGTAAGGAAATAGGTTATTACTAGAGATGGGCGAATATCATCCGCGAATAGTCGAATGCCGCGAATATTGACATTACTCGATATTCGAGATTTTCGAATATTAACGTCAGTTTAGCGAACATTCGAATACCTCGAATATCGCGCCATATGTTGACCTCAATTTTTGACTATGGTTTCCTTTATCATTTGTACATAAACTTAAAGCTACTACAATACTTTGAAGTTGTTAATAACAAAGATAATTTGTTTCAAAACCATGAAGACGTACCATATTTCAAAGTTGTTTTTCGCCAACATCGGCCCGTACGTTTCACCTTAAATTTGAAGTTTTCGTCTTTTTCTTAACAATTTCATTCAAATAATGAAAAGGACATAATTAAATAATTATTAATAATAAAAAATTAACTTTTAGAAGTATTCGAATATTCGAGATCTGATTAATATTCGTATTCGATATTCGAATTCGAGAAATTTGGTTTTCGCCCATCTCTAGTTATTACCTTACTTATGTGTTTACATAACTCGGCTACGCCTCGTTCTGCAAATTTCACATGAGTAAGGTAATAACCTTCATTTCCTTACTAGTTTCATAAATAGTTATTTTCTATTTTGTGCTCATAAAGAAGTCATTACAAAACCCAGTTGCGTATTGAAAGAACGTTCATTACGATACGCAACATTTTGCTTTAATCAATTGGTAGTAGCGGGTGACATACTGAATCTATCATGCTAAAAAATCAATATTTCAATATAACCTTAAAATCTGAAAAAATGCATTAATGTCAATAACAGTTACTAACCACAACATTTAATATACAAATTACCCCACATTGACGCGGTTTAACATATCGAAGATTTTTTTAATATTAATTTATAAAAGACGTAAAATTTAAACAATAATTTTGTTGCAATTGTCCCTATAAGTAGGGTTGTGCATTTGACCAGTCAAATATTTTTCGGTCAATTGACCAAGAAACATTTAATAAAAATCACAATTAAAATTGTAATTTATTTATATAGTACTGTTTACTACATCCAAAATTACTGAAAATCAAAAACCAACAACAACTAATAAACAAAACCACATCAAATTCAAAATAAAGGGGAAAATAAAGAACCCAGAATACCAAACTAGATATATTCATGTAATAATAGTAAGTAGCTATTTCTATTGAACAACAGATGTCGTGGCGGTTCCATTTAGATTATTTGACCGTTTTATTTGGCCGACAAATATTTTTGGTCAATTGACCACGGCACAACCCTACTTATAAGTAAAGTCTACTGCTGGAGGATTTTGAGAGACAACGATTATCACCCGTATCAATTCCAACGGGTTCAAGGGCTGATGCACCCTGGTCATCTTCAAAGAGTGATGTTTTGTAATTAACTTTTACAGAAAAATGGCGTAGATCAAAGATAATATTGTACGACGACGCATGAATGAGAAAACAAGAACGACGTATAACAGTTGTGGAACTGAGGTATTTGCGAGGTGTCTAAACAAAGCAGAAACCTCCGTATGCATGAGCGTGCGACACCAGGAGTCGGAAGAAAACTAACGGATTGAAAAATGACACCACGTCTCTCACCGCCGCGCCGGCCAACGGGGACCGAGAGCAGCTATCAGCCTAGCGGACTAGATACGCTGACATATGCCGTCGCCGCCATCGTTGTTCACTTGTCGTCACGACACATCACGTCACGAGGCCCGGCGCGCCGTCACGCGAGAACTGTTTGTCTCTGTCACGTCTCAGGACCTTCTTGATGCCATGATGCCGGCACCAGCTACAGTCTTACATGGTTGTTTATATGTCCAGGCAGTTCAAGCTGCTTTCGAGATTTTCCTTGTCTGGTTTTAACAGAATTTATGATTTAATATGAATTTAAGAAAATAATTATTCAAAATGGGTGCTGGTATATAAGGTGTTTCAAAATTATTGCAAAAACAATTAAGGGTATATATTATTTGATGTACTGATTATAACGCAAAAAGTATTCTTCCGAAATTTGTAAAAAAAATGTGCATTACTTAAAAGAAACATTTTTTGTGCTACTGGTCTGATAGGTTGCAATAATGAACAAAAAGAACTGTCACACAACTTTAATTGAATTTTATTTGGTACATCAAATAATATATACCCTAATTTTGAAACACCCTGCATAAGGTACTAAATAATCTTCTAAACTCTTGGAATGTTTGTAAATATTAGTGTTAATATCCAGAGAATATTTATTCATAAAAGACAAAATAGGTTGACATACTAAATTAATGTTATTTTATCTACGACCATATATGTAAATAGGTCAATAAAAACAATTTGCAAGAACAGTAAACGCTTGTTTACGGTAAGGGAGTATTGTAATCGCGAAAATTTTCGGTTTTAAGATTTCAGCGGAAATATTCATTTTGCCCATCCCTGAATCCATTTTGACTAATTTCGTCGTGACGTCTGTACGTACGTATGTATCTCGCATAACTCAAAAACGGTAAGCCGTAAAAAGTTGTGATTTTGTATTTAGGACTGTTATAACATCTAGTTGTGCACCTCGCTTTTTGGTCATTATATAACTTCCGGAAGTACTATTTTACTTGAAGCATATAATAGATTTTTATGAACAATAATATTAAAATATAATCCAAAACTTTTCAAATTTTGTATATAAAACTACTATATCAATGAAAATAACATAATAGATTTTAAAGTTAAATTTTTATGAAAGAAAAATTCGGATGACGCCTGGATTCGAACCAGGGACCCTCCGCTTGCCGGGCAGAGATGTTAACCGCTACACCACGTCACCTGTGTCCGAAGTATGGCTTCAACCGAATTCTTCTTTCATAGTGTCTAACGTAGCATCGATCCCAAAGACTCCTATATCTATGATAGGCATTGACAACGGGTTTCGTCTACAGCGACACAGTTCTGATTTATAGGGAATCATTCCACGAACTAATTTTTAACATATGACTTCGACTGAACGTACAGTAATGAAGATAATTTTAAAGTTAAATTTTTATGAAAGAAAAATTCGGATGACGCCTGGATTCGAACCAGGGACCCTCCGCTTGCCGGGCAGAGATGTTAACCGCTACACCACGTCACCTGTGTCCGAAGTATGGCTTAACTTTAAAATTATCTTCATTACTGTACGTTCAGTCGAAGTCATATGTTAAATAATAGATTTTGGTTAAAATGGACTAACCGGAAGTGACACATTACATGAAGCTGCTAACAATTTTTCTTGAAAAAAATGGTATTATTAAGAATTATTAAATTAGCCTTTTGTATAAGTGAGGCATCTAAATTTAAAAATTATATATTTCTTGTTTTTTGTAATTAAGTTTGCTATGGATTAGAACAAAAAATAAAAAAATATAAAAAATTTATGTCAATGTCAAATTACGTCAAATATGTGCAATAAAAAAATGTAGGTATAGTATAATACGCGTACAAGGAAATAATGTGGTGTCCACATAAGATTTTTTAATTATTTCGATTAAATTATTATATCAGGAGATAATATTAATATCCTTTACTAATTTTTCACCCTGTATATTGTTTTATTTAAAGCCTTTTTTTTGTTTGTTTTGAAAAACCATTAAATTCATATTTTTAAACATGCTATTACTTCGGTGATTTACCAGCTTTGCACACCTTCGCAAGATTCCAATAGCGAACTAAAAGAAAAATAAACTGTATACTGCATTTTCAAAACTTCCGTTTGATCAATTACTTGTCTTGAATTGGCACATAGTGCCACAACTCAGCGACTTTAGATGTATGCATACCAGATCTTCCATGTGTGATAGAACAGTTGCGCATTTCATTTCTTTTTGCTAGAAACTTGAACTGGATTTTACACTTTTTTGTTTACAATCACATTTATGTTTTGTAGTAGTTACAAGATTATTCGTCAAGTAATGCTACCATTGTATTTCCTATATAATAAGTTGTGTAGTGATTGGCCTGCGAGCAATTATCCAATCAAAATATGACCCACCTATGAAAAAGTTTGGTCATGCCTATATTAAACACTCTAGCATTTTGAGATAGTCTGCTCGATAAGTTATATATTTCTACGCGTGAAGTGCGGTTACCAGCCGTCTAATTACGGCCCACAAAGATGTTAGTGCCACTGGGATAGATTTAATTTGGTGTTTGTCGGCTGTAGGGATCGAACCGGGGTTTTCAAGATCTACAGGCCGACTCAGTACCACTGAACCATGTACCCCATATACACAATTTTAGTCTATTTAAAATCGATTATATACCTTAGTTATAAGTTACATGTCTGGGTCACTTTCAAAGTCACTTATCCCAACGGTGTTTCCACTTTTGGAAACAGTTCTGGAATACTTCTTTTGTGATATTCTTCAGCTCTTTTGTCGTATTTGCCTCAATCTCAGAAATCGTCTCAAATCTTCTTCCTTTTAAAGGTCTTTTGAGTTTGGGAAACAAGAAGAAATCTCAAGGAGCGAGATCAGGTGAATAGGGTTGGTGGGGAAGAACAGTAATCGAGTGTTTGGTAAAAAAAAACTCGCGAGTTCTGAGGACTGAAAGAGCTGGAGTGATGAAAAAGCCAGTCACGACTTCTGCAGATCCTTCATCATATATAGAGAAGCATTATTATTACATTCTGTCCATGGTGTATAATGGTAGTCATGCCGCATCGTTGGTCATTAATTGGGTACATATGTATATGTAATTGATAACTTGATAACGGTGAAACGATGAACTGTTAAATAACGCTTGTGAACTACATCTGACCCGAAATATTTGCTAAAATAGGTTACAAATTACACATTACAGTTGGATCTATACATATGCAAGTTCAAGGCCTTCATAAAGTTTATTAATGTGAGGATTATATTATCGTTCAAACATTGTTAAGGTAACAACAAAGACAAAATTAATTGTCATCCATACACTTGGTGAAACTAGATTTAATAAAATATAAACTAACCACTTGGCTATATTTTAATAAACCTAGTTTCACCAAGTGTATGGATGACAATTAATTTTGTCTTTGTTGTTATTTAAATTGCTGCGTAGCTTTTCCTTTTTTCGGTAGATGGCATTACCTGTTCTACAGAACTTCTCATGTCATCTTACCGTTTTTTCGAGATTTTATTCTCTGCTGGCACAGTTCTTCGTCATCAGCTTCTTCATGTGAACTTTGTTCTAGGTGAAGAAGTGAGTTATACCATACTGATGAGCTCTAATAAGAGCGAAACGCGTCTATGGTTACTAACTGTGCTGGCCAGCCTCTGACGATGCCCTCATAAGGTGACTTGAGGGCTGAATTTTGTGATACTTAGCCAAGTGTATAGTTTATATTTTAGTTCACTGCTAAGATATATAAACGAATGATTCTGTACTATATACGTAACTGTATACGTTTTCTTGTACCACACAGGTTATAGTATACAGTGAGGTTTTTTAATGATAAACATGGGAATGATATGTCATCCCATGGTTACAAAATGACAGCAATGTATTACTGCGTTTATTTTAACAGTAAACTCTGTCTGCAATGACAACGCGCGGAAAAGATGTTAAATACGCGCGTATCCAATGGTAACGCCCTAAAAAGATATTAAATGCGCGCTTATTTCAATACAAGAGATACAAATAAATCAGAAAATTGTCATATTGACAGTTGACAGAATGAATTTGGTTTCAGTACATATTCGTTTTTAAGATGTAATCGTAGAAAAAATTATGTGTATATCACGAGTGAAAAGTGTCTTTGTTCCTCTTACTCTATTCAATACTTGATTTAAACTTTTTCATGAATTTTAACAATGAACGGTCCCCAAAGATGTTAGTGTCTTTGTTCCTCTTACACCATTGCAGCAATTACTTTACGCTCTTAATACACAAATAACTATTTTCGTATACTCTCATATACAAAATATTATTAAAAAATACTAAGCTACAAAAGATGATGCCGCAAACTGTGACGAAACGAAAAATGTCTGATACCCGCTTCGTGTTTGAAATCTTCAAAACGACAAAAAAGCTCTTCTCGATTGAGACTTTTCTCGACAAAGTATTAACAAAAAAACAAAAAGCTAATTTTCATAGTATTCCAAATTGTCGATATGTTTGTAATAGAAACAATAGAGAAATAACATTTGTTGCGACGTTCGTGTTTTCTCAGTTTTTCGAAAGTGATAACAAATTTTTGTATAGTATCAAACTTTATAATTTGTGACTAAATTTCGTCTGAATATCCCAAGAAGCAAAGAAGCAAACAACAATCTAAACTGTATTTGAAAATGAACCGTAACAGATTTACTATTTCTAGACGACTAGAGTACGAGTCATAAAGGAACATTTTAGTTTATGTATGTATTTTCATATATAATATAACAAGTAGTATGAAAATTGCTGAAAATATTTTGACATAAATTATGAGTTGTTATGGAAATGGAAACATAACGAGTGCGAAGCACGAGTTGTGTTTCCTATTTCCATAACAACGAATGTATATTTATGTCAAAATATTATCTGTCAATTTTCATACTACGAGTTGTATTCGGCTTGAGAATTTACCAAACAAGAGTTAATTAACAAGAATAGTTAGGTATTTATTTGCACATTATTAATTAGGTATTACAGTGATGAAAATTTTGAATATTAAATGTACACTGAACAAATGTAGAATTGACGTTTATGAAAATATTGAAAATATCATTTATTTTATTCGTAACCAAGGATATTATTAACAGTGGTATTTCCGATATCAATTTCACTAGTGATGAATTTCCGACGAAATGTACATTTCATTGGTTCATTTTCAAACAAATTCGTGATCCTATTGGTTGACAGTGACGTGTGGTGAATTTTCAATGGCATTCGTGTTCTCTCTTATAAAACTTAGACGCTAGGTGTCATAGTACCTCTTTGTATCCATGTATACAAAGTCTGAATTCTTCCTTACGCTTACGAAGCTGAGGTTTGCTAAGATTATATTATTAAATATTCGTGGCGGTACAGTATGATGGTCTGGCATGCAGTGCTGGCAACCGCACGCAAACAATTTCCCTGTCGGCTGTTGAAATCCTTCAGGATCGCTTGAAAAATGGCGTGAGCAGTAAGCACCGCTACCGTCACTTGTCTTGTCAGCGCCTACGTGATGTATCAGGGCCGACGCGGACCATATTTCAGGGTTGCACAAAATACCGCCCTTTGTGCTATAAGCAGCCGCACAAGGATGAACAAAGCCGTCGTTTTATCACGCTGCTGCTTCTAGCTTTCGTAATGTGACAGGGGTGGAAATGTGTTGCATATTGCATTCAAAAACATATCAAATATCGATGTAAAATATTTATATTATACGAGTAAACCAATTTTAAAGTAGAATGAATGGTCCAGCGAATAAGACGTAAACATGTGGTACACATTTATCACTATTTGTTGCGCATATTCGTGCAGATAAATATTCTTCAAGCTGATTTCATCTTCTTCATTTTCATCTACTTGTATTATATTTTCTTGTAGAGCGTTTTGAACATTATCACTAGTAGGGAATCCAATACCGGGATCCCGGACATAATTTGTCCGGTATTCAAACCGGTATTTAGCATAAAAATACCGGTTTTTCGGTATTTTTTCAATTGAAGTATAAGATACAATTTAGCGGAATGTTATTATTATTTATTACTTTAACGTTTAACTCCTTTTTAAAATTATGTTATTGACGTGTTGGCAAGCTTGTTGCGGGGAATCCCAAATAATGGAACAGTGGAACGTTGCGTATTTGTCAAGTATTAGCTTGCCGATCGCCAATTCGTAGTTGTCTCGTAGTCGTTCGTTAGCAAATAGGAAAAAGCAAGGAGTTGAGCAACTAATCAGGAAGGAAATGATATTTTTTGAAGAGGAAGGTATTAAAGGCGTGAATTTACAATGAACATACGATTATTTACAAACAGTAGCACCAACAAGTGTGGAATCAGAAACGACATTTTCAGCCGCATCTCAAATATGCACAAGAATAAGATCCAGATTAAATGACGACACACTCAATCATATTTGTTTACTAAAAGATTATTTTAATTCCATTAAAGCAAAAAAGTAAAAGTTTATGTTGTTTATTTTACATATATATAGAATTACCTATCTTGATTTTTTGATATTGTTCAATTTTATTTATATTTCATAATTATTCAAATAAAATATAATTTTTTTTATTAAATTTGACATTTCCTTAATCTACCGGGTGTCTACTTTTTTTCCGAACATAGGAAATTCAATGTTAAAATTTTAATATTGAATTTCCTATGTTCGGAAAAAAAGTAGTCACCCGGTATATACCACACGCACACACCACACCATACTGTAAATAAATGTTAAATAGGTTCAATTTTCAAAAATTTATCAATACCGGTAATAATACCGGTATCCCGATTCTCTAAACGAAAATACAGAGATACCGGTATTGAAATTTTTTACCGGTATTGGATTCCCTAATCACTAGTACTATTACTTCCGCCAGCAACTTCACCATCGTTGGAAAACCATGGCTGCTACATAGTTTTTGGAAATAAATTGAATCTTTCTAATACAAAACTAGAAGCACTAATAACTATATTTATTAATGCATCCGTTTTATATATGGGGCAGACATGAAATACTAACGGGATGCTGTAATCTGGATTAGCTTTTCCAGTAATTACATATGTTAAATAATTTATACTTACAGGAAGCTTAATCTTTTGCAGATGACATGTTAAATTAGTAATTTTAACCCGGGTTTAATTCTTCACATTCGAATTAAGATATAATAGTTTGATAATACAAGGATAATAAGTAATATTTTACGTAATGCTGCCTTCATTTCTTTATAGATTCGCTGTTAGAGAAGTGGGCGTAAGTGAAGATTTACGAAACAGGTGTACAGGAGCGAATGGATGAATGTTTGTTGCGTGATGATGGATTTTGGTTGTGAGGAAGGAAAGAGTTCGTATGATGAAAGTGTTAATGTGGTCGAAACGAGTATCGTGTGTCTGGATGAGAATGTTGATGTGAACTGATGCTCTATGAATGTTTCAGGGGTTCCTGTTGCCCCATTTAATGGGATATAGCGTGATGTTATGTATGTATGTATGTAAGTAATCTGTAGTTATTTAATGATGTGTTAAATTAAAACTGTTCATATAATCCGAGCCAAGGCATCGGAAGTATTCTGAAAAACATATAACAAATTGCGGTTTAAACGTTGAAAAGATCTTTTGTTGTGTTATATTTCAGAGGCTTTTAATTGTTTTCGGATCTCGGGTTCAACAACCATTGTTTATTTATTTTAATAAATCCTTCAGACACATTCACTGTTTATTATTATTATTATTATTATTGTTTTATAACAGGTATACTATTAAATTCAAATAATAAATTATCTGTCCGTCTTTGATATCTCCCTTCTCGTTTGAAATACAGCATAAATTTATTAATAAGATTTATTCGTCTACTCAAGGAGCATAACGTAAAATTATTTTCACATATACAGGGTGTTGCATGACGGCCTGACGACAATTTGTTGTCTTTTTTTAAATAGAACATCCTATATATTTTTATATATTTTGAATTATATTTTGTTCACCTATACGAACATATAAATTTCCGTCTTTTCTCTAAAAAAGGCTAAATACACGCATTGCTTTATGAAGGCGTATTGAAGTTATTTTAATAGTAAAAATTAAGATTTTTTTTCTACACAATTGTAACTATACTTTATGTTTTGATGTAATTATACAAAGTTTTCAGTAAAACGAAATAAATTTACTCCACTTCAAATGACTGTAACTCGTCATTCTAAAATGGAACATCCTATATTTTATTATTCTGTTGTATTTTTGTATTACCTTTCATATTTATTACGAGTATCCTATGCCTAAAATCAATAATTTCGTAGTTATTCACCAGTTTTCACTAAATTTATTTATTCGATTAAAAAATAAATCTAGTATTCCATAGATATTGTTTGTTTTAATTTATTGTTTTGTTTTAATTTACAAAAGATTTTCAATGTAACCGCCATTCTCACGGAAACATATTTGCAGACGATTTATAAATGAGTAATTTACTCATCGTTGTGCATAAATTCTGGATACCAAACAAGGGGTTTCTTTCCGCTTCTCCAATTGCGTACACCATATTCGTAAATTCTCCTAGCGAGAGATTCATATTAATAGTTAGTGAAACTACTGGCATTATACTTCTTCTTTCTTCTTTGAGTCCCATCATTCCGTGTCGGAACATAGGGGCCGGACACACCGAGCCGCAGTTTTTACACTGCCGTACTGCCGGTTTCTTTGGTCAGATTATTTAAGGCGTATAAGTGACTAGCTTATAGCGCCCGAGTGTGATAAATACATGTAACTGTATTTTTATATTTTACGAGAAATCACACATTGTCGGCAGGCGGATTCGAACCGACGAACCTTGGTTCGGGTGACGTCACAGTATGCTAAGAGATGTGCCTTAACACGCTCGGCCACCGCGCCTGCAACGATCATGGTATAATATTTATGCCACCGCGCCTACTGGCATTATACTTATTAAAACAAAACAATATCCAAGGTGTACTGGATTTAATTTTTAATTGAATAAATAAATTTAGTGAAAAGTGGGGAATAACTCCGAAATTATTGGTTTAATACATAAGATACCCGTAATAAATATGAAAGGTAATTCAAAAATACACACAACAGAATATTAAAATATATCTTCGTTTTCAATGCTATTTTTGACATGTTCAATTGTTGGCTTGCCTAATTATTTTACTTAAAAAAATTTGGACAGCAAAAAATTCTGCATTTTTTGCACCAAAATGACTATTTTCCTCTAATTCAAACCGGAAAATGACGGAAATGATAATTGGTAGTTTTCGATAAATCATCAGTACCATGAAATACTACAAAAGTGATATTAATTTAGAGTTTATTTTATTTAATACATTCAAAAATGACAGATAAAAACTATAGCTGGTAGCACAAGCTCTGTTTTTGGGTGTTCTCAGAGCACGGTTTTAACATGTTAGAGATAGCTAAAACACCCAAAAACACTGGTCTTAAAACACGCAAAAACAGAGCTTGTGCTACCAGCCAATAACTTTTAATTGATATATTTGTTTTATTTTTTCCGGACACTGATGATTTTATAATAATTATCAATAAACATTTCCGTAATTTTTCCGATTTCAGGTATAGTAAAAAATATAAATATTAGTGTTAAAAAAATTGAATTATTTCTTCCATAATAAACTATATGGGGTAGATGGCTCAGTGGTATCGAGTCGGCCTGTGGATCTTGAGAACCCTGGTTCGATCCCCACAGCCGACAAACAATTTTCACCAATTTAAAAAATCTACCCCTGTGGCTCCTCCTCCACTAATATCTTTGGATGCCGTGATTTGACGGCTGGTAACCGCATTTCACGCGAAAAAATATATCACTTACCGAGATCTGCTTAGGCAGAGTGCCACATCCAGTGATGGGTAAAAGGCGCGATGATATATTTATTTTATTTATTTATATTTATAATAAACTATGAAATAAATTTTGGAATTAACCATGAAAAGCCTGATACTAACAAGTATCTGATTGAAACAACAAAAAATGGATTAAATTTCAAGCAAATCTCCAAATGGAGTAGTCTACAAAGATATCAATTAGATGTAATTGTAATACTCGCTAAGAAGATTAAAATCTCGCTGGAAAAATGAGATAAAATTATCCGCATCTCCCGACGGAGAATGAAGAGTGGACTTGATTATTAAGACGTTTTGTTCCGTCCTGGAGAACATTTTCAACTAATTTCAAACAATGCGATAATTATTTGATGAAGTCAAATTCAGTAATACTAAACTTCGACCATAAGTTTTCAACCATATCTTAAAATTATGATAAATAAATTAAATTAAAAGTTGGTTCAATATAAATATTAATGAAAATCATGCGACACTAATTAACAGCTAATAGAATCATTGTTTTCAGCATTTAGAAGTTTCTTGGATTTTTTTATTACTTGACCTAACTACGCAAAAGTAATAAGGGAAATTTTTTCATATCAAAAAAATCTGATGTGGACACCACATGACTTCCTTGTACGCGTATTAAACTATAGATATTTTTGTAATTGCACATATTTGACATTCAATATTTATTTTTTGTTCTAATCCATAGCAAACTTTTTTTAAATAAAAAAATATATAATATTTAAATTTAGATATCTCGCTCATGCAAAAAGCTAATTTAAAAATTACATTATTAAAAAGTAAAATGGCGGGTACTTTATTATACACCAAATCGGAAAGAAAATAGTGAGCCATGACTGTGGCTTCAAATAAAACAATTAACTAAAACAATTGTAATTATTATTATTAAACGAAATCATATTTGTTTGTCATAATAATACAAAAAATAAGAATAAGGAACACTTAATAACAACAAAATGATTTTATAACAAATATTCAAAATGACTCCCAGTCTCTTAAATACATTTTGCACAACGTTTTGAAACACAATAAGTAGCCCTTTATATTTGGTTAACAGATAAAGATTCAATTGCTGCTTCATTTTTATTCTTCAGTCCGTTTAATGTGTTTACTGGTTCATTACAAACAAAATCTTTCACGTAGCTCCATACAAAAATCAGGTAGTCATATCGGGAGAAAAATGTTTCAATTATTTTGTTTGAAATTATTACATTAAACGTGAAAGTAAAATTTATGTCAATTTAAAATTAATATGTTTTCAAATAAATGAAGTAATACAATTTTAACAAAATACCAATTTTATTCGCACCAGCAATCTCATAACTATAATATAACGAAAAGCAATGTTTGCGCCGTCACGTTCATTTACCCTCGCACCCTCCGAAATATGTCAAGGAGCATCTTGATCCTTTTACAACCCTCCGTGACTCTCAGATTCATCCCTTAAGCTGCATCCTGCAGCTGCGACGTTATATATCACAGGGCAGTAAGGGTTGCTTATAAAAACATTCCCCACTTCTAACTTGGTACTACAGAAGGGTGAGAAAGTGATTTTCGAAATTTGTAATCTCATTTTATCTATGTATTTGGAAAGCAAATAGAATTTATCGCTATTAGAATGTGTCAAATTGATTCCTGTATGCATTGTCATGAATTTTCATAATTCTTAAGGGTTGATTTCATGTCACAAATTCGATAGAGTAGTTGTTTGGCTAAATTATCATTTCTCATTTATTCGTCAAGTTTTGTAAAGGTAAAAAATAAATAAATATATACATATATCATCACGCCTTTATCCATTACTGGGTGTGGCGCTCTGCCGTAGCAGGTCTTAGTAAGTGATATATTTTTTCGCGTGAAATGCGGTTAACAGCCGTCAAATCACGGCTTTCAAGGATATTAGTGAAGGGGGAGCCACAGGGGTAGTTTTTTTTTTAATTTGGTGAAAATTGTTTGTCGGCGTAGAGATCGAACCAGGGTCCTCAAGATCCACAAGCCGACTCGATATACCACTGAACCACTTACCCTATATAAAAGGTAAAAAAATGGCCGCATTATAAAATAACATTACATTGGCATTGCCAAACTTAATGTAATATTTACAAGGTGTTCATAAAATCGGATTGAGCTGGATATATCAAAAGTGAAGTGAAATTATATGTAAGTGATTCTAAATTAAATTTTAAACATATAGGCTGGTAGCACAAGCTCTGTTTTTGCCTGTTTTAAGAGCAGTATATTTGGGTGTTTTAGCTATCTCTAACATGTTAAAACCGTGCTCTTAACCCATTTGATCCCACAACATTTTTTTTCTGAATCTTTTAGTAAAACCTTATGTTTTGTATTTATTTATCACATTAATAATATAGGTTTTACAGAACTTTAAATTGCGTGTACCCATATGAGTACAACGGGGCGAAATGGGTTAAAACACCCAAAAACAGAGCTTGTGCTACCAGCCATAGGGTGCAACTTAAATAAGGAATTTTAATATTACCTCTTGAAATAATCATTCAATCTAAATAATTAAACAAATAATCGATGGGTTTATGATTACGGATATATTGGCAAGATATTTTTATTGATAGTCATTTTTTCAAGTATCAAAAATAATATCTCATTTAAAAAAAAAATTGAGACAAATCGTAAATCATAAATTCAATTTTGCAGATTTTTAGCGGAAATGTGCCAAGAGTGATAAAGTAAACAAAAATCATAGAGTTGATTGTCATTCTCGCCATGACATTTAAATCATTCACAGAGACTTATAGATACGTCATAATTTTCATCATCAGAAACATGAGCAAACACGAAATAAAAAATGTGATGTGGACACCACATGACTTCCTTGTACGCATATTAAACTATAGATATTTTTTTAAATGTACATATTTGACATTAAATATTTTATTTTTTGTTCTAATCCATAGCAAACTTAATTTTTTTTTAAATAAAAAATTATATAAATAAATAAATAAATATATCATCACGCCTTTTACCCATCACTGGGTGTGGCACTCTGCCTACGCAGATCTCGGTAAGTGATATATTTTTTCGCGTGAAGTGCGGTTACCAGCCGTCAAATCACGGCCTCCAAAGATATTAGTGGTGGAGGAGCCACAGGGGTAGATTTTTTTTTTAAATTGGTGAAAATTGTTTGTCGGCTGTGCGGATCGAACCAGGGTTCTCAAGATCCACAGGCCGACTCGATACCACTGAGCCACCTACCCCATAAAAAAATATATAATATTTAAATTTAGTTATCTCGTTTATACAAAAAGCTAATTTAAAAATTCTTAATGTACTAAACGCAGAATTTAATTTAAACTTTTATTTGCAGCATTTATTTCTAAAATTAAAATAATACCATTTTTACTTCCTTGTACGAAGTAAAGGAAGTATTGTAATCGCGAAAATTTTCGGTTCTCAGATTTCAACGGAAATAGGTGTTTTGGCCCTCCCTGAATCCATTTTGACTAATTTCGTCATGCCGTCTGTACGTACGTATGTACGTACGTATCTCGCATAACTCAAAAACGGTAAGCCGTAGAAAATTGAAACTTTAAATTTAGGACTGTTATAACATCTAGTTGTGCACCTCCCTTTTTGGTCATTATACAACTACCGGAAGTGGTACTTTACTTGAAGCCTATAATAGATTTTCATGAAAAACTATATTCAAATATAATTTAAAACTTTCCAAATTTGGTATACAAGACTACTATATCAATGGAAATAACATAATAGATTTTGGTTAAAATAGACTAACCGGAAGTGGCACATTACATGAAGCTGCTAACAGTTTTCCTTGAAAAAAATGGTATTATTTTAATTTTAGAAAGGAATGCTGCAAATAAAAGTTTTATAGAATTAAATTCTGCGTCTAGCACATTAAGAATTTTTAAATTAATGTAATGTGGCACTTCCGGTTAGTCTATTTTAACCAAAATCTATTATGTTATTTCCATTGATATAGTAGTCTTATATACCAAATTTGGAAAGTTTTAAATTATATTTGAATATAGTTTTTCATGAAAATCTATTATAGGCTTCAAGTAAAGTACCACTTCCGGTAGTTGTATAATGACCAAAAAAGAAGGTGCACAACTAGATGTTATAACAGTCCTAAATATACAGTTTCAATTTTCTACGGCTTACCGTTTTTGAGCTATGCGAGATACGTACGTACAGACGGCACGACGAAATTAGTCAAAATGGATTCAGGGAGGGCCAAAATACCTATTTCCGCTGAAATCTGAAAACCGAAAATTTTCGCGATTACAATACTTCCTTTACTTCGTACAAGGAAGTAAGAATGGAAGTTTGCCACGTTTTCAATGTCAATTATCCTGATTCAGAACCAATTCGCCTGGAAACAAGAATTTTTTACAGTAGCATCGATTAGTGCGAATGAGGGATTTAAAAGTTATTTTACTAAATGATCGCTGGACGTACTATATCCAATTTTTTTACTTTATTATGAATTAGTTTCATTTCATTAATTGTTGTATTTATACAATGAATATATACATCGAATAACTTTATTTAATGAATAGTTATTCGATACTCTAAGTCTCTCTAAGTCTGAATTAAACTTAATTTAATTTTAAATACTTTCCAGATTCAAATAAAGCTTTTACCAGAATAGCTTCGCAAAAATCATTTGACATTTAGATATTTTTTCTCCAAAATAAAACGTTTCAAGTATAAGTAAATTACGAGAGATATTTCCCGAGATTAAAGACAAATTTATTTCATATAAAGATAAAAGCTTTGAACATGCGTCGTGCGATGAAGTTGCTCAGTAAAAAAGAAATTTAGTTGATAATTTCACGCCACCATTTGAGGATTCGTTCCATGATGTTGGTACGTTTGATCCGTGAAAAATTAAGTTAGGTTATGTTCTTTGTAGAGCGCGCGCAGTACGTAAAAAGCAAATGGTGCTTTAATTGCAGCAACCGGTGGTTACATTTTTGTGAGCGCTTTATATTGATATAAATGATACCAATGCAATTATTGCTAATTATATTTAATGGATTTCATCGTATACCTACTGATAATTTATTATTAATTGAAACTACCTATTATTAGTATGTTTTTAAGCTTTTATACTTTATCGATAATAATTCGGAATCGAATGTATTAAATTATATAATTACACTGATTATTTTTTCAACCACAATTTCGACCAATAAGAGCGTGGCATTTAACATCACGTGGTACAACTAGGTCTAAATTATATCGAGAATTCACCACACGTCACTGTCAACCAATAGGATCACGAATTTGTTTGAAAATGAACCAATGAAATGTACATTTCGTCGGAAATTCATCGCTAGTGCAATTGATAACGGAAATACCACTGTTAATAATATCCTTGGTTACGAATAAAATAAATGATATTTTCAATATTTTCATAAACATCAATTTTGAATATTAAATGTACACTGAAAAAATGTAGAATTTTCATCACTGTAATACCTAATTAATAATGTGCAAATAAATACCTAACTATTCTTGTTAATTAACTCTTGTTTGGTAAATTCTCAAGTCGAATACAACTCGTAGTATGAAAATTGACAGATAATATTTTGACATAAATATACTTTCGTTGTTACGGAAATAGTGCTTCGCACTCGTTATGTTTCCATTTCCATAACAACTCATAATTTATGTCAAAATATTTTCAGCAATTTTCATACTACTTGTTATATTATATATGATAATTTTTCGATAATTTCTCGTCTAGGTTGCTAGGCGATAAACAATCATTTTTCTGACAGTTGTAATCTATTCGCTATTCAGAATCATCAAAAATAATCAGCCGAATACCCCGAGAGCTTGAAAATTAATCGGGTATTTCCTCTTGTTTCCCTGCGTAGCATCGATTGGGATAAGTTTTGCTCAAAAATCCCTTGCGCTTCGTGCTCGGGATTTTTTAAAGCAAAACTTATCTCAATCGTTGCTACGCAACGAAACAATCGGGATTTACCCGATAATTTTCAAGCTCTCGGGGTATTATATTTGATAATAATTACATTTTACTAGAAATTGTTTTCATCACAATACAATGTTTCAAGAATATTTTTGTTTGAAATTGTAATACAGAGTGATTCAAAATGATTGACTCTCACGTGACTTGAAAAAGTTCGCATTGTTATCAAAACTATCTGCCACAGAATATAATTAATATTAATTACCTTGGAAATACAGGTAAAATTTACAGAATGACAAATAGATAATTCAGTAGCATTGCCATATTTTTTTCTTTTTGATATTGTTAAATATTTTATTAAGAGGCTACTATTTCGACTTACTAGTTTCACGGTGGTGCCAGCGTGCGCTGGCCGGTAGCCAGTGGGCTGACCCAACCCCCACTACGTTAGTAACTAGATTCACAGTGATTGGTTACCTCACTACTAAATATTGAATGTTAAAGTTACCGTACGAAATACAAACTGTATGTATTCGAATATTTCTTTTCCGATATTTACATTACATTGTAGGTATAGAAATAGTAAATATATTTTTATTGGAACCAAAAATATAATTAATTTTCTTGGCTTTTTATTCTTAAATAGACATAATATCACTAACACACACATAATATATATATATATATATTGTTTTTTGGGGTGACTTTTTCGGTGAGTCCCCTTGTGATTAGAGCGCCATCTATTCCGAATTGGAAAAAAAGTTTCAGACTAAATTAACTTTTTTTTGCAAAATACGAATCTGCAATAAAAAATGGGGGTTCCCATTTAAGGTTTCAAAGTTGCCCCCCGCCCCACCCCTTGGGGTGGGAGTTGGTGTTTATGTTTGGTGTGCATAGATAGGTTTTTGCAAAATATGAAACACGTGTTTTTTTGTTTCTTGATTCGATGTGTATTTCTCGAGATATTTCACTGTCCCGGAACTTTTTTAACACCCTGTATATATATATATATATATATACTTATAAATAGTGTGTAGAATATCAACAGCAATAATTTTAAAAAAACGAAAATACAATGCAACTAAACAATAATAAATATAAACTTCAACACAACATGAAAAATCCAAAATAAACAAATTTAACAACAATATTTAACAATAAAACACGAGCGTATGAGCAAAGAGAAATAACGAAATAATCGAATTCACAATTTTGACAACAAATACAGCAGGCAACTATAACCGCAAGTTAACTCCTCTCACTGTGAAAATCTCAACTTTTGCGCCTGTACAGTGGGCAAGGTGTATTTGAAATGCGGTCATTTTCCGGAACAAACTACAGCCACAAGAATGAACCTATATGCTTGAAATTTGCTATAGTTATAAATCAAGGTTGCCTGCAAGCCGCTATCTCACTATTATATCAAAATTTTCTTTTTTTTTGTGGTTAATTTACTATCAAAAATAGGTGATTTTCCAACGCAAATACAAAAATTTTCCAGGAATGAAAAATTAAAAAATCAAAGTTAGCGCACTATTTCCATCCTTTATTTACATAATAGTGATAAAATTCATAAAATATGTGCTGTTATACAGTCAGGAAAAATAGCTTATTTTTCGTACCGGATAATATCCTCTTAACATCTTGATTGGCCTACAAAGTAAGTATAGAACTGAATTATGAAGTATTTTTAAAATTGAAATTATTAAGGTCACAGACTAACAATACAAATATCTTTTGGAAGCATCTTTTCGTACAGGGATGCATAATGGAAATGACTGGACATACTCTTTAGAATAGCATCGCGAACAATTTCTGTAGAATTTTGTTAATTTCAAGGACATTGATTACAAAGTTTCTACACGTCATATTCGTAGTTGAATTAAAACCAATTTATTTTGAACTTCCATTATCTTTAATAGTGAAAAAATACTTTTAACAATTTATAACACAACGTTTCGATAGCGCAAATCTGCTATCGAAACGTTGTGTTATAAATTGTTAAAAGTATTTTTTCACTAATAAAGATAATGGAAGTTCAAAATAAATTGGTTTTAATTCAAAGTGAATCATTATCTTATAAATTTAAAAATAAATATTCGTAGTTATTAAACGTTTTCGCACACTTCAAGTGTATGTAAACATAAATCAACTGGGAGACACACTGTTCTCACACAAGTTACTTTAGATGATGTACAGGCTCGTTTAGAAACAAATCCAAATAAATCATTAAGATCAAAAGAAATCAAATAAACTGAAATTTACCCCTTGTATAATTTCACTGTACACCAATGCGAGCTGTCAATCATAGTTCACTATCACAACGATGCGGCAAACAAATAATCAGAACGAGGTGCTGGGGATCAATCATTTTGGATCACTCTATAGTATTGTTACTTGACAAACTTTTATTGAAGGACACCAGTTATGGCCATAATCAATTTAATTATTTTAGGGTCGGATTAAGCCATCCAGGCGCATGCATATCATGATATTAAAATGCTTTTGTCTCCTTCCATTTTATCATATCTTTTTTAAAACATGTTTACATAGAAATGCAATAATTTTATTCAAAACAAAATAAGACAAAAATAATATAAAAGGGAAAAATTAGATTTTTTTCGTGATTTGTGACTTCTAAATGATTGTATCATGTCATTTAAACTGATTTAAAGATATAAATCTATTTGAAAATAAAGATGCTTTTAAAGAATTTCATTTCTGACTGTTTATGATTTTGTGCGTCTTCCAATAGGTTACGTAGTACGTACATTTCATTTCGTGTCCTACTTCGTTTAACTGATTTAATTCTTCTGAAAAAATAAAATATTTATGCCACAGTAATAATACGTAAATATGTATAAATTCGTAAATGTCAATTTTTCAAATTTATTAAAATATTTGCTTTGAAGCAATCATTACTTGTCATTACAAAAATATTGAAGGTATTTTGAATATATGAAATGCGGATTACTCAATATAAATATTGGAATATTGTTACAAAGTACGAATTGCATTTATCCTCCACTTTTTGCAATTTTTGTGAAACTTCATCTAAATTGAAAACAATGTACAGTTCTAGAAAATCTTAATATTTTATTAAGCTGTAAGGATTTTTTTTCAAAATATAATTTTGACGTCAGACTTAAGACAATGTGAATCTCAAACAGTGGAACTCAATTATAATTGTAGTTGTATATATGATCTACTTTATCATTCAGAAAAGTATATAAACTTTCATAATTAAAAATATACATTGCTATCAGTTAACTCAGAGAAAAGACTAAATAAACTATAAGAATATCTTAGTCAACAATTTGCATACCATTCATTTTGACCTTTATTTTAAGATTTTTAAGTAACGTTTTAATTAATTAAGAAATAATATGTATACCGAGTATCTATTTTTTTTCGAACATAGGAAATTCAATGTTAAAATTTTGAATTAGCGATATCTCTTTACCTATTAATTTTAGAACAAAAGTGTACTGAAGAAACATGTTCAGAATGAAAAACTGCATTCATCGAGTATAAGTTTGTTGTTCAATTGTTTTTTATGTCCGAGTTAGAAGCAAAAGAAAATACTCGTTTTAAAGCAAATATCAGGGTGCCATGAGAAATAAAACAATAATTTGTTTGATGTGTCTGACATTATTTGACTTATTGGACAAGAATTGGAAGCTTACTCTAATTTATTTATTTATTTATTCGAGCATTTAATTTAATAATAAAGTTAGTTATAGCAACTATTATTTTATTTTTTTTACACAATCTAGACAAATAAATACCTATTATTAAGTTATCTAATTTGTTAAATCACACTATTCCTAAATGTTAGTAGGGAATATATAGCAGGGCGGATTTTAATATGGTGAAAATGAACTGTGTCATAAAAAGTACTCAATGCTATATACGTTTTTATTATATACGCGTATATACAAATTAATTTTAAGTTTTCATATTTATTGGAAAAAAGCTAAATTATTATGCATTTTTATTAATAAAATATAAATTTTAAAGTTAACAAAATAAAATTTGTACTTATGAAATTACATTTTGTCGAAATTAACCAATTTTTAAAATGACCATATTTTAATTAAGAGAATGAATTGATTTTTATTTAGCATTATTCCCATTATCAGTTTTTAAAATACAACTTAAATAATGTTAATATAATTTGTATTTAAAAAAATATATATATTATTATTTAAGCAGATTTACTTAAATTTAAAATACCATCTTTTACTAACACTTAATGACTAATTACAATAAATCATAACTGATAATTTCTCTTTTATAAAATGTTGCAATTTCTTATTTAATGATGCAATTTAGGATGAGTCATTTATATAAATTACATAAGATTTTTTTCCAACTATATAAACGTTCGCTGTTTATTTAATTATACTTATATTACATTTCGTGTTTAAAATTTAAAGCAAACATGCAGTTTAATAAAAAAATCCGTACCAACATCAATTTATTATTAACTTAGAGTCACCACCAATTTATCATTTTAAATAGGTAATCTGTCACAAAATTAAACCGTGGCACAGCAAACGTGAATACGTTATTTATTATTTTCGTTTACATAAATTATCTCGCTTTTTTCCACCGTTCATCCGAAAAAATTTAATACAAATTATTTTTCGCATCAAGTATCTCAAGCCCTACATGATATGACACTGTTTATGTTTCCATGGAACGCGGTACAGCCCATGTTTCACCGAGGGACATAAACATTAATCATTTTTATTTTCGTTGTTTCACAGTTGTCGAACTCTACTTAACTTGTCAGATAGACCCGATTTCAACGAGCACATGAATTTTTACCTGTGAAATATTGCACGTATGTTATTTGTTAGTGTAGCTATAAACATTATACTTCATATTGTCGTCATGCACATATCAGGCGTTCACAATCGGTCTATTATAATTAGAGATGAGCGAATATCAAATTTCTCGAATTCGAATATCGAATACGAATATTAATCATATCTCGAATATTCGAGGTACTCGAATATTCGAATACTCCTAAAAGTTAATTTATTTATTATTAATAATAATTTCGTTATGTCCTTTTCATTATTTGAATGAAATTGTTAAGATAAAATAAAATTAAAACAAAAAGTACAAACAAAAAAGAAGAAGACGAAAACTTCAAATTTAAGGTGAAACGTACGGGCTGATGTTGGCGAAAAACTAATTTGAAATATGGTACGTCTTCATGGTTTTGAAACAAAATATCTTTGTTATCAATAACTTAAAAGTATTGTAATAGCTTTAAGTTTATGTACAAATGATAAAGGAAAACATAGTCAAAAATTGAGGTCAACATATGGCGCGATATTCGAGGTATTCGAATATTCGCTATACTGACGTTAATATTCGAAAATCTCGAATATCGAATAATGTCAATATTCGCGGCATTCGACTATTCGCGGATGATATTCGCCCATCTCTAATTATTATCCCGAAAACAGTTGAGCATTGAAGGGTATTGTTAAATTGTTTTTGGTAACTTTTTACTTCCTTGTACGAAGTAAAGGAAGTACCTATTGTAATCGCGAAAATTTTCGGTTCTCAGATTTCAGCGAAAATACGCATTTTGACCATCCATGCATCCATTTTGACTAATTTCGTCGTGACGTCTGTACGTACTTACGTATGTATCTCGCATAACTCAAAAACGGTAAGCCGTAGAAAGTTGAAATTTTGTATTTAGGACTGCTATAACATTTTTTGGTCATTATATAACTTCCGGAAGCGGTACTTTACTTGAAGTTTATAATAGATTTTAATGAAAAGCTATATTCAAATATAATCCAAAACTTTTCAAATTTGGTATATTAGACTACTATATCAATGGAAATAACATAATAGATTTTGGTTAAAATGGACTAACCGAAAATGATATATTACATGAAGCTGCTAACAGTTTTTCTTGAAAAAAATGGTATTATTTTAATTTTAGAAATAAATGCTACAAATAAAAGTTTTAGAGAATTATATTCTGCGTCTAGCACATTACGAATTATTAAATTAGCCTTTTGTATAAGCAAGATATATAAATTTGAAAATTTTATATTTTATGTAATTAAGTTTGCTATGGATTAGAACAAAAAATAAGAAAAAAATAAAAATTTAATGTCAATGTCAAATTATATCAAATATGTGCAATACATATAAAATCTATAGTTTAATACGCGTACAAAGAAGTCATGCGCTGTCCACATCAGATTTTTATTTTGTAAGATTGGTACTACTATGCAGCCATATAGTTGCATTCTTTTTACCATCAACGCACCTCACAAGTTATCAAAATGAGATGAGATTAAAGTGAAGCGAGCTGAGATACTTGATTTGTAAATAGGACGTATATACACAAAGAATGTTATACATATATCTTTCTCTGTTACTTGTTGCTGTCAAACATGAAAGTTTAGATGTTAAATGATGAATTAAAAACTTAGCTGTAGTTCTGCTGTATGTATGATAGTTCATAATAAATTGTTGATATTACAAACTTATAAATTCATTTTGTAAATATTTCACATTTTTATTAACATTAACAGCAGCAGTAATATCTGTAATAATTTATTCTATTTATTTTTTGCTTTTGTGCATTACTTTTATATTTCTTATTTTTATCTTTATCCTGTAATAGGACTCTGTTGGGTACTAATAGTATATTACATAATAAGTCAGGAAAGTGATGCTTTACTTGACGAAGCGGTTGTTTGAAGTACGAGGCCGTTAGGCCGAGTATTTTAATTCGCTGAGTTAAGTAAAACACTTTCGTGACGTATTATGTATACTATTTTTTCTGAAATCGTTCATATTTATATTTTATCAATATAATTAATAATAAATATTTCAAAATGTTTAATTTTTTGGTAAGAATTGGCAGCAAACTACATATCCAAGGTGATAACAAAAGTTGTTGAAAACAACATCTTATGTGAAAAATCTATTGAACATATTTGTGTCAAAAGTAAAATTGTTGAGAGAGAAGATTTCTTTATAATGTTGGAATATATAGATGAAAATGAGTATGAGGCGGTATTTTCAAGTACTCCTCCTGAAATCTTAAATCAAGCAACTGCGGCTGTTACAAATTTATTACCGAGCAAGTCCAAAGACCGATATGATAAAGAGTATGAAATTTTCATGGATTGGAAAAAGCAAAATAATTTGTCAGCAAATGTGCTATTTGCTTATTTTATTTACTGAATCTTCAATAAATTTAGCTTCAAATTCGCCAGTGTCATACATAAATTTTAGTAACTTATGCAATTGTATATTTAGTATTAACGTTATTGATAAAAATAAATAAAAATCTTATTAATTTGTTTAATTATTTAGTTTATTTACCTGACTGTTTTGCAAATGTTTAAGTAAACACTTACTTTCCATACTAAAATGTGTCAGGTAAGTAGGCATTTTCTTGACGATTTATTATTATTATTATTAAAACTATTAATTTTGAAATAATTAGACAATACTCTTCACTCATAAACTGAGGTGAGAATCTCAACAAGGATTTCCCCGCTCAGCATAGCAGTAGCTCAGCGTAGACAAGGGGGGATATATTCATTTGACTTCATTTTCAGTTCACCTCACCTCAGTTCAGACAAATAGAACGAACAAATTTACTGAGATAACTGAGCTGAGGTACTCGTAAAACGAAGTGAGATATCACGTAAAAAGAACATGGCTGTCACGAACATGCAAATAAAACACTTGTCAATGATTGATTTGTGTTATATCGAAACCATTATAATTTGCATATAAATAAAGTACGAGAGCTGTTCGATAAGTACGTTAAAAATAATGAAAACGTCATGTGCTGTTCAAAAGTCATTTTTATTTCGTTGCAGCTTGATCCACTTGATTCATCAATTTTCAAGTTTTTTGATTCTGTCCATAAATTATGATTTGTTTAACTCTGCAAAATAGGCGTTTGTTTTCTGGATTACTTCAGAATTTGATCCGAATTTCTTTCCTGCAAGCCATTTTTATATGTTCAGAAACATATTATGATTTGAAGAATAGCGGGGTGAGGGACGATTTCATATCACAGTTCTAACAGTTTTGGGGTCACAATTTCAGAAGAGTGAGCCGGAGCCTTGACTTTAAATTATCAAGTAAACTTGCATAAAATAGGCCAGCTATTGTTCTTTCCTTTTTCAAAAAATCTATAAAAATTATAATCTCAAAAGACGGTGACTATAACTTTTCCTGTTCGTGGAACTTGATTTGCTTTCTTTGAGGCACATTCACCGGTTTTAATCCACTGTTTAGATTGTTGTTTCATCTCAGATTGTTAGTGATGAATCTATGTTCCATCTACGGGTATGAAACGATGCAAAAATGTATTTGGATTTGATTTATACAAACCAAATTGTGCTTCGAAGTGTTTATAGTCCGTCCAGCGATCATTTAGAATAATTAGTTTTAAATCCCTTCATTCCCACTATTCGATACTACTGTTAAACATTCTTGTTTCCGGGCAAATGTATACTTTACGTAGATTACAAAATAATGTAAGTATGATGAAAATTACTTGAAAACTATTCGAATACAGATAGAGTTTATGGGGTCTGGCGCGACCGTTGTTAGTCAGTAAAATACTTATCCCTGATGCTCGATTGCAAACAAACACGGCACCCATCTTGCAGACAGGTTCTTTATTTGTAAATGTTAGTGAAGAATATAATGCATCCGGTTATTTAAGATGTCTATAGTATCAGCAATCTCACGAACCTTTAATCTTCTGTTGCTCATCACTAAAGCCCGGATATTTAGACACTTAAAAACACCCAAGTAAGCAGGCATATAGGCCGGTAATTACTCTAAAATAGGCGGGATTTTAGGCAGCCTAAATGTAAATAATTTGTTTAAAAAAAAACGAATTCTTTTTCTAATATTGGTACTCGTATCTACTCTTCGTTAGAAAAAATAATCATTTTAAACAAAAATTAACGCAATCTGAAAAATAATAATGTAAGGTTCTCATTTTATTAACTAATATGCAAATTCAAATTATGTAGTATACTTTAATTCACAAAATATTACGAGCAATTGCTCTATGAAATTTTCGGTAAGGGACTGTCTTCGGTCAGTCAGAACTTGCTTGTAAGTTGAAAAATTCGTTCGACATCACAAAATGTGACAGGGGCATTCTTATATTTAGCCATATCGTCTAAAGTTACCTCAGCTCCATTGATTAATGGCAAAGACACAATTGAATTGCCACGTAAAATTTTGACTAAAAAACGTTTTTTCTTTCGGCATTTTAAATTCACACACAAAAACTTGATTAAAGTAAGTACTTTAAATATTATAGGTTAGGTTGAAACACTTTGCCGAGTGCTGAATTAGTCAACGAAGTAGATGATAAACCTTGTCTGCTCAATAAAAGTTACAATAGGCAACAAAAATAGGCAAAATAGGTTGTATAAGGTAAAATAGGCACAATAACCAAAATATAGAAAAAATAGGATCTAAGGCACGAAAAAAAAACCTTCCATTACACGTAAACATATTACCTATGTATAGAAAAACTAAATTGCCTGAAGTATATTAAAATTTGAATCTAGGCAATTGCCTAAAAATTCGGGCTTTACTCATCACCATATAATGATTTTTCAATTTGTTTTCTGAAGTAGTGACTTAAATAGAGCATCCAGGTTGATCAGCTTTACTCGTGGTCATCGAAAATCATTAATCCACTTATAAATCATTCTAATAGAGGGTAAAGACTCACTATAATATTTATCTAAATTGACTTTAGTCTCTTTCGCCGCTTTGCCCCTCAAAAAATAATGTTTAATTAACACTCGAAACTTATTTTTCTACATTATTTCAAATTTATTGCAAGCGATCACATCAAATAGCTATCAATTTGAGTAAAGTTGACTCATTTGTTTAAATATTTAAATTCGTTCTTTCAAGTCAGGCTAGATGATAAATCTAAGGTCATTGTAATATATTTGTTTTTGCACGGAATTAACAAACAGCTGTCGTAATTAAGTTAATTGTAGTTTAATAAATCAGAATTTACCTATTTGAAAGTACTCAAGACTTTCGTGTATGTAAAATTTTATTCATGAAGATACAATGAATATTTCTATATTTAAACATAACGTAAACTAATGATACAAATATAGCTATTAACATACCTAGGAACGTTATGAGTTTCATTACAGCCGCAGATATCAGTTTGAAATCCGAGCTCGTAGAGATTCTAAAGTCTGTTATGACTTATAACATCTGTAGTTTGTTCAATAGTTTACCGGTTTCAGAATATAAACACGTTCACGTCATTCATAAATATTATTTATTGAAATTCTTTGATAAATAACGTCATTGTCATCATTTTAGAAGGTGATCAAGTAAGTCTGTGGTTTGTATGTTTTCATTTAAACGTCATTACGTGGTCATCTCTAATTTGAAAGACTGTACAATTAATATATATTATGATAAGCAGGAGAAGTAATCTTTGTATTATTGTTGTTTTGAGTTCCGTTTGTATGAATAGTATTATATTATCATTGTGTTTTATTTTCATTTTCTTGACTGTTTTGACAAGTCAGTATACAGAATACAGTTATTACTTACTTACCAGCCTGCTTTTGTGCATGTAAACTTTAGTGTCATATCCTGCAACCGGTAAAGTAAAAAAAATCAATTTTTCTTTTTACTTTCAACAACCTATTTTCCATTCTGAGTCAAAGCGCAGTGAACCTAAATCCATCCATCGACTACTGAAACCATTCAGACAAGATGAAAAAAATAACAAAAGCTGCTGTAAAAACTTAGAATCTGGCTCCACTTTCAGTCTTAGTTACAAGAGATTAAAACCTTCATTTATTTTTTGTCAGGCGTGTAAAAAATTCCTTGTGGCATCACACACACCGAAAAATCGAACGCCAAAACCCGCAAGACAGTCGCTACCCCATCAGGAAAGAAGAAGCGCGGGGTGGTCGAGAGATTGATTAGGGAAGTTTAACTTGTTTTCTGATGGGTTCCGCTGAACGGTTCCTCGCGATTTCTCATGAGATTCTTTTGTTGGCGAATCGCGGGCGCTCGGGAATAGCGGCCCTCTCGCCGGGAAATTTAAATTAACTGCGGTGCAGCTCAGACCGCGGCACGGCCAGGCCCGCGCCCGCGTGTGTAATGGACTCAACTAATGTGAATGTGAGGAATTCTGGCTGCTTGCTCGAACTGTTTGCGCATGTTTGCAAGTATGCGAGGGATTAGTAGTAGATTGTTAATGGATTAATTTAACGACTTGTAAAAATGTTCATTTAGTACATTATGACTAAAGCCTGGATTTTTAGGCAATTGCCTAGATTCAAATTTTAATATACTTCAGGCAATTTCGTTGTTCTACACATAGGTAATATGTTTACGTGTAATGGAAGGTTTTTTTTTTCGTGCCTTAGAGCCTATTTTTTCTATATTTTGGTTATTGTGCCTATTTTATCTTATACAGCCTATTTTGCCTATTTTTGTTGCCTATTCTAACTTTTATTGAGCAGACCAGGTTTATCATCTACTTCGTTGACTAATTCAACACTCAACAAAGTATTTCAACCTAACCTATAATATTTAAAGTACTTACTTTAATTAAGTTTTTGTGTGTGAATTTAAAATGCCGAAAGAAAAAACGTTTTTAGTCAAAATTTTACGTGGCAATTCAATTGTGTCTTTGCCATTAATCAATGGAGCTGAGGTAACTTTAGACGATAAGGCTAAATATAAGAACGCCCCGGTCACAATTTGTGATGTCAAACGAAGTTTTCAACTTACAAGCAAGTTCAGACTGACCGAAGACAGTCCCTTTCCGAAAATTTCATAGAGCAATTGCTCGTAATATTTTGTGAATTAAAGTATACTACATAATTTGAATTTGCATAATAGTTAATAAAATGAGAACCCTACATTATTATTTTTTAGATTGCGTTAATTTTTGTTAAAAATGATTATTTTTTTCTAACGAAGAGTAGATACGAGTACCAATATTAGAAAAAGGAATCGTTTATTTTTTTTAAAACAAATTATTTACATTTAGGCTGCCTAAAATCCCGCCTATTTTAGAGTAATTACCGGCCTATATGCCTGCTTATTTGGGTGTTTTTAAGAGCCTAAATATCCGGGCTTTAATTATGACCGACTATACGGTGGTGTGGATAGCAATATGGAATTCGAATCTCACTCAAGCTAAAAATTATATGAACTACCACACTGCGGCTCGGTGAGTGCGGACCCTGTACTGTAATTGGGATTAAATTCCTGTTGTACAGAGTAACATAAATAAAAATAAAATAAAATGATGTATACTCGATTTTAAATTAAATCGTATCTAAAAAGCAAGTATTTCAATAAGATATATCATTTGATGGGGTAGGTGGCTCAGTGGTATCGAGTCGGCCTGTGGATCTTGAGAACCCTGGTTCTATCCCCACAGGCGACAAACAATTTTCACCAATTTAAATCTACCCCTGTGGCTCCCTCTCCACTAATATCTTTGAGGGCCGTGAACAAATTATGTGTGTATCTCGAGCATAAAGTCTTACACTATTGCATTACCGTGTACGAGTGACAAAAAATCACTTTTCGCTCTTAATACACAAATAACTATTTCGTTACCCATCACTTGATCAACTTTTACATTTGTTCATGGTAAACATTGATAAGTGACTACAACCACAAATTAAATTTAGTTTTATTGTTTTAACAGTAAAAATATATTCAGTACACGAATGAAGATATATATCATATCTGTTGCTCTATAGAACACAGATACAATGCACTGGACCACAATAGAAGCTATATGTCATATAGTCAATTAAAACTCATTGTGATTTTCAGTCGATCGACTATTTGGTTCCATGAGTAATATTTATAGCAGGAATGATCAAATTTTTTCTTATGCGGGCCATATTTTGGTTAGATAATTGCTCGCGGGCTAATTACTACACAGCTTATTATATATGAAATACAAGGTTGAAATTTTTATGTTGACATTCTATTAATTTTTGATCGAAATATAAAAACAAAATAATTTAAAAATTAAAGAGGAAAACATAAATAAATTCAGCAAATAAATTTCTTATGAAAACAAATTTAATTAATAAATTATATGAATACAGAAACATTGTTTGTTCTGCTTTTATTTTTGTGTTTCTTGTTCCAACTTTAATCTTTCTTAAATGTTTTTTTACTAGTATTTATAAAACTATTTTAACTTTAGTAATTTATGAAATGTACGAGAAAAATAATTTTAAATACCAATGTAGCAGTTATTTTTGTCTTGAGAAACATTCGATGATAATTTTTTTCATTTAAGGTTTTGGTAAATAGGTCAAGTTTTTTTTTCAAATGAACTTAAAATTTGTACTCAATCATGCGCATATACATTTTTTCTTTACAAGTTTTGATTAAATTCATTCGTATCTAGTAAAAATATGGCAACGTTGTAAGCGTCGCAATGTGATAGGTTGTGGCATCACATTAAAATGCCATAGCAATTGCGTTTACCAGACAAATTTACTAACACATAAAGAAATATTAAGCGAATAAGTGAACGTAAATAAAGAAGACAAAGTTCCATCAAGTCTGTGGTTGGTGGATTGTGCAGCGTTGAATGGTGAAACGAATCTGAGTTAAGTAAATTGTGATTCCTTTAATTACAATTTCTCGAGAATTGTTTATATATATAAATACCGGGTGGAACATTGTACCTGTGTACATAGGCGATTAACATGAAAAAACAGTTTTTCCGTGCGCATTGCTCCCCGAATTATTTTAGGCAAAAATGCTTCAAATAAATGTTGTAGAGCATAACATTCTGCATCTGAATCAATAAACAGAATTACATTTACATGCGTTGTAACAACAGAAATTAAATTTAAAAATATGAAAAATTTCATTGAAAATATCAAATAGCCATGAAATTGAAACAAAAATAGATAAATGCTTGACGTTTTTCTGTCTATTTGATATTTTACCGCCGACAAATTAATCATTCAATAAAATTCCTACAAAAAGCTCCATACCTATTATTACGATTTAATAATAAATAAACAATTGTACATTTCATTGAAACGTTTATTTCTTTTGGGTTTGTCATGTAAAAATTATAACTTATCTATTACAATTCAAATATCAAACAATAATTCTCTCAATAAAATAATCACTACAGTTTATTATTATAATAAATATTCAAATAAACCTCCGTTTTCAGCCAAGCAATAACCAAGTCTATTGTAGAAGGAATGTCTTACATTAGCGAGCTGCCTATTTGTGATAAAGACTATCGCGCGCCCCACACACATATATATATATATATATATATATATATATATATATATATATATATATATATATATAATATTACTTTTGAAAATGACATTTATCTAATTTCGTTATGAAAAGTCCTGTTTTACATAAATTTTTGACGTTATGAATTATAGTTAATCTACACCCATTCACAATAAGCGTAATGCTATTTACGCCTATATTTGAAGTTCAATAGTTTTTTCTGGTATTATATTGGAATGTCTTCGTAAGTGATAAAAATAAACAAATTTATAATATTCAATATCTTTTTTCTTACATTATTTTGTAAGATACTTTATTAATAAGTCGTATTTTGCGAACTCGTAGAGTATATTTCTTTTATGTTGAGATTAGAGAAATTCAATTAAAGAATTTCGTTTAAAATAAAGAAAAAATCGTGCAAGACCTTATTGTGATTCACCAGCTCTAATTTAAACCGATGACAAATATTTTAGAATATAGGTATACAATGTACAAATAGGTACGAGTATTATTAAATATAAAAAGTATTTCTTATCATTAATGAACAATACATAACCGATATTTGTAAATAAATAAATAAATATATCATCACGCCTTTTATCCATTACTAGGTGTGGCACGCTGTCATAGCAGATCTCGGTAAGTGATATATTTCTTCGTGTGAAATGCGGTTACCAACCGTCAAGTCACAGCAACTAAAGATGTTAGTGGAGGGGAAGCCACAGGAGTAGTGTTACGGCTAGATAAAATATTTATACAAATCAGTAATTTAATGGGGTAGGTGGCTCAGTGGTATCGAGTCGGCCTGTGGATCTTGAGAACCCTGGTTTGATCCCCACAGCCGACAATCAATTTTCACCAATTTAAAAAATCTATCCCTGTGGCTTCTCCACCACTAATATCTTTGGAGGCCGTGATTTGATGGCTGGTAACCGCACTTCACGCGAAAAAATATATCACTTACCGAGATCTGCTTAGGCAGAGTGCCACACCCAGTGATGGGTAGAAGGCGTGATGATGATGATGTAATTTAAATCAAAAATTTTAATAATTTGTAAATCAAGTATATTTAATAATTATTAATCATTGCAGTCAGAATACAAAGTACGTTTCCTTAATAATAAAAAGGTTAAAAGATTAAATAAGATTTCTCTTTTCAGGAAATTTGAAGCTAATTTCTAGTTACTAATCTAGCTAATAATTCTATGATATTATATTTACCGAAAATTTGATAGAGAACTACATGTAATCGAGTTAGAACAGAAAATAAATTAGCTATCTAAATTTACACAACTGCAATTATTAAAGTATTTTCAATACGTAGATTAAATTTGGTGAAAATTGTTTGACGGCTGTGGGGATCGAACCAGGGTTCTCAAGATCCACATTCCGATATTTGTGAATGTACGAGTAGATAATTATATTTGACTAGTTTTTACACAGCCTAATTTTTGGAATGATATTATTAGATCGTCATTTAAAAAATGTTTTCTGCTTCTTTGTTTCTAGCAATTTAAATAAAACTATGGTCTCAAATTAAACTCTTTCTTTAGGCTTAACCTCAATCGTAATATTTATTCTTATTATTTGTTTAAAAATTGAAAGTTAATTTGAAAATCTTTTCACTGTATACCCTATAATGATTCGCTGTCTACCCACCCCAAGTAGCAGTTCCAAACATGTGTCACAGGCGGGGCTATAACAAGCTCTCTAATACCGAAACATCTGTTAATATTTTGTGAGGTGGCCATGAAATTAAGCCTGTGCGACCCCAGTGCCATCTGTAGCGGCTCCAACAAGTTAATATCGGTGGCGCCGGCGTCTCGGATCGGCTTAAAGCAGCATTGTTACACTGCTACCAGTGCAAACAACCGGCGTCTTTTTTGGGAGCGAGTAAAAAGTCGTATGCAGTGGAAAAACAACTTTGAAGTTAGGGATTAATTTATAACAACGTGAAAAAATCCGCCAGTCGTTAAGGGTTTTATTTGTGTTATGGGCTCAATGCTTGCCTCGACTTGTCTTGTTGAGTTTTCAGTTTTGTTTACTTGATAATAGCTTTATCCCGGTGCGACGTACACATTTTCTTTATTGTTAAGCATACCTACTTTTTATACAGGGTGTTTCAGGACTAGTGTAACAAACTTTAACAGCTTATTCCTGAGGTCATTTTGAGCCAAAAATGTCGTATGAACATAGGTCCCTTTCCTTCTAGTTACCGAAATACAAGAGGTTGAAGTTCTATAAATAACACGAAATTTTCAAACTTTCGTAATCAAGATACTTTCGGAAAACAAGAGTTTTATTGAAAAGTCATACCTATTTGTCTTAATTAATTTTATTTATTAATATTAACATGCATACGAGTTCAAGGCGCTCATTTGAACACTTGGTGTAATTTTTTTTTAATTTGTGTTAACATATTCTATGTTTGGTTATGTTGTTCTGTGTCTATTTAATTGTGTCATTTTATGTTTTGTTCTCTAAATCGTATTCGTTAATATTAATAAATAAAATTAATTCATGGCTCACTATTCTCTTTCCGATTAGGTGTATAATAAAGTGCCCGCCATTTTACTTTTTAATAATGTAACATGTGGATTATTTTACATGATTGTAAAGCAAATTTGATGCACTTTTCAAATTTGTAAAAAAAATAGTATGTTCCATTTGAAAGTTCAAAGTTGATATGAATTACTAATAAACCGGAAATGATATCATGAATGTACATCCGTCATCAACTAGCTTACATGTTGCTGTATAAATCATGTTATATGAAAGAAATTGCTAAGTTGATAAATAAGCGAGATATTTGCTGGGTCTATTAAAATATAACAACCTGTATATACTATATGTCAAAATAAATAAGTTTTGCAGAATTTTAAAATTTTCTATTTTGCAAGTTGTATACAGTAAAATGTTTTATCTTAAAATGTCTATTAAGGTTTCCTTTTGATCCGTCTTTTAACTTTTACAATTTGGAAACAATAATCACTTTTTACTTTATTATCTCTATTATCTCTAGGGATCGACCGATATCATTTTTTGTGGCCGATACCGATATACTCATATCCGATATCGGCCGATACCGATATATCGGCCATAAAATTTTGTCGTAAATTTTTTGCTGTATACATGAGGTAAAAGTGATTTTTAATGATATACTGGAATATTTTTGATGAACTTACTGGTATGACGACAAGTAAATCAGTGTGATATAAGAAAAGTAATGATGATATGATTAATAAAATTGATGATGAGATTGAATTGTATAAGAAATTAGAAAAAATATCAAGAAATGAAGATCCTTTGACTTGGTGGGCGCAAATAAAGGACATTTTTCCATTGATGTACAAAGTTGCAATAATATATTTAGCACCGCCCCCAAGTAGTGTTACTAGTGAACAGCTATTTTCTTCAGCTGGACAGGTTTATGAAAGCGCAAGAAATCGTCTAACTCCGGAAAAAGCAGAAAGCTTAATTTCGTTACATTACAACTTGCTAAAACTTAACTTTAAATATTAATTTGTTTAACTTAGTGTGTAACTTTACTTCTACATTTTTAATGACTTTTTTGCTAAATTTTGAATAAGAATAAACTTGATTTGTTTTTATTTAGTATTTCTGTTTTAATTTCCTTAAAAAATCCTTAGCAACTGATATATTAAGCAATTTATATTTTTTTAGGCCGATATCGTGGTTTACTTATCGGCCGATACCGATATCGGCCAAGAAGACCGATATGGCCGATATACCGATACCGATATTGGTATCGGTCGATCCCTAATTATCTCTACATTTGGTTTGAAAGAATGCATTACTTCGATTTTTCTTGCAGTCCACAAACTTAACACTTTTTTAGTTGTGTTACAGCACAGGCTTCTCCTGAACTTTATAAATATTTGGCAGCAATGTAACCTTTTCCGTACTGTATTTGATTTCCACCTTCTATGTAAATGACCCTTTATAGGTAGTAAAATTTTACAATGCTCATAAAAAAACAACTAAATAAATAAATAAATATATCATTACGCCTTTTACCTATTACTAGGTGTGGCTCTCTGATGTAGTAGATCTCGGTAAGTGATATATTTCTTCACGTGAAGTGTGGTTACAAGCCGTCAAATTACGACCCCCAAAGATGTTAGTGGAGGGGAAGCCACAGGGATAAATTTAATTTTGTGAAAATTGTTTGTCGGCTGTGGGATCGAACCAGGGTTCCCAAGATCCACAGGCCGACTCGATACCACTGAGCCACCCCATAAAAAAACAACTAATATACCTAAATTAATAATATATTACATAACGAGTACAGTTGCACACGAGCCGTGGCGAGTGCAGTAATTTCACGAGCAATGTAATTGCGTTACAATTCTAGTTGTGGATTATATTTTATCTACGATCATAAATAATAATAAGAACAATTACACAATATTGGTTAGGTTATATCAACTGTTAAACAGCAGTGTTACCACCTAACAAATGAAAAATTTATTCAGAACAGTTACGTAACTAGTGCAGTAAACCATTTAGCAACCGTAAACAAGCATTTACTGTACTTGCAAATTGTTTTTAATGGCCTTCTTACATATATGGTCGTAAATAAAAGTTATAATTTGTAGCATCTACACTATTTTATATATTTTCTTGATCTGCAAGAAATTCGCTTTCACAGTCTTCATCGGGCTTTAAATCCTTTATTTAAAAAATGATTTATTTCTAGAACTCACGAAACTGTTGACACTGACACTAGTTGTTTTTTCATCACAACGATTACAACACCATGACAACGTTTAACTATAAATTTTCCTACCGCCAACAACCTTTGATTACAAAATGTAATGTATCTTTGAATACAACGAATAAAGTTAACACGATCAAGAACTGGGCGAATAAGTTAATCACTATTCAAAATTTAATGTTTATTAAGAAATATTCACAACATAAAAGTAAATAGAAAAATTACATAATTATAAAAGTGATAGATATTAAACGAAATATATTAAATTTCTATTTAAACAACTTGATCGAAGATGGCAAACAACAACAACATATGAACTAAAGTTACTACATCTTGTCAATCCAAAAGCTAAACCACCACTGACTATTTGTTGTTGTTTTCCATGGGACAATTCAGAGAAGTCATAAACTCGATAAATAATCATCGAAGAATACTGAAATTATTACAAACATATGCACTAATAAATTTGATAACCAAAACTCTGTCAAGGCAACTTTAAAAAAAGATACTTAAGATAATATTTAATTTGTCTGTATCTTTCGAAGCTGAGTTGATAGTGAAAAATCCTAATTATAACAAAAACTAATTCTGAATTGTTTCACTTTGTTACAAAAGTAAATTAATACAAAAAACGCTGTAAAAGTGGAAATAAAACTTTGTACGCGGCATCCTTGCTATTAATCTGTACTGGGCTCACTGGATTATGGAGGCTCACTCTTTGGTCACAGGCCCTACAATCTTTCCAGCTCGCCCGTAAAAAATAATTTACTGCGCTTGTCACGTAAATAACTATTGTATAACTGAAATAAGCGTGAAACAGAATTATTTTTGTTAGTGCAACCAGCAATAAGAATATTATGCGATTTTATCATGTAACCTACAAATGAAAATATATTAACATATCTACTTTAATCATTGAAGCAAAAAAACATTTGTATTTATAATACCGTCAATTGTCTAAAAGTGATTTATTAACCACAAAATTCTGTACAATATAAATACAATTTATCTCAACATTATTTCGAATATTTCCCGCATTATTTATTCACATTTCCTTTATTCGTGCCATTCATCATTCTTCTGTTTGCCGTAATTACCCTGTACCCTGCTGGCCTCAAGGCCGAGATATGGTCATCCAAGACTAACTTGATGGCTGAGTATAATAACATGAATTATTTATCAGGACCTACGGAAATAACAATAAGCAAGTGAACATAATAAAAGAAATAAATCATAACGTTGATTATGGCGAATGGGCACTGGAATATATATTGTTGCTGACTACGTCAGAAGTAGGGTAGAAATACTATGAATTCGCCCTTATCAGATGAAGGCGCTATTGGAAAATGTAAATCTATCTTAGTTAATAGAAAATGCTGACCTAGGAAACTAACAAATGGAATTAATAATTTATGGATTCATAATAAATCGCGGTTGTGAATAGAAATGAACCATATTTTAAAAATTCACTAACTTTTTCCTTATATATTTTAATAACAATATCAGTATTGAATCCCGGAGGAGTGAAGTGAAATTACTCCTGAATGTAAAATTAGTAATAATGATATAGTTCAGTGAAGTTGAGAAAAGAGTTTGAGCTGATAAACTGAAAAAAAAACGAACACAGAAAACGTCTGTAATTGAATTAAAATATAAAAGATATTTTTCACATATTTTGCCCCTCACATAAATAGTAAACGTAAAGTTACTAATTACATAATTGGGACAAAAAATTCTAAACTTTAGAATATCTTAGTGCTCCGACTACACGGTACAGTATACAGGGTGTTTCACAACTTAGAGCAAAAAATTAAAGGGTATATTCTGTACGACGTGCAGATCATGAAACAAAAAGAATTTGAATTTGAACTTTCTGAAAAATGTTTGCAAATAACGGAAAAAACTATTTATTAAAATTTTTAGGATTTATATACATTTAAACATTTTTCTGGTGTTAAACAGTTCACGGGCAAATTAGCAGATTCTTTGATATCAGAAGGAAGGTCTGTCTCGGATTCAGAACTCATTTTCAAAGATGACAAAAGCTTTAAATTTAAAAATTTTATTCATTTATTTTCACGACAACGCTTTGGTAAATTGATTTATTGATTTTGAAATATACTGAGCTGTCATAAACCTAGAATTTTATTTATTTGAATAATTATTTTAGCGGAATTAGATAAAATTTTGTACGTAATACGTTATGAAAACGTGATATTGTTTAACTCACATAATTTGCAAAACTCGCTTCGCTCGTTTTGGCAAATATTATGTTCGTTAAACAATATCAACCTTTTCATAACTGGTTACGTAAATAACTGTTGTAACACCGTAATAACAGTAATAAAATATTATCTATGAACTAAATTTGACTACCTAACCTATAAAGTAAATATCTTTGACGTTTTAAATATAATAAATAAATAAAATAAATATATCATCTCACCTGGTACCCATTACTGAGTGTGGCATTTGCTGTAGCAGATTTTGGTAAGTGATATATTTCTTCGCGTAAAGTACGGTTACCAGCCGTCAAATCACGGCCTTCAAAGATGTTACTGATGAGGGAGCCACAGAGGTAGTTTTAACGTGGTGAAAATTATTTGTCGGCTGTGGGAATCGAACCTGGGTTCTCAAATCTACAAGCCGATTGGATACCACCTGAGTCTGCTCCATATTAAACTCGATACTAGAAAAACTAGTGTATTGAACTCGTGTTTCTTTTGTAATACTTATAATCGGAATAAATAGGATCCAGATTCAAATTCTGACACGATCTAAATATGATATGAATTATGGATATTCTATTAATGGTATTTATTTTAACATAGGGAAAAACCTTTCAGAATTCATATATATATAAATAAAAGGGGGCTTCTGGTTTAAACATTTTTGAAATGAATGGTTATAATAAATTTTTAATCAAGAAAGTTTTACGTCCTAAAAAAGAAAAAGTTACTGAAAATATCTTACCTGATTTTGAGAAAAAAAATTATTCTTCTTTACCTTTTGTAAAAAATGTAACAGATAAAATAGGAAGAATTATCACTAAGAAAAATATTAAAGTTTCTTTTTATCCGCATATGAAATTAAAAAATTTACTGAATTCTGTTAAAGATATAATCCCGTTACAATCGTCTGGTATTTAGAAAACTCCATGCGAATGTGGCAGAGCATACATTGGTCAAACAGGTAGAACTGTTCATACAAGATTATTAGAACACAAGAGAGCCATTCGTCTAAATTATCAAAATAAATCTTCAATTGCTCATCATGCATTAGAATTTTTACATATAATTAAGTTTCCAGAAACCAAAATTTTAGCGAGACCTACAAGTTTCACCGGAAGACTTATAAGAGAAGCCATTGAAATTTACAAGGAGGAAAATAATATTAACAATTGTGATGGTTTGGAATTAAATAAGGCTTGGCTTCCATTGATTCACAATTTATAATTTTTAAATTACATATTTTTGTCTTTTTACTTGTCATTTTTATTTATATGTCATTTGTTTATTATTTTTATGTCATTTATTTGTTATTTCATTTTTATTTCTGTCCTGATGAAGGTATTTGTTTAAAGTACCAAAACGTCGAGTTTTTGAATTTAAATATATACAGAATTAAACCAGAAGCCCTCTTTTATTGGTATTTATTTTGTTTTGGCCAAACTTTTGTAATTTGTAGTATTTATTTATTTATTTAATTATGTTACGCTGTACAACAGGAATTTAATCCCAATTACAGTACAGGGTCCGCACTCACCGAGCCGCAGTGTGGTAGTTCATTTTTAGCTTGAGTGAGATTCGAACTCGGGATCTCCGGATTCGAATCCTATATTGCTATCCACACCACCGTACTGACGTGTATTAAAATATAAAAATAATGGGACATACTAAAGTCTGTATTAATTAATATATTGTTTTAGTTAATGTAAAGTATCTGATAAATAAGAATGAGAATCATTTTAATAAGTAACAGATTAATAGCTAGCAACTTAAAGCATTACTTCGTAAGTAATTTGGCAATCCGATTATCACTGCGCTGTAAAATTAATCTAAATTAATTTTGACTTCATTCAAGGATGATAAAAGATCTAACTTTTCTTGCAATATAATTAAGTGCTGCCATAAAAACTGCAATCGAAATAATTAAATTATATTTGCACAAGCGAGTTGAGATAACTTAATTAACAAACTAATTAATTTATTAAATCCCTGTTATTAAGAAACTATAAAACAATCATAAGAAAATATCTCTGCAATCAAATAAGCAGAACTTCTGAAATCTTAGGGAAATTCTCCGGTTTCTCCCCTTGCCGCCCTAGCAGAATTTGCCAACCAACTGCTGCCACCGCCCCGCCGTAAATCTGTCCGATTCAATAAAGCAGTGAAATCGGCACGACCATCTCTGATCCTCGCAGGGTTGTTTGCGTGAATAAGGAGGCCATGATAGCACACCCTGCGTACTCCGTTACTATGTTTTCCGCTGAGATACTTTATTTATTAGTTGAGTTGACACTTTTATATAAATGCATATTTGTATAAATAAATAAATATATCGTCACGCCTTTTACCCATCACTGGGTGTGGCACTCTGCCTAAGCAGATCTTGGTAAGTGATATATTTTTTCGCGTGAAGTGCGGTTACCAGTCGTAAAATCACGGCGCCCAAAGATTAGTGGACGAGTAGCCACAGGGGTAGATTTAAATTTGTATACTAATATATATTTTTTGTACTCGTACCTTACAAAATGACACTTCCCGCACGCAACACTCAATCTGGAACAAGTGCTTCCCGATCGACTCGACTGTGAAAATTGCAAAAAACACTGACCCTTTGGTACATTCTAAAATAAATCTGTCTTGATAATAATAAAATCTAATTTATAAAATACAACTTCCCTGAATTTTCCTTTATTCAAAGTTTGGGAAATAAGAGTAATTTGCTAAAAATCTTTCAACATTTGTCAGAATTAGTGCCATATATTTGACAACCTTTGAACTAAAGACGTCATTGGTACAACTTCTTGCAGATTGTAGTAAAACAGTTATGATTATTTTGTTTTTATTGAATCATTCAGTAAATTCATTAATTAATATTTGTTATTGAAGTGATATTGTAAAATATTAATTTGTTTGCTATCACTATAAATCATCAATTTAAAAAAAAGAAGAACATTGATTTTCTCGGTTATAAATAAATAAATATATCATCACGCCTTTTACCCAGTACTGGGTGAGGCATTCTGCCGAAGCATATTTCGGTAAGTGATATATTTCTTCGCGTGAAGATGTTAGTGGAGGGGGAACCACAGAGATAGATTTAATTGGTTAAAATTGTTTGTCGGCTGTGGGGATCGAACCAGGGTTCTAAAGATCCACAGGCCGACTCGATACCACTGAGCCAAAAATAAAATTTATTGATCAACTTAGATGCACAATTTATTTCTTTACAAAATATATTTGAAGTACTTTTGCCTAAAATAATATGGGCACTTTTGCTCAAAGAAAACTTATTTCACTTATTAAACGCCTATGGCCCGGTTCATAATTAATACTTTGTGTTGTAACGTTTAAAACAATTTCGGGTTCGGTGAAGTTTATTATTAAATAAAACACGAGCAATAAAAACACTATCAAATTATTTGTTTAAAACGAAAATAATGTAGAACAACTATTACAACACGTATTTATATTCACATTAAAGCATTTAGCATCAACTTGCACTGTTCACACTTCAAATACAGACAGACCGTTGCCGGCCCAAACTCTCCCTTATATACTGAACCAAGATCTTCTACAATATTCCAGAACTTCTGGAACATTATAGAGCTATGACGCAGAAAGAACAGGTTCTACCTTGTTAATTGCGTATGAGACAGCGGTAAACGCGCAGCAGACTACGATGTGTCGACTGTTCCAGAGGGAACAGGGCCGTACTCGCTACAGTATATTAAAGCAATAAAAATAATATGTGGTAGATATAGTTGAAATTAGAACCAAAAAGTTTGAGTTCGAATCCTACTCAAGCTAAAAATATATATGAAATACAACACTGCGTCTCGGTGAGACGGAAATTTTCAGTAGTTTTTGACGCTAATACTTATAATTTTACTCTAATGACGGAAATGTTTATTGGTAATTTTCTTAAAATTATCAGTGACATGAAATAACACATTAAAAGTTATTGCTTTTATCTGACATTATTATAATAAATAACTTTTTAATGTATTAATTAAATTAAACTTTTAATTAATATCATATTTAATGGGGTAGGTGGCTCAGTGGTATCGAGTCGGCCTGTGGATCTTGAGAACCCTGGTTCGATCCCCACAGCCGACAAACAATTTTCACCAATTTAAAAAATCTATCCCTGTGGCTCCTCCACCACTAATATCTTTGGAGGCCGTGATTTGACGGCTGGTAACCGCACTTCACGCGAAAAAATATATCACTTACCGAAATCTGCTTAGGCAGAGTGCCACACCCAGTGATGGGTAAAAGGCGTGATGATATATTTATTTATTTATTTAATATCATATTTGTTGCTTTATTTCTTGGCACAGATTTTTCCGATTCTAGGTACAACAAAATTTGAAATATTAGGGTTAAAAAATACACAAAGTTTTCTTCTACAATGAACTATTGAATTATTTTGATGTAAAATATTTAGGGACGTCAATAATTAAATATCTCAAAAATATGAGTAGCATTGTAAATGCTATGGTGCGTTCTTCGATTCTGGAATTCTAATCCGGAGATCCCTAGTTCTAATCTCACTCAAGCTAAAAATTATATAAACTATCATACTGCGGCTCGGTGATTGTGGACCCTGTACTGTAATTGGGATTAAGTTCCTGTTGTACAGCGTAACATAAATAAATAAATAAAGATAAATTTGAACAATGCAAGTATTTAGAAATTGCCTCAGAACATTTTCCAATGTGCTGTATAGTAAAAACTGAACAAGTCAAATAATGTATTTGTCGATGGTTTGGTTGTATCAGATGTTTTTTTTTTATTTCTTAGAGTTTTTACTATACGTCTAGAGCAGATAAGAAAGTTTTTTAGATAAACCTGAACTTAGGAAGCTCACTTTGAAAAATTCAGTTCAACATCTGAAGACAATTTTATCGGTCTACTACTTTTACCGATGATAAATTGCGAAATTCTTAAATAAGAATACTACATAATATTATTTATATACGACTATACAGGGTGTTTCACAACTTAGAGCAAAAATTAAAGGGTATATTCTGTACGACGTGCTGATCATGAAACAAAAAGATTTTTTTTTAAATTCGAAAAATTAAGAGTTGTTAACCTAAAACATTTTTTGTAGTACTGCACTGGATTCGCTTTCCTATTAAACACAAATAATGAAGTAGGTATCAACTACGAAAGAATAATTACACAATTCAATTTTTAGCAGTTATTTATAATAGAATTTTATTTCATTAATAACTTTAATATAATCATCTACAAAATGGCAGTGGCAACAAAAAATTTTGGATTGGGAAACATGGGAAATAGTTTTGCGATTTAAAAAAAAATTCTTTTCATGATCAGCATGTCGTACAGAATATACCCTTTAATTTTTTGCTCTAAGTTGTGAAACTCCCTGTATATGTAAGTAGGTCATTAAAAATTATTTGCAAGAACAGTAAATGCTTGTTTACGGTTGCTAAGGGTAACACTGCTGTTTGACAGTTGATGTTGTGGATATAACCTAACAAATATTCTGTAATTATTGTTATTATTATTAATGCCTATGGCACACTGGTCGATGAGCGTCGATGAGCATCGATGAACTCCTCGATAAAACAACAGAACGTACCCGTCATCGAGGAAAATTAGAGGCTCCTCTATTTCCATCGAAGAGCTCATCGATGAAACGAACGTATCTCATTTCACTCGTATCTTTTGTGTCTCACTTCACGGTAGCATATTTTTTAAATTTAGTTTTTCTTTCTCTACTTTAGAAGCTTTCATTGTTTGTCAATGAAGAGTGCGTTCTGTTGTTTCATCGAGGAGTTCATCGATGCTCATCGACCAGTGTGCCATAGGCATTAGAGATAGCTAATATAATAATAATTTTTCATTTGTTAGGCGGTAACACTGCTGTTTGAAGTTGATGTTATAGATATAACCTAACAAATACTCTGTAATTGTTGTTATTATTATTATTTATGGTCGTAGATAAAGTATAATACACAACTCGAATTGTAACGCAATTACATTGCCCGTGAAATTACTGCACTCACCGAGGCTCGTGCGCAACTTTTTCATTCGCACGTAATATGCCTGTTACAATTCTCGTTATGTAATATACTATATGATGCCTGCTTTCAGTTACGTTATATAGTTTCCCACAGGTAATATATGTATAGCTGAGAAATGCACAAATGCATTTAGCAGACAAACGCATTAGAATACCCAGCGAAGTTACACGATGATGAGCTTTGTAGAACATGTATACTATGTGTTAGGATTTAGAAATGTTTGAACTAACTACCTATCCATTATCATTACTGTGAAATCTTTTATTTTACAAACATACGCTCGAAATTGCTATCTTTTAAATATTTTCTAAACAAAAATGAGTACATTATATTTAACTTGTCGAGAGTGACAATATTTTTTAATAACTTTTTTTCTAAATCTCAATTTATTTTATCATTTGTAAATTGACAAGTCTTTTAGGTAGTTTCATTTGAATAATTTGATCCAGTAGCAATAGCAATGAAATAATTGCTTTTCACAAATTTCAACTTTTTCAAATAAATTTTAACAGTTACAAATAAATCGATTAATAATTAGTATATTAGACCCGCGTGATGGCAGCATGGGTTGAGGACCTGACAAACACAAAGGACATATCGCCATATAACCTAGTAGTTAGTCCTATATATATATATATATATAAATATATATATATATATATATATATATATATATATATATGTATATATATATATATATATATATATATATATATATATATATATATATATATATATATACATATATATATACATATAAGTAGACACTATATATATATATATATATATATATATATATGATGGCAGCATGGGTTGAGGACCTGACAAACACAAAGGACATATCGCCATATAACCTAGTAGTTAGTCCTATATATATGTATATATATATATATATATATATATATATATATATATATATATATACATATAAGTAGACACTATATATATATATATATATATATATATATGTATATATATATATATATATATACATATATATATACATATAAGTAGACACTATATATATATATATATATATATATATATATATATATATATATATATATATATATATATATATATATATATATATAGTGTCTACTTTTTTTTCCGAACATAGGAAATTCAATGTTAATATTTTGATTTAGTAAGTTTTCTTTACCTATTAATTTTCGAACAAAATTGTACTGAAGAAAAATGAAAAACTGCATCCATAGAATATAAGTTTGTTGTTCAATTGTTTGTTATGTCCTAGTTAGAAGCAAAAGAAAATACACGCTTTAAAGCAATTATCAGAGTGCCGTGAGAAATAAAATAATAATTTATTTGTTGTGTCTGACATTATTTGACTTATTGGACCAGAATTGGAAGCTTACTCTAATTTATTTATTTATTTATTCGAGCATTTAATTTAATAGTAAGATTGATTATAGCAACTATTATTTTTTTGTTTCTACATAATCTAGACAAATAAATACCTATTATTAAGTTATTTAATTTGTTTTATTTCTCATGGCACTCTGATAATTGCTTCAAAGCGTGTATTTTCTTTTGCTTCTAACTCGGACATAAGAAACAATTGAACAACAAACTTATACTCTATGGATGCAGTTTTTCATTCTAAACATTTTTCTTCAATACACTTTTGTTCTAAAATTAATAGGTAAAGAGATATCGCTAAATCAAAATTTTAACATTGAATTTCCTACGTTCGGGGAAAAAAGTAGACGCCCGGTATATATGTAAAAAAAATATATTATAACATAGTGAATATTGAAGAGGGTGTTTTAAACGGTGTCGAGTATCAACCAGGGTTTATGACTCAAAGACTATCACTACAACACACAGTATTATATATGACAATTTAGAATAGAAAGGGTGACAATTATATTCTAATCACGTACAAAAAGTCCAATGTTTGCCACCAGAAGATTTACCGCCCAGACGTCAATTTTACCAATGGATACTTGGAAAACTAAACGAGCAGCAAATGTTTGTATGTTTTGTATCGGCAACTGATGAGGCTGGCTTTACCACAGAGGGTGTGTTTAATATGCATAACACACATATCCGCTCGGACGAAAATCGTCACATTTTGAACATTTATTGTAATTTCATTCAACCAAATATATCATGTTTTGCTTCTGCATGCTGAAGCATGTATTATTCATTATTTGAACATTAACGTTTAGTTACAATACAAACTTAGATACTGACTTCTTGATTTAGTTGGTAATAAATTAACTGTTGTTTATATTGCTTCTTACGTAATTTAGGGTCGGTTATCATTAGAAGTTCTTCAACTTCATTATCGTTGCATCAATTTTTTACTTCCTTGTACGAAGTAACGAAGTATTGTAATCGCGAAAATTTTCGGTTTTGAGATTTCAGCGGAAATATCCATTTTGACCATCCCTGAATTCATTTTGACTAATTTCGTCCTGACGTCTGTACGTACGTACGTGCGTACGTACATACGTATGTATCTAGCATAACTCAAAACGGTAAGCCGTAGAAAGTTGAAATTTTGTATTTAGGACTGCTATAACATCTAGTTGTGCACCTCCCTTTTTGGTTATTATATAATTTCCGGAAGTGGTACTTCACTTGAAACCTATAATAGATTTTCATAAAAAACTATATTCAAATATAATTTAAAACTTTCTAAATTTGGTATATAAGACTACTATATCAATGGAAATAACATAATAGATTTTGGTTAAAATACACTAACCGGAAGTGATACATTACATGAAGCTGCTAACAGTTTTCCTTGAAAAGAATTGTATTATTTTATTTTAGAAATAAATGCTGCAAATAAAATTTTAGAGAATTAAATTCTGCGTCTAGCACATTAAGAATTTTAAAATTAGCCTTTTGCATAAACGAGATATCTAAATTTAAATATTATGTATATTTTTTTTAAATTAAGTTTGCTATGGATTAGAACAAAAAATAAAAAATAAAAGATTTAATGTCAAATATGTGCAATTAAAAATATATCTATAGTTTAATACGCGTACAAGAAAGTCATGTGGTGTCCACATCAAATTTTTTATAATTAAGTTTGGTATAGATTAGAACAAAAAATTAGAAAGAAATAAAAAATTTAATGTCAATGTAAAATTACGTCAAATGTGTGCAATAAAAAAATGTGGGTATAGTATAATACGCAAACAAGGAAGTCATGTGGTGTCCACATCAGATTTTTATTTTTTTTAAATACAATTTTTAAGTTATTATTTTAACGCTGTCAGCTGTACTCCGCAGTGCATTGCCCACCTCATTGGACTGCGCTGGCGCTTATTATGGCTATTTCATTCCATTATTTTGCCATATTTCTATTAAATGACAGTTAACACGCTGTCAAATCACAAAAACATTCTTAAAATAATTGAAAATTATAGTAAAAACAACCTTTAAATATCTGAAAATTGAAGTATATGTGATCAAATAAAATACATTTAATGGAATTGCGTATTTTATTTATATATTCAATGTTATTAGTTTAGGTTATAACAGATTATGTTAGTTACGACATATCTCGTCAGAGGCGTTAGTTGATGTGCCCACTTTTAATAACATATGAATCGGCCATAAAAAGCGTAGCACAATCAATGAAGTTGGCCATGTGCAACGTCTGCACTAATGCCATCTAACTTCAGTTGTGTCAGCCATATCTTGCATAGGCGTGCAACCAAATTTGTAAGAAATCTTTAAAGAATTTTATTTCAAAAGAACATTTAAAAAAAAATTATAAGAAATATTGTTGCTCTTGACGAGTGACATTACTGGTTAAATGTAATGTACTTATTTTTGTTACACCCTGTATATTACTTCAAATATAAAATGAATAATTCAATGTATTTATTACAACTTTAAGAAGATTTATTTAATTTTGTTTGGAGAAAATTTGCACGCTTTTTAAAACAAATAAAAAATTCAATTAAAAGATCAATTAAAATCATATCTGGATAACTACATAAAAACCCAAGAACTTCATAGTCACGGAAAGTTTTACTCAAATCGCGGCGTTGACTGAATTAGAAATAGCGCTATTCATTTTCCTTCGACTGTTGTCTTTTAAATTTGTATAGTCGTAAATTTCCGGAACTATTATTTTGGTACGTCTTAAATAAACACATCAAATAGCTCCCAAAACAACGATTACCCACTGAACGACCCTCATAGCCTTAATTCCAGTAACAACACCGAATTACACCCACCAAATCAGACGCACGCGATAGTTTCATAAATCACTGCGTTCCGCTGAAACTGAAAAACCTTGCGTGGAAACAACGAACTTACAGCGCAGAAATTAAATTCGCTACAAACGCCACAAATACATTTTGTTTCTCTGTCCTCCACGGCTAGAGGATGATGGAATTGTTCATCTCCGATCTCAATCATTCGACCTCTATCTCACGGGAGTGAGATTTCTTAAATAACGTTCCATTGATTTTATTTCAGACCACTTGGGAATTTTATTATTTTATGTGGACAAAAAGATTGCCTGTTGAGATTATTTTTATACTTTGTTCGCGAAATAATTACATAATTTGTACATTTGTAAAATAAATAAATAAATATATCATCACGCCTTTTACCCATTACTTGGTGTGGCACTAGCCGCCAAATCACGGCCTCTAAAGATATTAGAGGTTGGGGAGCCACAGAGGTAGATTTAAATTGGAGAAAATTGTTTGTCGGCTGTGGGGATCGAACCAGGGTTCTTATTTACCTAGAACAAAGTTCACGTGAAGAAGCTGGTGACGAAGAACTGTGCCAGCAGAGAATAAGATCTCTAAAAAACGGTAAGATGACATGAGAAGTTCTATCGAACAGGCAATGCCATCTACCGAAAAAAGGAAAAGCTACGCAGCAATTTAAATAACAACAAAGACAAAATTAATTGTCATCCATACACTTGGTGAAACTAGGTTTAATAAAATATAAAAACTAACTGCGCTGGCCAGCCTCTGACGATGCCCTCATAAGGTGACTTGGAGGCTGAATTTTGTGAGACTTACCCAAGTGTTTAGTTTATATTTTATTAAACATTAAGTATGGTCATTTCTAATTAAAATACTCACAGTCATGGCTCACTATTCTCTTTCCGATTTGATGTATAATAAAGTGCCCGCCATTTTACTTTTTAATAATGTAGCATATGGATTATTTTACATGATTGTAAAGCAAATTTGATGCACTTTTCAAATTTGTAAAAAAATATAGTTTGTTCCATTTGAAATTTCACAGTTGATATTAATTACTAATAAACCGGAAATGATATCATGAATGTACATCCGTCATCAACTAGCTTACATGTTGCTGTATAAATCATGTTATATGAAAGAAATTGCCAAGTTGATAAATAAGCGAAATATTAGCTGGGTCTATTAAAATATAACACCCTGTATATATACTGGATGGTGAATCGAAGGACGCACCATAGCGTTTCCAATGCTATTTTTGAAATGTTCAATTATTGCTTTCCTAATTAATTTATATCAAAAGAATTAAATAGCTTATTGTAGAGGAAAATATTCTACATTTTGTGATACTAATATTTTTATTTTACACCAACTGGAATCGGAAAAATTACGGATTTGTTTGTTGATAAAATAAAACAAATGTACTAATTGCAAGTTATTATTTTTAGCTGTCATTATTATTATATTTAAATATAATTAATGTCACATTAATTTTGTTACTTTATGGCACTAATGATTTCAAATTAGTTATCAATTTATATCTGTCATTTATCCGGTCTCATTTAGAGTAAAATTGTAAAATAATTAGGGAAGCCAATAATTGAACGTTTAAAAAATAGCACTGAAAACATACATATTTTAAAAGTAATTACAATGTATTGAAGATTTAGAAACAACATCAAAAAGCACATTGAACTACATTTTTATTTTATGGCAAAAAAACTAATTTATAAATAAATTTTATTTTTTTGTTAATTTTTATTTTATTTTTCTGACATAAATAACATAAATAAATAAATAAATAATGTAATTATTAAGGACCTGGGTACCAGTGCTTGTACTATTTACAGGATGAGTGAATAAATAAATAAATCTTTTCATCCATATTTTAACTAACAGTAAAGTATTTTGCTGAAAAGAAAGAAATATTTGAAAACAATCGGTTGTATTATAAATGCTAATATTTGTCGCATGCTCGAAATTTTAAACACACACACACAATGAACGGAATCATTGTCCCAGTGCCAGTAGCGACTACAGTGAATTTATTCGCTATATATACATACATACAATCCGAACCGCAACCGGTAAAAATATCTCCATTGTGCGCAGAATTCAATACACTTTTGTTTCGTTTCCATAGCAACATTTACTTCATTTTTGACGGGATACAATTCAATTAATTTACTCGTATTGTTATACGGCTTCTTTATTTAAAATACTTCATTTCTTGTTCGTGAAAGGAAATGTAGATGGTAAGAGTAGTTAATTTCATACTCGTATTTCTCCTACATATATCTTTTGTGTGAGTGAGTGTACACATGCATAATATAAACAGAAATACTGTAATATTTGAAAAACATAAACTTTTGGTATTTAATAATGTTTCTGTACTCCCTTTATTAAAATATTATTTAATGTACAGTTTTTCATGGCGCTAAATAACATCTTAATCACATAATTGACAAGTCGTGGCTTCAAATGTTTTACTTACGGCTAGAGATATTAGGCATGGGATGAAGTTAGCTTCAGGCATCTATCATTGTAACTTAACTTTACTTTTTAAATAATTCATAAAAATTTACATTTTGTTGTTGTCTTAATATGTGATCGTAGAAAAAGTATAGCATGTGACTCGTTTTATAAACTCTTTAGATGCTCGTAACTAAAAAGACGTTTATAAAACTTTTTACATAATATACTATTTTTGCTATTATAGCTATTAACATACCTAGGCATGTTATGAGTATTATTACAGCCGCAGATGTCAGTTTGAAAACCGAGGATTTTAAGTAGAGATGGGCGAATATCAAATTTCTCGAATTCGAATATCGAATACGAATATTAATCAGATCTCGAATATTCGAGGTACCCGAATATTCGAATACTCCTAAAAGTTAATTTATTTATTATTAATAATTATTTAATTATGTCCTTTTCATTATTTGAATGAAATTGTTAAGATAAAATAAAATTAAAACAAAAAGTACAAAACAAAACAAATTTGAAATATGGTACGTCTTCATGGTTTTGAAACAAAATATCTTTGTTATTAATAATTTCAAAGTATTGTAATAGCTTTAAGTGTATGTATAAATGATATATAAAAACATAGTCAAAAATTGAGGTCAATATATGGCGCGATATTTGAGGTATTCGAATGTTCGCTATACTGACGTTAATATTCGAAAATCTCGAATATCGAATAATGTCAATATTCGCGGCTGATATTCGCCCATCTCTAATTTTAAGACATCTAAGGCCTGTTATGACTCATAACATCCGTGGTTTGTTCAATAGTTTACAAGTTTCAGAATAGAAACACTTTAACGTTATTAATAAATATGATTTTTTGAAATTCTTAGATGAATAACGTCATTGTCATCATTTTAGAAGGTGATCAAGTAAGTCTGTGGTCTGTATGTTTTTATTTAAACGTTATAACGTGAGCATCTCTAATTTGAAAGATTGTACAATTAATATATATTATGATAAACAGGAGAAGTAATCTTTGTATTATTGTTGTTTTGAGTTCCGTTTATATTAATAGTGTTATATTAATGTATTATAAATGTTTCAATGATATTTAATTAAATCTTTCCAGTAAGATTTTTTTTATAGAACAAGGGACCTATAATTATTTTTAATTCAGCACCATATATAAAACGGACAAAGAACTTAAAAATTTCGTTCTCGGTACTTCACTCCAGTAGTGCTGGCTGTCCCTATAAAATAATTATTTCTTTTGTAAATTTGCTTTTGTCTGAACAAATAGTTTTGCTGGTATATATAGGCTCTTCTTGTAAATTAATGAATAACTATTTACAAAATTGAATCCTTCTAAACTCATCACCTTCGTGAAAACATAATGTTAAAACTTATTTAAATGGATAGATTTTATGTTTTATTTTTCCCTGACTGGTAATAAAATGTTCATTTTCATCATCAGTCATTCCACTAAGACGGTGTCTTGAAGGCTTATGAAATGAGCCAATAGTTTCTGCATTGTTCTTGGGCGTATCTGCTGGCGATAAATTTCCGAAAATCTTTGTATAGTAGCAGATAGATTCCTTTTACACTCGGTATACAAAACTGTAACATTAAATAGTTATTTACGAACTAAGTGCGGGAAGACGATGATTCCGCATGAGCGCATTTTTGAAGCACGAGCGACTATAACAAGCCTTTAATAGCGCGAATAAGCGGAAGACGTCTTCACGCACGTAGTTTGTATATTTTTTATTCGAGTATTGGTATTTAAAATAAAATACATCTTTAATTTCAACTTGTGCGAGTACACCAGAATCTGCAAATTATACACAATCTTTATCAATTGCAAACCAAGCTGCTCCAGGAACATCGATTTCTAATTGTCAACATTTTACTATAAATGTTTTTAATACTTGTAACAATTGTGGCTCTTCCCAATCTAAAAATATGTTTTTTTAGTTCAAATATCAAACCTAACCTAAAATAGATTAATTAATTTAAACATTTTATGTTGTTATAATCTTACTTTTCCATGAAACTAAGTTGTTATATCCCATACTATATGTTTTTTCTTATTATTTATATAGTATTAGTCGCGATTTTTGTTTGATTATTATCTGCAAGAAGTTGTATCAATGACGTCTTTAGTTCAGAGGTTGTTAAATTGATGGCACTGATGCTGACAAATATTGAAAGAATTTTAACAAATTACTCTTATTTCCCAATCTTTGAATAAAGGAAAATTCGTATTTTACAAATTAGATTTTGTTATTATCCAGACAAATTAATTTTAGAATGTTCCAAAGGGCCAGTGTTTTTTGAAATTTTTACAGTCGAGTCGATCGGGAAGCACTTGTTACAGATTGAGTGTTGCGTGCGGGAAGTGTCATTTTGAAGGTTACAAGTACAAAAATATTCTATATTTGTTAATTCTTGTCGATGCAAACCATCCTTGATATAAGTATCAACAATATAAACAATAACTTATTTTGTACCTCAGCCTACCTGCAGTTTTTTGAGCTTTGTGACAGTTTTAATCGTTGAAAAGGGATTATTTCGGACTGTCTACTTTAATAAAAATTTACCTTTTTTCATTTAAGAAAATATAATTTTAATTATAATTTTTTCTTATCACATCTTCTAATAATTTTATTTTATAGTACGTCCAGCGATTATTCGGAAAAATTACTTTTAAATCTCACCATTTACACTAGTCAATGCTACTGTTAAAAATTCTTGTGTCTAGGCAAATGTATGCTCTACGTATATTACAAAATATATCTAAGAAAGAACTATTCAAATACAGATATAGTTTCTGGGGTCTGGCGCGACTATAGTTTCACAGTAAAATACTTATTTCGTGATGCTATTCTTGACTTCGCAACGTATGTACAGTACTGAACTGCTCAGCTGATTATACAGCGTGTTTCAGACCACCCGTACCCCCCGATTATTTCGCTAACAACAAAACGGATTGAGAAACAAAAAAATACGTCCAAAATATTTTTAAATGTTCTATTAAATGACACCAAATGAGAGTTCCCTCACCCCTGGGGGGAAGGGGGGTCACTTCTAAATTTTAAATGGGAACCCCCAGTTTTTATTGCAGATTTAGATTCAGTAATGCAAAAAAATTAAGCTTTTATCCAACTATTTTTTTCGATCCGTGAAAGATGGCACTACAATCGCAAAAAACAGTTTTTTCCTATTTCTGAGGATTTTGAAGGTCAGAATTGAAAAATAAATTAAAGGCGTATTATCCTTTTGTAAATTGTAAATTTAGGGTTAATCATATTGATGCCCCCCCCCCTCTAGCATTAAACGGTGGTGAAAGAAATAATCAATTTCGGATTTACCAAAATAATGTAGATAATTAATCAATTTGTGGTGGTTAGTTTAATGATTTATGGAATAATGTAAATTTTATTTAAAAATTTTTTGGATAAAAGCTTGATTTTGTACATCCATGAATCCGAATCTGCAATAAAAACTGGAGGTTCCCATTTAAAATTTTGAAGCGAGCCCCTCTCCCCCCAGGGGGTGAGGGGGGGAACTCTCATTTGGTGTTATTCAATAGAACTTTTAAAAATATTTTGAACGTATTTTTTTGTTTCTCAATCCGTTTTGTTGTTCGCGAGATATTCGAGGGGTACGGGTGGTCTGAAACACCCTGTATATTAGCCTTATTTTGCATAAGTTACAGAATTGTAAAATAAATAAATAAATAAGGATTGTATTAACGTATAACTTTCTGTAGATATATCGACCCATATTTTTATTTTTTACATTTAATTGGCTTAAAAAATAATAAATAAAATTAATATATCATCACGTCTTTTACCCATTACTGATGAAGCATTTGAATTAATTCTGTCGGCTGTTGCATAAATATCTGGAACAATTGAAAATCAATACAGTGTGAGTGTTGAATCTATCCTACATTTATTATTAATTTAAATTCGTCAGACTTTGAACCTGATAGTGAAAATTCAGATTAAAATTAATTATTTTTTGATATGTGGAAATAGGACACTGTCACAATAAAATGAGTTAATGGGATGATAGTACTTCACGGATGGCCATGGATATTTACTAAAACATTACACATTTATATTATTGGACAATAATGTGCATTTTTTTATGTTAATAAATCTAAATACATTTAATATCAGCCTGTCACTTTCACTTATATACAGTACAAAATATGACCTGTTGAACAGTTCAGTATTGATCACACGTTGCTAAGCCCAGAATAGCATCACGGGATAAGTATTTTACTGAGTAACTAGGCTCGCAACAGACTTCATATCCTCTATCTGTATTAGAATAGTTTTCAAGTAATTTTAATTTTTTTCTAAATATATTTTGCAGGCGCGGTGGTCGAGCGTATTAAGGCACATCTCTTAGCACAGTGGTTTTCAAATTTTTTTTACGCATTTGTTCATCTCTTGTTTTTAATTCCATGGCTATTACTATTAAATTGAAATTACGTGAATTTTAAAATTTAATTTCTGCAGTTATGAAGTAGTCAAAATGGATTTTGTTTATTGATTCGGATGTAGAATTTTCTGCTTTACAACATTTATTTGAAACATTTTTTCCTAAAATAATTAGGGAAGCAATGCGCACGGAAAAACTGATTTGCCATGTTAAACGCCTATGTTTCACTTTTCGTGTTACACCTGGTATAAGATATTTGTTATAACAAATCTTTTTCTTAACCTAAAATTACGTTTATTACAGCATAATAACAAAATAATGTAATAATATTTATAAACATAAAATTGTAATAAGATTGGAAATAATATTTAATTTAAATTAGGCATATTTAATACAATATAATGATAATTTTTTAATGTGCTGAATGGGCGCTTGTTTTTCAGTTTCTCGAACCGGGGAGTCATTGAAAATTTCGACACTCGCAATTCTTTTTCAACGACTAATCGAGTTCGATATTTTGTCTTTAAATCAGCTACAGCGGAAAAGCCTGTTTCACACCAATAAGATGTTACGAAAGGTAATAAAATTTCTAAGGCTTTGTTTGTTAAACTAGGGATATTTTACTGCGAGCGCGAGTTAGAAACACGTGTGTGTTATGGTGTGAATGGAGAATGCGTTCATAAGCCTCAATTATATTTTATATAGCGCGCCCCCCTTAAAAGAATCTCGTACAGTTTGGAAATCACTGTCTTAGCATACTGTGACGTCACCCGAGCCAAGGTTCGTCAGTTCGAATCCGCCTGCCGACAATGTGTGATTTGTCGTAAATTATAAAAATACAGTTACATGTATTTATCACACTCGGGAGCTATAAGCTAGTCACTTATACATTTGCCTGGAAACAAGAATTTGTAACAGTAGTATCGATTAGGATGAATGGAAGGATTTAAAATTAATTTATTTCTGGACGTACTATACCAACCGTACAATTATGTCCCCCTCCTTGCTGTAGAAGCCTGTGAATATATTTTTTTGTTTAGTTAAGTTATTTAGTCAGCAAAACTAAATGATTGCTTTAAAAAATCACCCTGTAGAATTTTGTAAATTTGAAGAGACTTACAAGATGTAGTAAATATTTCATAAAACCACACACCATGCATAGCAGTAAGATTAAGCCGTGGGAAACCAAACAGTTGCTTGTTGTCAGCTTAAGACCAAACCAAGTTCATTCATTTATACCCACGATCATTTCATAAGTGTCGGAACAAACAAAGCACAAACTTATGTCAATACTTTAGTAAAAGAGACAGTTGTTTGAAGTCAGACAACTCTCCCACCACTAGACGCAATGTAGCGATGGTGGTGGTGGGAGAAGCCGTCATCCAATCAATACACTTCAGCCCCACTTCTGCTCGACTCACTCCACTGCATTGGTCTCCCTACCACCGGACCAAGATCAGGTGCATCTCATCCTAATACACGTAACACGTTCAAACACATTCGCACACTTGCGATGGCATAGTGGTTGTAAAATTATTTTAGCCAAAAATGCTTCAAATAAATGTTGTAGAGCATAAAATTCTGCATCTAAATCAATAAACAGAATTACATTGACATGCGTTATAACGACAAAAATTAAATAAAAAAATTAAAAAAATTACGTTGAAAAAATCAAATAGCCATGGAAGTGAAACAAAAATAGATAGATGCTTGACGTTTGACAGATCTCCTGATTTAACACCTAGCGATTTTTTTCTGGGGTCATCTTAAATATAAAATTTATAAGCGACGCCACCCAAATATGAATTCTTTGAGAGAAGCTATCGTGGATAAGTACGCTTTAATCACAAATAGGCAGCTCGCTAATGTACGACATTCCTTCTACAATAGACTTTGTTATTGCTTGGCTGAAAATGGAGGTTTATTTGAATATTTATTGTAATAATAAATTGTAGTGATTATTTTAATGAGAGAATTATTGTTTGATATTTGAATTATAAAAGATAAGTTATAATTTTTACATGACCAACCCTATAAGAAATAAACGTTTTATTGAAATGTACAATTGTTTATTTATTATTAAATTGTAATCATAGGTATGGAGTTTTTGTATGAATTTTATTGAATGATTAATTTGTCGGGGGTAAAATATCAAATAAACAGAAAAACGTCAAGCATTTATCTATTTTTGTTTCACTTCCATGGTTATTTGATATTTTGAACGTAATTTTTAAATTTTTTTTATTTAATTTCTGTCGTTACAACGCATGTAAATGTAATTCTGTTTATTGATTTAGATGCAGAATTTTATGCTCTACAACATTTATTTGAAGCATTTTTGCCTAAAATCATTTGGGGAGCAATGCGCACAGAAAAACTATTTTCATGTTAATCGCCTATGTACACAGGTATGATGTTCCACCCGGTATGTTGTATATTGCACAGTACACGGTCTTTGTTGATCGTCTCGGCTATGACTGTAAACGACTGAACAAATGTTCCGGAATTAGGTATGGAAATCTGCGGTCAGCGGTCTGCGGTGTGCTTGGAATAAGGACACAGAACTATTGCACTATTGAAGTGACCAGGTTGCTTGCAATCAAATGTTAATGTGTGGCTTCTGCGAGACTCGTGAGACTTTGACCTGCTTTTATTACGTCTTTTTTTACTAGAGATACTAGTCGAGTAAGAGAACATACATGTAGACAAACTAAATGAACTAAGAGTATGGACAAGAGGTCAAATATGTGATAGATTTCGTTTTCAACAGTCACTATTCTGACATAAAATTCTGCTGTTAATATGACTTGGACAGTAGAAAATTTACTTACGGATTATTTGTAGGGTTGTGCCGTGGTCAATTGACCAAAAATATTTGACGACCAAATAATACGGTCAAATAATCTAAATGGAACCGCCACGACATCTGTTGTTCAATAGAAATAGCTACTTACTATTATTACATGAATATATCTAGTTTGGTATTCTGGGTTCTGGAGAATTTGCTTACTTTACTTTACAAATAAAATAAATACATATTATTTCATATCATTACGTGTTTTACTTTATTTTCCCCTTTATTTTGAATTTGATGTGGTTTTGTTTATTAGTTGTTGTTGGTTTTTCATTTTCAGTAATATTAGATGTAGTAAACAGTACTATATAAATAAATTACAATTTTAATTGTGATTTTTATTAAATGTTTCTTGGTCAATTGACCGGTCAAATAGTCGGTCAATTGACCGAAAAATATTTGAGTGGTCAAATGCACAACCCTAATTATTTGTAAAGAATCTATTTTACTATTACAATGTAATTATAAATGCTCTTATATTTAAATATTTTCTCATAATATTACGTTTCCAATTTCTTATGCATTCATTCATATAATTGCACCATATATTCCCATATGGATTAGTAATATAGGAATACATGTCACAATTTTTATACAAAAAGATATTTGTGTATTTGTGTAGCACGTCGAACAGAATATATCCTTTAATTTTTTGCTCTAAGTTGTGAAACACCCTGTATATTGAAAGAGAATTGTCCAAAATCGTAAAGTGGATAAGTATAAAGGAATAAATAAAACAACAAATGTATTAAATTAATAACGTGTTTCCTCACGTTCTTTAATAGATGTAAATTTTAAATTCGACCGATTTCAGACATTAATATGTCTAACTTGAGGTCCGGTGAAGACTAAACCAAAACAAAAAAAAAACAAAGTAACAAGTAATACACAGAATTAAATAATAAATAAATAACGTACTTCAAAAGTAAGGCTATTGCCGTAAAATCCAAAATGTTGACATTGTATTTAATAATATCAAAAGTATGAGCTTTTGGTGAAACGTTCTGAAGATGGCCTAATAAGCCGAAATCGATCAACTTGTTAATAAATAATTTTGTGAAACTACATCAAGTGTCTACGTTCTTTATTCTTATACATTGTATTTATATTCAGGATTAAAAAAAAGTTGTGAAACACCCTGTATAAACCTTAATAAAGTCAATGTAATTTTCTCGTAAAGGGCCAACTCTTTTCCTTTGAATTTATTTCTAATGCTAATAATAAAAAGATACTGCCTGCATGCTGCGAAATTGTATTGGTTCGCTTAGCATCGCCGACAATACATCACAACAGACGAGTATTAGCAATATTTACCCTGCAACTCAAAATCAGACAATTCTTTACAGTATTTAATCATCGCAACATCATCTCAGCTTAGCATAAAGCATAAAGCATAGTAGCGTAACTGAAAGTGAACGTAATACCGCGACAACGTAACGAAGTGAAGCGACGGAATCATTTAAAACCGTCGAGACGCGTTAGTGTTCTGCCGAGTGCTGTGTGCTGTGTGCCTCGTACCGTGTGGTGAGCTTTAAGCTGCTCTTGACGTTTTGAACAATGACGTAGCGTAGGTAACTCATAGGTATATATTACGCGCTAAACATAGAGATCTCATTATAAATGAGACAGTTACGGTCGTGTTAAATTGACGTTATAGTGAGGATGGTATTTGATCAGCAATATATTATCATTTATTTTAATTGTTGTTGTTTGTAATCTGATAAATATTTTAAGACAAAATAATAAATACAAAAGAACGTTCAAATTCGACTAAAATTAAAAAGGCTGCGATAGTTGTACCATCTGGGTTAGATATTTCGGAAGTCGAAGATAATACAACGAATATTTGAATACACAATAACAGCATTAAAAAAAACAGTAAATAGACCCTCGGCCAGCAGACCATGGATCCAAGAACAGTATAGTATTTTCATTTTAAACTCGAGGGATCGGTATAAAACGATTAAACGTCCCTATCCCATATAACTACAATGAAATCCATTAGTACGGCTACCCCATATCGCTTATCGATGGTCAAAATAGGTAAATTTTCAAGGGTCGTATTCAGCCTAAAATTATTATTGTTTTTTCCTATGATTGACCGTACCGGCGATTGGGGCTGTACAACCCTGTGTGAACCTTGTGACACCAGTTATGACGGATCATATTTTGAGTTCCTTTGTAAACGTAATTGCGGTGCATTTAATCGTTTTATGCCGATCCCTTGAGTTTAAAATGAAAATAGTATATAACACGGCAAGTTGCTGGGTTTAGTGGGTGCGTAATATTTAGGGGCAAACACGAAAATTGTATTCCCTTCGGAGCGGCCTTAAGGCACATCTCTTAACATACTGTAACGTCACCTAAACCAAGGTTCGTGAGTTCGAATCCGCCTGTCGACAATGTGTGATTTGTCGTTAAATATAAAAATACAGTTACATGTATTTATCACACTCGGGCGGTATAAGCTAGTCACTTATACGCCTTAAAATAATGTAGCATTCGAATATGAAAACCGGCAGTACGGCAGTGTAAAAACTGCGACTCGGTGCCTATGTCTGGTAGGGCCAGACCTGATTTGGGCTGGAGTGCCATAGGAAGAAGAATATGTTATTTATTAGTTATACTGCTTACGATTTAATTGTTAACTTCGCAAGCCACTAACCAAAGTTAATTTTAATTTAATAATAATTTCCATTACAAATAATTTGACATAATTTAGATTTTAATTGTAAATATATTAGGTGGCTCAGTGGTATTAAGTCGGTCTGTGGATTTTTAGAACTCTGGTTCGATCCCCACAGGCGACAAACAATTTTCACCAATTTAAATCTACCCCTGTGGCTCCTCCTCCACTAATATCTTTGGGGGTTGTGATTTGACGACTGGTAATTGCACTTCACACGAATAAATATATCACTTACCGAGATCTGCTTAGGCAGAGTGCCACACCCAGTAATGGGTAAAAGGCATGATGATATATTTATATTTATTTAAACAATGTTTTATCTTTAAAAATTATTATTTTTTTTACATATTTGATACATGTAACTATTTAAGTTAATTTCTATGTATTACTTGAAAATGGTGAAAATTCTGTGCTGAAACTTTACCAAATAATAATAAAAAATCTGATGTGGACACCACATGACTTCTTTGTACGCTTATTAAACTATAGATATTTTTTGAAATGTACATATTTGACATAAAATCTTTTATTTTTAATTTTTTGTTTTAATCCATAGCAAACTTAATTTAAAAAAAAAAACAAAAAATATATAATATTTAAATTTAGATATCTCGCTTATGTCTATGGCACACTGGTCGATGAGCGTCGATGAGCATCGATGAACTCCTCGATGAAACAACAGAACGCACCCGTCATCGACGAAAATTAGAGGCTCCTCTATTTCCATCGAAGAGCTCATCGATGAAACGAACGTATCTCATTTCACTCGTATCTTTTGTGTCTCATTCACGTTAGCATATTTTTGAAATTTAGTTTTTCTTTCTCAACTTTAGAAGCTTTTATTGTTTGTCAATGAAGAGTGCGTTCTGTTGTTTCATCGAGGAGTTCATCGATGGTCATCGACGCTCATCGACCAGTGTGCCATAGGCATTATGCAAAAGGCTAATTTAAAAATTTATAATGTGCTAGACGCAGAATTTAATTCTCTAAAACTTTTATTTGCAGCATTTATTTCTAAAATTAAAATAATAACATTTTTTTCAAGGAAAATTGTTAGCAACTTCATGTAATGTGCCACTTCCGGTTAGTCTATTTTTACCAAAATCTATTATGTTATTTTCATTGATATAGTAGTCTTATATACCAAATTTGGAAAGTTTTAAATTATATTTGAATATAGTTTTTCATGAAAATCTATTATATGCTTCAAGTAAAGTACCACTTCCGGTAGTTGTATAATGATCAAAAATTGAGGTGCACAACTAGATGTTATAACAGTCCTAAATATAAAGTTTCAATTTTCTACGGCTTTACGTTTTTGAGTTATGCGAGATACATACGTACGTACAGACGGCATGACGAAATTAGTCAAAATGGATACTTCCTTTACTTCGTACAAGGAAGTAAAAAGGAAGTTTAAATTGTTTAAAATATCTTTTCTCCGCTAAAGTTTTAAAGCTAATAAACAATTATATAATTATTTTTTAATCTTGCTAGCTGAAATATATATTTTATGTCATATTTGTGAAATCTTTGTGTATAAACATGTGATGGGTAAATAACTTGATTTACCTACAAGTGCATTCCATGTGCAAGTCGGTTTTAATTCTTTATTTTTCAATACCAGTACTTGCACTCGCACTCAACATTCCGTACTTCAAACGTCGCCTGGCACAAAGCCCACATTCTCCACCACTGGCGCGCACCAGCTCCTTACAGCATCTCCTTTGAGTGCGACACAAATTCCGGCAAACAAGAGTACAGATTGCCCCGTGCCGTATTGTGTGTCTGCTCTGGATCGCCACAATCATGTGCTGCATGTTGTACGCCGTGTCCTGTGCTTTCCAGCCAAAGGACAATATCGTCGTAGCACTGAAGATTTTAGAAGGTCTTTAGATGTTGGCTCAGATAACACTCGATGAATTATTGGCTTCGTTATAGGCTTTTTGAACGTACAAGGATAGCGGAGAAAGATAATAATTCTGAAAGTGACAAAGCATATCGTCCAGTGAAATAAATTTACTTGATAGTAATCTACTTGATATTTTATATAATCTACTATTACCTAATTTTTATTCAAAGTTCGTTATAATTAAATAATAATAATAATTATCATAAAAATTATAATACAAAAATATATCGAATTTACAAATTACAAATGAAAATTAATAACATAATTTTACATTTTAATTAAATTAAATAGGGTATATACGTATGGATTTGATAGCTCAATGGTATCGAGTCGGTCTTGAGAACCCGGGTTCGATTCCCACAGCTGGCAAACACGTTTCACCACGTATATCTCTCTCTTTACTAACATCTTTGAGGACCGTGATTTAATAACTTTTAATCGCATTTCACGCGAACCCTGGTTCAATTCTCATTGGCGACAAATTTTCACCAAATTAAATCGATCTCTGAGGCCCCTCCTCCACTAACATCTTTGGGAGCAGTGATTTGACGGCTGGTAACCGCACTTCACGCGTAGAAATATATCACTTACCGAGATCTGCTATAGCAGCGTGCCACATCCAGTAATGGGTAAAAGACGTGATGATATATTTATTTATATTTATTTACTAATTTACAGATATAGTCGTAGTCGTGCCTTGTGCGCTCCATATAGTTGAAGATTTTAGCGTTTTCTACTTCCTTGTACGAAGTAAAGGAAGTATTGTAATCGCGAAAATTATCGGTATTTTGGCCCTCCCTGAATCCATTTTGACTAATTTTGTCGTGCCGTCTGTACGTACGTATCTCGCATAACTCAAAAACGGTAAGCCGTAGAAAATTGAAACTTTATATTTAGGACTGTTATAATATCTAGTTATGCACCTCCCTTTTTGGTCATTATACAACTACCGGAAGTGGTACTTTACTTGAAGCCTATAATAGATTTTCATGAAAAACTATATTCAAATATAATTTAAAACTTTCCAAATTTGGTATATAAGACTACTATATCAATAGAAATAACATAATAGATTTTGGTTAAAATAGACTGACCGGAAGTGGCACATTACATGAAGCTGCTAACAGTTTTCCTTGAAAAAAATGGTATTATTTTAATTTTAGAAATAAATGCTGCAAATAAAAGTTTTAGAGAATTAAATTCTGCGTCTAACACATTAAGAATTTTTAAATTAGGTTTTTGCATAAACGAGATATCTAAATTTAAATAATATATATTTTTTTATTTAAAAAAAAATTAAGTTTGCTATGGATTAGAACAACAAATAAAAGATTTTATGTCAAATATGTGCAATTAAAAAAATATCTATAGTTTAATACGCGTACAAGGAAGTCATGTGGTGTCCACATCAGATTTTTTTTCAGAAAAATAGACACGAAGAACTTTTCCTGCTTACACGCTACTTCATATAGGCTCTTTAACTGTATTGGTAATAATTTGAAATTACTTACCGAGATCTGCTATAGCCACACCCAGTAAATAAGTAAAATACGTGATTATATATTATTTACAAAATGACGATGGCAAACAACAACGAATGAACTTTAGTTACTAAATTACTTGGCATGATTACATCTTGACGATCTACCACTAACTATTTGTTGTTGTTTTCCATGGGACGTGTTGACAAAGGGTAAGAGGGTAGAATCGTTGCGTTGGTTCAACAGTTCTCATGCACGAGTTTACATAAAAAACCTAGACGCTTTCAAGGGATCAAATACAGAGGTTAAATCTATCTCAGACCTAATAATTTACCCAGGCATGTTGCGGTCTAGCAAGCGCGACAATTCAGAAAAGCCATTAACTCGATAAATAATGATGGAGAATACTGATATTATTACTAACATATCCACCATAAATTTGATAATCAAAACTCTATCAACTTTTTAAAAATACATAAAATAACATTTAATTTCTATCTTTCAAAGCTAAAAGTGAATTCAGAATTGTTTCACTTTATTACAATATGCATCTTTAGCACATGTAAAATCTATTAGACAAATTCACCATTAAACATTGTTATCCTAACATAGGTTTATAAAGTTTCATTTCCCAATTACGAGCAAATTCTGCTGTCGGCAAACATTTCAACCACGTACGAGTAGTTCCGTAGTTGCATTTGTTAAACAGCTGCCCTATCGACTGTACCACATGGATATATTAATAAATACAAATGAGCAAACTTCATGAACTGTAACCTAAAAAATAAATACAAATTTATGAAAAATTTACATCCGCTTAATTAAATCTTAGTTAGCTGCAAAACACTTGATCTGACTTGATCTCTTTCAAATAATATATCTTTCTTTTTATGAATGAAACTTATGCTGAATTGTACATAATTTTAAAGACAATACTTCAAGGTGTAGTAATAAACTACATATTATTAAATTTATGAACAAATAATTGATAGAAAACGGTTCAAAACTGGACTTGAATTTCTCAAAAATGCCAGGCACGAATTTGAATCAAGTATTTTGTATATTTCAGAATATGGTTCTCTATAATACATACAATTTTTATCCAATTTGAGACAACAAAATTTATAAAATAAATAAATATATCATCACGCTTTTTACCCATTACTGAGTGTAGCACTCTGCCGTAAGCAGGTCTCTGTAAGTGATATATTTCTTCGCGTGAAGTGCGGTTATCAATCGTTAAATCACGGTCCCCAAAGATGTTAGTGGTGGAAGAGCCACAGGGGTAGATTTATATTGGTGAAAATTGTTTGTCGGTTGTGGGGATCGAACCAGGGTTCTTAAGATTACTCGATACCACGGATAATTATGTTTTTTTTTAAAGTTACAAATTCAAATTAGATAAAAAAAATTATATGTTTTAGAAGACCATATTCTTAAACATACAGAATTTTTTAAACAAAATCATGCCTGCCATTTTTGAGAAATTCATACTCGACATTTTAATATCTGCTGCATTTAAATTCAAATTTGTTTGTTTTATAAATATTTCACATTCTTTTTCATCTACATATCAAAAAGTAGAATGTTGTGAGATTATTTTGCACTACTTGCTCCTTCATTTAGATGAAAATAAGATATAAAATATTTTATCTACGACCATATATGTAAGTAGACCATTAAAAACAATTTGCAAGAACAGTAAATGCTTGTTTACGGTTGTTAAGGGTTTACTGCACTTATATTACGTAACTGTTCTTAAGAAATTTTTCATTTGTTAGGTGGTAATACTGCTGTTTGACGGTTGATGTTACGGATATAACCTAACAAATATTCTGTAATTGTTCTTATTATTATTTATGGCCGTAGATAAAGTATAATACACAATTCGAATTGTAACGCAATTACTGCACTCGCCGAGTTATATTGCTTACAGATTATAAGATGGATGATAAAATAAAACAGAACAAATATACTTCGTCGATGCAAAATTGAAAATACATACATAAATATAAAATCACAAAGGCTTGTGGAAGAAATTATTTTCATATTAGGATATATAAAAAATCTGATGTGGGCATCATATGACTTCCTTGTACGCGTATTAAACTATAAATATTTTTTTAATTGCTCATATTTTACATTAAATTTTTTTCTTATAGCAAACTTAATTACAAAAAAATCTGATGTGGACACCACATGCCTTCCTTGTACGCGTATTAAACTATAGATATTTTTTAATTGCACATATCTGACATTAAATTTTATTTTTTTTTTATTTTTTGTACTAATCCATAGCAAACTTAATTAAAAAAAAACAAAAAAATATATAATTTTTAAATTAACATTTCTCGCTTATACAAAAGGCTAATTAAATAATTCTTAATGTGCTAGACGCAGAATTTAATTCTCTAAAACTTTTATTCGCAGCATTTATTTCTAAATCTGAATAATTAAATTTTTGTCAAGAAAAACTGTTAGCAGCTTCATGTAATGTATCACTTCCGATTAGTCCCTTTTAACCAAAATCTATTATGTTATTTCCATTGATATAGTAGTCTAATATGTCAAATTTGAAAAGTTTTGGATTAAATTTTAATATAGATTTCATTAAAATATATTATAGGCTTCAAGTAAAGTACCACTTCCGGAAGTTACATTATGACCAAACCAAATGTACAACTAGATGGCACAACAATCCTAAATTCAAACTTTCAACATGCTACGGCTTACCGTTTTTGAGTTATGCGAGATACATACGTATGTACGTACATACGTACGTACAGACGGCACGACGAAATTAGTCAAAATGAATTCAGGGATGGGCAAAATGCGTACTTGCGCTGCAATCTGAGAACCGAAAATTATAGAACAAAAAGAATTGTTTTGATATTCACAAAAATTAGTGTCACTTGTTTAATAGTACATTTAATTATTTATAATTATGTTACTTATGAAATAATCGTATAAACACTGGCTACAAATAACCATTTATGAATTAGTTATTATGTAGGTACCTGGTGTAATGCCTTATTTTTATTTGAATACTTAGTCTGATTTCGTATACGGTATTGAAAGGGTAAGTTGTTGTGGGAGAAATTTGAGAAAAATGTATAGCAACAGTGAATTAGTGACTATGCTGTTAGTGTATGGAGAAGCTGCGCAAAATTCCGAATTAAACCACTGACACTAAAAATGTTCGCTAGGAATGAAATACCCTAATTTTTGCGAATTTCTAAAAAAATCTTTTTGTTCTATTAGTATATCAAATTATATATGTCATTAAAGTTTCGTGCAGAGGTATAGAAACACCCTGTATATCATTTTAACATACATAACTTCTTGCTATGATCGCTGCAATAACTGAATGTGTTGTCAATACGATGAATTTTATGAACATAGCGCTGCCGTATTCTTGAACATAGATCGCTTGCAATAGTGGCATCATGGCAAACTCTATGGTATGCTGATGTCAACCAATGACGCTAATTCAGCTACCTGGCATCCTTTACATAGTGAGCAGATCTCCAAGGTGACGTTCTTTCAACTTTACATCATCTACAACATGCAAAATAATTATAAATTTTCTTGCATCGCAAAAGTAAAATAGTTATTTGTGTATTAAGAAAGTAAAGGGATTCTTTGTTACTCGCGCACGGTAATTGCAGCGCGAGCCGAAAGCGAGAGCTGCAATAGTACAAGAGGAACAAAGACACTTTACGCTCGCGATACACATATATTTTTTTCTACGATTGCATCTTAAAATTATTTAAAAAGTATACAATCCAAAAATAAATTAATTCTGTCAACTGTCAATATGACAAGTTTCTGTTTTGTTTGTATCCCTGGTAACTATTTAAATAAGTGCGCGTTTATAATCTTTTTCGCGCGTTTGCCATTGGAAACTCGCGCATTTAATGTCTTTTTCGCGCGTTGCCATTGGAGACGCGCAAAAAAGATATTTTTCGATTGTTCCACAGAAAACGTCAACTTTACGATGACAAATGAGAGCGTAATTGTCAACTTTTCATAGCAATCGTAGAAAAATATAATTTGCGTGTTTAATGTTGAAGAAAATAGTATATGAACACATGTTGGAAAGGGCCATTGCAAAACTCTTGCTATTGGAATACTCGCTATCGATCATGCTTCAACTTTCGTATTCGTTTTGCAATTGAACCCTTTTTTCACTAGTATTAGAATATACTATTATATTTAACTAGTTCGCTAACAAAGAATATGAAAATATGTACTTATATAGCTGAAATATATTACTTTCCACAATAATTCTTATTATTTATGGGACAGTATTCTCCGAACATGTTTTATCATTATAACTTATAACGTTTTATTATCCCAAAACTATAAAACTTGTAAAATGAAGATACTTATCTAACAAAATCTCTTGAAATCAAAATAAATCTTCCATAAAACACAGAACGCAAACAAATTACCTCGACTTGCATAAAATCCCGGCGATTCTCAACTCAAATATTTGATTTTAATTCAATGCTCGTCCAAACAAAAATCACTCCTCAAACATAATAACTTTAAACCTCAAACCAGCGGTCCTCAACGTTCTGACAGCAACGTTTCATATTTAAGATTTATTAATGTTACATTTAAATAATGGGGTAAATAGCGAGCTCATTAAAATGAATTTTTATGCTTGATTTTATTTCGCTACTTTTTTACTGTTAAACAATCATCATTTAGGTTTTTGTTTCGCAAGGCGATAAATAAATTCAAATCCTAATTAGACTTTTTACTGCAGAATTGCAAATTCCTGTCTGCTTGCTCTTGCAACTTAGTTTAAAATAAATACATTTATAACAAAATCGCAACTAAATTTACCTGGTACATATTTCCAATAAACTTCTGTGAATGTGTTCTTGTTTTGATGTAGACCGAAATTATTTGAAATGAATTACGAAAATAGGCAAATAATAATACATACATGGTGTCCCATTTTAATCTTTCCAGGGGAATTTCTCTCAACGAGTACATCAGACAAAAAAACTTTCCGAATAAAAGTTTGATGGTTTGGAGGGCGACGTTCGATGCTATAACAAATTTCACCCCCAACCCCCCCAGGGGGTGGATAAGGGGGGTGACTTTGAAATATTAAATGGAACCCTTTATTTTTTATTGTAGATTCGAAAAAAGCATAAAAAACTATGTAGGTTTTATCCGGGAACTTTTTAATTTTTTGCAACAGCTGGCGCTGTAAGCGCTAAAACTTGTTTTTTTATCGTGTAACGTAAGATTAAGGTTTTGATGTCAATTTACAATTAAAAAACTGTCAGGATCGCTTCAAATGAACTCTCTTTTAACCCTTTGGAGCCGTAAAATCAAACAAAGTTTGATTACTACACAAAAAAGCAAAAATTCTTAAAATGAAAATCGTCGCAAGTTACTCTAGACAAAAAAGATTTGTTTGAATAATACTTGACGGACTTAAATTAAATTATTTAATTATCCAAAGGAATCAAAATTGTGGCTACATAAATTAAATTTAAAAATAGATACCACAAGTAATCATATTAATTTCTCAATAAAACATTTATCTATCTCGACAAATTGTATGTTATAAACTTTTATCAACAAATATAAAGAGTGATCCAAAATGATTACCCCGCCGGCTCGTTCTGATTTTTTTTGCCGTATCATCCATGACTAACAGTTCGCATTAGCGTGCAGTGAATTTATAGACGGAGCAAATTTGAGTCTATTCGGGATATTTTTGATGTTAATGATTTATTTGATCTTGTTTCTAAACGATTCCATACATCATCTAAAATAACAGTGTATCTCCCAGTTGATTTGTCCTCGAATTAACAAAATTGTGCAGAATTTGTTCGCAACATTGCTATAGAGAGTATTTCCAGTCATTTCCAAAAGATACTTGTCATGTTTTTCTGTGAACCTAACAATTTCAATAAATACATTTTAAAAATAACTTCATAATTCAGTTTTATATTTAACAAATATTTAACAAAAAAATGGTAATAAAATATGTATCAATATTTAAAATTGGCGCCTAAATTCAAGTTGGCAATCACACTCAAATTTCAGCTTGAATAGTAAGTATCTTTCTACCTGTCACATTTTGAAATGTGAGTGTCCTTTACTGTTACATTGTGAAATAAGTATTTATGTATTTATTTATTGTTAAATTCTCGAAAAGGTAAATGTTTATTATAATTAGGGATCGACCGATATGATTTTTTGTGGCCGATACCGATATCGGCCGATACCGATATACTCATATCCGATATCGGCCGATACCGATATATCGGCCATAAAATTTTGTCGTAAACTTTTTGCTGTATAAATGAGGTAAAAGTGATTTATAAATGATATACTGGAATACTTTTGATGAACTTACTGACGACAAGTAAATCAGTGTCATGTAAAAAAAGTAATGATGATATGATTAATAAAATTGATGATGAGATTGAATTGTATAAGAAATTAGAAAAAATATCAAGAAATGAAGATCCGTTGACTTGGTGGGCGCAAAAAAAAGACATTTTTCCATTGATGTACCACGTTGCAATAATATATTTAGTGCCGCCGCCAAGTAGTTGCTAGTGAACAGCTATTTTCTTCAGCTGGACATGTTTATGAAAGCGCAAGAAATCGTCTAATTCCGGAAAGAGCAGAAAGCTTAATTTTGTTACATTACAACTTGCCAAAAATTAACTTTAAATATCAATTTGTTTAACTTAGTGTGTAACTTTACTTCTACATTTTTAATGACTTTTTTGCTAAATTTTGAATAAGAATAAACTTGATTTGTTTTTTATTTAGTATTTCTGTTTTAATTTCCTTAAAAAATCCTTAGCAACTGAAATATTAAGCAATTTATATTTTTTTAGGCTGATACCGATATAGGCCGATATCGTGGTTTATATATCGGCCGATACCGATATCGACCAAAAAGACCGATATGGCCGATATACCGATACCGATATCGGTATCGGTCGATCCCTAATTATAATATTATTTAATAATCTTACATTGTACAGTTTTGTTTATTTTAGAGTTATAATTGCATTTTTATATAAGAAATGGAAAACATGACTAGTATTTATTGCTGCAGAACCCGTGTTTAATGAAATTTGAGTGCTTCGTACATTTAATGAAGTTGCAGTAAGGTTACCCACGGACATATTAAGTTGCATTTAGAATTTATGGCATCATTGGTTGACGTATGGGGCTTGAACCCACTATGACGTGTTAGAGATAACATGTTGCCCCCATTTTTTGCCATAATAATAGTGGAAGTACTTTGCAATTAATACCCAATGTAAGTTTCTGAGTTATCTACATTTAAAAATGTTGTCGGATATATTGTCGGTAAAACTCGACTTGAGGACCAAACCTGAAGTTGGCTGCAGAACAAGCTGCTTCTGGCTTGAATTCAAAAGTACCAACTTAACTTCAAAAGCCGGGTAATTTGAAATGCGAAGTATATTTCGTTAGGTTAGTTTTTTAAAAATATACTCGAATTTTATGACAAAACAAGTAGTCTTGTAGGTTTGCCATGTCGAAAACTAATGAATATTTGCCATGTCAGGAGTGGGCCTCTTATTGAGATATTTTTTAACTATTTCAACCCAAAAAGAATCTACCAGAACAAATTTTCTCTAGGATACAAATATTTTAAAAAACAATGCTAAAAACAAAAGAACTTCATTTCTGTCTTCTCGGTTTTTGTAGATATTAGCAAGTATTCATATCAAATTGCTTGTTATGATTATTAAAAAATTCGTTAAATTGGATTAAAGAGCTAGTAGTGAAAAAAATAGTATATAAACCACGGTTGAGAAGATCATTATTGACCATGCGCTTTGTACCCCTCGGTTGCACCTCGGTGTACAATCCTGGCGCTACGTCAATAATGATCATCTTCTCAACCTTGGCTAATAAAATACTTTTATAATGACATGCATAACGTGTAAACAATAAATTAATACAAAGAGCATTTCATTTATAATTATGAAACCTCTAGATAATTCTATTTATAATTAGATATTTTTTTAAGTAATACCTCTGTACCGTGAGTGTGGAGCGGAAAGTCGGTAACATGGGTTTCGCAGGGAGTATCTCGGATTGCCGACTTATCCGACGAGAGCGGCAGTTGAGAGTTAATTCCGGGTAAATACTGAGCTGATTACGGATGCGAAACAAGAGTTCGCACGATGTTTTCTGCATGAATTTCGCTGTGATTTGCCGACTGCCGCCGCTGGCTGCTGGCTGCTGGCTGCGGCTGTTGTCGCCCGGATGCGTGTAAATTTAATGTTATTACGTTTGAAGACCTAATCTGGTCACTCTCCTCAACTCAATTTACGTCCGTGTTTGTTATTCTAGTGTGGAAAAGAACACTACTATATCTACTCGTTTAAATCATTCATTGACAATACTTGTAAACGGTAAATTATTTTATGAAAATTAATCTAAATAACACTGGACGTATTATTTCCAATAATGTGTATTCATTTAAAAAACAACTGTCACCACATTAATACAATCCCTGAGCCCCCCACCCCATCCCTCCCGACATTAGCATCTTTTGAGGCTGTTATTTACCAGTTGGTAATCGGGCTTTACGCGAAAAGATATGTCACTTACCGAGATCTGCTACGGCAGAGTGCCACAGTCAGTAATAATTAAAGTGCGTGATATTATATATATATATATATATATATATATATATATATATATATATATATATATATATATATATATATATATATATATATACAGGGTGTAACATGAAAACCTGACCATAGGCGTTTAACATGGGAAATCAGTTTTTCCTTGCGCAAAAGTGGCCAATTGATTTTAGACAAAAATGCTTTAAATAAAAGTTGTAGAGCTTGAAATTATGGATCTAAATCAGTTTTCAGGTTTTACTTTGCACATTTAGTAAGCGAAATAATCGCATTAATATTTTATAAGAATTTCTACTTTTATAGTGATAGCCATGGAATTGAGACAAAATGATAGACAAATATATGACGTTTTAACTGTCATAAAAGTTTAGTTTTAAATGGATTTGTGATTTATTTAAGTGACAAAGGTGATTGTTGTTATATCATTATTGAAAATGGATAACTATTCACATGAAGAAAAGTTACAAATTATTAGGTGGAATTATTCTAGTGAAAGTTTTCGAAGAATACGTGATTTAATCAGTATTATTTGGCCGTACCATAACATTCCAAGTAAAACAACAATTCAGAACTTTATTACCAAATTTGAGAAGACCGGTACATTTAATAATCAAGTGGAACAGGAACAGGGACGTGTGCATGGAGATAGAAATAATAATAACGAAGACAATTTAATAGAAATGGAACCAAATCTCGGTGTACGAGAAATTTCAAAAGAACTAAATATTAGTTTCAAATACAAATACTATTCTTATAAAGTACAAAACCACCAAGAAATTTTTGAACACGACTGCGAACGACGCGCAAAATTTTGCGAAATAATTATGGAAAAGCCCAACAATGATAGGAGGTTTTTAAAAAACATATTATTTACGCTGAATGGCGAACTAAAGAAAAATAATTTTCGACACTGGTCTCAGAGAAATCCGCACATTGTTATTGAATCCAGAACACAATATCGACAATCAGTAAATGTATGGGCAGGAATTTTAGGCAATAAAATTATTGGTCCTTTTTTTATTAATCGATTAAATGGAAACAATTATTTAGAATTGTTACGAGAAATAGTGGAACCGGAAATAGCCCACGCAAATAATGAGTATGTGTGGTTCCAGCACGACGGCTGTCCTGCACATAATACAAGAGAAGTTGTAAATTATCTGAATGATACGTTTCCAGAAAGTTGGATAGGGCATGGCGGGCCAGTTAACTAGCCAGCACGGTCTCCAGATTTAAATCCCTGTGACTTTTTTATAGGGACACTTAAAGTCTTGAGTTTATAAAAAAAGATACAATGCCATCCAAGAACTTAAAAACGCTGTTGTAGGCGAATGCAACAAAATAAATATTAGATAGTTGTGCAATGTTAAAAATGTTTTTACAATAGATTAGGCTACTGCTTAGCACAAAACGGAGGACTTTTCGAACATCTTTTGTAATTTAATATTATTTCTAAATAAATAAAATAATTATTTGCGTAAAAATTCTATTATTTATTATAATAAATATTAAAAAAATATAAAATAAAATTATCCATTTTCAATAATGATATAACAACAATCACCTTTGTCACTTAAATAAATCACAAATCCATTTAAAACTAAACTTTTCTGACAGTTAAAACGTCATACATTTGTTTATCATTTTGTCTCAATTCCATGGCTATCACTATAAAGTAGAAATTCTTATAAAATATTAATGCGATTATTTCGCTTACAAAATGTGCAAAATAAAATCTGATTTAGATCCATAATTTCAAGCTCTACAACTTTTATTTGAAGCATTTTTGTCTAAAATCAATTGGCCACTTTTGCGCAAGGAAAACTGATTTCCCATGTTAAACGCCTATGGCCAGGTTTTCATGTTACACCCGGTATATATATATCATCACGCCTTTTACCCATTACTGGGTGTGGCACTCTGCCTAAACAGATCTCGGTAAGTGATATATTTTTCGCGTGAAGTACGGTTACCTGCTGGTAAATAACAGCCTCAAAAGGTGATGTATCACTTCCGGTTAGTCCATTTTAAGCAAAATTTATTATGTTATTTCCATTGACATAGTAGTCTTATATACCAAATTAGAATAGTTTTGGATTATATTTTAATATAATTTTCCATTAAAATCTATTATAGGCTTCAAGTAAAGTACCACTTTTGGAAATTATATAATGACCAAAAAGGGAGGTGCACAACTAGATGTTATAACAATCCTCAATACAAAATCTCAACTTTCTACGGTTTACCGTTTTTGAGTTATGCGAGATGCATACGTACGTACAGACGTCACGACAAATTAGTCAATATGGATTCAGAGATGGTCAAAATGGATATTTCCGCTGAAATCTGAAACCGAACACTTTCGCTATTACAATACTTCCTTTACTTCGTACAAACGCAGAAGATATTCCCTTCCTTCCTCATCTTTTTTTCTTCATTTTCAGTTTTACTATACAGCGTCTAACTGAAATTGTGTTAAATGTATTTTTAAACAAGTGCAGGCGATTCTGCCTTCATTTCTTATAGATTCGTTGTTAGAGACGTGGGGGTACAGGAGCGAATGGATGAATGTTTGTTGCGTGATGATGGATTTTGGTTGTGAGGAAAGAAAGAGTTCGTATGGAGGAAGTGTTAATGTGGTCGAAACGAGTATTGTGTGTCAGGATGAGAATGTTGATGTGCACTGATGCTCTATGAATGTTTCAGGGGTTCGTACTGCCCCATTTAATGGGATAAGGCGTGATGTTTTGTATGTATGTATGTAAGGAAGTAAAAAACAACTACTGTCAGTATCAACAGTTTCTTGAATTCTACAAATACATAATTTGAAATAATGAATTTAATGCTCGACGAAGACTTTGAAGGCGAATTTCTTGTAGTTCAGGAAAATATACAAAATACTGTAGATGCTACAAGTAATAACTTTTAATTATTTACTTTTTACCATAAATACCTATAAGTGTTATTTACATAGAAGGTAGAAATAAAATAATTAAAAGCTTTCTGCTCAATACTTAATTAAAATCAGTAGATTTAATCAATCTATGCCGATAAACTCACTGGCTGGTAGAACAAGCTTTGTTTTTGCTTGTTTTAAGAGCATTGTTTTTGGGTGTTTTAGCTATCTCTAACATGTTTAAACCGTGCTCTTAAAACACCCAAAAACTGAGCTTGTGTTACCAGCCAATATTTTTTTTATTTCTACCGCTTGCATGTATACATCCTAGTATTTTAATTATTTACACTATTTACCTCAAACCATGACCAACTTAATTAAATTTTACTACACTTATTATAGTCGATTCATAGTGAATTAAATTCTGCGTCCAGCATATTAAGAATGATTAAATTAGCTTTTTGTATAAGCGAGATATGTAAATTTAAAAATATAATGTATCTTTTTATCTTTTTATACGAGTATAATTAATTTACAAAAAGGAAATACAATTATACAGGGTGTTTCAGGACTAGTGTAACAAACTTTAACAGCGTATTGCTGAGGTCATTTTGAGCCAAAAATGTCATATGAACATAGGACCTATTCCTTCTAGTTACCAAAGTACAAGAGGTTGAAAGTCTAAAAATAACACGAAATTTTCAAATTTTTGTAATCAAGATACTTTCGGAAAACAAGAATTTTATTGAAAAGTCATACTTTATTTGTCTTAATTAATTTTATTTATGAATGAAAACCAAGTGATAAATTAAAGTTAAAAAAATAATAATTACAAAATACTCCTTATAAATAAGGTTCTACTTGATATCAATTATTTTCTAAACAAAATAATAATTTACAACAATTATTATTACTTGACAGCAGCTAAATTTCGTTCTTTTGTTGTTGTTTTTCATCCATAGCTTACTGCACATTAATATAAAAAATAAAAATTATTTAAATTTCAATTGAATTTTTCTCAATATTTCTATTATGTAAGGATGTAGAATGATTACATCGTTTAATTCAGAAAAAAATACTTTATCGAATAGACCTAAAAAATATGTATAATCCCATTTGAAAAAATATAACTTTGTGTTGTAACTTGAGAACCACTGGTTTCAAAAATTATTTTATTCTTTAAGCAGATGTCCCCCTTGGTCTTCTACAACTTTGCTTTATAATATTTTTAACTATAATAATAAACAAAATATAGGCGGTGGTTGGTTTCGCTGTTACACCCTGTATATATATATATATATATATATATATATATATATATATATATATATATATATATATATATATATATATATATATATATATATATATATATATATATATACGAGCCCAAACAACTTAATGTTCGGACATTTACTATTTTCGTAAAAAACTGCGTATAATCTAAACATGCATATATAATATTTTATTGAAATTAACTTTTTAGATCAAAATGTGTTGTAATATTAAGTTATTTTAATATAGATATTTATTATTTGCAATAAACTATGTTTATAACGCAATTATTTAAAAACATGCACAAAACCAGTGACAACTTAATGTTCGGACACATCTTTAAAATATCATAAAAGCAATATAGACAGGTTGTTATGGAAAACAAAACTATAATCTTTAGCTGTCAATTTTGCGCTACGTTTGTTGAAAGTTGATTAAAACAAAACACAAAGCAAAATGGATCGAGGTGTAGCAATAATCAAAAAAATTACGAGATTTGATTATTAAACTTTTCTAAGTATACGTCAAATAGCTAATGTACTCGATATTCCAAAATCTACGGTATACGATATAATGAGACTATAGAGAGCCTTCTGAAACTGACATACCTGGAAAACCAAAAGAACATTCGCGCAAAGTAACACCTAGAGCTCAAAGAACCCTTAAAATTATTTGCAGCAGAGGACGTCGGAATACCTTACGAGGAATAACGGTAACTTAGAATGCCGAAACAGGGCTGAATGTCTCTAAGGAGTGTTGTAGAACGTGGATTCATAAATGTGGGTTAGGTTTTTACAAAGTAGGCTAATGTTTAAGTTGATTAAATATTATTCTACTTATCAATTAATTTCATTTAGGCTAAAGAAAAACCCATATTGACTCAAAAACAAAAGAAAAATAGACTTTTATGGGTCAAATCTAAATTATCTTGGACATAGACATTGGTCGAAGGTAATCTTCAGTGACGAATCAAAAGTTGATGATTATGTGGGAAATTATCGCAGAAGAATGATACGATCAAAACGAGGAGCATTTCATAAAGACTGTTTAAAGCGTACTGTAAAATTCCCAAATAGTATAATTTCATGGGGATGCATGTCCTCAAATGGAATTGGACATTTTCAATTTATTGATGGTCTTATAAATGCTAACAAGTATCATCAGCAGATCCTAGAAAGAAGTTTGCTACCAAGCATTCGAAAGTTACATCCTGATGGGGACTTTATATTCCAACAAGACAGAGCATTTTGTCACACTGCAAAATCTACTAAACAATTGTTTATACAGCATCATTAAAATATTCTTTCATGACCCTGTAGTAATCCAGACTTAAATATTATTGAAATATTGTTGCATAAAATGAAACAGTATTTAAGGAATAATCCGAGTTAAAAGAAAAGATAAGTGAAATGTGGCAATCATTCCATAATATTGTAGATCATTCGTACAAACCATGCCTGCACTAATTAGAGCTGTTATTAAAGCAAAAGGCGACGTTACTTCTTATTAGCTATATATTATTTACATATTTAAGAAAAATAATGGGATATTTCTAGTACTGTCCGAATATTAAGTTGTCAATAGTTTTATACAATTTTTAATAAAATTATCTAAATACACACATGATAAAGAAAATTATCTATGTATATTAATAAAACTTAATGTTAGACTATACTTCTAATGGAAAATTTAAGGTAAATAAAATATTATGTATGTTTCATGTATATTACAAACAGTTTTTATCAGAAAATATAAGTGTCCGAACATTAAGTTGTTAGGGCTCGTATATATATATATATATATATATATATATATATATATATATATATATATATATATATATATATATATATATAGTTTTCTTTTCGATAGTTGGTAATACGCTTTTATTAATTATCTGACACATAATTGAAAGATATAATAGAAGAAAATATTGTAGTGTATGCAATTAATCATTGTATCTTAATTATACCGTAAATATTCTACTTTAACTGTAAAACATTAATACATATAATATTTATATTTTTTCAATACGATCCACGAATTAATGTACTTGCAATAAAATGAATTATATACCAAACCAAACTAGACTTCCAAAACATGCCCTCTAGCTGGTACAGTACTTCCGTATGCAAAGCATGTAGGATAGCAGCAATGCACTTTACCCTCACACACATACACATACACATACAAACCACTCATACACAGAAGAAGCCTCTCACATACAAAAACAGCATTACTATGCTCTCATGCCAGTGCCCCCAAACAACAGTTTTCGTTGTTAATCATTACATACATTTAAGAAATCTGTGTTAATAAAAATCACAAACATCACATTTGACATTTACAAAACTACATGTGAAAATTATAAAAATCCCGAATGATTAATAATTGTAATACTACAATGATTATTATTATTATCGTTTCCTTAGTCCATTATAAAAATCATTGGCTGGTAGCACAACCTACAAAAATTATACAAATAAAATTAGGTTTAAATATTTTTTCACTTGTTCATTTTTGACATAAATTTAATGTAAATTAAGGACACGTTTTCTTACTTTCCAGTTATTCTAAACTTGTACGACTTATTTAAAATTTCGAATGATAATAACTAAAATAAGTAATATCAATGTGAATCAAGCTGCCTGTTATTAAATCCATTTTGAAAATGATAAACATATGACAAAAATTGACTCTTTCTTGTTATTGACCACCATTTCAGATTCTAACTATTAAACTATCATTGACCGCAATGGTTTCCGTGATGCTAAATTACATTAATAACCTGAGATATTAAGCACGAGGTAAAGTTAGCTTCAGGAATCTGTCATTGTAACGTAACCTCACTTTTTAAAAAAATCATAAAACTTAATATTGTTTTGTTGTCTTAATTTGTGATCGTAAAAAAGTATAGTATCTGACTCGTTTTATAAATTCTTTCGATTCTCGTTTTTACACATTCGTAACTAAAGAGACGTTTATAAAACTTGTTATCTTATCTTCATTCTCATTTTCTGTTTTTACTATAGAGTGTCCAACTGCAATTGTGTGGAATTCAGTTTCAAAAACAAGCGCAGGAAGATACTCGTTTCCTTCCTCATCTTTTTTTACTTCATTTTCAGTCTTTACTATACAGTGTGTAACTGCAATTGTGTTAAATGTATTTTTAAACAAGCGCAGGAGATGCTGCCTTCATTTCTTATAGATTCGTTGTTAGAGAAGTGGGCGTAAGTGAAGATTTACGAAACAGGTGTACAGGAGCGAATGGATGAATGTTTGTTGCGTGATGATGGATTTTGGTTGTGAGAAAAGAAAGAGTTCGTATGGAGTAAGTGTTATGTGGTCGAAACGAATATCGTGTGTCAGGATGAGAATGTTGACGGGTTTGTGCTACCCCATTTAATGGGATATAGCGTGATGTTATGTATGTATGTATGTATGTTACATAATATACTATTAAACAATTTTTATATTTTTGCTTCTATTATATTGGATAAACTAAAATATTAACAAACTAACATACTAATGTGGTCACTATTGTCCAATTTAATCAAATTCGTAACTTCTATAAGTATTGAAATCCCAATGGCGGTTCTCGTACAGAGGACACTTTGTATACGATAATGTAAGAAAAGTAACTTTAGATGTAACATACTTATATAAATTGTAATGTATACGTTATATTAGCAGGCGCGGTGGCCGAGCGTGTTAAGGCACATCTCTTAACATACTGTGTCGTCATCCGAACCAAGGTTCGTCAGTTCGAATCCGCCTGTCGGCAATGTGTGATTTGTCGTTAAATATAAAAATACAGTTACAGGTATTTATCACATTCGGGAGCTATAAGTTAGTCACTTATACACCTTAAAACAATTTGACTAAAGAAACCGGCAGTACGGCAGTGTAAAAACTGCGGCTCGGTGTGCCCGGCCCCTATGTTCCGAAACGGAATGATGGGACATCATAATACGTTATATTAATGAAAAAAAAAACTAACAAGCTAAAAAGAATTATAATTGCACTACTCTTATTTCTTCGTGCAGTATCCATTAATAATATCTCCGTAAGTAAACAGAACACAGTATATTATTTTTTGTAATCCATATAAGCAATATGGTGAGGTTGTTCGATTATTCATTTGGAATATGGCTGACTGAATTATGCATAAGGATTTCGTATGCTACTTTGGTGTTACTTACATATTTTGTCAGTTGTTTTAAATTTATTGCACTTTGAAAATATTGTTTAAAAATGTTTAAATTGTAGAACATAGCATCAACTATTTGAGTAATTTGTAAGTACCTGCTAGAAAAAAGAAAAACGAAAAATGTTAAATTTTAAATTAAATCTCGTGTATACATATATACAGAAAAATTAAAGGGTATATACTATAAGACGTACTTGTTTAAATTCGTTAAATTAATTACGGTTTACTTGAAATGAACAATTTTAGGGCCACTAGATTAGCATACTTTATTGCTTGACATGCTGCACTTATCTAAATTAAATTATTAATTACACAACATCAGATATTTACGTGGTGTTATATAAACTATTACTTGTAAGAAGATTTAAATAAAATTATTAAAAATAGCTATCAACCAGTGGCTAACAAAATGTTGCCTTTAAATACGATGCAAAAGTTTTTGCGATTTTACAAAAAAATTCTTTTTCTACGATTGCTATGAAAAGTTGACAATTACGCTCTCATTTGTCATCGTAAAGTTGGCGTTTTCTGTGGAGCAATCGGAAAATATCTTTTTTTGCGCGTCTCCAATGGCAACGCACGAAAAAGGCGTTAAATACAAACAAAACAGAAACTTGTCATATTGACAGTTGACAGAATGAATTTATTTTCAGTACTTATACGTATTTAAATAATTTTAAGATGCAATCGTAGAAAAAATGATATGTGTATCACGAGCGTAAAGTGTCTTTGTTTCTCTTACACTATTGCCTTCGGCTCGCGCTGCAATTACCGTGTTCGAGTAACAAAGAATCACTTTACGCTCTTAATACACAAATAACTATTTTCTTCCATGATCAGTACGTCTTATAGGATATACCCTTTCATTTTTTTCTCGAAGTACAGATACACCTTGTATACCATATATAATGCTATATCCCATGAAATGGAATAACACGAACCTCTGAAACATTCACAGAACATCCACTAAAAATTCATGAAAATATTAGTCCGCATTCTTACCCTGACACACGATATTCGCTTCAACCACACTAACGCACCCTCCATACAACCTCATTCATTCCTCACACCCGAAATCTACTATCACACAACAAACCCTCAATCACATCCAACCATTCCTACATCTTTAACTAACGCCTACGTCTCTAACAACGAAACTATAAAGATATGAAGGAAGCATCGTCCTGCACTTGTTTTGGTAGTAAATTCTACACAATTCCAGTTCGGCACTCTATAGTAAGAACTGAAAATGAGTCAGAAAGGAAGAGAGTGAGAAACACTCTATGTAGGAACAGTAAACGAATTAAAAGATAAGAAAGGAAAAGTGTGTCGGCCAGCGCTTGTTTTGAAATTGAACTTCATATAATTGTGGGTAAACACTCGCAAAATCTAACCAATAAATCTACAGTCATAAAAGAAACCGAAATAAAAGTGTTTGCACTGCTGAGATCGTTAGTATACAGGTCAGATATATCATTTGGTGTCGGCATGTCCGTAAACATGAAAGATTGAGAATCACTGCTTTAATGTCCACGCACACACTCATCCATTTAGTCCAGTGCTCCGTCGACCGCCGGACCTTCAGATCCCACGATCTGAACCGACGTCGACACGGAATAAATTTAAATACAAACGAAGTCGTTCCTTCGTTTCCCATCTCATTCTGACCCGCATACAAAAGTCCTTGTCCTTGTATAGTTCCCTGCACTACAACGTCACTGAGTGAGAGAGATGAGCTAGTCTGGTACTCGGGGATATTTATAGCACTTCGGCGGCTGCTGAAATATTCCGCCGCGCTGCTGCTGCTGCTGCTGCTGTTGCCGAAATGAAGTCCTTTATTTGCTGTTTTTCTTTCTTTCAGCGAGCAGCGAGCAACGTCCTGCTGACGTCCTGCTCCTGCAGTACTGCGAGCCCCCGCCAGGATTTATGTCCATGGTCCTTTGAGAGGACTCTGTGTGTTGGTTTGTGTGAATGAAGAAATAAAAATAAATGTTGCGATGATACGTATACAAATTGTTTTTTTCTTCTTTACTACGATACACTTAAATAAAGCTGTAGGAGTCATATTCAGTTGAACTTTACTCCAATTTTGACAACTTTGTTTATGGGTATAGGTTCAAGATCAAAAGACTAATTTATAACAATGGAACTAAGCAGAGGACAGTAATATAAACGAAAAATAAGAAAGACAATTTTTCCAATTTTACTTTGAATACAGATTGACTTTAATTAGTTTTCAATTAAAAACAAAAAAGAAGGCATTTCTGGCTTAGGATTGGGTTTATTGAAAAGTCAAAAAATAACTCAGGTAGCGTTCACTATGAGTATGTAGTTTTATTTATTTCATTTATTTATTCTACTCCCGTTACTAAATAGTATATTACAAAATAAGCTGTTTCCAAATTTGAAATATACAGAAATTAAATAAAACTATAATAGAAGCAGACAGTGATAAGTGGTAATCAGTCAATTTTAAAATATTTACAATTAAATATCCCGAATGTTTTCTAGAAAAAAATAATAGTATATTACATAATAAGTCAGGAAAGTGATGCTTTACTTGACGAAGCGGTTTGAAGTACGAGGCCGTCAGGCCGAGTATTTTAATTCGCTGAGTCAAGTAAAACACTTTCGTGACGTATTATGTATACTATTTTTTCTGAAATCGTTCATATTTATATTTTATCAATATAATTAATAATAAATATTTCAAAATGTTTAATTTTTTGGTAAGAATCATATTGGCAGCAAACTACATATCCAAGGTGATAACAAAAGTTGTTGAAAACAATATCTTATATGAAAAATCTATTGAACATATTTGTGTCAAAAGTAATATTGTTGACAGAGAAGATTTCTTTATAATGTTGACAAATATAGATGAAAATGAGTATGAGGCGGTATTTTCAAGTACTCCTCCTGAAATCTTAAATCAAGCAACTGCGGCTGTTGAAAATTTATTACCGAGCAAGTCCAAAGACCGATATGATAAAAAATATGAAATTATCATGGATTGGGAAAAGCAAAATAATTTGTCAGCAAATGTGCTACTTGCTTATTTTATTTACTGAATCTCCAATAAATTTAGCTTCAAATTCGCCAGTGTCATACATAAATTTTAGTAATTTAAGCAATTGTATATTTAGTATTATGTAATATTATTGATAAAAATAAATAAAAATGTTATTAAATTTTTTAGTTATTTAGTTTATTTATTTGAGTCAGGTAAACACTTACTTTCCATACTAAAATGCGTCAGGAAAGTAGGCATTTTCTTGACGATTTCAGAAAAATGTCATTTAACGTACTGGTTTACATGTCTCTAAATAACATCTGAATCACATGTTGATAATCCATGGCTTCGAAAGTTTTAGTCCCAACTGAAGAGATTAAAACTTTAAATTTATTTGTTGTCTTAATTTGCGACCTTAGAAAAAGTATAGTATGTGACTCGATTTATAATTTTTTTTCTATACTCGTTTTTTATAAACTCGTAATTAAAGAGAATTTTATAAAACTTGTTACATAATATACTATTTTCTACTGCCGTTATTAAAGTGTCATTTAACGTACTGGTTTCCATTGTGGTAAATAACATCTTAATCACATGTTGACAAGCCGTGGCTTCGAATGTTTTAGTTCCGGCTTAAGATATTACGCACGGGGTGAAGTTAGCTTCAGGCATTTGTCGCTTTAAAATAGTTATTTTTGTATTAAGTGCGCAAAATGAGTGTTTTTTGTTACGCGTGAGAATGTTACTTTTAGTAACAGGTCGAGACAATAAAAGTCATTCGAACGCGCCAAATAACAAGAATTTTGCCCACGAAATACAAACAATAATTTTTCTACTACTGTTAATAAAGAATAATACAATAATTATTGATTTATTTAAGTAAATTGAAGGAAAACAATCAACAATAATATTAATTTGATACTATTGATGTATTATAACTAATGAAACCTGACAACAAATAATTTAGGAGCGTGCGCGTGATACTCATTTTGCGCACTAGAATACGAAACAGTGCACAAAATACACATTTTGCTCACTTGAGTGCAAAAAATGCGCAAAATACGCGTTGTCATGGTAATGTAAATGATGAAAATATCACGTACTTCATGTATTGATATTATTGAAAAAAATTAATATTTTTTGACAGTTGTAGAAGAAATATAATAAAACTTAAAATTATTAGTTTTTATACATTCGTAACTAAAGAGACTAAAACTTGTTACATATACTTTTGACTATGATCTTAGGTTCATTTTTATGTATATATTTGACTTGAAAATAAGTCCAATCCTCGGCCCGAAACGTCGTCTTCTTTTGTTTTTAATTGATAATTACCTAATAAAATTTAAGCCGTATCCAAGAGAAATTGAAAAATACTTGTTTATTATTTTCCACTACAATATTATTTTCGGCTTAATAAACTCAATTTCAAATTAATATTCTGTAATAGGAATAAGATCAATATTTTCATTATACTTGTATTTTATAAAGCTGGTATTTTTTCAGTATTAATTTTATAAAACATATTTTAAAATGAGGTTACAATAAAATATCCTTCCTATAGATATTTTCTTTTCCTATTAGGAGATTGCAACATTTCAGATTATTTTTTAATTTAAAACAATGCATTTTTAATAACAAACAAATAATACACAAAACATTTGAGTTATTTCTTAAATTTAAATTGCCATTCAACCATAATATAAATTTTTAGGTTATTATTAAGTTTAGCTACTTAGTTATAATGAACTTTTTTGTTGATCTCAAATAAAGCTATCGGATAAAACTATACGACGTTCCATTAAAAATATTGCTTTTTATTATATGATTCGCTTATTTGATCTTCAGTGTTTTTGAATATTATATCATTATTTTAGTTTATTTAACCGACTTTCAGTCTTTTCAAACAAAAAAGTTAATAATGATGGACGGCTTATGCTAGACAGTGTATACTATAAATATAAACAGAAAAAAATTAGTAAAATGAAACATTTATTCACTTTAAATTTATCAATAATTGATGTCAAATCTAATAACTAAATTACGAACATAAATTGACAAATGAGTTAAATGCAACTGTGTCAACGAATTTCATAAATAATTTTGTCCATTGATCGTTCATTAATGTGTTTCATTATTGACTCTTATTAATGTTTGACGTTTATTAATACAATTTTAGAAATTCTTGATTAATGAATTCTGACTTACTCCAATAAATTTCTTCTTATTTTATCTAAATGTATATATATATACATACATAACATCACGCTATATCCCATTAAATGGTGTAGAACAAACCCCTGAAACATTCGCAAAATATCCACTAAAAGATTCATAAAAAAAGTCAGTTCACGTAAACATTCTCATCCTGACACACGAAACTCGTTTCAACCACATTAACACTTCCTACATACGAACTCTTTCCTCTCTCACAACCAAAATCCATTATCACGCAACTAACCTTCATTCACATCCATCCATTCGCTCACGTACACCTGTTTCGTAAATCTTCACTTATGACGCCCACTTCTTTAACAACGAATCTATAAAGAAATGAAAGCAGTATCGCCTGCGCTTGTTTAAAAATACATTTTGCAGTTAGACACTGTAAGAAAAAAGATGAGGAAGGAAAGTAGCATCTGTCTGCGCTTGTTTTTGGAACTGAATCTAAATGTAAAATACAAAATGTAAACAAAGTGCTGTTACCAAACTTTAACTTATTTAATTGTTATATATTAAGTTATTATTAATAAAATATCAAACTAAACACTTCTCTAAGTCTCACAAAATTCAGCCTCCAAGTCACCTTATGAGGGCATAATCAGAGGCTGGCCAGTACAGTTAGTAACCATAGACGCGTTTCGCTCTTATTAGAGCTCATCAGTATGGTATAACTCACTTCTTCACCTAGAACAAAGTTCATGTGAAGAAGCTGGTGACAAAGAACTGTGCCAGCAGAGAATAATGTCATCTTACCTGTTGTTAGAGATCTTATTCTCTGCTGGCATAGTTCTTCGTCACACAGCTCCTTTATGTGAACTTTGTTCTAGGTGAAGAAGTGAGTTATACCATACTGATGAGCTCTAATAAAAGCGAAACGCGTCTATGGTTACTAACTGTACTGGCCAGCCTCTGACGATGCCCTCATAAGTTGACTTGAAGGTTGTATTTTGTGAGATTTAGACAAGTGTTTAATTTGATATTTTATTATTAAACCTAGTTTCACAGAGTGACAATTAATTTTGTCTTTGTTGTTTTTTTATTTGAAATTATTATTGTTTTGTTTTTTGGCAAACATGCGAGATATTATACTGAAACAACAGATGCAGTCATATGATTCTGATTTGTGATTGTAAACTCGTTGGAACTAGGATATATCCAGGACGAACTATCGATGAGTTGAATATTTAACGAGATAACATGACGTTTCATTTGCAAGTGATTGATTACTCTATCAGCCAGGTATATGCAGTCATTGCAGACACATTATGCTTTTATAAAATATTCTTTTGTGTTTCCTTCGCAAAGTACTATTATTATTACTGGATAATATATGCAAATAAAAATTTCATTTGGGGTAGTTTATTATTTATTATTTTTATTATTTATGTTACGCTGTACAACAGGAACTTAATCCCAATTACAACGTTCATGTGAAGAAGCTGGTGACGAAGAACTGTGCCAGCAGAGAATAAGATCTCTAACAAACTAGTAAGATGACATGAGAAGTTTTGTGGAACTGGTCATGCCATCTACCGAAAAAAAGGGAAAGCTACGCAATAGCAATTTAAATAAAAACAAAGACAAAATTAATTGTCATCCAACACTTGGTGAAACAAGGTTTAATAAAAATATATTTTTATTAAATCTTGTTTCACCAAGTGTTGGATGACAATTAATTTTGTCTTTGTTGTTATTTTATTTATTTATTTATGTTACGCTGTACAACAGGAACTTAATCCCAATTACAGTGCAGGGTCCGCACTCATCGAGCCGCAGTGTAGTAGTTCATTTTTAGCTTGAGTGAGATTCGAACTCGGGATCTCCGGATGCGAATTCCGTATCGCTATCCACACCACCGTACTGACGGATATATATATAAAGACAGATTTACTTTAGAATGTTCCAAAGGGCCAGTGTTTTTTGCAATTTTTACAGTCGTGTCGATCGGGAAGCACTTGTTCTAGATTGAGTATTGCGTGCGGGAAGTATCATTTTGAAGGTTACGAGTATAAAAAGAATATTTACTGTACTTTTATTTTGAATGCTGAAACTATGACATTGATAAATATGGTAACTTAAGTTTTAATATGATAATAAACAATGTATTAAATATGTTTAATTTAATCCAGATTTTATTTACATTATTTTCCAAAAATAGTTTTTCCCCGTAATTTCACTTTACCATATAGTGGTATTCCATTTTACCCTACCATTTTTGCTCTTGCACAAAATGCAATAGGTCAACAAAAACCGATATAAAATTAAATGACAACAAAGACAAAATTAATTGTCATCCAACACTTGGTGAAACAAGGTTTAATAAAAAATATAAAGTAAACACTTGGCTATGTTTCACAAAATTCAGCCTCCAAGTCACCTTATGAGGGCATCGTCAGAGGCTGGCCAGCACAGTTAGTAAGCATAGACGCGTTTCGCTCTTATTAGAGCTCATCAGTATGGTATAACTCACTTCTTCACCTAGAACAAAGTTCATGTGAAAAAGCTGGTGACGAAGAACTGTGCTAGCAGAGAATTTTGTGAAACATAGCCAAGTGTTTACTTTATATTTTTTATTAAAATTAAATGTGGTAATGAAATCAATTCCTAATTTTGGCTATACGCTGTAGAGCCTAGTTGAGTTATTTATGCAAAAAAAATGTTCTTCAAATCAAATTTTTCTATTATTTTTTCTGTAGAAATAAAACAGTACTTCAAATACGGCGATATTTCTTATTTAAACTTACTTATAACAGTAAAAATAATTGTACAGTTCTGTATCAGCTATCTTAATATAAAAATGTAATATTTGCAGCCCGAATTGACAACGTCCTAATTGTTATTAAATGTTATTACTAGGGTTGTGCCGTGGTCAATTGACCGATCAATTGACTGGTCAATTGACGAAAAATATTTGACGGCCAAATAATACTGTAGCGAGTACGGCCCTGTTCCGTCTGGAACAGTCGACGCGTCATAGTCTACAGCGCGTTCACTGCTGTCTCGTACGCAATAGACAAGACCGAACCTGTTCGCGCTGCGTCATGCTTCTACCGTGTTCCAGAAGTACTCGTATGTTCTGGAATATCTTGCTCCAGTATATAAGGGAGAGTTTCGGCCGGCAAGATTCATTCTGTATTCGAAGTGTGAACAGTGCAAGTCGTTGCTAAATACTTTGTTGTGAATATAAATACGTTTTGAATATAAATATATGTCTTAGTAGTTGTACTACATTAGTTTCGTTTTAAATACATATTTTGTTAGTGTTTTCATTACTCGTGTTTTATTTAATAATAAACTTCACCGAACCCGAAATTGTAATAAACGTTACAATACGGTCAAATAATCTAAATGGAACCGCCACGACATCTGTTGTTCAATAGAAATAGCTACATACAATTATTACATGAATATATCTAGTTTGGTATTCTGGGTTCTGGAGAATTTGCTTACTTACTTTACAAATAAAATAAATACATACGAGTATTATTTCATTTCATTACGTCTTTTACTTTATTTTCCCCTTTATTTTGAATTTGATGTGGTTTTGTTTATTAGTTGTTGTTGGTTTTTCATTTTCAGTAATACTGGATGTAGTAAACAGTACTATATAAATAAATTACAATTTTAATTGTGATTTTTATTAAATGTTTCTTGGTCAATTGACCAGTCAAATAGTCGGTCAATTGACCGAAAAATATTTGACTGGTCAAATGCACAACCCTAGTTATTACGTTACCTTATATCTCAGAAATAGTTATATCACATTTCTACTCGAACAAAAATAAAATGCGCCATTTCTAACAGAAGACTGAATAATATTCATAGTTCCACAACTAGAAGAAATTTGATGGCACATTGGTGAAAAGACGCAATATAACTTTTACGTTTTCTTACGGAGCAGAAAGAACTGTTTACTATCTACAAGTTTTACTCTCTCTTTATCTAAAAATTTCAGTGAGTCTCGCAATGTCACAGTCTGAGAACCTATTGCATGCAACTGTAAAATTTCATTTGTTCAGACTGTGCCTTGGTGCAGCAGTTCTCAACCAATGGCCACGGAAATATAATTTTACTTTAATCTACATAAAAATAATGTTACATTTTACATTGATATAGCAGGGAAAGAGTTTCATTATTTTACATTATACAGATTAGTTTTTTAGTCGTATTTTTATTACTCGATTATTTAAAATATGAACAAAGAAAATTTTTTAACAAAAATTATTTTATATTAAAATGTCCACATATATGCAGTGCAAATTTTTCTATCAGGTTTTCCATTTTCGCGCAATGATATGCAACTTTATATTTTTAAATGGAACAATTTATATATTTTTGCAAAATTTTAGATTTAAAAACAGTTCTTATTCATTATAGTCCTAAAATGAGCAGTACAGAAAATATTCATGTTTTTATTAATAAATAATCACACACAAAGTATGCCAAAATTCGCTAAGAATAAGTAACAAGTTAACTAATTTGTCTTTTATTATTATTATTATTATTATTATTTACAAAAGCAGACAGCGGAGCTGATAAAGCTTTGCTAAAGATACATGAGTAGTATTTTACATAATAAACCATAGTATACATACTTAAAAAAACTAAAGAACAAAATAAATACTTAGAAAATAAGCGTGGCATTAAATTGGTAATAGCAAGTAAGATTTACAAAAAAGTTATACGATGTTACACATTATCAAAGTTTACATATTTTAAATATAAATCTAAAGAGTTCTTAAATATATTAACAGAATTGGCATTTACAATTTTTACATAATCAAACTAAATAAATTATATTATAAGAGAAATTGATAAACTAAGTTAGAGAAGCAAATAATAATTACACAAGGCAACATTTAGTTACAAAAAATCTGATGTGGACACCACATGACTTCCTTGTACACGTATTAAACTATAGATATTTTTTTAATTACACATATTTGACATTAAATCTTTTATTTTTTGTTCTAATCCATAGCAAACTTAATTTACAAAAAAATCAAAAAATATATAATATTTAAATTTAGATATCTCGTTTATGCAAAAAGCTAATTTAAAAATTCTTAATGTGCAAGACGCAGAATTTAATTCTCTAAAACTTTTATTTGCAGCATTCATTTCTAAAATTAAAATAATACCATTTTTTTCAAGGAAAACTGTTTGCAGCTTCATGTAATGTGCCACTTCCGGTTAGTCTATTTTAACCAAAATCTATTATGTTATTTCCATTGATATAGTAGTCTTATATACCAAATTTGGAAAGTTTTAAATTATATTTGAATATAGTTTTTCATGAAAATCTATTATAGGCTTCAAGTAAAGTACCACTTCCGGTAGTTGTATAATGACCAAAAAGGGAGGTGCACAACTAGATGTTATAACAGTCCTAAATATAAAGTTTCAATTTTCTACGGCTTACCGTTTTTGAGTTATGCGAGATACGTACGTACGTACGTACGTACAGACGGCATGACGAAATTAGTCAAAATGTATTCAGGGAGGGCCAAAACACTTATTTCCGTTGAAATCTGAGAACCGAAAATTTTCGCGATTACAATACTTCCTTTACTTCGTACAAGGAAGTAAAAACGAAGTAAAGGAAGTATTGTAATCGCAAAAATTTTGGTTTTCAGATTTTAACGGAAATATTAATTTTGACCATCCCTGAATCCATTTTGACTAATTTACGTATGTATCTCGCATAACTCAAAAACTGTAAGACGTAGAAAGTTGAGATATTGTATTTAGGATTGTTATAAGATCTTCCTTTTTGGTCAGTATATAACTTCCGGACGTGGTGCTTTACTTGAAGCTTATAATAGATTTTAATGAAAAATTATATTAAAATATAATCCAAAACTTTTCATATTTGGTATATAAGACTGATATATCAATGGAAATAACATAATAGGTTTTGGTAAAAATGAACTAACCGGAAGTGATGCATCACATGAAGCTGCTAAGAGTTTTTCTTGAAAATACTAGTATTATTTCGATTTTAGAAATAAATGCTGCAAATAAAAGTTTTAGAGAATTAAATTCTGCGTCTAGCACATTAACAATTATTAAATTAGCTTTTTGTATAAAATTATATATTTCTTGTTTTTTCTAATTAAGTTTGTAATGGATTAGAACAAAAAAAAAATGCAAAAATTAAAAATTTATGTCAATGTCAATTACTTCAAATATGTGCAATAAAAAAAATTAGGTATAGTATAGTACATGTACAAGGAAGTCATGTGGTGTCCACATCAGATTTTTTTTCAGATTTGTTGACAACTTCTCCTCTATTTTTCTCAAATGAACCTTAAAAGACCTCAGAATGACCTTAAAATGAGTTCTGAATGCCTTTTAAGTATAAGCGAATTCCGGATTCGGAGACCCCAAAAACTTATGTATGAATTGTTTAGATATTTTAATTCGCCTTTTATTAGTTTGACCTTCAAATGACATTGAACATGACATGATAAATCTTAACCGACTTCGGCATCGGAATCAACAACCCCCAAAAACCCATGGGTGCCTAGGTACAATCCGATGTTTTTTCTCAAATTAAATTTTGGACTGTGTGGACTGACAATAACTAATCTAATAGTTTAAACAAGTGAATTAATGGCATACTTTCTGTGTGTGATTATTTTAATACAAACAAGAATAGTTTCTGTACTGAAAATGAATTTAAACTGGTTTAAAGACAAACGAAAAAAACTTTTAAATTTTGCAAAGATTTATAGGTTGCAACAAAGACAAAATTAATTGTCATCCAACACTTGGTGAAACAAGGTTTAATAAAAAATATGAAATAAACACTTGGCTATGTTTCACAAAATTCAGCCTCCAAGTCACCTTATGAGGGCATCGTCAGAGGCTGGCCAGCACAGTTAGTAACCATGGACGCGTTTCGCTCTTATTAGAGCTCATCAGTATGGTATAACTCACTTCTTCACCTAGAACAAAGTTCACGTGAAGAAGCTGGTGACGAAGAACTGTGCCAGCAGAGAATAAGATCTCTAACAAAAAAGGTAAGATGACATGAGAAGTTCTGTGGAACAGGTCATGCCATCTACCGAAAAAAGGAAAAGCTACGCAATAGCAATTTATATAACAACAAAGACAAAATTAATTGTCATCCAACACTTGGTGAAACAAGTTTTAATGAAAAATATGAAATAAACACTTGGCTATGTTTCACATATATAGGTTGTTCCATTTAAAAATATAAAGTTGCATATAATATCCGTCATTATGGTGGTGTGGATAGCGATACGGAATTCGAATCCGGAGAACCCGAGTTCGAATTTCACTCAAGCTAAAAATTGTATAAATTATGACACTGCGGCTTGGTGAGTGCGGACCCTGTACTGTAATTGGGAGTAAAATCCTGTTGTACAGCGTAACATAAATAAATAAATAAAATAACAACAAAGACAAAATTAATTGTCATCCAACACTTCGTGAAACAAGGTTTAATAAAAATATATTTTTATTAAACCTTGTTTCACCAAATGTTGGATAACAATTAATTTTGTCTTTGTTGTTATTTAAATTGCTATTGCGTAGCTTTCCCTTTTTTTCGGTAGATGGCATGACCAGTTCCACAAAACTTCTCATCTTATTCTCTGCTGGAACAGTTCTTCGTCACCAGCTTCTTCACGTGAACTTTGTTCTAGGTGGAGAAGTGAGTTATACCATACTGATGAGCTCTAATAAGACCGAAACGCGTCTATGGTTACAAACTGTGCTGGCCAGCCTCTGACGATGCCCTCATAAGGTGACTTGGAGGCTGAATTTTGTGAAACATAGCCATGTGTTTACTTTATATTTATTTTTTTTTTAATAAATAAAATAATTGCGCAAAATGAAACATCCAGTAGAAAATCTTATACTGCAGATATGTGGGAATTTTAATTTAAAATAAACTTTGAAAACTAAATTTCGGTAATATTTAAAACACAGACCGATGGACCAGCTTGCCACATCCGATATTTGTTCCAAATTGTAGCCGTTAGAGAACTTCTGGTACATAACAATATTGACCGTTGAATCAGATATCAAAAAACATCTGAATAAAAACAGAATAAAATATGTCTCCTAACTGTTCTGTGTTAAGACGTTCAGTGTGCACTAAATTTTAACGATTATTCGATTCCAGATATCGTAAACCGATACTAACTTTCCTTAAAACAGCTTTGCGAATAGGGGCCAAGTTTCGTGAGAGATATATTAGCTCGCGCAGTTGCAGTTTCAAAGCGATCAGGGTTTATGCTGGAACTATGATGCGATTCCAATCTGAACTAGTTTAGATTGGATTATCGAGCGAGATATCTATTTACTATCGGGATTTTATTTAATTTATAGTTTTGTTTGGTACAGTTTTTAGTTTAATTTATGTAAATGTTGATAAAATTGTTGGTAATGAGAATATCATTGATATGGATGCAGTGGAAAATAGTTTTCCTTGAAGTTAGAAATTACATTTAGAATGTGCTGTACCTATATTACAAAGATACATACTTCGAGATCTATTCTTCTAAAAATACGTGTAACGATATCGTTGCTGTCGCTAAGCATTTTGTTAAATGACATTTGTAATAATATAAACAAAAAATCTGATGTGGACACCACATGACTTCCTTGTACGCGTATTAAACTATAGATATTTTTTTAATTGCACATATTTGACATTAAATCTTTTCTTTTTTGTTCTAATCCATAGCAAATTTAATTTTTTTTTTAAATAAAAAAATATATAATATTTCAATTTAGATATCTCGTTTATGCAAAAAGCTAATTTAAAAATTCTTAATGTGCTAGACGCAGAATTTAATTCTCTAAAACTTCTATTTGCAGCATTTATTTCTAAAATTAAAATAATACTATTTTTTTTCAAGGAAAACTGTTAGCAGCTTTATGTAATGTGCCACTTCCGGTTAGTCTATTTTAACTAAAATCTATTATGTTATTTCCATTGATATAGTAGTCTTATATACCAAATTTGGAAAGTTTTAAATTATATTTGAATATAGTTTTTCATGAAAATCTATTATTGGCTTCAAGTAAAGTACCACTTCCGGTAGTTGTATAATGACCAAAAAGGAAGGTGCACAACTAGATATTATAACAGTCCTAAATATAAAGTTTCAATTTTCTACGGCTTACCGTTTTTGAGTTATGCGAGATACGTACGTACGTACAGACGGCATGACGAAATTAGTCAAAATGGATTCAGGGAGGGCCAAAACATCTATTTCCGTTGAAATCTGAGAACCGAAAATTTCCGCGATTACAATACTTCCTTTACAAGGAAGTAAAAATCAATAAATTAATTTATCAAAGTGTTACCGTGAAAATAGATGAATAAAATTTTTAAATTTAAAGCTTATGTCGTCATTGAAAATGAGTTCTGAATCCGAGACAGACCTTATTCCTTCTGATATCGAAGAATCTGCTAATTTGCCCGTGAACTCTTTAATACCAGAAAAATTATTAAATGTATATAAATCCTAAAAATTTTAATAAATAGTTTTTTCCGGTATTTGCAAACATTTTTGAGAAAGTTCAATCTGTCAACATTCATTACGTAACTAGCTATGTAAAGAATTCCTTACATAACTCTTGAATGACAGTGGTCGTAGATAAAAATATTTACAAAATAACAAATACGTAAACTTTAGACAACAATAAACTTATACGTATTTTTCGTAACACGTGCACAGGAAGCACATTCTTATTCCTTAATTTTAGAGAGAGAAACACTGCTTTTCTCCTTAGGGAGAGAAATATTATGTAGTTTAAATTAACATAAAATATTTATTATTTGTTTATAAGTTTCAGGTAAAATCTTATACGTAACACGTCAGTAAAACGTCGTACAGGATTCATATGTTCTTTCAAGCATGAAACTATCTACTCATCCTGTAATTGAACGCTTTCCTGACTTTTCACGTAAATAACTATTAATTAGTTTATATTAGTTACATTTTATGAGCATTGTACAATGAGTACGCTCTGTAATTACTCATTTCCTTAAGACCTATAAATATCTATAAAGTGTCATTTACAGAGAAGGTGGAAATAAAGGATATTAAATGCGCGCTTATATCAAATAGTCACCTGGGACAGAACGAATGTATTATCAGTACGTCTGTATAAGTTTTTTTTTATAATTTAAGATTCAATTACGTGTTTATCACAAGGGTAAAATGTCTGTCCCTCTTACACCTTCAGTTCGCGCTGCAATTACCGTGCGCGAGTAACAAAGAATCACTTTACGATCTTAATACACAAATAACTGTTATAAATAAGTTATCTAAAACTGATATTTGTATAGGTAGTCGTCAAACTGGAACAAAAAATATATAAATGAACCAGTCCTGAATCAACATTTAGTCAGCATAAATCCATTCTCTTCCGAATACGGTACACCTAGTTCAAACAAATTCCTGTCAGCTAGTCACCACTAACCAGTTCTCAACAGTCAGCTAACTTCATTCCCGATCTCCTGACACTTGGCGTGGCCTCGCACCACCCACTAACACGTTGCACGTAGAGCACCGCGATATCGACAGAGCAGAGCCGACGAGGCGCTGAACGACGCGACGGCACAGAATCAAAGTGATCGGTGAAGCGGACAACCGGACGTCGGTACACAAGACCGGGAGGGGCGAGCGACAGCAAGGGGGCGAGATCTAATCAGTGGAACTGATTTATTTCAGATGATTTGAGGTGAAATGTGCCGGCAATGCCATCGGGAGAGCTTCCGGTCTGGGCAATGTGCTCAGTGCACGATGACCTACTCATATGAGATAGAATTTTGTTATTGTTCATTTCAGTTCAAATTAATGTTTAATAGGCTGCAGCTGAGTCAAGTTTATTGAATTTTATAACATATGTGGCTTTTTTCATAGGGTACGGTAGAGTGCTGCACTCACTAAAGCTGGATTCAGATGTAACATAAAATAATAACATATCGTAAACAATATTTGTAGGTTTCATAGTTCAAATTATGTATACGTACATACTAACTTCATGTTAGTGTGGTGCTCATATATTCAGTTCCATTTTGACATTTGTTACGTAAAAATTATGATGGATACAGGCGATATTATTTCTGCTATTATCGTATTATATACGTTAATAGCAATAACTCGAGGGGCAAAAACGCGTCAAATAAAAGTTTTAGGGCATAAAATTCTGCATCTAAATCAGTAAACAGAATTACTTTTATGTGCTTTGTAACGACAGAAATTAAATATGAAAATGTCGAAAATTACGTTAATAATATTGATAGCCATGGAATTAAACAAAAAAATCAATATATGCTTGACGTTTAATCTATCAAAGTCAAAACATCAACGTTTGACGTTGTGACAGGTAAAATGTCAACATTTGACGTTGGACCTGCAGGAGAAAATATTTATATTTTATAAAACATTCATAATTAAGTAGGCAAGTAAACAGTTTATTTATTTAATTTTAATATCAGAAGAAAAAATTATTTATAACAAAATTAAACTATACTGGACCTAATTAAATACATATTCTAGTCTAGAGCCCAAGTCCTTCGTAAAAATTACGGCACATATTTGATAGCTGCCGGGCTGTACTATTCCTGCATTCCTTTGCAATTCTTTGTTTTAGAGAATCCACATTTGGGTGCCTACTTTAGTAAATTTCATTTTTTAAACGACCCCACAGAAAGAAGTTATTAGGTGACAAATCCGGTGATCCAGCTAGCCATTTTATCTGTCACAACGTCAAACGTTGATGTTTTGACAGATAAAACGTCAAGCATTTTTTTTTTGTACAATTCCATGGTTATCAATATTTTCAACGTAATTTTCGACATTTTCATATTTAATTTCTGTTTTTACAAAGCACGTAAAAGTAATTCTGTTTGATGCCCTATAACTTTTATTTGACGCGTTTTTACTAAAAATAATTAGGGAAGCAGGAAATTGCAAAAAACTGATTTCCCATGTTAAAGTCCTATGACCGGCTGAACGAGTCACCACCCTGTATATATATATATTTAATTCGTATTATTTAAATTGTAATCCACAGCTTTTAAGATCAGTAATCAATCTATAATCGAAACATTCAATTCATTAAAAACTATTAAAGAAATCTTCGATGTTTTCGTACTTATATTACATACAAAGCCCTGATTCATAATTCACAATGAAGGACAAATGCAGGTAACATCACCTGAGTGTACAGTATTTATATGTAGTTTTAAGGACGCGGGTCGCATTTATAACCTCGGTGACCGCATCATGAAGTAGGAGCAAGGATATTGCGGTTATTGAACACTAGGAGGACTGAAGCGGAACCGGTACGCAAACTGGGAGATGCTCCGGTTCAACGCATGCCGTCACCGCAATAACCAATTATAACCGCTATTACTGCGGTTATAAATTCGCTTCATTGCTGTTTCATTCAGATAGATTCTAGTTACATTACAGCTGCTGTTGTTGATTTCATTAAATTGGATTTAATCACACTTTTTCAGACAGTACATTAAGAGGATATTATCCGGTACGAAAAATAAGCTATTTTTCTGGAACAAATGCTGACTGTATAATAGCACATATTTTATTATTTTTTTCACTATTATGTAAATAAAGGATGGAAATAGTGCGCTAACTCTGATTTTTTAATTTTTCATTCCTGGAAAATTTTTGTATTTGCGTTGGAAAATCACCTATTTTTGAAAGTAAATTAACCACAAAAAAAAGGAAAATTTTGATATAATAGTGAGATAGCGGCCTGTAAGGAACCTTTATTTATAACTATAGCAAATTTCAAGCATATAGGTTCATTCTTGTGGCTGTAGTTTGTTCCAGAAAATGATCGCTTTTCGAATACACCTTGCCTACTTTACAGACGCAAAAGTTGAGATTTTCACAGTGGGAGGACTTAACTTGCGGTTATCGTGGCCTGAATTGATGTTGGGAGCGAACTTGCTGCATTTGTTCTCAAATAATTCAACTATTGCCTGTTATAATCTGAAAAACGAATAACAATAGCCATTTATAAAACTAGTAAGGAAATGAAGGTTATTACCTTACGCATGTGAAATTTGCAGAACGAAGCGTAGCCGAGTTATGTAAACACATAAGTAAGGTGATAACTAAAGCCCGGATTTTTAGGCAATTGCCTAGATTCAAATTTTAATATACTTCAGGCAATTTCGTTTTTCTATACATAGGTAATATGTTTACGTGCAATGGAAGGTTTTTTTTTGTGCCTTAGAGCCTATTTTTTCTATATTTTGGTTATTGTGCCTATTTTACCTTATACAGCCTATTTTGCCTATTTTTGTTACCTATTCTAACTTTTATTGAGCAGACAAGGTTTATCATCTACTTCGTTGACTAATTCAGCACTCGACAAAGTGTTTCACCCTAACCTATAATATTTAAAGTACTTACTTTAATCAAGTTTTTGTGTGTGAATTTAAAATGCCGAAAGAAAAAATGTATTTTAGTCAAAATTTTACGTGGCAATTCAATTGTGTATTTGCCATTAATCAATGGAGCTGAGGTAACTTTAGACGATATGGCTAAATATAAGAATGCCCCTGTCACATTTTGTGATGTCGGAACGAAGTTTTCAACTTACAAGCAAATTCTGACAGACCGAAGACAGTCCTTTTCCGAAAATTTCATAGAGCAATTGCTCGTAATATTTTGTGAATTAAAGTATACTACATAATTTGAATTTGCATAATAGTTAATAAAATGAGAACCCTACATTATTATTTTATTATTATTTTTCAGATTGCGTTAATTTTTGTTTAAAATGATTATTTTGCCCGTCTATTTTAGAATAATTACCGGCCTATATGCCTGCTTATTAGGGTGTTTTTAAGTGCCTAAATATCCGGACTTTAGTGATAACCTATTTCCTTACTAGTTTCATACAATATTTTTTCTACTTCCGTGATAATAAATACGAAAGAGCGTTTTTGAAATTATGAAATTTTGACATATTAATGACAGTTATAAATTCAAAAAATAAAAGAATAACACATCAGAATTCGTCTTCCAAGATATCTGTTGCTATGTTACCTCATTATTTCACTAGTTAAATAATGCAGTTCATTACCTAACTCAAATAAGTGAAATAAAATGTCTATTTCGTAACGGAAGTAAAAAAAAAATGATTTAATTTATTTTATTATCATCCTAGATATTTCTAAATCAATATTACAGTTACATAATTAAAATAAAATATGAAAATATAAATATATCATCACGCCTTTTACCTATTACTGGATGTGGCACCCTGCAGTAGCAGAACTCGGTAAGTGATATATTTCTTCGCTTGAAGTGCAGTTACCAGCTGTCAAATTACGGCCCCAAAAGATGATAGTGGAGCTCCAAGTATAAATTTAATTTGGTGAAAATCCAGGTACTCAAATCCACAAGCCGACTCGATACCAGTGAGCCATCTATTTTATTGTTACATAATCATTATTTTTACTTGTACGAAGTAAAGGAAGTATTGTAATCGCGAAATTTTTCGGTTTTGAGATTTCAGCGGATATATTCATTTTGACCATCCCTGAATCCATTTTGTATTCACGTCTGTACGTACATATGTATCTCGCATAACTCAAAAACGGTAAGCCGTAGAAAGTTGAGATTTTGTATTTAGGACTGTTATAACATCTAGTTGTGCACCTCCCTTTTTGGTCATTATATAACTTCCGGACGTGGTACTTTACTTGAATCCTATAATAGATTTTAATGAAAAACTATATTAAAATATAATCCAAAACTTTTCAAATTTGGTATATAAGACTACTATATCAATGGAAATATCATAATAGATACATCACATGAAGCTGCTAACAGTTTTTCTTGAAAAAAATGGTATTATTTTGATTTTAGAAAAAAATGCTGCAAATAAAAGTTTTACAAAATTAAATTCTGCGTCTAGTACATTATGAATGATTAAATTAGCCGTTTGTATAAGCGAGATATATAAGTTTAAAAATTATATATTTCTAGTTTTTTGTAATTCAAAAAATAAGAAAAAAATAAAAAAAATTATGTCAATGTCAAATTATATCAAATATGTGCAATAAATAAAAAATCTATAGTTTAATACGCGTACAAGGTAGTCATGTGGTATCCACATTAGATTTTTATTTTGTAAGATTGGTCAAATTACGTCAAATATGTGCAATAAAAAAATGTAGGTATAGTATAATACGCGTACAAGGAAGTCATGTGGTGTCAACATCAGATTTTTATTATTGTTTTTACGTCATTTTCGTAGGTGGTTTCAGGCTGTAACCAGAAAAAACCATAATTTTTTTTTGTATTTTCGTTGTGAAACCCCTAGCAACGAAAAGATTAAATAATTCATTAACGTATATAATTTGTATGATTTATTTATTTATTTATATATGTTACGATATACAACAGAAACTTAATTCCAATTACAGTACGGGGTCCGGACTCACCGAGCCGTAATGTTATAGTCCTAATTTTTAGCTTGAATGCGATTCGAACTCGGCATCTCCAGATTCGAATTCCGTAATTTATATAGATTTATTAAATATAAAATATTAAACAAGCGCAGGCGATGCTGCCTTCATTTCTTTATAGATTCGTTGTTAGAGAAGTGGGCGTAAGTGAAGATTTACGAAACAGGTGTACAGGAGCGAAAGGATGAATGTTTGTTGCGTGATGATGGATTTTGGTTGTGAGAAAAGAAAGAGTTTGTATGGAGGAAGTGTTAATGTGGTTGAATCGAGTATCGTGTGTCAGGATGAGAATGTTGACGGGTTCGTGCTACCCCATTTTATGGGATATAGCGTGATGTTATGTATGTATGTTATTAAATATCATAACCACTCGTTTATATTAGTATTTATGTACGTAAATGTCAAGTTCTATTTAAATTTATTTTTCATTTGTTTATTTCAGTGAATAATGTAAATAACGTCAAATTAAAATGTAAGTAGTATTCAGTTACATTTCTATACGGTATACAAACATGAATGAATTTTTGATGGCTAAATACAATTATAATTACATTGCTAGTAGTAAAATAAAATTTAATTTTAAGCAAATATTAACATACGTGCATTATATACACATGTTTAATAAGTGGTAAAATTCGATATGTAATTAACATAATTAATATTAATGCCTCTATAAATGCAGTTTACAAATTTATTATTCGAATTCATTGCGTTTAACATTTTTGTTTAAACATTTTATTAACTAAATTAAACCGTGTTTTAAATGATTTGCGTAATATAATTGGTACTTTAATAACTTTAAACTAGATTACATCTGCAACAATATTAGTACATATTTATTTTATTAATTGATATTGTTTTTGATCAACATATGTTCTTGTACCAGTGACACTAAAAATGTTACGTCAGCCCGTACGTTTCACCTTAAATTTGAAGTTTTCGTATTTTTCTTTTCTTTTTTGTTTGTACTTTTTGTTTTAATTTTATTTTATCTTAACAATTTCATTCAAATAATGAAAAGGACATAATTAAATAATTATTAATAATAAATAAATTAACTTTTAGGAGTATTCGAATATTCGAGTACCTCGAATATTCGAGATCTGATTATTATTCGTATTCGATATTCGAATTCGGGGAAATTTGATATTCGCCCATCTCTAATATATATATATATATATATATCATAGGGATTTAACATGGGAAATTAGTTTTTTGCAATTTCCTGTTTCCCTAATTATTTTAAGCAAAAACGCGTCAAATAAAAGTTTTAGGGCATCAAATTTTGCATCTAATTCAATAAACAGAATTACTTTTACGTGCTTTGTAACGACAGAAATTAAATATGAAAATGTCAAAAATTACGTTAAAAATATTGATAGCCATAGAATTGAACAAAAAAAAAATAAATGCTTGACGTTTTATTTGTCAAAACATCAACGTTTGACGTTGTGACAGATAAAATAGCCAGCTCGATCACCGGATTTGTCATCTAATGACTTCTTTCTGTGGGGTCGTTTAAAAAATAAAATTTACAAAAGTAGGCACCCAAATGTGGATTCTCTAAAACAAAGAATTGCAGAGGAATGCAGGAATAGTACAGCTCGGCAGCTATCAAATATGCGCCGTAATTTTTACGAAAGACTAGAATATATATTTATTATGTCCATTATAGTTTAATTTTGTTATAAATAATTTTTTCTTCTGATATTAAAATTAAATAAATAAACTGTTTACTTGCCTATTTAATTATTAATGTTTTATAAAATATAAATATTTTCTCCTGCAGGTCCAACGTCAAACGTTGACATTTTATCTGTCACAACGGCAAACGTTGATGTTTTGACTTTGATAGATTAAATGTCAAGCATATATTGATTTTTTTGTTTAATTCTATGGCTATCATTATTATTAACTTAATTTTCGACATTTTCATACTTATTGATTTAGATGCAGAATTTGATGCCCTAAAACTTTTATTTGACGCGTTTTTGCTTAAAATAATTAGGGAAACAGGAAATTGCAAAAAACTAATTTCCCATGTTAAAGTCCTATGATATATATATATATATATATATATATATATATATATATATATATATATATATATATATATATATATATATATATATATATATTAGAGATGGGCGAATATCAGAGCGAGTCACCACCCTGTATATATAACACAACGTTTCGACTAATATAATCTTCAATCGATACGTTGTTATATACTTAAAAAAATGAAAATAAAGAAAATGAAAGTTCTAAATTAATCTTTTATTAATAATTTACCATTGTCTACAACTTTCAAACAAACCCTTAAAACTTATTAGTAAATACTTAGATTAAATGATTATTTCAGAAGATAATATCAATATTCCTTATTTATTTCACAGCGTGTATAATCAGAGTTCACTACAATTTTTAATAAAATGAGAGGTAGCATTTTCCAAGTTCTGTTCTGTGGGTTACACAACTCAGCCTTGAGTATCCTCTGCGCGGGTGTAGAGCGAAAGTATAATAACGTTAGCAAAATCAATTTCCTAAAAACAGAGGCGACATTTATCACGCGACACAGCGTGGTAATCTCGCGCTTATTGACAGTGCTCCACCACCGCGCCGCGCTCCCTCTCTAGGAGGGAGTCTCAGCCTCCTTATCGACACGATAACGTGCACGCACCCGACTCCACGAGCACGGCGCGGCTGCTGTTGGTTCAGTCGATAACCGGCACCAGTCACTCGTATCCTTGTTGTTGTTCAACGAGACGACGAGTCAAGAACGCTGGATTAAAAACCTGATATATTTGAGATAACGTCATATGTTTATCTAGTTCCTGTAAGGGAAAGTTATTTATAAACATATCATATCTTATAATTGTGCAGCGTTTTGCTTTTCCTATTTAAGGATACTGTAACAAATTCACCTGTAAATCGTATTATGCAGTCCTATAACAGAAGTTACCAACATTTAGATTTATTTTCTTTATCATTGTCTAGATTTAAGACCGTATTGTAGCGCACATTAATATAATTTTGTTATTTAATTCTACTTGTATTGTAAAGTTGTAACTGTATTTTGAGGAGACCTTTCTGTTGATCTTTCTTATTGAACAAAAATAAATAAAGAAAAAAGACAACAAAAATAGAAGCTTGAATTTTCACAGTTTGTTATATCTACTTCTGGTATTTTTAGAAAATTCTAAAAAATCTAAAATCGAAATTACAAATGCTAAATATTCTACAATTCATAACTTTATTTTGATTGATTTATTTTAATATTTTAATCTAGGATGGTTAGGGTTGTGCCGTGGTCAATTGACCAAAAATATTTGACGACCAAATAATACGGTCAAATAATCTAAATGGAACCGCCACGACATCTGTTGTTCAATAGAAATAGCTACTTACTATTATTACATGAATATATCTAGTTTGGTATTCTGGGTTCTGGAGAATTAGCTTACTTTACTTTACAAATAAAATAAATACATATTATTTCATTTCATTACGTCTTTTACTTTATTTTCCCCTTTATTTTGAATTTGATGTGGTTTTGTTTATTAGTTGTTGTTGATTTTTCATTTTCAGTAATATTGGATGTAGTAAACAGAACTATATAAATAAATTACAATTTTAATTGTGATTTTTATTAAATGTTTCTTGGTCACTTGACCGAAAAATATTTGACTGGTCAAATGTACAACCCTAAGGGTGGTTGTTCGACGAACATTAGTTATGGGGTCCTGCATAGTCACAAACAAGTAAATTTGTCGTTTATATTGAGACCCAAAGAGATTGTACTAGAGATAATCGAAGAAAATATTATTGTTTTTAATGCCATTAAATCTGACGTCAGAACATTGCAATCTTTCTTTAACCATCTCTCTCGCACATCTAGTCTATTTAGTTTCTACTATTCAAGTCTTCTGTCTTTGTCTAAATGACAGTTAGTGGAAACCAGTACATAAAAGACCTTTTTCTACGATTGCTATGAACTGTTAACAATTACGCTCTCAATTGTCAACGTAAAGTTAACGTTTTCTGTGGAACAATCGAAAGATATCTTTGTCGCGCGTTTCTAATGGCAACACGCAAAAAAGATATTAAATGCGCGCGTTCACAATGGCAACGCTCGAATAAGATAATAAATGCGAGCTTATTTCAATAGTTACCAGAGATACAAACAAAACAGAAACTTGTCATATTGACAGTTGACAGAACGAATTTATTTTCAGTACGTATACGTTTTTTAATCATTTGAAGATGCAATCGTAGAAAAAAATATGTATAACGAACGTAAAATGTTACACTATTGCAGCGCGAGCCGAAGGCGATTGCTGCAATTACTGTGTACGAGTAACAAATAATCACTTTACGTTCTTAATACACAAATAAATATGTAATAACGGGAGTATAAAATAGTTATTTACATTGCAAGTCCGTTATACAGAAATTTACAGGCGAGCATAGAAAGGTAACGGGCGAGCAGGCTGGCGCTCTGTGTGAGCCTGTAAATTTCAATAACTAAAATGTTCAATCAAGGTAGACTTTGCAAATCTGACAGATTTTGTTTAATAAAAAAATATTTAAGTGTCAAACGTTTAAAATGAGATATGTTGTCATGATAACCAATGTCAACAGCCCGTTATAATTTGTACACGGGCTAGCACGTTATAAGTCTCGTAACCCCTAAAGACAGAGTTAAGTAAACAGTTCATTACAATTCAAATGTACGTAAATATATTTACCTATAATAAAAAAGGAAACTCAAGAAAGACTTGGTACCCGATACTTCAATATAATACCCAAAGATTATATATGTATTGGTACTTAGGTATGCTACTAGATGCTTGCATATATTTATCCGTTCAGTCAGTTGCGAAGTGTTCGCGGGTATGCATAGTATTTAATTTTATCAGGCGAATGACGTACTTCAGCACACGACTCTTCATGGTAACTGGAGTCAGTGGCCTGGCAAATCCACCATCTGCTAGATAACGCCAACTACTGCTCTGCACTCTACATTGACTCCTAATGAGATTCTTGTTAGCGTCAGCCCTCAGACACAGTATGGAGGTCACTAGAAGTTTATTTTTATTTTCAATTGAATGGACATCCTCTTGGTACTATGATTGGCATTTTAAGACTTTTGAAAATACCTGCTGTTAGACACTTACATATTATTTTAAAGAATAATACTTCAAATATAATTCTAAATAACAACAAAGACAAAATTAATTGTCATCCATACACTTGGTGAAACTAGGTTTAATAAAATATAAACTAAACTCTTGGCTAAGTTACACAAAATTCAGCCTCCAAGTCACCTTATGAGGGCATCGTCAGAGACTGGCCAGCACAGTTAGTAACCATAGACGCGTTTCGCTCTTATTAGAGCTCATCAGTATGATATAACTAACTTCTTCACCTAGAACAAAGTTCACGTGAAGAAGCTGGTGACGAAGAACTGTGCCAGAAGAGAATAAGATCTCTAACAAACAGGTAAGATGAAATGAGAAATTCTGTGGATCAGGCCATGCCATCTTTGTTGTTATTCAAATTGCTATTGCGTAGCTTCTTACCTACAATTCTTTACATAACTTTAATTGGAACAAATTTCTAAAGACTGAGATATATACAGGTTGGTGACTGAATCAGCCGATCATACGTGTTTTACATGTAAAATAATACTTATTCAAAGTCCTGCTTCCCTAATCGTTAGAGAGTAAAACTGTAAGAGAAAATAGTTATTTGTGTATTATGAGCGTAAAGTGATTTTTTGTTACACGAGCACGGTAATTGCAGCGCGAGCCGAAGGCTCTGTCAACTGTCAATATGACAAGTTTCTGTTTTGTTTGCATCCCTGGTAACTATTGAAATAAGCGCGCATTTAATATCTATTTCGCGTTTTGCCATAGGAAACGCGCGCATTTAACGTCTTTTTCGCGCGTTGCCATTGGAGACGCGCAAAAAAGATATTTCTCGATTGTTCCACAGAAAACGTCAACTTTGCGATGACAAATGGAAGCGTAATTGTCAACTTTTCATAGCAATCGTAGAAAAAGTAAATTTTATTATATACATTACTTATTTGACTAGTAAGTGATCTATATTGCAGCATTGCTAGATGTACATTTTAACTTTATTGTGTTTTAAATTATTTTACCGGTTTCAGGATATTAAATCTATGTTTACATGCATAAAAGTAGGCTGGTAAGTAAGTAATAACTGTATTTTGTACGGTAATATTACCATACTGACTTATCAAAACAGTCAAGAAAATGAAAATAAAACACAATGATAATATAACACTATTCATACAAACGGAACTCAAAACAACAATAATACAAAGATTACTTCTGCTTATCATAATATATATTAATTGTACAGTCTTTCAAATTAGAGATGACCACGTTATGACGTTTAAATAAAAACATACAGACCACAGACTTACTTGATCACCTTCTAAAATGATGACAATGACGTTATTCATCAAAGAATTTCAAAAAAATCATATTTATTAATGACGGTAACGTGTTTATATTCTGAAACCGGTAAACTATTGAACAAACCACGGATGTTATGAGTCATAACAGGTCTTAGATGTCTTAAAATCCTCGGATTTCAAACTGACATCTGCGGCTGTAATGATACTCATAACATTCCTAGGTATAGTATGTTCAAAGATATTCCGTTATGGCTTTAACTTACTAAGCCTGTGTTGAACCGCACACAGTAAGAGATTCTACCTGTTGGCGCTCAGGGTAGAATTGCAAAATATTTAAATTCGGAAATTTCTAATCTCTGTGCGGATTACGTATTTCAGATTTACTTGAAATAATAATGAATTCACAAAATAAAATTTTTGCTTCATTATCAATAATAATATTTGTACAAAATTCTCTGTTTCATTATTATAATATATATAAAAATAAAATTGGGAAATACTGAATACATACCTGTCCTTGCACCCCTATAAATGAAGCTTAAATCCCTAACAATAGACCCGCTGAGAGGGCCATAACGGAGTATCTTTGAACATAGTATATATAAATACTAGTACTAATAGATATATGCTTTTTTCCCTCTGAAATACTTCCGCGCGGCATTTAAATTAATTGTCCCTTATTCCTAAGGGTTTAAACTACAATTTAAGCAAATAAAAAAAAATACATTTGTAAAAAATTTTGGAGTGGCCGTACCCTTTAATATTTATAGTTTCAAAATTTAAAACGTTCAGTTTTTTTTTGCCAAAAGATTTGAAATAGTTTATAAAGAACAATTAAATGAATACTCTTATAGAATTAAATACCTAAATGATAATATTATTATATTTCTCCTAATAAAACGTTTAAAAGACTTTCAATTACATCCACAAACAAACCTAAAATTATAGCAAACATAAATCAAAATGTCAACTGTTGCCCCAAGTTATACTCGGTCCTGACAAAAATAATGAGACATAAAAAAGGTAGCAATATTAAAATAAATTTGAAAACACGGGTTTTTTTAATTTTACAGCAATATATGTTAGCTATTTTCTACTTAATATAAACATGTTTTCAAATTGCATGTTTTAAAATTTTAAACATCTCATTAAGTTATATGAAATAAATTGCTAAGGGAGATATTTGCCTAGTCTCTTAAAATGCAATACCATCAACGATAAAAAATTAAGGGAGAGCATCGTATTTTTATTCAATTTAAAGTTTACTTCATAAGCTTGAATCGTCTGATAAGTTTTTGGTGATATCTGCTTCTCGAAAGAAATACGCACTTTTGCGAAGTGAAAATTTCAAATTTCGATGGAGGCAATTCAGAAAGACATCAGTTCTCACAATACAATAAAACTTTTCCATTTCACTCTTTTAACGAAACAAATCCGAAGCAATTGTTCTGAACGCGTTTCTTCAATTAAAATTTCAGCTGATGTAATCTGTACTTCCCTGTCACCCCAGTCGCTCTCGTTGCCTCTCTACTTACTTGTGCCCTGGTTTTCCAGAAAGTTTACAACTTTGGAGGACAACGAATGGACTAAATATTTGACAGAGGAAATGATAAATATATAAGCGAATTAATGTTCGAGTTAGTGGGAACTTGCACAACGGACAAGTAACTTTAGTTTGTTACACAATATTTACAATTCGCTAATGGACTTGAATTTAAAATTTAGGTAATTGTGAAAATGTACGATAATTTCTTTAGTCCTTGGCATGTACTTAAAATAAGTACATAATTAAATTTATTAAAGATGCTTCTTAATATATTCTTAACTAACCTTTATGTACTTATCTGGACGTTGGACTAATTCGCAAAATAATATATATTTTTTCTACGATTGCTATGAAAACTTGAAAATTACGCTCTCATTTGTCATCGTAAAATTGATGTTTTCTGTGGAACAATCGAAAAATATCTTTTTGCGCGTCTCCAATGGCAACGCGCGAAAAAGACGTTAAATGTGCGCGTTTCCGATGGAAACGCGCCAAAAGAATATTAAATGCGCTCTTATTTCAATAGTTACCAGGGATACAAACAAAACAGAAACTTGTTATATTGACAGTTACCAGAACAAATTTATTTTCAGTACGCATACGTTTTTGAATAATTTTAAGATGCAATCGTAGAAAAAATTATGTGTGTACCACGAGCGTAAAGTGTCTTTGTTCCTCTTACACTATTGCAGTGCGAGCCGAAGACGAGAGCTGCTATTACCGCGTTCGAGTAACAAAAAATCACTTTACACTCTTAATACACAAATAACTATTTAGTTTTCACTTGAGTATTATTTGCTGTTTATTTCTTTGATACAAATTATATAAATTTCATGAAGACCGGGGCATAATGATACATAACGCCCGCTCCGTTAATATTTTGCTTTAATGTATATACGTAAGTTGTGTTCATAAATAAATATTTTGTTGTTCATTTAAATTTGTAGCGATCCGACATAGTAGTATCAAATATTATAAGGAAATTTAGGATAATTGGTGGAAACACTCTATTCATCTTATTTATTTATTGGAAAATCGTACACTAATTAACGACCAATAGAAACACTTATACGAGCATGGGTTACCTAGCAACGTCAAGATTTTCTTGGAAATTTTTCATTCCTAGACCAACCTAAGTGAAATTAATAAGTGGAAATTTTTATGTCAAATTTGACAGTTGGCCAATATAATGAAACGTCATATTGAATGTTTAGAAATTATAGTTTTATTTTAACGGTCAGTATAATCAAGAAAGCAGTAACTAACGCATATTAATTAAAATTAAAAACACAATTGTTATAAGTAATGCTTCCTTTGTAAGAAGAATCTGATAAAGTGTTAGCAGTAGAAGAACAAATGATACTACCAGATTCAGGATTTTTTTCATTCCTCATGCTTTCTATTATATTTTTATGATTTTCTGCAACCATTTGCATACCGAAGATTTACTTCTTACAGTATTCTTTGGTAATGATTCTTTTACAGCTTTATCAATATTTTGTAATGACAGGGAACCAAAACGTGACATTTTGCTCGAATTTTTCAGTAATTGTTTTTTGTTGTCAATAATTTTATTACGTTGCTATAGTTATACTTGTATTCCAACTTGATTATTTCGAATAAAATTTAAATATTAATTTATGTATTTTTGCTTTTTGTAGCGGTGTCGTTACGATTTTCTTACCGAATCTACATTCGAGCATTAATTCATATCCGGGAAATTTTTTGTCGTGCATTCCAACAACGTCATCGATTAATACGTTGTTGAAATGCACTCCTAAAAATTTCCGGAAAGAATTCACGCTCTTATGATATTATAAGTGATATTTTTTTTTCAAACGGATTTCATTTTGCGCAATAGGGTGCAAAATAATGTACAAAAAACGCGTTGTAATGGTAATGTAAATGATAAAAAAATCACGTACTTCGCGTATTGATATTAGTGAAAAAAATAAACATTTTTTGACAGTTGATGAAATAAATATTTTTTTCTAAATACGATACAAAACAATTGTAACCATGACGTTAAGTAAAATCATACAGACCACAGACTTACTTGATCACCTTCTAAAATAACGACAATAACATTATTCATAAAAGAATTTTAAAAAATTATATTTTTCTACAACTGTCAAAAAATGTTAATGTTTTTTTCATTATTATCAATACGCGAAGTACGTGAATTTTTCATCATTTACATTACGATGACAACCTGTATTTTGCACCCTAGTGCGCAAAATGAGTATTTTGAGCACTGTTTCGTATTCTAGTGCGCAAAATAAGTATCTCATATTATTGTTGATTGTTTTCCTTCAATTTACTTGAATAAATCAATAATGATTGTATTATTCTTTATTTACAGTTGTAGAAAAAATGTTTGTATTTCGTGGGCAAAATTCTTGTTTTTTTGGCGCGTTCGAATGACTTTTATTGTCTCGATTAACATTAACATTCTGACGCGCAACAAAAAAACACTCATTTTGCGCACTTAATACAAAAATAACTATTATTAATGACGTTAACTTGTTTATATTCTGAAACCAGTAAACTCTAGAATTAATGATGTCATTGCGAGAATGATGCTTGCTTCCCCTATGACGCCTTACACAATTAGTAATTTTGTGTTCATTTAATTTAACGATCCTGCAATAATTATAAAAAATATCATTGACATAAAACAGACACTAAACACCCAACAAACCCACTGAGTACGGCGGGTAAAAATGTGAGCGCATGTATTCTCAAATTTAGTAAAAATAAACATTGTTTTTATAGCTCTGGGGCAGAGGCCTTCATAAACAAAAACTGGGTCTAAATATTCATCGCAGGGAACACTGACAATTTCTCTTGTTCTACTTTTGGTTACAAAGAACGTGCATACGTTTTTATACGGGTAAAAGTGAATCTGCCGTAAACAAGTTCCACAATTAAGGCTGCGCGGCTGACTTTTAGTTCCAGCAAACGCCAGCAGAGGTTGCTGGCAAGTTTTCACTTCCTTCCTGTGTTTCCTTTTTCTTAGTTCTGCGCCGCTTGTTGTTCTTCCGTTCTGTGGGAGTTTTATGCGGGAGCTATGAGCTCTCTGTGTCATACGTCTTTTTTCGTTTGTTTTACTTTGTGATTCAGAACATTTTTATATTTTTGTATAATGAAAAAGTCATAAATAAATGATAACACTTCTAAGACCACTATTGTATTTCTTTAAAAATTTATTACTTATATCAAACAGATTTTATTGTACGAAATTGTTAGCAAAATCCAATTTTAATAGGGGCGTATCCAAGACTTATTCATTTTAAATGATGTCATAATCGGATACCATACCGATATTCACCTTTTTATGAAACCGTAACTGAAAATTTAAACCGATATTTTTGTTTTGAAATATGAAAACCGAAAACCAAAACGAAGATTTAATTATTTCTATAATCGAATAGACATTATATCGGTTCTAAAACTGGTATAAATATCGTACTGAAGCGAAAATATAAATATGAAGAAGAATATAATTTATTAGTTTATATTTTTATTAGGTTGCAGTCTTTACAGGCGTAATAGGACTGGCAACACATGAATGGTAGTATGTAAACAAGATTGACGTACGTAGATATTATTTTTGAAGGTGGAAAAAATAGAAATACAAATAATTTTAGAAAATTTTTAAATTAATTACATAAAAAATATATTTTACCTAATTTCGTTATAAAAACTCCTGTTTAACATCAATTTTTGACATTATGAAATGTATTTTTTTTTCATAACTGTCATTCGAGAGTTATGTAAAGAATTCTTTACATAACTAGTTACGTAATAAATGTTGACAGTTTCAACTTTCTCAAAAATGTTTGAAAATAACGGAAAAAACTATTTATTAAAAGAAGGAAGGTCTGTCTCGGATTCAGAACTCATTTTCAATGATAACATAATCTTTAAATTTATACATTTTATTCATTTATTTTCACGGCAACGCTTTGGTAAAATGATTTATTAATTTTGAAATATACTGAGCTGTCATAAACCTAGAATTTAATGTATTTTAATAATTATTTTAGCGAAATTAGATAAAATTTTGTACACAATACGTTATGAAAATGTCATATTGTTTGACTCACATAATTTGCAAAACTCGCTTCGCTCATTTTGGCAAATATTATGTTCGTCAAACAATATCAATCTTTTCATAACTGGTTACGTAAATAACTAGTAAAAGCAAAAACTTATCTAATTAATATGTTAAGTAGAAGTAATATATTATTTGTTTGATATGAGATGTAATTATATTTTTACAAATATACAAGTTATATATATATATATATATATATATATATATATATATATATTCTGTATATAATGACGTAAACATAACAATAACCTGAAAATTAACTGTTAGTTAGACGAAGACTGAAAGCGTGATTAGGAGAAAGAGTACTGAATAGACTAAATGTGCGAGAGATTAATGACATTAAAATCTCAAATAACATTTTTCTACAACTGTCAAAAAAATTTAATTTTTTTCACTAATATTAATACGCGAAGTACGCGAGTTTTTCATCATTTACATTATCATGACAACGCGTATTTCGCGCATTATTTTGAACCCTAGTGCGCAAAATGAGTATTTTGCGCACGCTCCCAAATTATTTGTTGTCAGGTTTCATTAGTTACAATACATCAATAGTATCAAATCAATATTATTGTTGATTGTTTTCCCTCAATTTACTTAAATAAATCAATCATTATTGTATTATTCTTTATTTACAGTTGTAGAAAAAATGTTGCTTGTATTTCGTGGGCAAAATTTAAACCTATATGTGTCATACAATTACAAGTTGAAAACAAACATAATTTGTTTGCCTCATAAGTTTCACAAATTCAGTTCATATTTAGTTTTTACTTGTACAAATATATAAAACTTTCAAATATATCCAATGTAATATTGAGTAATCGGTCAGAATAAATCAAATGTTATATATTTTTCTGATTTAATTTATTGTTATGTTATAAATGATCTAATGAATATTTAATAAATTAATTGTACTGAATAATAGAATGATTTATTATTAATGAAACAGAATTTTGGTTTTAATAAATGTGTCGAATCGCAAAAACAATTTATGTCTCTATTGTTCCTGTTCAACGAAATAAATGAAAACAGATTTTCAATTTATTTTTATTTCCCGTAGGCATTTATGCAGGTTTCCCAGCGCACATTTTCCAATAGTAATTTTATTTTGCTGAAATTTCCCGGGTTGAAATTAACTTTCTGATGCTTTATGATTCACAGTTACAACTCAAATAAAATATCACACGGTTGCAATTTATTCACATCACTGAAAAGTTTTATTGCGTAATGAAATTAATTTTGTTCTATTACCAGTTTAAAATTAAATTTTCGATTCATTTAAAAAAAAACCCTAGATTATTCATTTTAAAATATGTCCTATATAATATTGTATAGATTTATATATTATCTTGTACAATATAGATATGGATTCAAAATAAAATATATATGTAGATACTGTCAGTTCCATGTTGTCATTTTAAGGGTCTATAAATAATTAAAGACAATCTTTAAAAAATTGCAAATGGATAATAATGGCGCCTTTAATTTATACTGCTAATGGAGCTCAATAGAAATAACAAAATGTCTAATTGTTATTTTAAAAGAAATCTTATTTTGCTTTTTAAAAAGTATGTAATTAAATACTTATTTGAATTGCACTTTTTTGTGTTAGAATTTATAGACACCAGTTTTAATTAAAATTTTTTAAAAATAAGCTGCATCTAAACGAGTAATTATCCTAATTTTGCGTGAATTTTTTTACGTAAGATACGTGAAAAAAAAACGATTTTATTTTAAAGTAACAAATATTTCATCTAATGTACAAGCTATCCCTTTCTAAATATACTGCTCAAAATTGTATAAGGATATTTTAAAAATTAAAAAAGTAAAATTAAAACTTACATTAAATAAATAAAAGACTTATTAAATATATATTTATAAAATTAAAACTATAAATTATATTCAAGTATATCTAAGAAAAATAATACCTTAGGTATTTTTACAAATATTTGAATAGACTTTAAATATTTAATTTTACATTTAGGTTTAAAAATATCCCTGTACAATACTTTTGAGTAGCGTATATTTATTTATTTATTTATGTTACGCTGTACAACAGGAACTTAATCCCAATGACAGTACAGGGTCCGCACTCACCGAGCCGCAGTGTGGTAGTTTATATAATTTTTAACTTGAGTGAGATTCGGGATCTCCGGATTCGAATTCCGTATCGCTATCCACACCACCGTACTGACGGAAGGTGCTATGAAATGTATCTTCTCTATAGAGAGATTGACTTAAAATAGACATGCATTATGAGATATTTCACTTGTACTCTTTTAAAGAAATAGTTTCAGTATCCCATAATTCCTTGCAGTAACTTCGTGTTCCTAGTTTAATTTTCACAACCTTTACAATAAGTTTGAATTTTTTTAATTCTTAAGTAGTTTTGCCTTTCTCATAACAAATTTGACATGATCGTCTTATTTTGTAATTCTCCATACCTATTTTATGTCATATTCCGGGTAGAACATCATACCTGTGTACATAAGCGATTAACATGAAAAAACAGTTTTTCTGTGCGCATTGCTCCCCAAATTATTTTAGGCAAAAATGCTTCAAATAAATGTTGTAGAGCATAAAATTCTGCATCTAAATCAATAAACAGAATTACATTTACATGCGTTATAACGACAGAAATTAAATAAAAAAATATTAAAAATTACTTTCAAAATATCAAATAGCCATGGAAGTGAAACAAAAATAGATAGATGCTTGACGTTTGACAGATCTCCTGATTTAACACCTAGCGATTTTTTTATGGGGTCATCTTAAATGTAAAATTTATAAGCAACGCCACCCAAATATTAATTCTGTGAGAGAAGCTATCGTGGATGAGTGCGCTTTAATCACAAATAGGCAGCTCGCTAATGTACGACATTCCTTCTACAATAAACTTGGTTATTACATGGCTGAAAATGGAGGTTTATTTGAATATTTATTGTAATAATAAATTGTAGTGATTATTTTATTGAGAGAATTATTGTTTGATATTTGAATTATAAAAGATAGGTTATAATTTGTACATGACCAACCCTATAAGAAATAAACGTTTCATTGAAATGTACAATTGTTAATTTATTATTAAATTGTAATCATAGGTATGGAGTTTTTTGTATGAATTTTATTGAATGATTATTTTGTCGGGGGTAAAATATCAAATAGACAGAAAAACGTCAAGCATTTATCTATTTTTGTTTCACTTCCATGGCTATTTGATATTTTCAAAGTAATTTTTAATATTTTTTTAATTTAATTTCTGTCGTTACAACGCATGTAAATGTAATTCTGTTTACTGATTTAGATGCAGAATTTTATGCTCTATAACATTTATTTGAAGCATTTTTGGCTAAAATAATTTGGGGAGCAATGCGCACGGAAAAACTGTTTTTTCATGTTAATCGCCTATGTACACAGGTATGATGTTCCACCCGGTATAAAAAGCTGCTCTAAAACTATTTCTCGTAGCAATATTGTAATGAAAATTGACATACATATGTATTTTTCAGACGTCTTAGAAGGAACAACGTCCCTGCGTGCTGGCACGATGTCCTCAGGCGCATTCCCGCCATCGTATGGCGGTCACTGCGCACCACACTCCACATACATCCGGCGCTCTTCACCGCCGGGTTCACCAGGTCCGCGCAAGTGCTGCTTCGACAGCGCCGGCGAGGCGACCACCGGACCTACTGGCATTTCCGCTGCCATTGCCGATAAGGCTGTACCGGCCAGTGTGCTATGCTGCTGCTACTCGTGTCCTGGTGTGAAAAAGCGAGCCTCTGTGCTCGCTTCACTCGGCGTTTGTCTACTCGTCGTTGCTTACACCGTTATCGGCGCCTTTACGTTCATGGCTCTGGAAGGTTAGTGCAGCATATACAATTTCATTTAACTCTTTCAGGACGGTTAATGTACATGTACTTTCTGACACAGATGCTAATCACAACAGGGCAATATATAATTTGCAAAGACTTTATAAATATTCACAATTGTGCATCGTGAGCGTACATCAAATTTACATTATTTTACAGCTTATAAATCAGCTGACGGTCTTACTGGTACGTTACAGTACTTTCGCTCTTATTTGGCAATATAAATGATTGAATATTGTAACTATTTATCACTTTAAAAATGTAGACTGGTAGCTCAAGCTTCATTTTTGCTTATACAGGGTGTAACAGCGAAACCAACCACCGCCTATATTTTCTTTATTATTATAGTTACAAAAAAATATTATAAAGAAAAGTTGTAGAAGACCAAGGGGGACATCTGCTTAAAGAATAAAATAATTTTTTAAACCAGTAGTTCTCAAGTTACAACACAAAGTTATATTTTTTCAAATGGGATTATACATATTTTGTAAACCTATTCTATAGAGTATTTTTTTCTGAATTGAACCAAGTAATCATTTTATATCCTTACATAACAAAAATATTGAGAAAATTCAATTTAAAGTTTCGATAATTATTATTTAACATGACTTAAAACAGTAAGCTATGATCAATAATAAAACAAAATAAGTTCATTGTTATATATAATAATTAGTTGCAATTGTTGTTTTTATTGAGAAGATAAATTATGAGTATTGTATTAGGTAATTAAATGTTTATGGTTTATAATCATTATGTTTATTGATTTGTTATTGATCATGACCTACTGTTTTGTGTCATGTTAAATAAAATTTATCGAAATTTTACATTGAATTGTCTCAATATTTTTGTTATGTAAGGATATAAAATGATCACATGGTTGAATTCAGAAAAAAATACTCTATCGAATAGGTTTACAAAATATGTATAATCCTATTTGAAAAAATATAACTTTGTGTTGTAACTTGAGAACCACTGGTTTAAAAAATTATTTTATTCTTTAAGCAGATGTCCCCCTGGGTCTTCTATAACTTTTTTGTATAATATTTTTTTGTAACTATAATAATAAAGAAAATATAGGCGGTGGTTGGTTTCGCTGTTACACCCTGTATATTGAAAGTGTAGCTAGGGGAGCCTAAAATAATGTTTCTCCTTAATAAACTTAAACAAGATTTTTTTCAAAATTCGCAAAATTATGAACATTCATTTGTTATTCAACATCAGTTACTTGGTTACAAAATCGATTATTATTTTTATTAAAAATTACCGATGACACTAAAAATGTACTATTCTAGAAGCATGTCCTTAATTTTGTGAATTTTAAAACAATTCGTTTTGATTGTGAATCAGCACATCCAAATGAATATGCTTTGAAGTTTTTTACCCTTTTTTTTAACACCCTGTATAAAATAGTTATTAAATGTCTTGTATCGCAAAAATAAAAATGTAATTTTCACATTTGAAGACTTGTAATGAAAACCGGGCTAAGTGCCAAAACAATAATTCTGAGATAAATGGTTTTTTTTTCATTTATCGAATCTGAGAACATAACACATGCACTATCTTTCAGAATTTTTTTGAACTGTTTCTAACAATCCAGGCACTTAGCCCTCTTTATAGGTTGTTAGGCTTGGCACATAACACACGTTTCAGATTTAAAGTAAAATTTTAATATTTTGGCACTTAGCTCGGTTTTCATTACAAGTCTTCATTTAATGTTGAAAAAAATAATACATGTGGTAAAGAGCCATTGCAAAACTCGTACTATTGGAACCCTCTCTGTCTCTTGTACTCGCTTTGCAATGAAAACTTTTCCTCACTAGTATTACAATATACTATTACTACATACTATCCAAACTTTGCGGCACACTTTTTCTAGGCACCAGCCAGCAATGCAGGCCGTTCTGAAAGCGTTAATGTAATATCAGATCATGAATATATACACACATATTAATCGTTTCTTCAAAACATATTGATCAAATAATTCTGGAAAAGGTCTACTATCTTTATATTATTATATTAGTATTTGAAGTTACTAATAGTAATAAGCACAAAGTTCTTGAATCCAGTTCAAAGTCTTACAACAATCTATAAACTAATCAACACCAGTATTGTTAGTCCAGTGATCCAGAACCAATTTCATCATTATTGTTATCACAACACAAACTTTTAACCAGATTATACCAAACAACACCCGATATCAACTTCACAGTACTGTCTTATAACTTTCCCATTTCAACAAAGCATCAAGCAACTCTTATTTACCATTCCACATCTGAAGACTGAAGTGGCACGCCGCGCTGTTCTGGCACAGTGGCGGATCCAGGGGCGGGGTCATATGACCCCCTCCCCAAGCATAGACTTTTTTTAAATTTATTGGCTCTAATAACTATTTGGCCCAAATACATAATAATGATGTCATTATTTACGATAACTCAATTTGTTAAACAAATTACATAGAAAATATTATCTAAAAACTTAGAAATTCAAAGATAATTAAGAACTATTGTTTGATTTATTATTCTAATAAATAGCCAAAAACCAATATTTTGTGGGGATATTATTTCGACCCGCAGATGGGAGAGGTATTATATTTAAGACCTAGTTAAGTATGTGACTACCGACATTTGCACTTAGAAAATCAACTTCTAATTCAATAATTTTTGTATTCTATCGAAGAACCGTTTAGATATTGAAACTTTATTATTTAAAAAGTGTTGGCGTTCTTAGGAGAAATTTTTGAGGTGAAAAAATAATTACTTTTCCTCACCTCGTTTATAATTGTTTATAGAAAAGTAATTTTGCTTAAAGCTACACATTCTCCTACACCTAAAACATATTGTTAGTTAACAGCAGACAGTCGATACCGCCTTCATGATTCTGAGTTCAGCCAATTCCGTTAGCACTGTGTTTCAGCGGATGTGAGCCTATTGCCAGATTGACGTCGATAAAATCATCACTAAATTTGCAAAAAGCAAACGACGAATTGATTTTGTTATCTAAGTATATTCTAAAGATGATTTAATGTGATTTAATGCGATTCCAAAGACGATTTAATGTGATTGTAAAAATTATTTAAAGCAGGAATATAATATGAGCAAATGCAAATTTTTTTTTTTATATTTAGAGACAAAATTCACTCCATGACCCTCCCTTAATTCGAAGTCTGGATCCGCCCCTGTTCTGGCATGTCCACATCTACAATACAAGCAGGGAAACTTACGCCAGCGCTGAGATATCCAATTCACATCGCGATATTGTTTTTGTCATTTGACTGATCGATACGAGACCCTACAACTGAATTAACAACAAAATACCTTGGGCTGTTCTGTGTTTGATTATTAAAGTAACTTGGAGAAGTTTGTTGTTTTAATAGAAACTTTATGTTCTGAGAAGTTAAGTAATAGATTAATAGTTTCATTTTGATGGTAATGTTCTCAAAGTTTTAGATTAATAATTAAGACTGAATTATTTTTGGTACATACTTGATTTTATAGAAGTAGAAGATAAGTTTGCACCTAGGTGGTGTGTAATTTCATTAATTAATAGTAATTGAAAACTTTCAAGTTTTGCAAATATTTCATTTAATGCTTTAAATTTGTTGGTGTGAACGCTATCAGCTCCAATTGTGAGTGGAATAAAAATTAAACTATTAACGACAATCCTGTCCCAGTCAAGCTAAAAATTATATGAACTACAACATTCCGGCTTATTGAGTCCGGACAACTGTATTGTAATAAATAAATTGATTTCAGGAGGATTTAATTTTGAATTAGTTATTTATAAAACTAAATGGAGTTGAAACTTCCAAAAATGCTCACACTAATAGGAACGTGTAATAGTTATTTACGAACTAAGTGCGGGAAGACGATGTTCCCGCATGAGCGCATTTTTAAAGCACGAGCGACTGCAAGGAGCGAGTGTCTTTAATTGTGCGAATGAGCGGACGTAGTTTGTATAACATTTTACGTACATTTAAATCGTAATGAACTGTTTACTTAACTCTGTCTCTAGGGGTTACGAGACTTATAACGTGCTAGCCCGTGTAAAAATTATATCGGGCTGTTGACATTGGTTATCATGACAACATATCTAATTTTAAACGTTTGACACTTAAATATTTTTTGATTAAACAAAATCTGTCAGATTTTCAAAGTCTACCTTGATAGAACATTTTAGTTATTGCGTTAGACTATTGCAATTAATTTGATTAAATATACATATATTGCGATTCAAATGCACTTAAAACATTGTACAATGGTCGACCGTTAACTGACATTTACAGGCTCACACAGATAACAGGCTCGCGGGCGCTCGCCCGTTACCTTTCTATGCTCGCCTATAAATTTCTGTATAACGGTCTTGCAATGTAAATTTTTGATCGAGTACTGGTATTTAAAAAAATACATCTTTAATTTCAACTTGTGTGAATACTCCAGAATCTGCAAATTATACACAATCTTTATCAATTGCAAACCAAGCTGCTCTAAGAACTTTGATTTCTAATTGTCAACATTTTACTATAAATGTTTATAATAACACTTGTAACAATTGTGGCTCTTCCCAATCTAAAAATATTGTTTTTTAGTACAAATATCAAATCTAATCTAAAATAGATTAATTAATTTAAGCATTTTATGTTGTTATAATCCTACTTTTCCATTAAACTAAGTTATTATATTACATAATAAATGTTATATTCTGACAAATGTTAAAAGAATTTTAACAAATTTGTAACACACACTTGTTACGAAATAGGTAAAACAAAGGTAGTGGTGTGGGTTCAGGCCGAATTAAATACTACGCGAACGAACAACATATCACAAGTACTTTATTAATTATATATATGTATGAAAACACACAAACACAAAATAACAACATAAACAGTTAAGAAGCTAAACGATATATCAACAGACGAGTCTCGACCGGTCGGTCGTTGCCATCCTACTGGCCTGCGCTTTCACCCACGCGGCTACGGCCGGATAAAGTAAAATTTAGCGAAGTTGTATTTTATAAATTAGATGTTATTATTATCAAGACAGATTTATTTTAGAATGTTCCAAAGAGTCGATCGGGAAGCACTTGTTCCAGATTGAGTGTTGCGTGCGGGAAGTGTCATTTTAAAGGTTACGTGTACAAAACAATTATTCACATGACCAGAGTAGTAAATAAATTTTTACGGGCGAGCTGGAAAGTTTCTAGAGCGAGCGACGAAGAAGACTAGTAAGATTACTTGCAAGTGTACCGTGTACAAAATTTCATTTCCACCGTCACAGCGTTTTTTATTTAAATAATTTTTTTATTACCTTTACTAAACGAAACATTACATTTTGTAATCAAAGATGGTTGGTGTTAGAACAAATTATAGATAAGCATTGTGATGAAAAAACAATTACTGTCAGGTCTCATCTATGAGCCTGTAAAATTTTACAGGTCTACACTCTCTAATTATACTTTTACGTAGTTACTATAAATGCATATAAAATGTCATTTACATAAAAGATGGAAATAAAATTAGTAATTTAAGATAAATTAAATTTTATTGTTGAAGTTCAATATTATAAAAGATTCAGTTAATAGACTTTTCTGTATAATGGTTTTAATTATATTTAACATAGATTTTACAATGAGTTGAAATCTTGTAAAAGTCTTACATATATATAATAGTTATTTGAGTATTGTGAGCGTAAAGAAATTCTTAATTACTTAAACACGGTATTTTCAGCGCGAATCGAGGGCAAGAGCTGCAATAGTGCAAGAGAAACAAAGACACTTTACGTTCGTCATACACACATCATTTTTTCAATAATTACATGTTAAATTACATATTAAAGAACGTATACATACATACTAAAAAATTTATTCGTTCTATAAAAATAACAAGTTTCTGTTTTGATTGTATCTCTAGTGACTTTTAAAATAAGCGCCCCTTTCATAGTTAATTAATAATAATAATAGTAACTAAATAAATGAGTAATTACAATGCGTAGCCCTATAAGAACTATTATACAGGGTGTTAAAAAAGTTCCGGGACGGTGAAATATCTCGAGAAATACACATCGAATCAAGAAACAAAAAAATACGTGTTTCATATTTTGCAAAAACCTATCTATGCATACCAAACACAAACCCCAACTTCCACCCCCAAGGGGTGGGGCGGGAGGCAACTTTGAAACCTTAAATGGGAACCCCCATTTTTTATTGCAGATTCGTATTTTTGCGAAAAAAATAAGTTAATTTTATCTGAAACTTGTTTTCCAATTCGGAATAGATGACACTCTAATCGCAAAAATAAGTTTTAACATGATTCTAAAAGAAAAGTAAAAAACGGTGTATCACAAGAAATAAACATTGAATCAAATAAAAAAATCAACATAATCACAAGTAGCCACAAGCCTTTCACCGACTAAATGCTTGAAATACATTTGCAAAACGATTTTATAAAATAAACGTTAGTTTATTCCTTTATTGTTTTTTGGGGTGACTTTTTTTCGGTGAGTCCCCTTGTGATGTAAATTTCTCATTCATAGAAGCAGTAATTAAAAAATACTAAAATCACCTCTCTCAAACTAACTGTTACTCTGTATTATACATAAGATCTGTTTTGTTAGCTTTTATTCACATCTGAAGATGGCATAACAGCCGAAATTGTTTGTTTTGGGAAACAAAAACCAAGTGTTTTTCATGTTATTTTTGTTATTTTATAGTTGACATATGTAATAGTATATTACATAATAAGTCAGGAAAGTGATGCTTTACTTGACGAAGCGGTTGTTTGAAGTACGAGGCCGTCAGGCCGAGTATTTTAATTCGCTGAGTCAAGTAAAACACTTTCGTGACGTATTGTATACTATTTTTTCTGAAATCGTTCATATTTATATTTTATCAATATAATTAATAATAAATATTTCAAAATGTTTAATTTTTTGCTAAGAATCAAATTGGCAGCAAACTACATATCCAAGGTGATAACAAAAGTTGTTGAAAACAATATCTTATGTGAAAAACCTATTGAACATATTTGTGTCAAAAGTAATAATGTTGACAGAGAAGATTTCTTTATAATGTTGGAAAATATAGATGAAAATGAGTATGAGGCGGTATTTTCAAGTACTTCTCCTGAAATCTTAAATCAAGCAACTGCGGCTGTTGAAAATTTATTACCGCGCAAGTCCAAAGACCGATATGATAAAGACTATGAAATTTTCATGTATTGGAAAAAGCAAAATAATTTGTCAGCAAATGTGCTACTTGCTTATTTTATTTACTGAATCTCCAATAAATTTAGCTTCAAATTCGCCAGTGTCATACATAAATTTTAGTAATTTAAGCAATTGTATATTTAGTATTAACATTATTGATAAAAATAAATAAAAATCTTATGAAATTTTTTAGTTATTTAGTTTATTTATTTGAGTCAGGTAAACACTTACTTTCCATACTAAAATGCGTCAGGCAAGTAGGCATTTTCTTGACGATTTCAGAAAAATATAATGATCATGTTTCCAGGCGGCGTGCACCACGACACCCCAATCGCCGCATCCAAACACCCAGCGTCACATCATCCCGCTATAGCGGAGCTACGTTCAAGCACCGTGGACCGGCTGTGGTCCATCACAGAAAACCTCAATATCTTATATCGCGAGAACTGGACACGGCTGGCGGCCGATGAGGTGCTGGTGTTCCAGGAGGCGCTAGTGCGCGCGCTATCCGGCTGGAGCGGTGCCGGCAGCGGACCCGCTGCACACACCGCGCCCACCGTACTCCTGGACCACAAGCACCGCTGGAGTTTCAGTTCTAGCTTCTTGTACTCTCTAACACTCATCACCACCATTGGTAAGTGCATTCATTATTCTAGCAATTCTAAGTAGGTTCAGATATTAACTGAACATTCAGAAAATGAACCATAGTTACTATCTTAAAAACAGATTTATTTAACATAGGGAAAAACCTTTCAGAATTCATATATATAAATAAAAGGGGGCTTCTGGTTTAATTCTGTATATATTTAAATTCAAAAACTCGACGTTTCGGTACTTTAAACAAATACCTTCATCAGGACAGAAATACAAATAAAATAACACATAAATGACATAAAAATAAACAAATGACATAAATAAAAATGACAAGTAAAAAGACAAAAATATGTAATTTAAAAATTATAAATTGTGAATCAATGGAAGCCAAGCCTTATTTAATTCCAAACCATCACAATTGTTAATATTATTTTCCTCCTTGCAAATTTCAATAGCTTCTCTTATAAGTCTTCCGGTGAAACTTGTAGGTCTCGCTAAAATTTTGGTTTCTTGAAAGTTAAAATGACATGAGGAAGGTATTAAGGGCGTGAATTTGCAATTAACATACGATTATTTACAAACAGTAGCACCAACAAGTGTGGAATCAGAAACGGCATTTTCAGCCGCATCTCAATTATGCACAAGATGAACTGACGACACATTCGATCATATTTGTTTACTAAAAGATTATTTTAATTCCATTAAAGCAAAAAAGTCAAAGTTTATATTGTTGATTTTACATATATAGAATTACCTATCTTTTTTTTTATGTTCAATTTTATTTATATTTTATAATTATTAAAATAAAATGTTAATTTTTGATTAAATTTGACATTCCCTTAAACTATATACCACACGCACACACCACATCCTACTGTAAATAAATGTTAAATAGGTTCAATTTTTAATAATTTATCAATACCGGTATTAATACCGGTATCCCGATTCTCAAAACTATAATACCGAGATACCGGTATTGAAATTTTTGACCGGTATTGCATTCCCTAGTAATGATGTACTATATTTCTATATTAAAAATCATTTAGTAAAGTACTAGTTTTCCACATCGCAACCATTACTGCCTAGCAACGAATGTTGCATGTGAAGCTCAGCAGAAGTCATTTTTATTTCCTGGAGCCCAGTCATCAGCTCCAGTTACAGTTCAGTACATTTATTTACATTACATTTTCCATTGTCAGAATTTTTGACTTTTTGGGTTCATACAGGGGTGCCGAGAGGAAAAGCGGGCCCCGGGAACAAAAAATTCGGGCCCCCTTTAACTTTGAATATTTATTAATTAAATATAAGATACAAAAAAAATATATATTTATAAATATATGTATGACAACAATAAGAATTATTAATATCTAAATAAAGTTATAACAATATAAAGAAAATTAAATTTAAAATTCTGAGTTAATTGGTGCAGCGATGTGTATTGTATACTCACTGTATGACTATCTAATATCTAGTTGCATATTCGATAAATGCAGGGGATACCAAAACAGCACTACGCACAAATGTATAGAGCCTTTGCCTATGTATGTTGTATACAATGTAGTAATATAAGAAACAAAAATGCAACAATGTAATAATGTACTTTTGAATAGTGTATAAATTTATTTAAAATTTGCAACTGGGGCCCTTGATCAAGCATTTCGTCATTTAGTACTTTATACAATGTAATAAATTGTTGGAAACGTGTATCAGACATTTCGTTATACATGTTTTAGTAAAGAATATAAAAAATTGGTGAAATAGTAGAAAATTAAAAGCAATTTATAAAATAGCATCACATCCGGGCCCTTTGAATTCCACGGGCCCTGGGTATTTTACCCCCCCCCCTACCCCCCCTCTCGTCGGGCCTGGGTTCATACTTAACTTTTTAGTGCTTCAAACAGGCAACTAACGTCTTATATTTGGAAATATCCACATTTTCATTGCCTGTAACGGACTTTTAATCCTGGAGTACATAGACCATAAACTGGATGCTTTTAAATTCTTAGCCGGTAATAAAGAATTTACAATAATGAAAACAGTTTTTTTTAGTTTTTATCATTTACCTTTTCAAGAAAGTTTCTTCTCTCCATTCACAAAATAAATATTTTTCTGGAAGCAAACTCGATGAATCTTCTTTAGCTGCATTTCAAATATCTTCTCCAAAAGAAACTAGGGTGTCCGAATTATTATCTTCGGCTTCCATCTCGCATAATTCGAATTTTATATTTTGACAGTATTTTTGTTTGTTTATAACACCTTGTTTTAGTTGCTAGGACAAGCCACCTAATATTTATTAATTATTAAATATTTGTCAAATTTCAAATATGTCAACATATCCAAGCAAATTGCGTATGGCTGTAAGGACTTACTGCGCTCGCACTCAAACAGCCATTATATACAGACTGTTCATTGTATTTTGTGGACTTATAGTGGACAAAACAAATTAAATAAACACCATATATACAGGGTGTTTCAGGACTAGTGTAACAAACTTTAACAGCTTATTCCTGAGGTAATTTTGAGCTAAAAATGTCATATGAACATAGGTCCCATTCCTTCTAGTTACCGAAATACAAGAGGTTGAAGTTTTATAAAAAACACGAAATTTTCAAACTTTTGTAATCAAGATACTTTCGGAAAACAAGAGTTTTATTGAAAAGTCATACCTTATTTGTCTTAATTAATTTTATTTATTAATATTAACATGCATACGAGTTCAAGGCGCTCATTTTGAACACTTGGTGTAATTTTTTTAAATTTGTTATCTTATTTCATATCGTGTTAACATATTCTATGTTTGGTTATGTTGTTCTGTGTCTATTTAATTGTGTCATTTTATGTTTTGTTCTCTAAATCGTATTCGTTAATATTAATAAATAAAATTTAATAAGACAAATAAGGTATGACTTTTCAATAAAACTCTTGTTTTCCGAAAGTATCTTTATAACAATTTGAAAATTTCGTGTTATTTATAGAACTTCAATCTCTTGTATTTTGGTAACTAGAAGGAATAGAACCTATGTTCATATGACATTTTTGGTTCAAAATGACCTCAGGAATAAGCTTGTTAAAGTTTATTACACTAGTCCTGAAACACCCTGTATATATATATATATATATATATATATATATATATATATAGGGAGTTTTTTTATCAGTAAACATAGGGATATATCATTACCATAGTTACAGTTAAAAAGTTTGACAGCAATGCATTAGAGCGTTTATTTTAAAAGTAAACATAGGGAAAATAACATTGCTGTCATTTATAGTTGTCAAAGTAATAAAGCTGCCCTCTTTCAAAATCAGGCCAGGTTAATAGGGGATCAAATAGTGGGGCGTTTTTATATAAATGGACATTTAAATGGGGAAAATTATTTAGAGTTGTTACAAGAGAGAGTAATATTGAGTAAATATTGATACAAATATTTCTATAACTAAGGGATGACTTGAAAAATGTTTCAAATAAATCGTCTTCATTTTTCAATTCTCCGTCACATTTACTTGAAGTATTTTGTCATTTAATCCCCTAATTTCGAGATATTTATCTTCATATATAGTACCCAAGTTGCCAATAGATGGTGCCAATAGTCTTGTTTGATGACCCAACAAAATATATTTTTCAAGTTTCTGGCTATACCGTAAACTTTATAGAAAAATTGTTATTAAAGAATATACTCCTTAATTTGTTCTCTTTCTAAGTTACTTGAAGTATATTTTGATTAGATGCAAAATTAGACTTTTTTTAGACCCCGCAAATACACATTACAAATGCCGGCCACCGGCAACTTCAACAACCGATGAAACAAACACAGTTTTTGCGGTGAAACTTATTCTACATTAAATCAAAAAATGTTTCAAATAAAAAAGGTTCATTTTGTTATTTCTTGGATGTTTTAATTATACTTTTTTTCAATTTAGGTCTTTATATTTAAAGTAATCGTGCATTTACAAGATAAATAAAGATACAAATATTTTCTTAACCAAGAGATGCATTGAAAAATGTTTGAAATAAATCTTTTTAATTTTTTATATCTCTGTCACAAGGAGAAACAGCCTAAAGTATATTTAATTTGTTTCATAATAAAGTGTATAATTCGATACAATCAAATATATTCTTTAGAGCCTAGTTGTTAAAGCCTAGAATGGCATGAAATCGGTCTTTAGCTATTAATTGAAATTATGTTCTAACTTGTTACGATCATGCCTAGCGACTTTAATCGTCAGTCTATGAACGAATTTTGTTTAAAATGTCGTGTTTTATGTGTGTCTCAAGTAAAATATTGTAAAATCAGTGATTTTGTAGTGAAATATAAGGGCAATATAGTGTAAGTGTTAGTGTATACTGCATGTGAAGTGAATTTATAGTGGTACGAGCCTGGAACTTTTCAGAGAGGAATGGATGGGACTTAGTACACGCCAGCCAAAAGGTAGATGCATTATTTGTTTGTATTAGAATATAGTTGTTATTAAAAGAAATTAGTATGAATGTTTGGCGAAGATTTACTACCAAATATTTAATTTATTTATTTTTAAGTTGTTCACGCAATCAATCATTTCGAAGAATGCCAGTTTCGTAAAGAGGCCTTTAAAAATATTTTCTTCCCAAAAAGTTCCACAAATCATTTATAAGACTTATCTTTCCAAAAATCTTCCCAATCAGTTATAAAACTATAATCTTCCCAAAAAAATCTCTAAATCATTCATAACAAAGTCTTTTTCTCAAAAAATCTTTATTTATTAAAACAATAATTATTTAAACTTGCATTAATAGTATACATACGAGATATACTAATTTGACGGTTTAGTACCACCCAAATATCTGCAATTGCATATTCTGCACGTATAGAAATATATGTTGAACCCTTTAAAATTTATTTCATTTATTTGCAACAAATATTTCAGTCGCAATTAATTTTTAAGATTTACAGATAATATTTTTGAAATAGTTAGTAATATTTCGGATCGATAAAATGATATTTATTCTAATTTGAGTTTGATCATGAAACCTATATAATTACAACAGATAGTATGTACTTGTAATTGGCGACCGCGACGTCCTAAGAAACAAGCTCAGACGATGCCATGACGTCACTCGCCATCGATGTTCGGCGATCAGCAACAAATGTTTCTTTCCTGCTGAGCCCCTTGAATCTCTGTGCGTATACAATCCCGCTACATTAAGCTTTAGGCGGGCCTGTATACTTCTCTACTCGCTGTAGATTCGGTTGCCTATGCTTGTTGCTCTCGTACTGCATCAATATATAATACGTCCGCCAGGATTTGAACCTGGAAGCTATGAACCAATTAAATTTAAGTAGTTTAATAATTTGATTAATTACGCTTTTTAACCATTGTACAATAAAATTATACAACATTTGTATGTTAAGGGAAGAAAGTGAGACATTTCTTCACGAGGTGCTTTTATTTCTCTTTGTAAATTGAGGACAAAAGCCATGAAGGTTTAGTTCTTCAAAATATAGGCATGTTGAGTACTTCAGGACAATACCGTTGTGCGCATTTTCATATACCTATCGTTCATTTTTTAAGAGATAGCCTCGGAAAAGAGCAAAAATCGTAAAGAATAAGTAGCATTTCACTTTTCCGGAAGCTATATCTTAAAAATCTGATGTGGACACCACATGACTTCCTTGTACGCGTAATAAACTATAGATATTTTTTTAATTGAACATATTTGACATTAAATCTTTTATTTTTGTTCTAATCCATAGTAAACTTAATTAATATATATATACCGGGAGTTTTTTTTATCAGTAATCATAGGGATATGCCATTAGCATAGTTACAGTTACAAAGTTTGACAGCAATGCATTAGAGCGTTTATTTTAAAAGTAAACCTAGGGAAAATAACAGTGCTGTCATCTATAGTTGTCAAAGTAATAAAACTGTCCTCTTTCAAAATCAGACCGGGTTAATAGGGGATAAAATAGTGGGGCGTTTTTATATAAATGAAAATTTAAATGTGGAAAATTATTTAGAGTTGTTACAAGAGAGAGTAATATTGAGGAAGTGTGGTTCCAACAAAATGTACGAAATTATCTGCACTGGATATCCCCCAACGATGGATAGGACGAGGTGCAGAAGTGGAGTGGCCTGTAAGGTCACCAGATCTTGCGCCAATCGATTTTTTTCTTTGGGGCCACTTAAAAAATAAATTTCATAATGGTGGTAGAATGAACGTAGAACAATTAAAACGTAGAATTTGTGTTGCATCGCATGAGATTCCTTCAGAACAAATAAATAATGTTATAAATTCATTTTATAATCGTTTAGGCTATTGTTTACAGGTAAATTGGGGTAATTTTGATCATTTATTAAGTTAAAATTCCTATTTAAACTAATGTAATTTAAAGTAATTAAATTTAATTTTTTTAAACTTAAAATGTTTCTTTTATTATAATAGACTATTACACTTCAATGCATTGCTGAAAATATTATTTTCCCTATGTTTACTTTTAAAATAAACGCTCTAATGCATTGCTGTCAAACTTTTTAACTGTAACTAAATTTTCAAATTTTTGTAATCAAGATACTTTCGGAAAACAAGAGTTTTATTGAAAAGTTATACCTTATTTGTCTTAATTAATTTTATTTATTAATAATAACATGCATACGAGTTCAAGGCGCTCATTTTGAACACTTGCTGTAATTTTTTTAAAATTGGTTATTTTATTTCATATTGTGTTAACCTATTTCATGTTTGGTTATGTTGTTCTGTGTCTATTTAATTGTGTCGTTTTATGTTTTGTTCTCTAAATCGTATTCGTTAATATTAATAAATAAAATCAAATAAGACAAATAAGGTATGACTTTTCAATAAAACTCTTGTTTTCCGAAAGTATCTTGATTACAAAAATTTGAAAATTTCGTGTTATTTATAGAACTTCAACCTCTTGTATTTTGGTAACTAGAAGGAACAGGACCTATGTTCATATACCATTTTTGGCTCAAAATTACCTCAGGAATAAGCTGTTAAAGTTTGTTACACTAGTCCTGAAACACCCTATATATATATATATATATATATATATATATATATATATATATATATATATATATATTATTTTACTGTTCAAGTATGTATTTAAAGAATTGTTCTATTACGCAATGGAGAAAGGAGACACATTGTAAGATAAGCATAGGTATACAACACTGTAATAATCTTCACAGATATCATTTGAGTTTATCTAAAGTAAATATATATTTAGTAGACACTACGTAGACATTATAAACAACCAGCTTTAAAATGTCTGAACAAACAACAAAGTATCGTTGATCTGAGTCTAGACACCCAGCGGCAACATAAACTATTTCATCTTGTCTATTTTTTTCATAAAGTCTTACTTCAAAGCAACTGTAACTCGTTTAAACTTTTCTGTATCTATGAGTAATTTAACAAAGTTACAAAACATATAAAATGTTCTTAATATTCCGACAAGCTGGACGGCATATGACAGAAGACAGTCTTTGTCCAGGATTTGTTCTAAAATATATTCCAAGTCATTTATATTTAGCCTGAAAGAAAATGTAGGTAATAGCATTATTTTTAAAGCGGGATTATATTTTATGCGCTCTAGTGTATGGCAGGACTGCTGCAAACTTTTCAGTCCGTATTAAAAGCATAGAACAAAGTGGAGTCAAATGTTATTGTCCAGCCTTCATTTATCATCACGGATTAAATCACATTACAATTTTTTTCTGGACTTATGTCGAACCAACTACTGAGATTATATGTTGCCATTAAGCTCTGATCCCGAGTTTTAGGTCTTTTTATTTATATTTTATGTACGATTTATAGTTTATTAGTAAAGCCCGGATATTTAGGCACTTAAAAACACCTAAATAAGCAGGCATATAGGCTGGTAATTACTCTAAAATAGGCGGGATTTTAGGCAGCCTAAATGTAAATAATTTGTTTTAAAAAAAAATAAACGAATACTTTTTCTAATATTGGTACTCGTATCTACTCTTCGTTAGAAAAAAATAATCATTTTAAACAAAAATTAACGCAATCTGAAAAATAATAATGTAGGGTTCTCATTTTATTAACTATTATGCAAATTCAAATTATGTAGTATACTTTAATTCACAAATTATTACGAGCAATTGCTCTATGAAATTTTCGGAAAGGGACTGTCTTCGGTCAGTCAGAACTTGCTTGTAAGTTGAAAACTTCGTTCGACATCACAAAATGTGACAGAAGCGTTCTTATATTTAGCCATATCGTCTAAAGTTACCTCAGCTCCATTGATTAATGGCAAAGACACAATTGAATTGTCACGTAAAATTTTGACTAAAAAACGTGTTTTCTTTCGGCATTTTAAATTCCCAAAAAAAAACTTGATTAAAGTAAGTACTTTAAATATTATAGGTTAGGTTGAAACACTTTGTCGAGTGCTGAATTAGTCAACGAAGTAGATGATAAACCTTGTCTGCTCAATAAAAGTTAGAATAGGTAACAGAAATAGGCAAAATAGGCTGTATAAGGTAAAATAGGCACAATAACCAAAATATAGAAAAATTAGGCTCGAAGGCACGAAAAAAAACCTTTTATTACACTTAAACATATTACCTATGTATAGAAAAACGAAATTGCCTGAAGTATATTAAAATTTGAATCTAGGCAATTGCCTAAAAATCCGGGCTGTATTTATTAGTATTATTGCAGTTTAATTAATTATACGTTTCTAGTTTGAATAGTTTAATTAATTTTACGAAACTATATTTTGTTTCTCAGTTTTAACTAACTCCTACACTATTGTTTTTTAAATTTTTTATATTTGTTGGATTTCAGGCTTTTGATAATAAAAAAGTAATAAATTAATTATAATTTGGAAGCGTGCGCGAAATATTTGTTTTACGCAATAAGGTGCTAATTATATAGTATGAATATCACAAAATTAATATAACAAAACCAATGTGATATTAATTAAAAGTTTATTTTATTTAATACATGAAAAAGTTACTTATTTTAATAATGACAGTTAAAAACAATAATTTTTAATTGGTACATTTATTTTGTTATTTCATGACACTGATTATTTTAAGAAATTTAACAATAAACATTACCGTCATTTTCCAGGTAAAGTAAAATAATAAAGATTAGTGTCAAAAAAATGCAGAAATCCTCTACAGTAAACTATTTAACTCTTCTGATGTAAAATAATTAGGGAAGTTACTAATTGAACATTTTAAAAATAGCATTGAAGACAATTTTCACCAATTTAAATCTACCCCTGTGGCATCCCCACCATTAACATCTTTGGGGGCCATGATTTGGCTTCTGGTAACCACACTTCACGCGAAGAAATATATCACTTACCGAGTGCAACACCCAGTAATGGGTAAAAGGCGTGATGATATGTTTATTTATTTATTTAAAATAAATAAATACTATAAAAACGTCTCCCTATGCCTCTAATATGCGTAGTATATTTGAAAACTATTCTAATACTTCTAATAATGCAGAAATCATTAATTAAATATATTACACGCCCACTGACAAAGGTCAAAACAGCCATAGATATTCTTGAAAATTCCAAAGCAACCACACTCTTATAGTTGATTTTCTACAAAAACTAACATTATGAGCACAAAAAGTCGGAAACTATCAAAAAGTACTTCCCTTTGGCCTCTATCTAAGGAAAATAGTTTAAAATTAATCGGACAATCTGTTTAGGCTACAGTCATTTATAAATAGGCATAATATATTAAAAGTAAGCCTGTATTGCATTGTATTTATGCTATTAAAGAAACTGTATTTACAAAGAAAAATTTTCATAAAAAGGAAGATATAAATTCAATCAGAATCATTCTCGATAAAATATGGTAACACATAAAATCAGAAAAAATAAAATCCCCATTAAATTCCATCGCTATCAAGAAAAAACCAATAACTTCGGCAACATTCGACACATTTCGGCGGAATATTCATTTAAATTTCATTTAATGACAGCTTGAAGAAAACTCGGAAATGAAAGAAAGCGTTAGAAAAACCAGCCGAGGAAAATTCACATCAGCAATTTCCAAATGTAATCTTCTTAGCGTAGTTCGTTTAAAATATCCGGAAAACTTCTCAGAGATTTGCCAATGTGTTCAGTTGGAACATTCGAATGATGTATCGCCTTGATGTTGCTGCAGTAAATTGCATAAAAGAACCTCGACAAAGAATTAATTCCTAGATTAACAGAAAGTATTCCGAAAAAAATACACAGTGACCCAAAATAATTGACCAACACGTAACTTGAAAAAGTTCGCATTTTATTAACATCTTGTTGGTTGGACAACAAAGTAAGTACAGAACTGAATTATGAAGCAATAATAGTAGTTTATGTAACAAGTACATAATTTAGGTCTTTATTGGACGAGCCGAATTTTATGGCAGAGTGAGCGCAGCGAGCGAGGCTAATAAATAAGGCGAGTCTATAAAGCCCGATTATGTACGAGTTGCATACAACGTTTTATGTTCGACTGCATGGAGAATATTTTCTCTTAAAATATGATTATGTCAATACCTATATTTAAAATATTTAATTTCATCTCAAAGTGTGCTTCGTTGTTATGCATTTGTTGCTTTACTTATCAAATTGTCAAAGTGAAAAAAGTGTTGAGATGGATGAAGACATGTAAAATTCTTCTTATTCTTCTTATATAATAATTACTAATAAATATACAATAACAAAACACCAAAAAATATTTAATATTCTATGAAAACAGTACAACAAGATTAATGATGTTTATTATTTTAGTTGTGAAAAATTATGTTATTTTATTTTTTTATTTTACTCACCAAGTAAACATCAAACAAAAACTATAACAATGAATAATAAATAAAAATAATATGAAAACTAGATTTTGTATAACATGGCATGCTAACTATAACAAATATTTAATAAACCATAAATAATTAGTGAATAAAATAATAAATAAATGCTACAGACATTGAAGACGTTCCAAAAGAAATAAAAGATCTTGCATGTAATGCAAGAGAATATCTAACAATTGTATGAAGACACATATAATACATACAGAAAATGGTGTTTAAATCATTCTTTTGAATTTTGTTTTAATGTGACATTGACAGCAGTCTAATTTTGAATTTTTATCGTACTAGTCCAATAAAGTACCCGATTATGGATAGTAAACAGTGTCGTAAAACTAGGTAATATGATGCAGTCGAACATAAAATGTATTTATTGAAATTGTTAGGTTCACTAAAGAACATAACAAATTAGTTTTGGAAGCATACTTTCCTACTAGGATCAGGGCCAGATAAATCATGGAGCCATGATTCCAGGACCCCCGACGTTTAGGGGCCCCGTCCAGCAAATATCTATTTATCAAATTTACATCACTATTTTTAAAATTCATTATACTAATTATATTCAAATATAAAAAATAAATATATTATCACACCTTTTACCCATTACTGGGTGTGGCACTCTGCCTAAGAAGATCTGGGTTAGTGATATATTTTGTCGCGAAAAGTGCGGTTACCAGCCGTCAAATCTCGGCCCTAAAGATATTAGTGGAGAGGGAGCCACAGGGGTAGATTTTTAAATTGGTGGAAATTGTTTGTCGGCTGTGGTGATCGAACCAGAGTTCTCAAGATCCACAGGCTCTGGATATATATTCAAATATGTAATTTTGATATCCTACAACTTATAATAGAGACAAAATTTTTTGCTCCACTGCCATTTATTTTCCACTGCGCTATATACTATTTTTATTTTAAACTGAAGGGATCGGCATAAAACGAATAGATGCACCGCAATTACGTTTAAAATGGAACTCAAAATATGACTCGATACAACTGGTGTCACAAGGTTTGCACAGGGTTGTACAGCAAAATACGGTACGTGTATAATAAAAACAAAAAACATTACAACAAAGACAACACTTGGTGAAACTAGGTTTAATAAAAAGTATACAATAAACACTTGGATCAGTTTCACAAAATTCAGCCTCCAAGTCACCTTATGAGGGCATCGTCAGAGACTGGCCAGCACAGTTAGTAACCATAGACGCGTTTCGCTCTTATTAGAGCTTATCAGTATGGTGTAACTCACTTCTTCACCTAGAACAAAGTTCACGTGAAGAAGCTGGTGACGAAGAACTGTGCCAGCAGATAATAAGATCTCTAACAAACAGGTAAGATGACATGAGAAGTTCTGTGGAACAGGTCATGCCATCTACCGAAAAAAAGGAAAAGCTACGCAATAGCAATTTAAATAACAACAAAGACAAAATTAATTGTCATCCAACACTTGGTGAAACAAGGTTTAATAAAAAAAATATAAAATAAACACTTGGCTAAGTCTCACAAAATTCAGCCTCCAAGTCACCTTATGAGACACAGTTCTTCGTCACCAGCTTCTTCACGTGAACTTTGTTCTAGGTGAAGAAGTGAGTTATACCATACTGATGATCTCTAATAAGACCGAAACGCGTCTATGGTTACTAACTGTGCTGGCCAGCCTCTGACGATGCCCTCATAACGTGACTTGGAGGCTGAATTTTGTAAAACTGAGCCAAGTGTTTATTTTATACTTTTTATTAAACCTTGTTTCACCAAGTGTTGGATGACAATTAATTTTGTCTTTGTTGTTATTTAATATTTATGGAACCGGAAAAATGACGGAAATGTTTATTATTTATGTTTACGGTGGTGTGGATAGCGATACGGAATTCGATTCCGGAGATTCCGAGTCCGAATCTCACTCAAGCTACAAATTATATAAACTACTACACTGCGGCTCGGTGAGTGCGGACCCTGTACTGTAATTGGGATTAAGTTCCTGTTGTACAGCGTAACATAAATAAATAAATAACTATTTTGCAGTTGAAACCTCAGAGGAGGATACAAAAACTTCTTATTTACCGTTAAGCGTTAGTCTCACACTTTCATAACACCCTGAAAGTATATGCACAAAAAAACTGAAAATAGGAACGTACGAGTTGATATTATCACACATGAGCTGAAAGCATGTGATTTTTTTGACATTTTCATTATAAAATCCATGTATATACCACATCGAAATAAAATATGTATGTTATCTTATCCATATTTCATGATATTGAGTAAACAAAAATTGACATATATGATCTGCGTAAAATTTCCTCTGACGGAAACAAAGTGAAGTACCTACGTGAATATAGAATAACAATTTTAAAATTCTAATAAAAACATGAACCTTGTTTGACGTATTACACGCAAATAACAAAAACAAAACCTATGGATACATTAAAAATTTATACTTTTAATAAATAAACAAGTATGCATTTACTTTCCGTCTTGGGGATTCTTCGCTACCACGAAACAACATATATTTCTTTTTAATATTGAAAAAAATCTGATGTGAACATCACATTACTTCCTTGTACGCGTATTATACTATACCTAAATTTTTTATTGCACATATTTGACGTAATTTGACATTGACATTAAATTTTTTATTTTTTCTTATTTTTTGTTCTAATACATTACAGAAAACAATAAATATATAATTTTTAAATTTGGATATCTCGCTTATATAAAAGGATAATTTAATTCTCTAAAACTATTATTTGCAGCATTTATTTCTAAAATCAAAATAATACCCATTTTTTTCAAGAAAAACTGTTAGCAGCTTCATGTGATGTATCACTTCCGGTTAGTCCATTTTAACCAAAATCTATTATGTTATTTCCATTGATATAGTAGTCTTATACACCAAATATGAAAAGTTTTGGATTATATTTTAATATAGCTTTAAGTAAAGTACCACTTCCGGAAATTATATAATGACCAAAAAGAGAAACCTAGATATTATAGCAGGCCTAAATACAAAATCTCAACTTTCTACGGCTTACCGCTTTTGAGTTATGCGAGATACATACGTATGTACAGACGTCACGACAAAATTAGTCAAACTGGATTCAGGGATGGTCAAAATGGATATTTCCGTTGAAATCTGAAAACCTATAATTTTTGCGATTACAATACTTCCTTTACTTCGTACAAGGAAGTAAAAATGAAGATTAAGTTATGCGAGATATATACGTACGTACGTACAGACGTGACGACGAAATTAGTAACTATGAATGTCTAAATCACTTTAGTTTATTTTTATATTTCTTAAGCGAAGCAATCATTATCGCTATCACAAAAAAAAACACCATTAAAATTAGATACTTACTAAAGATGGGCAAGTCGAACCCGACTAAGCTGAATACGACTCACTAATCCGGCTCTTTGAGACCCAGGTCACTTATATAACTTTCTGATTGTTTTCGTTTAGTACAGCGGAAAAATGATATGTCCACTTCAAACCAAAATATTTTTTTCTACGATTGCTATGAAAAGATGACAATTACGCTCTCATTTGTCATCGTAAAGTTGACGTTTTCTGTGGAACAATCGAAAAATATCTTTTTTGCGCGTCTCCAATGGCAACGCGCGAAAAAGACGTTAAATTCGCGCGTTTCCAATGGCAACGCGCGAAAAAGATTATTTCAATAGTTACCAGGGATACAAACAAAACAGAAACTTGTCATATTGACAGTTAACAAAACGAATTTAGTTTTAGACGTATACCTACGTTTTTAAATAACTTTAAGATGCAATCGTAGAAAAAATTATGTGTGTATCACGAACGTAAAGTGTCTTTGTTCCTCTTACACTATTGCAGCTTCTCGCCTTCGGCTCGCGCTGCAATTACCGTGCTCGAGTAACAAAGAATCACTTTACGCTCTTAATACACAAATAACTATTTAAAAATAAAAAAACAATAGTGTGGATTTTTGATATATTAAAATATGAATCTTTCGCTACAATTTGGTGAAATTTAAGCGAAATCTGAGATGACGTATTTGAGAAATCGATTTTTGAAACAAAGGGGGATTTTGACATTTCGTCACATAACTTCCGACAGGTATGATAAAAATTGCTTCCGTTAGCTGATTTGAATAGCCTAAAATGTGCTCTTTTAGAATATTATTAATTTGTTTTAGTTGGAATCATTGTTGAATTTATATAGAATTTTTTTCACAAGGGCTCTCTGCGGGTACGCAAAAATAGCTATATATAAATTTTTAGAATATAAATTAATACCCGGTAGAATGGGCCAAATACGGTACTTCTTACTTAAGGGGTAAGGCCACTCCAAACAAGGAAAAAAAGCGTCATTTTCTAGATTTTTTTTAACGAAATCTAAACGTGCTGCTTAAGAACTGATTTAGGATCTTTATTTAGTGCTCTTTAAACTTTATTTAAAAATTTTGTTTAAAGAAAATATTCAAAATTGTCGTCAGAAATTAAAAAAAATGGCGACTCCTCTCGGCGCGTAGGGCAAATCGAGCGAAAACATTCCGGGAACAGCAATAGACCTGGATCAAAAAGAGATATGTTTTTTTAATCTCTGATGTATACTTTAAAAAACTACGGGCTGGATTTTGAAAAGTTCTGTATAAAAAGACCATAGAAAACGAATGAAGCACTTTAAAAAAAGCCCCCGTAGTTTTTGAGTATTTTATATCTAGAATAAGAAATAAAATGATTCAGCACGATCCATCAATTACTATTTCAGAATTCTTTTCGCCCGATTTTGAAAATATGATTTCGAGAAAAACGCGTTTAAAGTTTCGAGTCATATATATACATATATATACTAGTACTAATAGATATATGCTTTTTTCCCTCTGAAATACTTCCTCGCGGCATTTAAATTAATTGTCCCTTATTCCTAAGGGTTTAAACTATAATTTAAGCAAATAAAGAAAAATGCATTTTTTAAAAATTCTAGAGTGGCCTTACCCCTTAAGTTTTAGATTAAAATGAACAAGTGTACGCATTTATAGAAAAATCTGAGAGGGTTGACATTTTTTTTCGATTTCACGTAGAATGACCCAATTAGCCTTTGCAAATTTAAATATTAAAGCCAAGGTTCGTCAGTTCGAATCCGCCTGTCGACAATGTGTGATTTGTCGTAAAATATAAAATACAGTTACATGTATTTATCACACTCGGGCGCTGTAAGCTAGTCACATATACGCCTTAAATAATGTAACATTCGACTATGGAAACCGGCAGTACGGTAGTGTAAAAACTGCGGCTCGGTGTATCCGGTAGGCCCAGGCCCGATCTCAGACTGTAGCGCCACAGATGATGATATATTTTTTAAATGAAATTAGATTAGAACAAAAAATATGAAAAAATAAAAAAAATAATGTCAATGTCAAATTACGTCAAATAAGGAGGTCTTCTTCTCGTACGAAGTGCTCCTTTTCTATTTATTTTTCTCATTACATATTTAGCAAGATAATTTTTATAGTTAATCATTACAAAAACTAAATTGAAGGTATATTTTGAACGTCCTTTAGTCGTTATTAAATATAAATCTGTAAGTTTTACTTGGTATATTTTAGTCTTACAACTTATAACATCAATGCAATAATTGCAAGCCTAAACCGTGTTACTGGTATATTTAGAGCCGTTTTATGCTTACTACTAATTAAAAATTAACAGAAACTTCACATTGAGTATATACATAGTCTACGCAAACCGGTGAAGGAAACCCGAATGAAGTTGCACAACTTCACGCTACGCTGCTAACATCACTCCATCGCTGTGCAGCAAATTATACGTTAGTAAATGCACTAATATTATTCTGATTATGAATTCACTTAGTCCGGATCTGGCATCCACCATGCCCTGACTGAGCAGTCCTGAAGGAGACGGCGTCTGCTGGGGTCAGAGGGGTGTTATGTTGTTAGAGAGTTTGGTCAGCTGCAGCCGCTTGTGTACCGGATGTTTTGATGAAGTTGGTTATTACATACGATATATGCCTGAGGTGAAACATAATTAGATAATAAACGGCTTCGGGGTATGGGCGTGGAAATGTCGCTCTTCCTACTTTTACAAAATTAGTGTAACTTAGTAAAATCATTAACCAAGTAGGTAATTGCCCTATTATACAATCAAATTATTATACTTGTAATATGTATAAAACAGGTAGTTATAGACTACTTGCTAACATTAATTTGTTTTAATTCTAAATGTGTTATTTAAATGATAAAAATATACAATTTATTAAAGTAATATAAAATCATTTGTTATATTTTGAAAACAATTTACAATATATCAAAATTAGACATATTATTATTATTAATATAAAAGGATATAAATTTTTATTTCGACTGTTTTTTAAAATTATGAAATAATACTTCTTTTCGGAATTCAGTCAGTTTTTTATTTTTTATTATTTCGTCAACGTTTCGGCCAACTCTTTAGCCTTCATCAGGACAAATAATAATATTAAAAAATAACATTATCCAAAAAATTATAAATAATGATAGAAATAATTAAGTATTTATAAATATATATATTTTTTGACTTTTTAAAAATATATATATTTATAAATACTTAATTATTTCTATCATTATTTATAATAAAAAATAAAAAACTGACTGAATTCCGAAAAGAAGTATTATTTCATTATTATTAATATTATTATTATTATATATATATATATATATGTATATATACCGAGTGTAACACGAAAAGTGAAACATAGGCGTTTAACATGGCAAATCAGTTTTTCCGTGCGCATTGCTTCCCTAATTATTTTAGGAAAAAATGTTTCAAATAAATGTTGTAAAGCATAAAATTCTACATCCGAATCAATAAACAAAATTCATTTTGACTACTTCATAACTGCAGAAATTAAATTTGAAAATTCACGTAATTTCAATTCAATAGTAATAGCTATGGAATTAAAAACAAGAGATGAACAAATGCGTAACGTTTTATACGTCAATGTCAGAATAAATTGTCAAAATCATTTTTACGTACTAAATATTTATTTTCTAAATGTATATATATACAGGGTGTTTCATAACTTCAGGTACATACGTTAATGGTATATGTCATTTGATATGCTGATTACGAATCAAAAATTTTTGTTTTTTAAATCGCAAAATTATTTTCCATTTTTCCCAGTCCATAATTTTTAGACCTATTCGATAGTGTATTTTTTACTGAATTCAACCATGTGACCATTCTACATCCTTATATAATAAAAATAATGAGAAAAATTCAATTGGAATTTAAATAATTTTTTATTTTTAATATTAATGTGCAGTAAGCTATGGATGAAAAACAAAAACAAAAGAACAAAATTTAGCTGCTGTCAAGTAATAATAATTGTTGTAAACTGTTATTCTTTGTGTGTTTAATATTTGGTTCTTTTGTTTTTGTTTTTCATCCATAGATTACTGCACATTAATATTAAAAATAAAAAATTATTTAAATTTCAATTGAATTTTTTTAATATTTTTATTATGTAAAAATGTAGAATGGTCACATGGTTGAATTAAGAAAAAAATACACTATCGAATATGTCTAAAAAATATGTATAATCCCATTCGAAAAAATATAACTTTGTGCTGTAACTTGAAAACCACTGTTATAAAAAATTATTTTATTCTTTAAGCAGATGTCCCCCTTGGTCTTCTACAACTTTGCTTTATAATATTTTTTTGTAACTATTATAATAAAGAAAATATAGGCGATGGTTGGTTTCGCTGTTACACGCTGTATATATATAAATTAATTAGTTGAAACATTTACATTAGTTACTGTCAGACCTTTAATAATTATTACATGTTTCTCTCACAAATTTATTTAGTTTGTTTATGCATCTGACCATACCCAAAATCAAATCAAACGGCACTATATTCAAGCACAGATCTTATTCCAACTTTTTCTTTTCATAAATTATAAATACCAATTAAGAAATCGATTAGTTACATATAGTTAGTCACTTAAGAAAAATATACACACTATAAGTAAGAAAATATTTAATATTTTTCAACATTTAGCCAAATACCGTCTTTTACAACTACAACAAAGTTTTGTGCGCTTAATTGCAAAGGCAATTTAGTTTTCGCATTGAGAGTAAATTTATAATTCCTCATAAAAGCAACGATTCCTGCTTTACTCTGTAGCCAGCCGAGTCTCTTTGCTAAAACAAAACTGTACTTGATTAATATAATTATGTGTATTACTGAATGGTGGATAAATTATTAGGCAGACGCTTTTGTGGATACAAAATGATACCTCCCTCAAATAGAAAAGTTTCATAAAAATCTTGCAATTCATGGTATGAGAGTAAAGTTTGTATTTTGAACAAAAATTTGGACAGCAGTATGAAAACTTGTGCATTTCGAACAGAGTGAAGGATTGAAAGACGTATTATAGCGTTTTAAATGCTATTTTTGAAATGTTCAATTATTGGCTACCCTAATTATTTTACATCAAAAAAGTTAAACAGTTTAGTGTAGAGGCAAAAGTCTGTATATTTGTAATTTTACTTTACCTGGCACCGGAAAAATGACGAAAATGTTTATTGGTAATTTTTTTAAATGACCACGAAACAAAACAAATGTGATATTAATTTAAGAATTTATTTTAGTTAATATATTAAAACGTTAGTTATTATAATAATAATAAAAACAATAACCTTTTAATTAGTACATTTGTTTTGTTATTTCATGAAACTGATGATTTTAAGAAAATTACCATTAAACATTTCCGTCACTTTTCCGGTTCCAGGTCGAATAAAATTATAAATATTAGTAACAACAAAGACAAAATTATTTGTCATCCAACACTTGGTGAAACTAGGTTTAATAAAAAGTATAAAATAAACACTTGGCTAAGTCTCACAAAATTCAGCCTCCAAGTCAACTTATGAGGGCATCGTCAGAGGCTGGCCAGCACAATTAGTAACCATAGCCGCGTTTCGCTCTTATTAGAGCTCATCAGTATGGTATAACACACTCCTTCACCTAGAACAAAGTTCATGTGAAGAAGCTGGTGCCGAAGAACTGCGTCTCATAAGGTGACCTTGTTTCACCAAGTGTTGGATGACAATTAATTTTGTCTTTGTTGTTATTTAAATTGCTATTGCGTAGCTTTTCCTTTTTTTCGGTAGATGGCATGGCCTGTTCCACAGAACTTCTCATGGCATCTTACCTGTTTGTTAGAGATCTTATTCTCTGCTGGCACAGTTCTTCGTCACCAGCTTCTTCACGTGAACTTTGTTCTAGGTGAAGAAGTGAGTTATACCATACTGATAAGCTCTAATAAGAGCGAAACGCGTCTATGGTTACTAACTGTGCTGGCCAACCTCTGACGATGCTCTCATAAGGAGGCTGAATTTTGTGAAACTGAGCCAAGTGTTTATTTTATACTTTTTATTAAACCTAGTTTCACCAAGTGTTTGGATGACAATTAATTTCGTCTTTGCTGTTATTTATAATTTTACTTTACCTGGCACCGAAAAATTGACGAAAATGTTTATTGGTATTTTTTTTTAAATCACCATGAAACAATTAAACAAATGTGATATTAATTAAGAGTTTATTTTAGTTAATATATTAAAACGTTAGTTATTATAATAATAACAGATAAATACAATAACTTTTAATTAGTACATTTGTTTTGTTATTTCATGGCACTGATGATTTTAAGAAAATTACCAATATATATTTCCGTCATTTTTCCGGTTCCAGGTTGAGTAAAATTATAAATATTAGTATCAAAATATGAAAAAATATTTCCTCTACAACAACTTATTTAACTATTTTGGTGTAAAATAATTAAGGAAGCCAATAATAGAACATTTCAAAAATAGCTTTGAAAACGCTATGGTGCGTCGTTTAATTTACCAGCCTGTATAAGAATTATACATGCCTATGCAGTGTCTTGGGCCATCTCCAAATGGAATATGAAGACAAGAATGTCTTTTATCTTTTTCTTCTGGACTAAATCTTTCTGGATCAAACTTTTCAGGATCAGGGTAGTATTCTGGATCGCTGCTGAACCCGACAGTAGGGATTAATACTATGGTGTCTTTATCAAGAACGACGTCTGTACCGGGGATCTTATATTCCACGGCACATCTTCTATGGATCACTGGTATTAACACATGCATTCTCATGCTTTCTGCAGATTCAAAAAATGGCGTTAGGGTCTTGTACGAAAAAGATCTTATTTAAAAAACAATCAATTATATCATGAGAAGAGTACATCATAAAGAGGATGATAGTCAGTATTAGTTTTGGTTCAAGATATACAGGGAGTTTTAAGGGGTAAGGCCACTCTAAAAAATTTTAAAAATGAATTTTTTTTTATTTGCTTAAACCCTTAGGAATAAGGGACAATTAATTTAAATGCCGCGCGGAAGTATTTCAGAGGGAAAAAAGCATATATCTATTAGTACTAGTATTTATATATATATATATATATATATATATATATATATATATATATATATATATATATATATATATATATATATATATATATATATATATATATATATATATATATATATATATATATATATATATATATATATATATATATATATATATATATATATATGACTCGAAACTTTAGCCGCGTTTTTCTCGAAATCATATTTTCAAAATCGGGCGAAAAGAAATCTGAAATACTAATTGATGGATCGTGCTGAATCTTTTTATTTTTTATTCTAGATATAAAATACTCAAAAACTACGGGGGCTTTTTTTTTTAAAGTGCTTCATTCGTTTTTTATGGTCGTTTTTGTACAGAAATTTAGTCCCGAATAATGAACTTTTTTTTCAAACGTGCGCCATTTAGTTAAAAATAAAAATTTTCAAAATCCAGCCCGTAGTTTTTTAGAGTATACATCAGAGATTAAGAAAACATATCCCTTTTTGATCCAGGTCTATTGCTGTTCCCGGAATGTTTTCGCCCGATTTGCCCTATGCGCCGAGAGGAGTCGCCATTTGTTTAAATTTTTGACGACAATTTTGAATATTTTCTTTAAAAAAGTTTTTAAATAAAGTTTAAAGAGCACTAAATAAAGATTCAAAAACAGTTCTTAAGCAGCACGTTTAGATTTCGTTAAAAAAAATCTAGAAAATTACCCTTTTTCCTTGTCTAGAGTGGCCTTACCCCTTAAAATAATGGAAAAAATTTAAAGAGTATACAGAGTGTTTCTATACCTCTGCACGAAACTTTAATATAAAAAAAAACAAATATATCATCACGCCTTTTACCCATTACTAGGTGTGGCACTCTGTCGTAAGCAGATCTCGGTAAGTGCTATATTTCTTCGAGTGAAGTGCGGTTACCAGTCATCAAATCACTGCCCTTAAAGATATTAGTGAAGGGGGAGCTCCAGGGGTAGATTTAAATTGGTGAAAATTGTTTGTCGGCTGTGGGGATCGAACCAGGGTTCTCAAGATCCACAGGCAGACTGAGCAACCTACCCCATGACATATATAATTTGATATACTGAGTATAGAACAACAATTTTTTTTTCAAATTAGCAAAAATTAGGGTATTTCATTCCTAGCGAACATTTTTAATGTTTCCAATGGCAACGCGCGAAAAAAATATTAAATGCTCGCTTAATTCAATAGTTAACAGGGATACAAACAAAACAGAAACTTGTTATATTGACAGTTGATAGAACGAATGTATTTCTACTTTTTTAATAATTTTAAGATGCAATCGTAGAAAAAAATATGTGTGTATCACGAGCGTAAAGTGTCTTTGTTTCTCTTATATTATTGCAGCTCTCGTCTTCGGTTTGTGCTGCAATTATCGTGCTCGAGTAACAAAGTATCACTTTACGCTCTTAACACACAATAGTTTTCTACGATTGCTATGAAAAGTTGAGAATTACGCTCTCATTTGTCATCGTAAAGTTGATTTTTGTATGGAACAATCTAAAAATATCTTTTTTGCGCGTCTCCAATGGTAACGCGCGAAAAAGATTATAAATTTGCGCTTATTTCAATAGTTACCAGGGATACAAACAAAACAGAAACTTGTCATATTGACAGTTGACAGAACGAATTAATTTTCATTACGTATATGTTTTTTATTCATTTAAGATGCAATCGTAGAAAAAATGATGTGTGTATCACGAGCGTAAAGTGTCTTTGTTCCTCTTACACTATTGCAGCTCTCGCCTTCGGCTCGCGCTGCAATTACCGTGTTCTAGTAACAAAGAATAACCTTACGCTTTTAATACACAAATAACTATTTAATTCTTTATATACGACTAACTAATAATGTTATCATTATATATGCGTTTTTTGCTATATAATGCTCAGTGGTATCGAGTCGGCCTGTGGATCTTGAGAACCTTGGTTCGATCCCCACAGCCGACAAACAATTTTCACCAATTTAAAAAATCTATCCCTGTGGCTCCTCCTCCACTAATATCTTTGGAGGCCGTGATTTGACGGCTGGTAACCGCACTTCACGCGAAAAAAATATATCACTTACCAAGATCTGCTTAGGCAGAGTGCCACACCCAGTGATGGGTAAAAGCGTGATGATATATTTATTTATTTATTTATTTATATTAATCCCGCCGGGAATAATGAGTCGGGAATAATGGTCATTATTCCCGCTCGTGAACCAATCAAAATGCTTAAAACATGGATCATTGTTTTATTGTGCCATCGGAACAGTGATGCCTTAGCGGCTCGGTGAGTGCGGACCCTGTACTGTAATTGTTGTACAGAGTAACATAAATAAATAAATAAATAAATAAACTGTAATTGAAAAAAATGGACAGTATTACAGAAGACAGTATATCTTCTACACCACCAGAAATAACGAAAATCGCTGATGCTACTACATATGGTTTATTACCGCAAAAGTCTAAAAATTGCTATGACAAAGCATACCAAAGTTTTATGGCCTGGCGTATTAAAATGAAGACAACTTCGTATTCAGAAAATGTATTGTTGGCATATTTTGTTGAATTAGGTGAAAAATACAAATCATCTTCATTATGGTCTTTTTACTCCATTTACTCATTTCAATTAGATGTAAATTTATTAGGTAAATAGATGTAAAATTAATAGATAATAAATAATATAAAAATTGACTAATTTTTATTAAATTAGTCGTATATAAAGTATAGTATACAACTCGCTATAATGGCTATTATTACCTCGGATGATTACAACCCTTGCTCGCTCCGCTCGCTCGGGTTGCAAACTTCATCCTCGGGAATAAGAGCATCTATTATAGCGTCGTTGTATAATATACTATTATTTTGATCTTTTAATTTGAGTTTATCATCTTTCTCGAACTAGTTTAAAAATACTCACCATTTAGAGCTTGATCTAAATACGGTAATTCGTTAATGCCATCGTATGTTACTTCTCCATCATGTCTTTCTAACATTTCATTGATTTCTTTTCTTATCTTTTCTTGTATATCTAAATTGGTAGCCATATCGTACAAGAAAAAGCTTATAACAGACGCAGAGGTCTCATATCCAGCTATAGAGAATATGAAGACTTGCGGAATAATCTCTCGAATAGTAAAACTTCCTCCTAGTTTAGTAATTGTAGAACTATCAACATTTTCTGAGTTTTTTATATTAATTAATAGTTGCAGGAAATCATTTCGCTCGATATTGTTTTTCTCTCGATATTCTACTATTTCTGTCACAGTTTTGTGGTAATAATCTGTGATGTGCTTATCAACTTTCTGTATTTTTAACAACTTCATCATGTTTGGGCAAACAAAGCTTAGGATTACTTTCAGCCATAAGACAGGTGATAAATCAAAGTTCTTTCTCGTGTACTTACGAAATTCTGAGTCAGGATTATCTAAAGTATTTACCTGAATCCCAAGTCCACATTGTGTAATATTATCCATTGTTAATCTAGTAGGCAGGTCTTTCATATTGCATGGCTCTTGAGATGTAGCGTACTTGTTTAATATATTTTGCAATTTGATGCTGTTTGATACCATTATTTGAAATATTACTTTCAGTTTCGCAATTGAGAAAGCGGGAGTGAGTTTCTGACGTAAAGTTTTCCATTTTTCGTCTCTTAAATTTAGTAAATGTGCTGTTAAAGGTTCATCTTTTTCATTGCAATAATAACCATGGTCTGGAAAGTATTTGAAATCGGTAACTAAAATCTGCTTCGCTAGTTCTGGATCCTGAAACATTCATTCGTTTTAATTATTTTTTAATTCAAAACTCATTTTATTACATTCTATATTCTACTTTTTCTTCGTTTTGCATAATAGTATATTGTGTGGCAAGGGGTGAAACAAGACGATTTCTGACGAGGGCGAGAGTTGACTGTCATCGCCCTGGTCTGAAATCGTCTTTGTTTCATCCCGTGCCACACACTATATTTTTCATATCACATGTACTCATTTTATTTGTAATTGGTTAAAATCTTTGACAACGATTTGACGACAGCTGTCAGACGATTATGATTTTATTCGCTTTTGTTTATTACAAATGCGATTCTGACAGACTTGAAATAAAGACATAAATAATAAATAAATGAATGTGCCGAGCAGAAACAACGTTGTTTCTGACTGACACAGTCGCATTGGTCTGAAATTGTCTTATTTCGACTCGCTGTTTCAATGCATGTGATATGAAAAAGAATATATTGAAATAAAGACAAAAAAGTATTATGCTTCGCTAGTATATCTTAAGGTTTCAGAATGTTCAAAATGACAAAATTAATTTTAGTTCAAATTTTTATTACTGTTTTTACTTCTTATGTAAAGAAAGTATTGTAATCGCGAAAATTTTTGGTTCTCAGATTTCAGCAGAAATATGCATTTTGACTATCCCTGACTACATTTTGACTAATTTCGTCGTGAAGTCTGTACGTACGTATGTATCTCGCATAACTCAAAACCGGTAAGCCGTAGAAAGTTGAGATTTTGTACTTCCGGAAGTGGTACTTTACTTGAAGCCTATAATATATTTTAATGAAAAGCTATATTAAAATATAATCCAAAACTTTTAAAATTTGTTATATAAGACAACTATATCAATAGAAATAACATAATAGATTTTGGTTAAAATGGACTAACCGGAAGTGATACATTACATGAAGCTGCTAACAGTTTTTCTTGAAAAAAATGGTATTATTTTGATTTTATAAATAAATGGAGCATATAAAAGTTTTAGAGAATTAAATTCTGCGTCTAGCACATTAAGAATGATTAAATTAGCCTTTTGTATAAGCGAGATATCTAAATTTAAATATTATATATTTTTTGTTTTTTTTTTAAATTAAGTTTGCTATGGATTAGAACAAAAGATAAGAAAAAAAATAAAAATTGAATGTCATATATGTGCAATTAAAAAATTATCTTTAGTTTAATACGCGTACAAGGAAGTCATGTGGTGTCCACATCAGATTTTTTAAATAAACGAATAAAGTAAGTTTCATTGTTTGTCATAAGACATAACCTGATTATACAGTGACAATAATAATTTAAAATTCGAGTGACGTTTGTATTTGAACCAGGGATATTAACCCATGCACCATTGTACGCAAGTACTAGTATGGTCTCAACCAAATTCTTCTGTCTTAAGGTAGATTCAGAGTTCATGTAACTTAGTTTAACAAAATATTCAATATATGAAACGCCATATAGTATTTTGTAGTTCTCGTCACTTAAGGGCCCGGAAAGTATCGTAACTGAAAATATAACTAAACTTTATATCGAAAATTACATAAAGTTTCTGCGTAATTTGTATTTATTTCGGTGTCATCTGTCATAATTTTGTAACAATATGAGCTATCTCATTGTTGATATGTTGCGTTTAGATAAAATTGGTTTCGTGTAATTTTACACTCGTGACCACATGTGCCATTAAGGCTGAGTGTGAGATCTGTTGGTTTTCGAATATAGGGCATTAAATTATAAAAAGAGACAGTTATAGTTAATATTCTTGGAATTCATGTTCGCGTTATGTGCAGTGCCAGAGTGTCAGACTACATAACCAAAACACTTGAGACATCTTTGTCCACCCCGATGTGCGGGGGATGGATTCCAGATGTGGGTATCGTACCCAGGACAACAAGTGTTTTGGTGGAAACCATCAGTCTCGTCCATCGACTCAAAGCGTGAAGAAGTAGATCTTCACATCACGCGGCGTTCGCGTTTTATTTAATTTTAAACTAGATTAGTGAATTAAGTATTATAAATAATAAAACTATAATTTAAATAATAATTCTGTTTCCATCCTCATATTAAATTATAACGTTTCGTGTTACAATTAGTATAAAAATATTTGATAGCAATGTGTTAATAAAATTTCAATACTGCATCCATTCGTTTCGTTTTACAATTGACGCAATCCAGTAAGATTAACTTATTCACCCAGCTCTGCTCGTGTTACAATTCAATTGTTTAATTAATATTTTAATGATAATGCTTTTTGCTACTTTAACAAAAGATAAAAATAAGTTTAGTGGAACCAAATGAGATTCTGTTTAATAAATCATTGAAACATTTTAAAAATTATTTGAACAAAGAAAATTGCCGGCAATTAGAATATCATCTTTGCGTCCTTGCCTTTTGTCGAAAATGTTACAGATAAAATAGGCCGAAGATTCACAAAAAAGAACATCCAAATTTAATTTTCACCTCACATGAATCTTCAGCAAGTATTGCAGAGTTCGAAAGATATTGTTCTTTTCAGTCATCAGGAATATATGTACTCTTTACGAATGCGGTAAAATTTACATTGGCCGAATGGGAAGACCTATTTCAACAAAACTTAATGAAAATAATGTAAGATTATTATTATTATCTAAGTGATGGAGTCGGTCAGTATTCCGAGTGTTTTGTGATACGAGCTAATTGACAATATAATGTTTGAAAGGCGATTTTACTCGTTGTCTTATTTATTACTTTTCAGTATATGTGTATTTGTGAGTGTTAAAAAATTATTTCTAACAATAAATGCTGAATTCAACTGAATTATCCTGATAAATCTTCAATAAAATTTCTACACAAAATTAAATTTGAAGATACAGAAAAATCGTGGGCAAGTTTAAATATAATAATAATAATAATAATAATAATAATAATATTTATTTGTACAAAAAGCTGTGCTTATTACAAAGAGTAGTATAGGAACATTGTGTGTATAAATAATTGTTACATGTATTTGGAATTATAATACATTATCTAGGTTGCTGTTGTAGTTGGTTTAGATTCAAACAATTTTTCACTTAACTATTTGCAAGTATACGCATTAATAGGCCCTTCGTGACACTTTCAGTGAAGTTTGTTTCTCACAATTATTGTTAAAGTATTATGTTTATAATAACTATTTATTGACTTAATTATTTGAGCTAGTAAGTTTCTATAAAAGATTTTAGTTTTAGAGCTGAGACTACGTAATTGAAGATATCATAGATCTTTGGTGAAGGTAGTTCAGATAGTAGATTCTGAAGTAGATTATCGTTCGACGTGTCATTTAGATACTTGTTGATAAATTCGAATCTTATTGGAGAGTATATCGGGCAGGAGAATAGAAAGTGCTTCAGAGTGTTTTCTTCGAATTTGTTACAAAGTGTGCATATATCTGTGGAGTTGAATTTAAATGATGTTCCTTGGAAGTAAATTTGGGTACAGTTTATATTAGCTATTCTTAATTGGCTGACGACTCTTAAGATTCTTAGGGATGCGTTGTCAGCTAGATAATTTGCTGAGGTGTTATATAGTTTGTAGTCAACGTGATGAGAAGAATTGGCAAGTCTTGTTGTGTCTATATCATATAGGTATTGCGAGTAAGCACATGTGATATTCTGGATTTCATTCTGAATACTTAGCGGGTTTTGTTCCTTCCATACCCAATGAAAATTAACATTTTGAAGCATTGATTGTAACCTGCTGGACCAGTTATATTTAATTAGCTTTGAATTATCTACTTTTTCTTTTAGTTTTTGCTCGCAATTCATTAAATAATTGTAGCATATTTTTACATAGCGAGATTCTGGCATTAGTAAAATTTTGTGCCACCAGCTTAGCATTTTATGCAATATATAGACTTCTACATGTATTTGTCCTGTTTCACGTCTGACTACGTAGCTGGCAGTTGTTTTATGCCAATGAAAAAGCGATTTAAAGAACTGACACTGAGTTTTCTCTAAGGCTTCTTTGTGATTTGCACTCCAGATTTCTGCAGCGTATAATACCGATGGACTAATTATAGTGCTATATAGTTTTATAATTGTTTTCCAGTCATATATTCCATTTTTCGCTAGTGTTTCCTTGATGGCACCAGAAGCCATGTTAGCCTTGGAGACTGTATTTTTGAAATGTTCGTTGTACAGCCCAGATGAACTTACAGTTACCCCTAAGTATACATAAGAGGATGTAAACGCAATTTCCTTATTTTGGCATTTATACATTTTTCTTGATTTAGGTGGTCTTCCGTTGTGAAAATGGATGATTTGTGTTTTCCTGGAGTTAATTTTTAATTTGTGTATATTGCAATATTCTTCAAGAGCGTTTAATTTCCTTTGAATGTCAATGGGTGTACGGCAAAATAATACGATGTCATCCGCATATTGCAAGGTCAAAATGTCATTTTTTGAACCTACCGAGACACCTTCCAAATTCTGCTTTCTGAGGAAGTCTTCCAAATCAGCAATGTATAACGCGAATAGTATAGGACTAGTACATTCTCCTTGTAATATACCTTTGGTTATTGGTAGCGGGTCGGATAATTCACCATTGATTTTGATTTGCAGCTCACTTCCATCATAGATATTTTTTAATAGCCTAATGATTTTCGTGCTTGTTCCTAAGTTATATAGTTTATTCCAAAGGATCGAGTGTACCACTGAATCAAAAGCTTTTTCGAAATCGATGAATATTGCGTAAATTCCTTCCTTTTTAAATAATAGTTGGTTTCTAGTGATTGTATCAAGAACAAAGAGATTATCTATGCACGATCGATGTTTGCGAAATCCTGATTGTGATTCTGGAAGTATATCAAAGCTTTCTGTCCATGTTTGCAGACGATTATTTATTATAAACGTAAATAGTTTTAAAATGGTGTTCAGCAGTGCTATACCTCTGTAATTATTTACATCTTCCCTATTTCCTTTTTTAAACAATAATGTTAGTTTTGTTTTCTTTAAGTCGTCAGGCGTGTTTTCTTCTTCTAAAAATTTATTGAAAAGATCTACTAGGATAGATATTCCATTTTCGGGCAGATACTTCAGATGTTCGTTAGTAATATTGTCGAGTCCTGGGCTTTTTCCTTTCTTTAAGTGCCGTATTGCATACTTTAATTCTGCATGTATAATTGGAGCGTCTAGGTAAGGGTGTCGAGCATCGAAATACTCTAGATTACAGGTAATTCTTGACCCAAACCAGTTTGCAAAATGTTTTTGCCATTCGTTGATTCCAATTGGATTTTCTTTATATGGAGTTTTTTGCAGGGAATTAAAAGTTTTCCAGAATAGTTTTGGATCCGTTATGTTCTCTAGTATTCTTTTTATATTTTCTTTGTGTTTTTTCTTCTCTATGTTGATACTGTTTTTATAGATTTTCTTAGTTTCGCTGTAAGCTGCTAGACTCTCCGGATCAAATTTTTGTTTTCTACAGTGTTTTAGAGCATTATTGCTATCCTTTTTTAAGTTTTTTATAACTTGATTAAACCAGGGTTTATCCTTGTTAGTAAAGCTTGATTTTGTATTAGTGTATATTTTAACTAAACCTGATTCAATTGATATATTTGTCATGTTGCTCTTTAAAAATTCATATATGTCTACTGCGGATTGTTCAGAAATATTTATATCACAGATATCCCTCATAGCATTTAGATAAGAGTTTGAGGTAGAGTTATTGTCGATTATCTTCGGTATATTACATCTTTTAGTAGATTCGCTTGTTGCATTGTTTTTGAATGTGCTATTTTTTATTTGTAGGGAACATATGAAATGGTCAGAGATTATGATATCCGGTAAGACATTTAAATCTGACACAGTACTAGCGGCATCGGCATTAACCCATATTAGGTCTATTATACTTTTACCGTTTTTATTCAAAAAGGTATAGGTTGCTGGTGAATCTCCGTTTGTTCTCCCATTTAAAACGTATAAATTCTCTTCTTCACACAGCTCTACTAGACTCCTGCCATTTTTATTAATTTTTGCATCCAGAGTTTGTCTGCAAGAGGATATATTTGTGAATTGAAACAGAATATCTTCGGCTTGGTTTAAGTTCCCTATGCGAGAATTGAAATCCCCCCCAATTATTAGTTTGTGATGAGGGTGGCTGGGCAAGTTTAAATATATGAATGGCCATTCGATCAGAGAAGCAACAACATGAGTAACTGAGATATCTGTAAACTGAATAAACCTTAGCTTCCGCTAATCAAGAAACTATAATTACTTGTTATTGTTACTTAGTTACTTGTTTATGGCATTTATTATTTTCTTTCCTGACGAAAATACACGTTAAGTATACCGTAACGTCGAAATAAATAAATTAAACAGAACTCAAATAAAAAAATTATTTTATTAATTAATTATGAATTCTACAAACTTTTTCCATGTTATTTTTCAATCAAATTACCTGCAAATGTCAAAATAAACGTATATTACGTTTGAAGTTTCGGTAACTGTAACAAGTTAAGTTTTTGTTTAATTAAGTTACGTGTAAGTTAACGTTACGTTACGATACGTGAACTCCGAATCCAGCTTTAGTGTCTAAACACAGTATCGATCTCTTACATATCATAGATATTAAAAACGAGTTTTATCTGCAATAACACACATCTAATCTTACCACGAAGTAATTATTACGAAACCTATTGTCACTACCTAAGATAGGATTCTTGGAATCGATGCTGTGGTAAGACATAATGACAGAAGAATTTGGTTGTCGTCATATTTCGAATAGGGGTACCGTGGTTCAGAGATTAGAACATTTGCCCGGAAAATAGAAGGTTCCTGGTTCTATTTTTTCTGTTTTAAGGGGTAAGGCCACTCTAGACAAGGAAAAAAGGGTCATTTTCTAGATTTTTTTAACGAAATCTAAACGTGCTGCTTAAGAACTGTTTTTGGATCTTTATTTAGTGCTCTTTAAACTTTATTTAAAATTTTTTTTTAAAGAAAATATTCAAAATGGTCAGAAATTTAAAAAAATGACAAATCGGGCGAAAACATTCCGGGAACAGCAATGAACTTGGAACAAAAAGGGATATGTTTTCTTAATCTCTGATGTATACTCTAAATAACTAAGAGCTTGATTTTGAAAATTTTGATTTTTAACAAAATGGCGCACGTTTGAAAAAAAGTTCATTATTCGGGACTAAATTTTTGTATAAAAACGACCATAAAAACGAATGAAGCACTTTAAAAAAAAAGCCCCCGTAGTTTTTTAGTATTTTATATCTAGAATAAGAAATAAAAAGATTCAGCACGATCCATCAATTAGTATTTCAGATTTCTTTTCGCCCGATTTTGAAAATATGATTTCGAGAAAAACGCGTTTTAATTTTCGAGTCATATATATATATATATATATATATATATATATATATATATATATATATATATATATATACGTATATATATACTAGTACTAATAGATATATGCTTTTTTCCCTCTGAAATACTTCCGCACGGCATTTAAATTAATTGTCCCTTATTCCTAAGGGTTTAAACTTTAATTTAAGCAAATAAAAAAAAAATGCATTTTTTTAAAATTTTAGAGTGCCCCTTAAATTTAACTTTAAATTAAACTAATAAAACTAAGATGTCCCGGTTCAAATCTCGCCGTGATATATTTCATTGTTTTAAATCTGCTGAAGCTATAATAGGACTTTAATGTATCTTAATTTACTTATAATATATAACTATGTACAATTAATTGTTTGCTATTAATTCATTCAAAATTGCTACTAAATTTTGAAAAATATATATTTTTCTCTTCTTAAAGAGAAAAACTTTTGCCATAACAAAATTTCAATTTTTTAAACAAATTATTTTTGTATCAGCGTAGTAAACTTAGATAAAATATTTTGAACTTAAAAATAAAACCGTATATTAATTACCTATATGTAGATGTAGAGTAACTAAATTTACCGGTTTTAGGATATTAAATCTATGTTTATATGCACAAAAGTAGGCTGGTAAGTAAGTAATAACTGTATTCTATACGGTAATATTGCCATACTGACTTGTCAAAACAGTCAAGAAAATGAAAATAAAACACAATGATAATATAACACTATTCATACAAACGAAACTCAAAACTACAATAATACAAAGATTACTTCTCCTGCTTATCATAATATATATTAATTGTACAGTCTTTCAAATTAGAGATGACCACGTTATGACGTTTAAATACAAACATACAGACCACAAACTTACTTGATCACTTTCTAAAATGATGACAATAACGTTATTCTTAAAACAATTTAAAAAACTAATATTTATTAATGACGTTAACGTGTTTATATTCTGAAACCGGTAAACTATTGAACAAACCACGGATGTTATGAGTCATAACAGGCCTTAGATGTCTTCACATCTTAAAACATTTGCGGCTGTTATGATACTCATAACATTCCTAGGTATGCTATATACTAAGAAAACGGACAATTCGCTGATTATTTTCTATTGGTATTCGAAAGTGTGTTTGCATTTGTTTTCAAATGTTACTATCTGTAGAATTGTTAAATATATTTGACAGTGACAAGTAATTTGTCAAAAAGAAAAATTACATACAAAACGAAAATGCCAACTTGCAGTGCTTCAGATTTCATTAATAGGACGGAGAATAATAGTAATTAATTAAACAAAATTTGAGAAGAATGTTTGTCAAGTACAACGCAAATATCTAAATTCAAATTTGATACAAAATTATTTATTCCAAAACATTTTAAAAGGAATTTATTAATTTTATTGTAACCAAGATTACATTTAAATTTTTTATTGACAAGTAAAGTATTTTTCGAAATTATAATGAACATATTTGTCGATTAAATTTCTTGTATTCCCTCTGGTCTATTAAAAAATTACCGCAACTTCAAAGAAATTATTGTAAAAAGATTTATTTCAGTCTAAATTAAAATTGAAAACATGATAATTTTAATAAGTCAGAACATTAGCAAATTAATGGCATGTCGAAAATAAATTTTATATGAATATTATAAAATATATTATTATATTACTAAACCATAAGGCAATATATTAGTGCAACTTTAAATGAATAAATGCATATGAAATTGGAAATATATGAGAAAATATAATGCTGTGTAAGGTCTTAATTATGTAAATATGTATCAATAATTTACACTATTTGTATATTTGTAATATACGAGCATATTTTAATATAAGAGCATTGTGCTTATAAAATAGTTTATGTTCGACTGTATCATATTACCTTGTTTTACGACACTGTTTACTGTCTATAATCGGGTACTTTATTGGACTAGTACGATAAAAATGCAAAATTGGACTGCTGTCAATGTCACATTAAAACAAAATTCAAAAGAAATATTTAAACATCATTTTCTGTATGTATTATATGTGTCTTCATACAATTATTAGATATTCTCTAGCATTACATGCAAGATCTTTTATTTCTTTTGGAACGTCTTCAATGTCTTCATCTATCTCAATACTTTTTTCACTTTGACAATTTGATAAATAAAGCAACAAATGCATAACAACGAAGCACACTTTGAGATGCAATGAAATGTTTTAAATATAGGTATTGACATAATCATATTTTAAGAGAAAATATTCTTCATGCAGTCGAACATAAAACGTTGTATGCAACTTGTACATAATCGGACTTTATAGACTCGCCTTATTTATTAGCCTCGCTCGCTGCGCTCGCTCTGCCATCAAATTCGGCTCGTCCAATAAAGACCTAAATTATGTACTTGTTACATAAACTACTATTCTTTACAAGCAATCCGTAAGTAAGTTTTCTACTGTCAAATTCATATTGACAGCGTTATTTTATACCAGAATAGTGACTGTTTAAGACAAAAACTATCACATTTTGGACCTCTTGTCCGTACTTTTAGTTCATTTAGTTACTCTATATAGATTTTTACTTTAGTTAAATATTGTCGTTAGTAGGAACATTTTTTAACAAGTGAAATGCGTAATTACAGCGCTTAAGACCTTTAAAATTTACATAAACTAATATAAACTAATTTACTTGCAGCATTTGCAATATTTTGTATAATTTCTTAAACTGCACGAAAATCGCTCTACCGCCAACAACCAGTGGCAGGATTTACATATAAGATACACAAGGTATACCTTAGGGCCCCCATTTTTTTTGGGTCCAAAAAAAATTTGTCCGAATGAGTAAGGTGCATATTTGGCACCGACATAGAATATCTGGACGTATATGTCAAATAGCTTAAAGGGTAAGGCCACTCTAAAATTTGCTTAAATTATAGTTTAAACCCTTAGGAATAAGGGACAATTAATTTAAATGCCGCGCGGAAGTATTTTAGAAGTAAAAAAGCATATATCTATTAGTACTAGAATATATATATATATATATATATATGACTCGAAACTTTAAACGCGTTTTTCTCGAAATCATATTTTCAAAATCGGGCGAAAAGAAATCTGAAATACTAATTGATGGATCGTGCTGAATCTTTTTATTTCTTATTCTAGATATAAAATACTCAAAAACTACGGGGGCTTTTTTTTTAAAGTGCTTCATTCGTTTTTTATGGTCGTTTTTATACAGAAATTTGGTCCCGAATAATGAACTTTTTTTTCAAACGTGCGCCATTTTGTTAAAAATCAAAATTTTCAAAATCTAGCCTGTAGTTTTTTAGAGTATACATCAGAGATTAAGAAAAAATATCCCTGTTTGATCCAGGTCTATTGCTTGTCCCGGAATGTTTTCGCCCGATTTGCCCTACGCGCCGAGAGGAGCCGCCATTTTAATTAATTTCTGATGACAATTTTGAACATTTTCTTTAAAAAAAAAATTTAAATAAAGTTTAAAGAGCACTAAATAAAGATCTAAACTCAGGTCTTAAGCAGCACGTTTAGATTTCGTTAAAGAAAAATCTTGAAAATGACCCTTTTTTTCCTTGTCTAGAGTGGCCTTACCCCTTAATGCCAAATCGAGTCTAAATCCGGCCCTGCCAACAACGTTTGATTACAAAATGTAATGTATTTTTTATAAAACTAAATTAAATTAATAAAAATACGCTAGGAAGGTAGAAATAAAACTTTTCACGCTGTACACTTGCAATTAATCTTTTTGGACTCAATAGATTATAGATGCTCGCTCGCCTCACAAACAGTCCAACTCGCCCGTAAAAATTGATTTACGATACCACGCTGATCATATAAATAACTATAACAATACAGACAAAACACTTACAAATACTATAAGTTCAGGACGAGTAAAGCAATAGCTCCCAGCAAATTTTCTCCCTGGTTTCTTGAGCTTCTTGTAAAGCTGCAGACACATTTCTCCTGCTCCACACTTCTGTAGAATCATGCTCTTATTATTACCCCACGGTATTGTCGGTGGCAGATTCGGAACGTTGCGCCGGGACCAGTAACTAAACGCGTACTGGAAATACGTCCACAGGAGTGCCACCACTGTAGTGACCAGGAGTACGAACCAGATCATTGGTAATTAATCTAGAAGAAAATTAAATCTTATCTATATTTATAAACCAAAATTATTGATTCTTACGTAACTTGACAAAATTTGCATTATTATCAAAATTAACATTCACAAAATAAAGTTAGTAATAATTGTCCTGAAAACCCAGGTAATATTTATATAATTAATGACATTTGGGTAAACCAGTAATTAACGGGGTAGATGGTCTCAGTGGTATCTTGAAAAACCTGGTTCGATCCCTACAGCCGACAAATAATTTTTACCAATTTAAATCTACTCCTGTGGCTTCCCCTCTACTAATATCTATGGGAGCTGTGATTTGACGTCTAGTAACTGCACGTCACGTAAAGAAATATATCACTTACCGAGATCTGCTTAGGTAGAGTGTCACACTCAGTAATGGGTAAAAGGCGTGATGCTATATATATATATATATATATATATATATATATATATATATATATATATATATATATATATATATATATATAAAGTTTCAGATAAAATTAACTTTTTTTCGCAGAATACGAATCTGCAATAAAAAATGCTGGTTCCCATTTAAGGTTTCAAAGCTTCCCCCTACCCCACCCCCTGGGGGTGGGAGTTAGAGTTTATGTTTGGTGTGCTTAGATAGGTTTTTGTAAAATATGAAACACGTGTTTTTTTGGTTTCTTGATTCGATGTGTATTTCTCGAGATATTTCACCGTCTCGGAACTTTTTTAACACCCAGTATATACATAGAATGGTTCTTTCAACCTGTTTTCCGCAAATATTTCGAAAACAAAACATTTTACGCAAAAATGACCTAAATGAAAAATAATCAAACAGACGGGGGCTATAATTCTGTAATATTGGTTTTGTCACAGATGGCGTTGTTGTCGCTGTAACAAAGTCAACTAATTTTTTTTTAATGGGAACCCTTATTTTCCATTCATTCAGATTCCTTGTAATTTCAGTAATGAATAAAATTCATGACGATATATTTATTTTATTTATATTTAGTAGCGTTTTTGTATTTTTTTCCTTGATATTGATACAGATTTTGGTACCTGTTGTTTGGACTACAAAGTAAGTATAGAACTAAATTATGAAGTAATTTTTAAATTGTTAGGTTCACAGATGAACATGATAAGTTTCTTTTGGAAACATATTTTCGTACTGGGATGCATAAAGGACATACTCTATAGAGCAGTCGCGAACAATTTCTGCAGAATTTTGTTAATTTCCAGGACATTGATTACAAAGTGTTTACAGGTCATATTCGCAGGGTAAAGTCCAAATAAATCATTAAGACCAAACACATCCTGAATAGAATCAAATTTACCTTTTCTATAAATTCACTGTACACCAATGCGAGCTATTAATCCTAGTCCACTATCACAACTATGCAGCAAACAAAATATCAGAACGACGCTGCGGAGTCAATCAGTTTGGATCACTCTATACAGGGTGTTTCACAACTTAGAGCAAAAATTTAAAGGGTATATTCTGTACGACGTGCTGATCATGAAACAAAAAGAATTTTTTTTTAATTCGAAAAATTAGGGGTTGTTAACTTAAAACATTTTTTGTAGTACTGCACTGGATTCGCTTTCCTATTAAACACAAACAATGAAGTAGGTATCAACTATGAAAGAATAATTACACAATTCAATTATTAGCAGTTATTTATAATAGAATTTTATTTAATTAATAACTTTAACATAATCATCCACCCAGTGGCAGCGGCAACGAAAAATTTTGGACTGGGAAACATGGAAAATAGTAGCAGATCTCGGTGAGTGATATATTTCTACGCGTGAAGTGCAGTTACCAGCCGTCAAATCACAGTCCACAAAGATGTTAGTGTTGGAGGAGCCACAGGGGTAGATTTAATTTGGTGAAAATTGTTCGGTGTCTGTGGGAATCGACCCTGATTTCTGAATTACACACTGCGACTAAATACCACTAAGCCACCTACCCCATAAAAAATAATACAATAATTATTAATTTATTCAAATAAATTCTGGAAAAACACTCAAAAATAATATGAATTTGATGCTATTGATATGTTAAAAATAATGAAACGTGAAGAAAATAATTCGGGAGTGTGCGCGAAATATATATTTTCTGCACCAATAGCGAGGGAAACAGTGCGCATAATACGCGTTATCATGATAATATAAATGATGAAAAAACATACTTCGCGTATTGAGTTGAGTGAAAAACTGTAACAATTTTTTGACAGTTGTAGAAAAATTAATTTTTGCACCACTTACTTATAAAGTTGTTGTTTTTAACTAAAATTATTCGTCTAAAGTAGGCGTTTTTTCATAGTGTAAAATAAAGTACTTTATTTTATGGTTCGAAGAACGTTTTTTTACACTTTTCTATACTTGCTCTTACCGGCAAGTTTGACTTAATTAGCTTTAGAAACAAAACAAATACCTCGGAAAATACTAAAAGACTATTTATTACATACAAATTAAACATAAAAACTACATTATTTTGAGATTGAATTGTAAACTATGTGAACTGTGCTATTATTAATATTAATAGTAGGAATACCAGATGTACAAGATACAGAATATTCTGTGGTATGTGCACTATTTGTTACATTATTAATACTAATATTACGAATATAGTCCATGACAAATTTATATTCTTTCTCATATACAGATTTGGATTTTGCAGGAAGCAGATTCAAAACAGCGATATCTGCTTCTTCACGAATTTTTGCTTGAGTACTTGGCAATTCATTATCACTTTCACTATTCATTTTAAGTAATTTATTGTAAAATATCGCAAAATATTTACAATTCCACAATGATCTGTGACAGATTCTGCGTTTTGTTTACTTTTATGTGGTAACTTAGTTACACAATGAAAATTCAAAACTAGAATGCTAATATTTTTTACGTACATTTGAATCGTAATGAACTGTTTACTTAACTTTGTCTCTAGGGGTTACGAGACTTATAACGTGCTAGCCCGTGTACAAATTATAACGGGCTGTTGACATTGGTTATCATGACAACATATCTAATTTTAAACGTTTGACACTTACATATTTTTTGATTAAACAAAATCTGTCAGATTTTCAAAGTCTACCTTGATTGAACATTTTAGTTATTGCGTTATACTATTGCAATTAATTTGATTAAATATACATATATTGCGATTCAAATGCACATAAAACATTGTACAATGCTCGACCGTTAACTGAAATTTACAGGCTCACACAGATAACAGGCGAGCGCCAGCCTGCTCGCCCGTTACCTTTCTATGCTCGCCTGTAAATTTCTGTATAACGGTCTTGCAATGTAAATAACTATTATATAATTTTTGTTTTGAAATTTGATTATTTATTTTGGCAATAATTTTTTTAAATTGTTAATGGCGGTGCAAAAAATTATGTATGCAACTTATGTATAAAGCATTTTGTTTTACACATGGAATTACAACACTCGCTTCACTCGTGTGTGTAAACTTCCACTTGTCAAAAAAATAGCACTTTATACACATGTTGCATAAATAACTATTAAAATTGTATCGACTACTTACCAGACTTACTACGTTTAAAAAAATAATACTAGTAATGCACCATGTACACTTTTTATTTATGTACTTTAGAATTTAGATATCCTTACAATTATGTATAATTTTAGCAGTTGTTATTCTGTTTTATCTGTAAATGCTATTATAATTGTTATAATTGTGCAATTTCACGTTATTTATTATTATTATTGCAGTCCAGTACTCAAGTTTAATTACATCATTATACAAGTATAATAAAGCCAGAGTCAGTGCCATCTGTTTTTGCTCTCCTCTGTCACATTTCAAGTATGTGGCACCCACTTTCCAAGTATATCACTAAAAAATTAAAATTATATGCTACTGAAACTGCATTTATTTATTTCTTTTGTTCAATTCCATGGCTATCAATATTTTTAACGTAATTTTTGACATTTTCATATTTAATTTCTGTCGTTACAATGCACATAAAAGTAATTCTGTTTACTGATTTAGAAACAGAATTTGATGCCCTAAAACTTTTATTTGACACGTTTTTGCTTAAAATAAATAGGGAAGCAGGAAATTGCAAAAAACTGATTTCCCATGTTAAATCCCTGACCGGCTGAGCGAGTCACCAGCCTGTATATATATATATATATATATTCTTTTTAATTATGATGACAAATAGAGAAAAATGTTTCAAAAAACTTAAATTTTTTTAATAAAAATCACTAACATATACGCTTTATTTTCTCTAATCAGCGATATTATAGTTTTTATTGTTATTTTCATTTTAAAAGTTGTAAAAATAATTAATAATCAACTATTTACTTATATTTATAGTACTGTAGTGTAATAATTGACAAATGAAAATACTATTAAAAAATCTGATGTGGACACCACATGACTTCCTTGTATGCGTATTAAACTATAGATATTTTTTTAATTGCACATATTTCACATTAAATCTTTTATTTTTAATTTTTTGTTAAAATCCATAGCAAACTTAATTTAAAAAGAAAACAAAAATATATAATATTTAAATTTAGATATCTCGCGTATGCAAAAGGCTAATTTAAAAATGTGCTAGACGCAGAATTTAATTCTCTAAAACTTTTATTTGCAGCATTTATTTCCAAAATTAAAATAATTCCATTTTTTTCAAGGAAAACTGTTAGCAGCTTCGTGTAATGTATCACTTTTAGTTAGTGTATTTTAACTAAAATCTATTATGTTATTTCCATTGATATAGTAGTCTTATATAAGTTTTGAGTTATATTTGAATATAGTTTTTCATGAAAATATATTTATAGGCTTCAAGTAAAGTACCACTTCCGGAAGTTATATAATGACCAAAAAGGGAGGTGCACAACTAGATGTTATAACAGTCCTAAATATAAAGTTTCAATTTTCTACGGCTTACCGTTTTTGAGTTATGCGAGATACATACGTACGTACAGACGTCACGACGAAATTAGTCATAATGGACTCAGGAAGGGCCAAAATGCGTATTTCCACTGAAATCTCAGAACCGAAAATTTTCGCGATTACAATACTTCCTTTACTTCGTACAAGGAAGTAAAAATGGATAATGAAATATATAAACCACTGCAATTCTTTATTTCCTACATATTTATTAATATAACACAGGATTATCCATCAATTTGTTTTGTTACAATCTAACACACACGTGAAACAGAATCTGAAGTTTATAACAATTTGAAGCGGACATAGGGCTATTTGAAATGCAAATATTTTTTTGCATGTTGATCAGGCAAGTTGTCAATACAGCGGTTTCTACGTCACTGGCTTTAACTGATTTTAAATGATGGTTTTACTTTGTTGTTACAAAATTGTAAAACAAAATGAGAGAATCGTAGAAAGCGTTAGTACAACCTGTTTCTTCTCTAATACTTGTACCATAATATCCTTACATCTCTCTTCCAAGCCCAGAGTATGTTTGTCTTCACATCCCCGGTTTCATTTCAGCAGGATTACAATTTACGCTATCAGTACAATTCACAAATGTTGTATTCGCTTACACCTGCATTTGTTTCTCACGTTACCAACATTCTTACGTTACCAAATTGTAATTTGAAACTTTGCAATGTTGCCGGCACTTAAACCTAACGCTGGTGTATAATAAAATTTCACTGCTAGCCACAGAAATGTAGAAAACGAAAATTGTTACTTATTCGACCAAAACTTATTAAAACTTAAATTTCTAAAATAGGATTCATTGTTTTAATTCATAAATGTGAGTTTAGTTTTAGGAAATTAATTTGGAAACTTTCAAATTATGTATTTATTTAAATTACGCTGTACAACAGTAACTTAATCCCAATTACAGTAGAGGGTCTGAACTCACCGGGCGGTAGTGAGATAGTGAGATTCGAACTCGGGATCTCTGAATTAGAATTTCGTAACGCTATCCACACCATTGTACTGCCGGACAATTGAATTATATTCCTATCAAAACTTTACTTTAAAATAAATAAATAAAAATATATCATCACGCCTTTTACCAATTAATGAGTGTGGCACTCTGCCTAAGCAGATCTCAGTATGTGATATATTTTTTCGCATGAGGTTCGGTTGCCAACCGTCAAATCAAGGCCTCCAAAGATATTAGTGGAGGGGGAGCTACAGGGGTAGATTTAAATTGGTGAAAATTGTTCGTCGGCTTTACTTTACAAATAAATAAAATATACCAGTTTCAGAATGTTAAACCTATATACCATACTGACTTGTCAAAACAGTCAAGAAAATGAAAATAAAACACAATGATAATATAACACTATTCATACAAACGGAACTCAAAACAACAATAATACAAAGATTACTTCTCCTGCTTATCATAATATATATATATATATATATATATATATATATATATATATTAATTATACAGTCTTTCAGATTAGAGACGACCACGTTATGACGTTTAAATAAAAACATACAGACCACAGACTTACTTGATCACCTTCTAAAATGATGATAATGACTTTATTCATAAAAGAATTTCAAAAAAATATATTTATTAATGACGTTAAGGTGTTTATATTCTGAAACCGGTAAACTATTGAACAAACCACGGATGTTATGAGTCATAACAAGCCTTAGATGTCTTAAAATCCTCGCTCTACGAGCTTGGATTTCAAACTGACATCTGCGGCTGTTATGATACTCATAACATTCCTAGGTATGTTAATAGCTAAAAAGTTGTCGTATATATCACTTCTAAATAACGGAACATTGAAACAGACAACATTTATGTGGTGAAAATAAGTTGTTGGTTGTACGAATTTGATTCGGGTTCTGAAATTTATTCCGATGACTTGAACTGAACTATCTATTCCATCTATGACTGAAAATCATGAGACCGATGCTGCATTAGATATTACGACAGAAGAACTTAATTGATGCCATAGTTTGTATATGGGTGCCATAGTGTACTAATTAGCATCTCTGTCCAGTATGTAGAAGGTCCATGGTTCGAATCCAGGCATCACCAGTCCTTGTACTTGCACTCATGTCATATGACATATTAAAATAAAATCAAATGTTTCAATTGATACCTCCGCATCTAAATCTCGAATTTGATATTCCATATTTTATCAATAGAATCAAACTAAATTTTGAAATCTAATTAGATATTTATAAACATTTATACGGGGTAGGTGCATTTGAGAACCCGGGTTCGGTTCCCACAACCGACAAACAATTTTCACAATATTAAAACTACCACTGTGTCATGCTCCACTATCATCTTTGGGGATGTAATTAGACGGCTGGTAACCTTACTTTACGTGAAGAAATATACCACTTACCAAGATCTGCTACGGTGCCAGGTCCAATAATGGGTAAAAGGCGTGGTGATATATTTTATTTATTTATTTAATTACAGATGAATATTAGGTACTATCAATGGTGTTTCGTGATTTGATGGCTGATAACCGCGCTTCACGCGAAGATATATACTCTAACACGAGCGGGTGGCTGCATTACGCGGCAACGGACTCGAATACTTATTTAACATAAATAACAAAGTTGAAACTTAATTGAACGCGAACGCCGCGTGATGTGAAGATCTACATCTTCACGCGTTGAGTCGATGGACGAGACTGATGGTTTCCACCAAAACACTTGCTGTCCTGGGTACGATACCCACATCTGGAATCCATCCTTCACACATCTGGGTGGACACAGATGTCTCAAGTGTTTTGGTTATGTAGTCTGACACTCTGGCACTGCAGATAACGCGAACATGAAATCTTGTTGGAATTCTAAGAATATTAACTATGATTTAATGCACTATATTCGAAAACCAAAAGATCTCACACTCAGCCATAATGGCACATGTGGTCACGAGTGTCAAATTACACGAAACCAATCTTACCTAAATGCAACATAACAACAATGAGATAGCTCATATTATTACAATACTATTTACCGAGATCTGCTACGGCAGAGTGCGACACCCAGAAATGAGTAAAAGCGTGATGATACTCGTATATTTGTCTATCTATAAACATTTAATTTGAAAGGGAAATTAGTTTCCTATTTGTTACTGAGTTACATTCTAGTCATAATACATTATATTTCATGTTGCGGAGATGCAGTTATAAAAATAGAATACTTATATTTGTTCAAATAACATTTTTCTTTTATTTTTAGGTTTAAGTTTGACGAGTGAAACCTGGCCCTTTCGATAAAAGATCAAAAACGCGGCTAACAATAGTTATTTGCTTAACTAAACAAAAAACTAGCAGATTTATTGCCGCAGATGGAATTTCATAACCTAGGCAGTTAATCTGCTTTTTTACTGTGTTGAACAAATATTTTTTACTGATTGTTTAAAATTAATATTTATTTTATTGTTGTTTTTAATATTGTTATGTAATGAATGTTATCGCCATATTCGTAATCAGCATGTTGTTAAGCGTTTCATGAGCGGTGACTACATAAAAAACAAATTTTATGTTTATAAATAAATAAATGCAGGCGCGGTGGCCGAGCGTGTTACGGCACATCTTTTAACATACTGTGACGTCACCCGAACCAAGGTTCGTTAGTTCGAATCCGCCTGTCGACAATGTGTGATTTGTCGTAAAATATAAAATACAGCTACATGTATTTATCACACTCGGGCGCTATAAGCTAGTCACTTATACGCCTTAAATAATGTAGCATTTGACTACGAAGACCGGCAGTACGGCAGTGTAAAAACTGCGGCTCGGTGTGTCCGGTAGGCCCAGGCCCGATTTGGGCTGTAGTGCCATCAGAAGAAGAAGAAGAAATAAATAAATATGTCATCACGCCTTTGATCCAATACTGGGTGTTGCACTCCGCCGTAGCAGATCTCAGTAAGTGATATATTTCTTCCCGTGAATTGTGGTTACCGGCCGTCAAATCACGGCCTCCAAAGATGTAAGTGGAGGGAGAGCCATAGGACTAGATTTAATTTGGTGTAAATTGTTATGTTTATAATTTAATAAATACTGTTGTGTATCACTATATATTAATTAATTTTATAATATATATGGTGCTGAGTCTAAGGGCGCACCATGCTATTTTTGAAATATAACAAAGTTAAATAATTTATTGTACAACAAAACTTTTTGCATTTTTTGATAGTAATGTTTATAATTTGTTGTACTCATACATTAAAATGTGTTGTTTCGCGTCGCCTACGCAACGACCGAAACGTCAATTTCCCGCACTCGTTCGGGAAATTTTAGAAAAAACACTCCAATTTCTAACGCATTTATTAAAAAACTATATTTATAATAAAAAAGTATAGTATCTCAAACACCCTTTTGCGTAATAATAATAAAAGAAAATAATGGAATATTGAATGAAATTTAATTTTTAAAAGATAAATTTAAATAAAATAAAATAAATATATCATCACGCCTTTTACCCATTACTGGGTGTGGCACTCTGCCTAAGCAGATCTCGGTAAGTGATATATTTCTTCGCGTGAAGTGCGGTTACCAGCCGTCAAATCACGGCCCCCAAAGATGTTAGTAGAGGGGGAGCCACAGAGGTAGATTTAAATTGGTGAAAATTGTTTGTCGGCTGTGGGGATCGAACCAGGGTTCTCAAGATCCACAGGCCGACTCGATACCACTGAGCCATCTACCCCATTATAAATAAATTAAGTATAAATAAAAGGGGGCTTCTGGTTTAAATTCTGTATATATTTAAAATTCAAAAAACTCGACGTTTCGGTATTTTAAACAAATACCTTCATCAGGACAGAAATACAAATAAAATAACATAAATGACATAAAAATAAACAAATGACATATAAATAAAAATGACAAGTAAAAAGACAAAATATGTAATTTAAAAAATTATAAATTGTGAATCAATGGAAGCCAGGCTTTGTTTAATTCTAAACCATCACAATTATTAATATTATTTTCCTCCTTACAAATTTCAATAGCTTCTCTGAAAAGTCTTCCGGTGAAACTTGTAGGTCTCGCTAAAAAATTTTTTTATGAAATATATACATTTATATGAAGATGCAAGTAAGAAAAAGACAGCAAGATTATGTGATTTAGCTTTTTTGAAGAGATGTAGAGATACTAACACCGTCCCGAATTTCCTTCGAATAAATTTTCATTTAAGAAGTAAACAAGCCAAAAATATATTAAATAAAACTAGTCTTCTGCTTCTTAGAGAAAGAATTGGATACATTAGATTTCAACTTGATCGTCTTGATAGATCTTTGTTTAATTATCACTTATTTTTAAGTAACCGAATTAGTCAGGAACATTGGTCCTCATTGTTTGAAACTATTTCACTGAGAGTTGAGAGATTAAATGACTCGATTTTATCTTGTCAAAAAGAAAAATTTAATTTATTATTTAATAAACAACATCCGTCTTTCACAAAAAAAGTCTCTTCCGAAAGAAAAACTTGTAGTGAATTTAAGTGATTACCCTTTACCAGATTCTGCTTACTCAATTTTGTCTAAAAGTTTAAATTTTGGTATATCTCCACGTCGTATTCCTATTGAAGATATTGTAACAGCTGTTGAATCGTCGATACAGAGGCTCCCTAATGATGTAGCAGAAGAAGTTCGCTTAGAAACTGTACGTGTTCTAAGAAATGCTAAACCACCTAGTTCTAATATTTCTTCAGCAGAATTTAAAGTTCTTAAAGAATTACGTCATAATGATAATATTGTCATTCTTCCGGCTGACAAAGGTAAAGCTACCGTTATTTTGAACAAGTTAGTTTTGATGTTTCTTCTTTATTTACCAAAGTTCCTATTCAAGATACTGTCAAACTTTTAGAACGTCATTTTCCTCCTGATATTATTAAATTATTCAAACATTGTTTAACTTCTAGTTTCTTTATTTTCAATAATGTTTATTATAAACAAGTTGATGGTGTAGCAATGGGTTCTCCTATATCTCCATCAATTGCGAACTATTACATGGAGTATTTTGAAGAATGTGCTTTGTCTTCCTCTACTTTGAAACCGTCTCTTTGGCTTCGTTATGTGGATGATGTATTTGCTGTTTGGCCCCATGGACAAGACAATTTAAATAATTTTTTACTACATTTGAATAATATTCATCAAAATATTCAATTTACTATGGAAATTGAAATCAATGGTAAATTACCTTTTCTAGATGTTTTATTGGAAAGGAAGATTGATGGAACTATTCTCCATTCTGTATATAGAAAACCTACCCATACAAATTTGTATATTAATTTTTCTTCACACCACCATCCTGCACAAAAATTTAGTACTATTAAATGTCTCTTCAATAGAGCAAACATCATTTGTCATTCTGATAAACTTCAAGAGGAATATAAATTGCTTGTAAATATTTTTGAAATGAATGGTTATGATAAATTTTTAATCAAGAAAGTTTTACGTCCTAAAAAAGAAAAAGTTACTGAAAATATCTTACCTGATCTTGGGAAAAAAATTTATTCTTCTTTACCTTTTATAAAAAATGTAACAGATAAAATAGGAAGAATTCTCACTAAGAAAAATATTAAAGTTTCTTTTTATCCGCATATGAAATTAAAAAATTAACTGTTAAAGATATAATCCCGTTACAATCGTCTGGTATTTACAAAACTCCATGCGAATGTGACAGAGCATACATTGGTCAAACAGGTAGAACTGTTCATACAAGATTATTAGAACACAAGAGAGCCATTCGTCTAAATTATCAAAATAAATCTTCAATTGCTCATCATGCTTTAGAATTTTTACATAAAATTAACTTTGAAGAAACCAAAATTTTAGCGAGACCTACAAGTTTCACCGGAAGACTTATCAGAGAAGCTATTGAAATTTGTAAGGAGGAAAATAATATTAATAATTGTGATGGTTTAGAATTAAACAAAGCCTGGCTTCCATTGATTCACAATTTATAATTTTTTAAATTACATATTTTGTCTTTTTACTTGTCATTTTTATTTATATGTCATTTGTTTATTTTTATGTCATTTATGTTATTTTATTTGTATTTCTGTCCTGATGAAGGTATTTGTTTAAAATACCGGAACGTCGAGTTTTTTGAATTTTAAATATATACAGAATTTAAACCAGAAGCCCCCTTTTATTTATATATATATGAATTCTGAAAGATTTTTCCCTATGTTAATAAATTTAGTGCATTTAGTTCACAATGTTGGCAACGAAATGACAGCACTCGACCGCAGTGGAAACACATAACCTACAAATGTAAGGTAAATTGTAACCACATAGATATAAAATTAAACAAGTTTATTAAATTTACTTTTTTACTATTTTCGTTCTATGGCAGCGCTCGCAAGCTCGCGTTGCCAAACACTCATCCGGGAACCAATCGTTCCCGCACTTGGTATGTAAATAACTGTTTCTCTACCTAGAACGGGAAAACTGACGAAATGTTTATTGGTAATTTTCGTTAAATCATCAGTGTGATGAAATAATAAAAAATTTGAAATTTAATACATGAAAAAGTTATTTATTTCATATAAATAAATAAAATAAATATAACATCACGCTTTTTACCCATTATTGGGTGTGGCATTCTGCCGAAACAGATCTCGATAAGTGATATATTTCTACGCATGAAGTGTGGTTACAAGCCGTCCAATCACGGCCCCCAAAGATGTTAGTGAAGGGGGAGCCACAGGGGTAGATTTAATTTGGTGAAAATTTGTTGTCGGTTGTGAGGATCGAACCAGGGTTCTCCAGGTCTACAGACCGACTGGATACCATTGATATTAATGAAAAAAAGTGACATTCTCACGCGCATCAAAAAACAAGACTTTTGCTCACGTAATACAAATTGTTTCTACAATTGTCAAAAACATCCACATGCACTGATAATTTCATAAAAAGTACCAATAAACAGTTCTGACATTTTCCGATTCCAGGTAGAGTTATATTATAAATATTATTATCAAAAAATGCAGAAATTTTTCTTATACAATAAAATATTTTATCTTTTTGATGTAAAATAATTAGGGAAATCTGTATAATGCAAAGTGACGAAGGAAAGTTAACGACACCCGAGATTAAAGAAACGCGGTTATAATTATATTTATTAATTGAATTTATAAATGTAAATTTGTTTATTTTTTCTATAGCAATATTTTTATAGCCTTGGCTGTAAAAATAACTTAACAGCTTGTCGTTTACCAACAAAAGCTTATTTTTTATGTCAATCGGCAAAAATATACTTTTCGCGCTACCGTCCGGCATTAGCAGTATTACATAACAAAAAATCATCCGGAAACCATGTGTTTCCGGCCGAGGCCGGTAAAAATTAGTGACTTTTTATGGTTATATGTTGACATCACTAGTATAGCGAACTCCTGAACGTACGAAATGTCAAAATATTGCATTGGGGTAAACATATTATGATAAATTATTCATAGTTGAGTATTTTCAATAAAAGAAAACAGGAATATATATACATATATTTTAAACAAATTGTAAGTAATTATAATTGAATTAGCAATGTAAAATCCAAATAAAATATGTTGATTTTTTAGGTTATAATACTGGAATGACAAGTCGTGAAATAGACAAAGAAATGAATTATGTTTTATGTTTATTAAATAAAGTGTACAGTGTAATTAAACTTATTGAAGATGTAAATTGATGAACAATAAATAATTAATTAAACGTACAGTTCTGACAATTAGATAATACCAACATAAAAAAATTCCCTGAAGTTTAGAATGTGAGTAATAAATTAAACATTTTTATTAAATTTACGAAAACGTCGGCGCGAAAAATCTTGTGTATCACACGTCCAGAAACTATTTTGCGAGTGCTCGTTTTTAATGGCCTCGCCTACGGCTCGTCCTTTCAAATATACTCGCACTCGCAAAATAGCAGTTTCTGAACTAGTGATACAAATAACTATTTTATTTACAAAAATATTATTACTAATAATTGAATTTCTACTATTGTTATTGTTCAAAGCATAAAAGAAATACCCAATAAGTACCACAGCAGTGACAGATCTAGAAAATTATTCAGATATATACCAATCAGAAAGTCTACTTCCTCACTGATTTATGTAATCATTTCCTAATTTTCGAACTAAACAATAATATGATACATATCTTTTTTTAATATACTTATCAATTTTATATATAACCCAAAAAGGAAAAAAACTAATTATCTGTTGCTGTAGCAGCATCAACGTGTTTTCTTGTTTGTTAGTGGTTGTAGTATATACCGGGTGGAACATCATACCTGTGTACATAGACGATTAACATGAAACAACAGTTTTTCCGTGCGCATTGCTCCCCATATTATTTTAGGCAAAAATGCTTCAAATAAATTATTATTTTTGTTTCAATTCCATGGCTATTTGATATTTTCAACGTAATTTTTAATATTTTTTTATTTAATTTCTGTCGTTACAACGCATGTAAATGTAATTCTGTTTATTGATTTAGATGCAGAATTTTATGCTCTACAACATTTATTTGAAGCATTTTTGCCTAAAATAATCTGGGGAGCAATGCGCACGGAAAAACTGTTTTTTCATGTTAATCGCCTATGTACACAGGTATGATGTTCCACCCGGTATAATTACATAATAATTATATAATCTTATTTAGAATGAGCGCTGGAGAATGTTATTTATATACAACCGGTAAATAATGTTAACTTTATTCTTCTCAAAATCATTACTTAATGTGTTGCATTATTCACCGAGGGAAATAAAAATGATAAATATTCCCTAGGGATATAAAGTGATTCAAGACCATTAGCACGAGGAAAATAAAAATTACAATTATTCTCTAGGGAAATAAAGTGATTCAAGACCATTGGCAGTGCCAAGTCCCATTTGTTAAATAACGAATTTTTCCATTTGTATTTAAAATATCTTATATAACACATAAGTAAAGTGTTATTATTTGTCGAGAGCGAAGATTGAATCTCGAGTGATGCAATCCTCACTCTCGACAAATAATGACGAACTTTATTCCTTTGTTATATAATAGTATATTATACAACGACGCTATAATGGATGCTCTTATTCCCGAGGATATGAGACTTCTGCGTCTGTTATAAGCTTTTTCTTGTACGATATGGCTACGAATTTAGATATACAAGAAAAGATAAGACAAGAAATCAATGAAATGTTAGAAAGACATGATGGAGAAGTAACATACGATGGCATTAACGAATTACCGTATTTAGATCAAGCTCTAAATGGTGAGTATTTTTAAACTAGTTCGAGAAAGATGATAAACTCAAATTAAAAGATCAAAATAATAGTATATTATACAACGACGCTATAATGGATGCTCTTATTTCCGAGGATGAAGTTTGCAACCCGAGCGAGCGGAGCGAGCAAGGGTTGTAATCATCCGAGGTAATAATAGCCATTATAGCGAGTTGTATACTATACTTTATATACGAATAACATATACTTTATATACGAATAACATATACGACTAATTTAATAAACATTAGTCAATATTATTTATTATCGATTAATTTTACATCTATTTACCTAATAAATTTACATCTAATTGAAATGAGTAAATGGAGTAAAAAGACCATAATGAAGATGATTTGTATTTTTTACCTAATTCAATTAAATATGCCAACAATACATTTTCTGAATACGAATTTGTCTTCATTTTAATACTTTGGTATGCTTTGTCATAGAAATTTTTAGACTTTTGCGGTAATAAACCATATGTAGTAGCATCAGCGATTTTCGTTATTTCTGGTGGTGTAGAAGATATACTGTCTTCTGTAATACTGTCCATTTTCTCAATTACAGTTAAACACAATAATTTAACACAATTTGCAAGACCGTTTTTGACAACTTCTCAACGATGATTTCGTTTTGTTTCCGATTCGTTAACAACAGTGAACTTAGCAACGAGCATGTTTAATTTAAATATGAGTCGCTATGGCAACACTGTTCCGATGGCACAATAAAACAATGATTCATGTTTTAAGCATTTTGATTGGTTCACGAGCGGGAATACTGACCATTATTCGCGACTCATTATTCCCGGCGGATTAATATATAGCATTATATAGCAAAAAACGCATATATAATGATAATATTATTAGTTAGTCGTATATAAACTACTGGTAAGCTACCTTAACTTCTTCTTCTTTTACCGAGAGAACCCTATTTCTTTTATCTTTTGTTCTAATGAGGAATAAATGGGCGAAATTTGATGAATGTAAGTTTGGTACGTGGAATGTTAGAGGTATAAATGGAAAAGAAAATGAATTGGTGAATATAATGCGTGTGTATAATGTAGATGTTTTGTGTGTGAGCGAGACAAAGCGGAAAGGCTGTAATGAAGAAGAGGTAGATGGATTGTTTTGCTTGTGGTCGGGTGTTGCAGAGAATGAACGGGCAAAACATGGTGTAGGAGTGCTTGTTAGTGAAAGGATGAAACCGTTTGTAAGAGATTATAGTTGTATTTCATCGAGAATTCTTTGGCTGAGACTTAAGGTAGGCTTTCATAGAATCTTCGTTGTGTCAGTTTATGGCCCAACTGAATCCGAAAGTGATCTTGAGAAAGATCAATTTTGGAATTTGTTAGATAGTGTGATTGATTCGTGTGATCCAGGTGAAAAAGTTATCGTATGTGGTGATTTGAATGGTTGGGTGGGAGTAAAGAGAAGCATGTCTGGGAATGTATTGGGTAAATATGGTGATGTGAGAGTGAATGAAAACGGTAGGAAAATAGTATCCTTCTGCTTAGAGCGTGATCTTTTCGTTTCCAACTCTGTCTTTAAACATAAATTAGCTCACTTGTATACATGGGAGAATGTGAGGGAGAATAGGCGGAGTGTGATTGATTTTATTTTGTATGATGAACGACTAAGAAGTTTAGTTGTGGATACGCGTGTGAAGCGTGGGGCTGAATTGGGTACGAATGATCATTATTTGGTGGTGTCGCGTATACGTCTGGATAAATGTTGGCGAATGAGGGTAAAATGCACCGAAAAAATGTTTCGTGTGAAATCTAGTGTACTACAGAATGAGGATATTAGAGATCTGTTTGTTGAGAAAATAAATGAATCTTTGCCTGTATGTGAGCCTAATTTTGAATGCAGCATAAATGATGTTTGGATGAAATTTAAGGATACAGTTCTTAAATGTGCAAAAGAAGTTTGTGGTGAATCCAGATTAGGCTCTTGTCCAAGGAATGCATGGTGGAATGATGAAGTGAAAGAAGCAATTGAAGAGAAAAAGAGAGCGTATTTGCGATTTCTACATGTAAAAGATGTGCCTGGAAGTTTACGTGATGAATGTTTGCTAGAATATAAAAGGTTAAATAAACATGTTAAGAGAGTAGTGAGAGAAAGTAAGGCGCGTTTTGATGATTTGATGAGTGAAAGAATGACGAATGATTTTACTATGAATAAAAGAATGTTTTGGTTGAGTGTGAAGAGATTGAGAGGTGGTAATGTAAGGGCGGTAAAAGCGATTAAGAGTGCGAATGGTGAGTTATTGTGGAATGAATTAGACGTTAGAAATAGATGGTGTGAGTATTTTAGAGGCTTATATGGTAGCGTAAATGGATCGAATTGTTGTAGTGAAAATTCAAGAGAAAATGTTAGAAGTGATGAATGGGATATAGATGAAAGTGATGTTAGTTTTGCATTGTTACGTTTGAAGAATGGTAAAGCTCCTGGTTTGGATGGTATAACGAATGAGATGTTGAAGTATGGTGGTGAGAGATTATTTGATTGGTTAGTTTATTTATTTAGATTTTGTTTGAAACTGTGTGTAGCTCCTAATGATTGGAAACGTGCTATCATTTGTCCTTTATTTAAGGGCAAAGGTAGTTCGAGTGATTGTACTAATTTCCGTGCGATAAGTTTGTTGAGTGTGGTAGGGAAGTTGTACGGGAAGATTCTTATTCACAAGGTACGAACCTTAACAATCTCCAAGTTGAGTAATATGCAAGGTGGATTTTTGCCTGAGAGAGGGTGTGTAGATCAATTGTTTTCTCTTCGTATGATTGTTGAGAAATCACTTGCTAAGAACAAGAAGGTGTTCTGTGGCTTTCTCGATCTTAAAAAAGCATATGATAGTGTTCATCGAGTTATTCTGTGGGATGTACTTCTAGAGTACGGTATAAATGGTAATTTGTTGGGAGCAATTCGTGCATTATACGAAGATAGCGAAGCTGCGGTGAGAGTTGATGGTAGATTGAGTGATTGGTTTTCTATAGATGTTGGCGTGAAACAAGGTTGTGGGATGTCCCCGTGGTTGTTTAATTTATATATGGATGTGTTGTTACGAAAGTCGCTGAATGGGGCGGATGGTGTACGTATTGGTGGCAGTGTAGTGCCTGCGTTAGCTTATGCGGATGATGTAGTTGTAATGGGTGAATCTGAAGAACAATTGAGAAGAATGATTCTAAGTATAAATGAAGTAGGAAAAGGTTTAAATCTATTACTGAATGTTGATAAATGTAAAGTGTTAGTGTTTGAGAAGAGTGATTTGGTGACTGATTGCAATGTTTCGGTGAATGGTGTGAGATTGGGTCAAGTAAATGAGTTTGTATACTTGGGGAGTCTGTTTTCGAGGGATGGACGTATTGATCGAGAGATTGAAAGAAGAGTATCTGCTGGATGTAAGATATTGGGTGCTCTGGGAACCTTTACTCGGAATGTGAATGTATCCAGAGATGCTCGATTGAGTGTTTATAATGGTGTGTTAGTGCCTACGTTGATGTATGGTAGTGAATGTTGGGTATGGATGAAGAAACATGAACGGCGTATAACTGCTGTGGAAATGAGATATTTGCGGGGTGTGTGTGGATATACTAGAAGAGATCGTGTCCGGAATACATTGGTGTATGATGAATGTGAGATTGGGAAGAATGTTGTAAGAAGAGTGGGAATAAGTCAGTTGAGATGGTTTGGTCATGTAGAACGTATGTCGAATGACAGATTGGTGAAACAGGTGTATGTTGGTGAAATTGAGGGTGAAAGTTTGCGTGGACGGCCTAGGAACAAATGGATGAATATGATTGAAGGGTTGTTGCGTGAGCGAAAGATTCTGAGCGTGAAGAATAAACGAGCTTGTATGAAAAGAATTATGAATGTGGTTGAAGCAAAAGTGGTGTGTCAGGATAGGAATGTTTGGAGAAAATTAATTGCAGGATAAATATGATGAATGAAGACAAGCGTATGATTCTTGTTTTTAGATTAATTGGTTAAATGTTTTGAGTGTTTACCTGCAATTGTGCGGAGACGATCTTCAGAAACAAGCGCAGTGTACACTAGCGAATGGATGAATGTTTGTTGTGTGTTGATGGATTTTGGTTGTGAGAAAAGAAAGAGTTTGTATGGAGGAAGTGTTAATGTGGTCGAATCGAGTATCGTGTGTCAGGATGATAATGTTGACGCTTTCGTGCTACCCCATTTAATGGGATATAGCGTGATGTTATGTATGTATGTATGTATGTATAAATAATGTTAACTTTATTCTTATCAAAATCATTACTTAATGTGATTCATTATTTATCGAGGGAAATTAAAATGGCAAGTACTCCCTAGGGAAATAATTTAAGGTCATTGGCACGAAATAAATAAAAATAACAAGTACTCAATAGAGAAAAAAAGTTATTTAAGGACATTGGCAATGCCAAGTTGCTTTTAGTAAATATAATATGTTATGCATCAAGGGAGGGAAACAAGCGAGTATTCCCGCGTGTGAAGTCGAGGTTTGCTAACTTCAGACAAGGGATAATCGCGCCCTCCCGTGAAGCATATCATATTTTTCGTAACAAGTGCACAAAAATTACCGTCTTATCGGGACAAATGTCAAATATGGGTTGCGTAACTAGTTCATTGTCCGCTCAGCTAGATGGCGCGTTCGACGCTGCAAACAGGGAATAATCGTAGTCTCTAGGGAAAGAAACATCCTACCTATGGAGAGAAACATAATGTTTCTCTCTAGGGGAGAAAAGCAGTGTTTCTTTCTCTAAAATTAGGGAATAAGAACGTGTTTCTTGTGCATGTGTTACGATAATGAATTTTTCGTATATAAAATATCGTAAGTATATAACACGTAAGTAAAGTGTCATATTTGTGTCAAGCGATTGCATCTCTCGAGCAATGCCCGGAAGGAGCATTCTTTGCTCTCGACATGAAATGACGAACTTTACTTCCTTGTTACATAAACTACTATTATTTCATCTACATGATGAAATACGTAGCTAGAAGAATATTTCACTTTGATGCCACGCCATTTTTGTTATCTATGGCTGTTGCACTATATGCACATTCTATTAACTTCATCCCAAACGACTGAATATTATCAAAATTCAAACAGGTATCGCTAGAAATCCAACAGATATTGTCAGGTATGGCATAACTATTTTTTGTTTAAATATCTATAAACTTTTTCTTTGAATTTGTTTTGATACAATATCATTATTTATTTATCTGTAATTTGTTAACCAACGATTTCTGTCACTACTCGTACTATGCAAGTATCCTCATACAACTAGCGCTATTCATATTTTAAAATCTAAATACAACGTGTACGATTATTTGTTTTTTTTTAATATTCTCTAATAATATATATTATAAAAGTTTATTTCTTATAATTTAAAAATCATTATACAGGGTGTTAAAAATAAGTCTTACATGTTTACAGAACATGGAAAGAAGACAAACTAAGTCGAAAAGTTTTAAACAACCATTTGACAGTGTTATAAGTAAACAAAATACATTAAATTTTAAATCGACATGATTGTTTACATGACTGTCCATTTCTACGAAACAACTATTCAAAATTTACAACAAAACTTCATGGCTGTCGATATTTACTTAGGATTACATATAAATTAAAACTACCATATCTCTAAAACAGTTTAGTTTTAGACACATATATAAAAGTTTTCAACTAAATTTTATGTCTTCTCTGTCCTACAAATATGTATTTATCACACTGTATAAGCATATTTTAGTGAATTAATAATAAAGTCCAATTCATAATTTTAGAAACGTTTATATTCGCTCAGCTTTCACCCAAATACCGCCAACAACAACGAATATCGGATTCTTCGGATTCATCTTTAAAGGAACTTGGGTCTTCTTACTCAGTGTAAACCTATGGTTTTTTAGAAGTACCACAAGACCCATTTTAGTTTGCAATAAGCCAAATCTCTGACCTGGAACAGAATATTATATTTTAAATATTTGCCAAGAACTGAATACATAGGATTATGATGTTGCAATTTAATCAAATACTTATACATATTACTACAATAATCAAAGGTGGAAACTACACAGCCCAGTCTGTATCGAAGGCCGCACCATAATGTTTTGAATTTTTTAAATGTTCAATTATTGGCTTCCCTAATTATTTTTCATCAAAAAAGTTAAATAGTTTATTGTGGATACTAATATTTATAACTATACTGTACTTGAAATAGGAAAAATGACGAAAATGTTTATTGGTAATTTTCTTAAAATCATCAGTGCCATGATATAACAAAATAAGTCTGATATTAATTTAGAGTTTATTTTATTTAATACATGAAAATAGATATTTGTGTATTAAGAGCGTAAACTGATTCTTTGTTATTCGAACACGGTAATTGCAGCGCGAGCCGAAGGCACAAGCTGCAATAGTGTAAGAGGAACAAAGATACTTTACGCTCGTGATACACACATCATTTTTTCTAAGACTTCAACTTAAAATTAATAAAAAACGTATACGTATTGAAAAAAAATTCGTTCTGTCAACTGTCAATATGACAAGTTTCTGTATTGTTGTACCCCTGGTTACTATTGAAATAAGCGCGCATTTAATATCTTTTTTCTACGATTGCTATGAAAAGTTGATAATGACGCTCTCATTTGTCATCGAAAAGTTGACGTTTTCTGTGGAACAGTCGAAAAATATCTTTGTCTCGCGTCTCCAATGACAACGCGCGAAAAAGACGTTAAATGCGCGAGTTTCCAATAGCAACGCGTGAAAAAGATCATTAACGCGCGCATATTTCAATAGTTACCAGCGATACAAACAAAACAAAAATTTGTCAGATTGACAGTTGACAGAATGCATTTATTTTCAGTACGTATACGTTTTTTAATAATTTTAAGATGCAATCGTAGAAAAAATTATGTGTGTATCGCGAGCGTAAAGTGTCTTTGTTCCTCTTACACTATTGCAGCTCTCGCCTTCGACTCGCGCTGCAATTACCGAGCTCGAGTAACAACGAATCACTTTACGCTCTTAATACACAAATAACTATTTCGAGCGTTGATTGTTCCACAGAAAACGTCAACTTTACGATGACAAATAAGAGCGTAATTGTCAAGTTTTCATATCAATTGTGAAAATAGTTATTTATTATAATAATGACAAATAAAAATTATAACTTTAAATTGGTACATCTGTACTGTTATTTCATGGCACTGATGATTTTAAGAAAATTACCAATAAACATTTCTGACATTATCCCTGTGAAAATAGAGTAAAATTATAAATATAAGTGTCAACAAATGCAATAAACTATTCAACTTTTTTCTTGTAAAATAATTAGGGAAACCAATAATTAAACATTTCAAAAATAACATTAAATACGTTCACTCCTTTTAGCCATTACTGGGTGTGGCACTCTGCCGTTAGCAGATCTCGATAAGTAATATATTTTTTCGCGTAAAGTGCGGTTACCAGCCGTCAAATTACTGCTTCAAAGATGTTTTGAACATCTACAGGGGTAGTTTTAACGTGGTAAAAATTGTTTGTCAGCGGTGGGAATCGAATCCGGGTTCTTTAAATCCACAGGCCGACTCGATACAACTGAGCCACCTATCCCGCAAGTGAGTGAATTATTCAAAGCATCCAATTAGTTTTGCTCGCTATCTAATAACCTTAGAGAGAAAGCAAATACACAGGTTTATGCAGCAAGGACCCTGGGGACATAATTGTATGTTTGATAAAATACAAATATTATGAGGATTTTAATTTAAAATAAACTTTGTTTAAATATATGATTAATTAATATATTATATAATTATGTTATTTTACGTATTACAAAGAAGATAACTTACCTATGCAAATTCTGGGCCCCTCTCCAAATGGAAGGAACGTAAAAGGATGTCTTTTCGCCTTTTCTTCATTGCTGAAGCGTTCAGGATCAAACTTCGATGGTTCAGGGTAGTATTCAGGATCAGACTGTAGTCCATAAATGGGTATAGCTACAGTTGTTCCTTTCTCTATAATGACATCGCTGTCTGGAATCTTGTAATCCTTGATACAGCGTCTTTGTAATACTGGGATGGCTGAGTGTAATCTCATGCTTTCTAAAGTCGTAAAAAAAAAACTATTTGTGAAATTTTTCTTGCATAGGTAAATACAATGAGTTAATTTTGTATATAGTTTTAATTATTAAATAAAGACCGTAACTATTTTTGCTATTTTTTGAAAGAAATTATATATATATATATATATATATATATATATATATATATATATATATATACAGGGTGTTTCACAACTTAGAGCAAAAATTAAAGGGTATATTCTGTACGACGTGCTGATCATGAAACAAAAAGAATCTTTTTTTAAATCGCAAAACTATTTTCCATGTTTCCCAGTTCAAAATTTTTCGTTGCCACTGCCACTGGATGGATGATTAAGTTAAAGTTATTAATTAAATAAAATTCTATTATAAATAACTGCTAATAATTGAATTGTGTAATTATTGTTTCGTAGTTGATACCTACTTCATTGTTTGTGTTTAATAGGAAAGCGAATCCAGTGCAGTACTACAAAAAATGTTTTAGGTTAACAACCCTTAATTTTTCGAATTTAAAAAAAATTCTTTTTGTTTCATGATCAGCACGTCGTACAGAATATACCCTTTAATTTCTTGCTCTAAGTTGTGGAACACCTTGTATATATATATATATATATATATATATATATATATATATATATATATATATTTTTACAAAATGTTAATATGTAACATAAGAAATACAATGGTATTTTTTAATGTCATAATTGTTGCTTCAATTATTAAATTCGACCGAAAGTTTGAATATAAAAGTATTAAGCATTGTTTTTATATAAGAATAACAAGCAAATAAAATATGGCTTTTATAAAGAAAATTTCGGATTGAGATTTTTTATATAAACTTTATAAGCTGAATCACGCAAACGCAGCGCGACAAAAAGCTGCAGTTTTTAAAAACAATTGAGCAACGAGTAGATACTCATGAGATGCTGTTTGTAATACTGCACATTTTTTGTATTTACATTTTTGGTCTAATTTTATAAGGGAAGCAACAATTATCATATTCAAAAAATACCATTGTACCTCTTATGTTACATATTTCAATTCTACATTAGGTATAATATATCAGAATTACTCATGTAAAAACAAATTCAAATATGTTACCTGGTAACACTTATTTATATATTTTTAAAATAATGTTCTTATTTAAAATTATAGTTCCCTGAATTTTGAGGTACAATTTTTAAAAAATTACTTAGCAAAGAATTAGCAATAAATTATAAATAAATATATAATGACGCCTTTTACCCATTACTGGGTGTGGCACTCTGCCACAGCAGATCTCGGTAAGTGATATATTTCTTCACGTGAACTGCGGTAATCAGCCGTCAAATAACGGCCTCCAAAGATGTTAGTGGAGGGGGACAATAAATTATAAAATATAAATTATATAATTTTTCAAAAGTTGTACCTTTATGTTCAATGTAAAAGAGAATATATTTTTTCTACAACCATTAAAAAAAGTAGGCGTTTTTGAACTTATTTTTATTATGAAAGTAGCAGATTTTTGCACTAGTGCAAAAATGTGAATTATTTCTGCACTAGTGCAGAAAAGTAATTTAATATAAATAAACTCTATACAGTATACTTTCTATTAATATTTATGGAAGCAAATTTAATGTTGCAGCATTTGCTTCTTCTATAATGTCTATAGAATCTAATACGTGTTCGCCACTCGATTCAAACATTTTTTAAATTGAAAGCACAGAGAAATTATTCCTCATTATCAACAAAATAATTGAGTTAGTTTGTCATTGTCAGTTGTCATGGATACATTAAACCAGGTATCTTTCTAAAGTTTCTAAATTAATACAAAATTTCAGAGATGTTACAATTGCTGAAATTTGTTTTATTATTTTTATCAAAATATGGTTTATGGTTGTAGAAAAAATAGTGTACGCAACTCGTGCAGAAAAGGGTTTTTTTGAACTCGCGGTCTTGCAGCATTCGCTTCGCTCATGCAGCAACGGACCACTCATTAAAAAAAAAACATCTTTCTGCACTTGATACGTAAATAACTATTTTGTCACAAGTGAATTGAAATCACCCATTTTCAACGCGTGTTTCTGAAACGAAATCAGCCATTTTTGTGTATCATAAAAACTTTATAGCACGATACGAGAAATACGTCACAAAACAAAACAAATGAGTGTGGGGCTATAGTGACTAACTTCATGTCAGTGAGTATAGTTTGGTTAAACACGCAACATGATTCTATTTGTTCCGCGAAAATTTGTTCAACAAATAAAATGGCATTGAAGGGAGGTGAAATTGTGACAAAAAGTCCTATATATTCCTAGACCAGAACATCTATTTTAACTTGTATAAAGTTGGCAACACTCGTTTCAACCTAGGAAAGTAATGTACAATTTTAACATACCAGAAAGTGCTTTTTCCAAATAGTGCAATTCCAATATGCCTTCATATGTTAATTTGCCATCATATTTCTGCAGCATATCATTAATTTCTTTTCTCACTTTATCTTGAATATCTGGGTGAAGTGTCATGTCGTACAGAAAGAACGACATCGCAGTGGACGATGTCTCAAAACCAGCCAGGAAGAAGATGAAACTCTGCGCTGCTATTTCACCCAAAGTCAATCCCTCCTGCCCAGTGAATGAGCCATTCGCATTTCCATCCACGTCGCCCGTGTTTTTAATGTTGATTAACAGTTGAAGGAAGTCGTTTCGCTTCACATTGTTTTTCTCGCGATAGTCAATTGTGTCAGCGACTACTTTCATAAAAAAGGTAGTAATGTCTTCATCTATTTGACGCAGATTAAAAAAATTGAATAAATTAGGGAAAACTTGTGCGACGATTCGTTTGATAGCTCTGCTTGTTGATGGACTAAACACTTTTATTCCAAATTTGCGAAATTCGGCGTCAGGGTCATTCATGGAATTGCAGTCCAAGCCAAAAGCGCATGATCCTGAAATAATTAGATAATTTAGCACATTGCAAAACCATGTATATATATATATATATATATATATATATATATATATATATATATATATATATATATATATATATATATATATATAGTGTCTACTTTTTTTCCGAACATAGGAAATTCAATGTTAAAATTTTGATTTAGCGATATCTCTTTACCTATTAATTTTAGAACAAAAGTGTAATTCAGAAAAATAGAGTATAAGTTTGTTGTTCAATTGTTTTTTATGTCCGAGTTAGAAGCAAAAGAAAATACACGCTTTAAAGCAATTATCAGGCTGCCATGAGAAATAAAACAAATTAAATAACTTAATAACAGGTATTTATTTGTCTAGATTATGTAGAAAAAAGAAAATAATAGTTACTATAATTAATTTTATGATTAAATTAAATGCTCGAATAAATAAATTAGAGTAATCTTCCAATTCTTGTCCAATATGATAAATAATGTCAGACACAACAAACAAATTATTGTTTTATTTCTCATGACACTCTGATAATTGCTTTAAAGCGGGTATTTTTTTTGCTTCTAACTCGGATATAAAAAACAATTGAAAAACAAACTTATACTCTATGGATGCAGTTTTTCATTCTGAACATTTTTCTTTGGTACACTTTTGTTCTAAAATTAATAGGTAAAGAGATATCGCTAAATCAAAATTTTTACATTGAATTTCCTATGTTCGGAAAAAAAAGTAGACACCGATATACAGGATGTTTCAGACTTTAACAGTTTACTCCTGAGGTCATTTTGAGCCAAAAATGTCATATGAACATACGTCCTATTCCTTCTAGTTACCAAAATACAAGAGGTTGAAGTTCTATAAATAATACGAAATTTTCAAATTTTTGTATCAAGATACTTTCGGAAAACAAGAATTTTATTAAAAAGTCATACCTTATTTGTCATAATTAATTTTATTTATTAATATTAACATGCATACGAGTTCAAGGCGCTCATTTTGAACACTTGCTGTAATTTTTTTAAAATTTTTTTATCTTATTTCATATTGTGTTAACCTATTACATGTTTGGTTATGTTGTTCTGTGTCTGTTTAATTGTGTCATTTTATGTTTTGTTCTCTAAATCGTATTCGTTAATATTAATAAATAAAATTAATTAAGACAAATAAAATAATTTAATTATAGCTAAAATAAGGGCGCCATGGACGAAACAAGTCTAATATGGATTTAGATTTTAGAGTGCTGTGACCGAAACAATAGCACTATTTATTATTGTTTACAAATGTCAGTTTCGATTATTGAATTATTATTGTTGTGTGAATACTGAATAAGCTCAATAAAATATTTTACAGCATCTAAAAAACAGTATAGAAAATGTTTTAAATAATATGGATAGCCAGACATTAAGATCAGTAATTGGATTCGAAGAATACAATTATGTATTAACGAAAATATAGGACAATTTGAGCAGTATTTGTAAATTTATGTATTCGTTGTCTTTTTGTTTCAAATAATTCGTTTGTATCGTCCATGACACACTTATTTCAGCCATTTTAAAATAAAACTGATATAAATCTAAACATGCATTTTTCTCATAAAAATTGTACAATTATTATATCACTGAATTCAGAGTAAAATTCTTTATGGAATAAGCAAATAAAAAAAATATAGTTGCATTTAAAATAATGAAGTTGATATCCACAATTTGCGAATCACTAGTTGAAAATGTTTTTTATGCTTATTAAAATAGTCTTATAAAATAGAAATTGTTTGCTAATTTAACCGACCTCGTAGGTCTTATAGTTCTCGAGATAGCAATAGTGATCAAAATAAAATGAACACCTTTATATATATATACAGGGTGATTCTGGGAAGACGCCCCCCCCCCCCTTTAACTTTTTTATTATGAGTAATAGAAAAAAATGGTTCATATGAAAGTTTTATTATTTTAAATATACTATTTGATGGCAGATGTAGATATTTTTTATAAAGTCAGGTTTACAAGATACGACTATCAACTTTTATTTTTTAAATAGCAACCTATAATTATTTTACTAAAATAAAAACCGCCATTTTTTTCTCTTTTCAACGGTGTATTAGTTTTTATTAATGTATCTGAAAAAATTCGAGAAAAATAAGAAAATTGAGAAATACTAGAAATAATGTTTATACAAATATTATAGGTGGCTATGTGAAAATAAACAAAATGTAACAGTTTTAAATTAATGTCAAAAAAGTATACATTTGCTGGTTACTTTATTTAACTTATTTTGCAAACAATAAAAAAAACGTTTTCAAATGTTTACGAAAGAAGAATTAATAGATATGATTCTAATAATTGGTGAATCGACTGGAATCATGAGAAGGGCAAAAAGAATTTACCGGGAGCGGTTTCCTAGACGTCGGCAACCGAGTTTAAGATCACTGAGGAGGACATAGCCACCTATAATATTTGTATAAAAATTATTTCTAGTATTTCTCAATTTTCTTATTTTTCTCGAATTTTTTCAGATACATTAATAAAAACTAATACACCGTTGAAAAGAGAAAAAAATGGCGGTTTTTATTTTAGTAAAATAATTATAGGTTGCTATTTAAAAAATAAAAGTTGATAGTCGTATCTTGTAAACCTGACTTTATAAAAAATATCTACATCTGCCATCAAATAGTATATTTAAAATAATAAAACTTTCATATGAACCATTTTTTTCTATTACTCATAATAAAAAAGTTAAAGGGGGGGGGGCGTCTTCCCAGACTCACCCTGTATACGAGTATATTTGTATTTCATATACTAAAAGTAAATAAATGAATTGTGAACGCAGTTTGTAACTCTTTAATTACTTTCTGTTTATTACATTTTCTTGTTTGCGTACCTACACACATTAAGAATTAAAAACAATTTTAATTTAAGTTCAGTGAAATATTTGTTGATGTTGCCATATACTAAACATATACATTCGACAGAAAAATACCCATCAAAATTGTTTATGTTCTTATTCTTGTAAATTTTAATAGCTCCTTTGATCAATAAACCATATATACAGGATGTAACAGCCAACGAGCTACCTTACTATAAGACAATCTTATAGAGGACTAAGGCGGACATCCAATTGTGGAAGAAAATATATTTTTAAACTAGTGGTTCTCAAGCAAAAACACAAAGCTATATACTTTTTAAATGAGATGGTTTGTATTTTAAGATCAATCCGCTAGAATATTTTTTCTAAATTCAACTTGCATCATTTTGTATCGTTACATAACAAAAATATTGAGAAAAATTCAATTGAAATTTAAGTTAATTTTTCTCTCTCTCTCTCTCTCTCTATACAGGGTGAGTCTGGGAAGACGCCCCCCCCCTTTAACTTTTTTATTATGAGTAATAGAAAAAAATGGTTCATATGAAAGTTTTATTATTTTAAATATACTATTTGATGGCAGATGTAGATATTTTTTATAAAGTCAGGTTTACAAGATACGACTATCAACTTTTATTTTTTAAATAGCAACCTATAATTATTTTACTAAAATAAAAACCGCCATTTTTTTCTCTTTTCAACGGTGTGTTAGTTTTTATTAATGTATCTGAAAAAATTCGAGAAAAATAAGAAAATTGAGAAATACTAGAAATAATTTTTATACAAATATTATAGGTGGCTATGTGAAAATAAACAAAATGTAACAGTGTTATACAACTTAACAAACTAAAGCAACAAATTCAGTAACAAAAACAACTTAAAACAAATGTTCAAAATTACGACCATGTTCTGTAATACAAAAATTTAAGCGTTGAACGTGATGTGTTCGAACATTTGCCAGCGTGTTTCGCGAAATATTTTGGAAAGCATTTCGAATACGCTCTTTCATGTCTTCTGCATCTGTAGGTATCTTCGGTAGACAAGATCCTTGTAAGGTTAATATGGTAAGGATGAAATTTATGTTTTCTTAAAATTCTAGACGCAGAACTTTGGCTAATGTCAATTAAATTTGATAAATTCCTCGTACTGACATGAGAATTTTCGTAAACAGAAGCCAAAACCATAATTTCGGTTTCTTCATTTACTATAATATTAGATGTATTTCGTTTTGGTTTTTCTACTGAACCTGTTTCTCGAAATCGGGTAAAAATCTTCCTCAGTGATCTTAAACTCGGTTGCCGACGTCTAGGAAACCGCTCCCGGTAAATTGTTTTTGTCCTTCTCATGATTCCAGTCGATTCACCAATTATTAGAATCATATCTATTAATTCTTCTTTCGTAAACATTTGAAAAAGTTTTTTTATTGTTTTGCAAAATAAGTTAATTAAAGTAACCAGCAAATGTATACTTTTTTGACATTAATTTAACACTGTTACATTTTGTTTATTTTCACATAGCCACCTATAATATTTGTATAAAAATTATTTCTAGTATTTCTCAATATTCTTATTTTTCTCGAATTTTTTCAGATACATTAATAAAAACTAATACACCGTTGAAAAGAGAAAAAAATGGCGGTTTTTATTTTAGTAAAATAATTATAGGTTGCTATTTATATATATATATATATATATATATATATATATATATATATATATATATATATATATATATATATATATATACCGGGTGTAACACGAAAAGTGAAACATAGGCGTTTAACATGGAAAATCAGTTTTTCCGTGCGCATTGCTTCCCTAATTATTTTAGGGAAAAATGTTTCAAATAAATGTTGTAAAGCATAAAATTCTACATCCGAATCAATAAACAAAATTCATTTTGACTACTATATAACTGCAGAAATTAAATTTGAAAATTCACGTAATTTCAATTTAATAGCAATAGCCATGGAATTAAAAACAAGAGATGAATAAATGCGTAACGTTTTATACGTTAAATTATTAGTATTTATTTTGACAAACTGTGATATTATATCAATATTAGAGTTTATTATTATCAAAAATGAATAATTATTCGCATGAAAAAAAGTTGCAAATAATTAAATGGCATTATTCTGGCCATAGTTTACGACTAATTCGTGACTATATTAGCGCTATTTGGCAGCATCATGATATTCCTAGTACGGCAACTATTCAGAGGTTTATAGTAAAGTTTGAAAAGACAGGAACACTAAATTTCAAGAAAGAAATAAATGAAAGAATTTATAACAATGAAGAAAATATTCTAGCTTTAATAGAACTGGAGCCAACAATGAGTGTGCGGGAAATTTCCAGAGAACTAAATATAAATTTTATGACAGGGCATAGAATTCTCAAAAAACATAAATACATTCCTTTTAAATTTCAAAACCACCAAATATTTTGGAACGAGATTTTGAACTGTGTGCCTCATTCTGTGAAATAATGATGGAGAAATCAAATTGTAATAGAGAATTTTTAAGTAGTATTTTATTCACAGATTAATGCACATTTACCATGAATGGCGAACCAAACTGTCATAATTATCGGTACTGGTCACAAAATAATCCACATAATATTGTAGAATCGAGGACACAATATCGTCATTCTGTCAATGTGTAGGCAGGAATTTTTGGTGATAAAATCATTGGCCCATTTTTCATCCAACGAATAAATTCAGCATCATATTTGAATTTATTAATTAATGCTGTTGGACCACAAATTGTTGAAACAAACAAAGAACATGTGTGGTTCCAGCATGATGGCTGCCCTGCACATAGCACTAGAGAAGTTGTGGAATATCTAAACCATGTATTTCCTGAAAGCTGGATAGGACGAAATGGACCAGTTAACTGGCCAGCACGGTCGCCAGATTTAAATCCGTGCGATTTTTTGTATGGGGCCATTTAAAATCTTATGTTTATAAAAAAAGATACCAGAATTTAGAAGAACTTAAAAATGCTATATTACAAGAATGCCAGAAAATAAATAATCGACAATTAAAGAATACTCGAGAAAGCTTCTACAACAGATTAGGTTATTGTTTAGCTCAAAACGGTGGACTATTTGAACATCTAATTTAACAATTTAAGAATATTTAGTTTGTTGATGTTTGTATTGAATTAAATTTATGTTACATTAATTAATTTGTTAAATAACAACCTACCTTAAATATTTTATCGAGTTTATTATTTTATTATTCTTAAATAATAAATCTAAAAAATATTTTGCCTTATTATTATTAAATTTTTATTTAGAAAATAAATAATTAGTACGTAAAAATGATTTTGACAATTTATTCTGACATTGACGTATAAAACGTTACGCATTTGTTCATCTCTTGGTTTTAATTCCATGGCTATTACTATTAAATTGAAATTACGTGAATTTTCAAATTTAATTTCTGCAGTTATGAAGTAGTCAAACTGAATTTTGTTTATTGATTCGGATGTAGAATTTTATGCTTTACAACATTTATTTGAAACATTTTTTCTTAAAATAATTAGGGAAGCAATGCGCACGGAAAAACTGATTTGCCATGTTAAACGCCTATGTTTCACTTTGCGTGTTACACCCGGTATATATATACAGGCTGGTGACTCGCTCAGCCGGTCATAGGGATTTAACATGGGAAATCAGTTTTTTACAACTTCCTGCTTCCCTAACTATTTTAAGCAAAACGCGTCAAATAAAAGTTTTAGGGCATCAAATTCTGCATCTAAATCAATAAACAATTACTTTCACGTGCTTTGTAACGTCTGAAATTAAATATGAAAATGTCTAAAATTACGTTGAAAATATTGATAGCCATGGAACAAAAAAAAAACATCAACGTTTCACGTTGTGACAGATAAAATGTCAATGTTTGACGTTAGACCCTGATAATGCTATATCCACTATAGTACAATTTTAAAAATTGTTTTTTTTTGGCTGATTGTGTAAGCCATATTTCTTCAAACGTTGACATTTTATCTGTCACAACCTCAAACGTTGATGTTTTGACAGATAAAACGTCAAGCATTTATTTTTTTTTTGTTCAATTCCATTGCTATCAATATTTTCAACGTAATTTTCGACATTTTCACATTTCATATTCATATTTTTGTCGTTACAAAGCACGTAAAAGTAATTCTGTTTATTTATTTAGATGTAGAATTTGATGCCCTAAAACATTTATTTGACGTGCTTTTGCTGAAAATAATTAGGGAAGCAGGAAATTGCAAAAAACTGATTTCCCATGTTAAAGTCCTATGACCGGCTGAGCGAGTCAGATATATATATATATATATATATAAATAAATATGTCGCGGTTGCGACTCATAACATTCCTAGGTATGTTAGTATCTATTATAGTTACGTTCTATTTATTTTTCTGATAATAGTAAGGCTATCAAATTTCTCTTAGGTATAGTTGAAATTTATCACCAGAAGACAGGTTAAAAAGAAAAGCAATATATCACACTGAACTAAAAATTCTGAATGTGAGGAGACTTTCTAATTTTGTATAAAAATTATTGAATTTCTACCTTACCTATAATATCAGTGGTGAATCTTCCAAGAACATCTTTAATATCAATATCCTCCTTATTTTTGACGTTTTCATTCAATATTACCTCCAGTCCATCAGCGCAATCCAACAAAGTTTGAAACATCATCTTCATTTTCCCACTGGTAAAAGTAGGCGTAAGCTTTTGTCTCATATTCTTCCACTTTGTTCCTGACAGAGCAACTAGATGTCCAGTTAGTGGTTCCTTCTCTTCATTGGCTCGTAGTCCTCTTTCAGGGAAGTACGCAAAGTCCTTCGTCATGATGTTTTTGATCAATTCGGGGTCAGTGAGAATTACTTGAGGATTTGTAAATACATGAAAACCACCAAACCGAAGGCCTTTTGATTTGAAATGTTTATATAGACCTTGGCAGGTTTCACCAAATGAAAGATTTTGGAGAATTAGGTCCTTTGTATTACCGAAAGGAAATTTAGCAGGAATATGAGGGACTCCTCTGCGAGACCAGTAACTGAAGGAATACTTAAAGTAAGCTAGTACGATGCACAATAATGACACTACAATGGACAGTATTTCCAAGTTGTTGTTTTCGAATAGTAGCCCCATTTTGATATTCTGCAACAAATTGTATACATTGTCTACATTTTCATATTTATTTATTTCATTATATTACGCTGTACAACAGGAATTTAATCCCAATTACAGTACAGGGTCCGCACTCACCGAACCGCATTGTGATAGTTTATGTAATTTTAGCTTAAGTGCGATTCGAACTCGGGATCTCCGAATTCGAATTCCGTATCGCTATCCACATCAACGTACTGATGGAGTCACGCCTTTTACCCAACACTGGGTGTGGCACTCTTCTGAAGCAGATCTCGGTAAGTGATATATTTCTACTTGTGAAGTGCAGTTACCAGCTGTCAAATCACGGCCCTCAAAGAAGTTAGTGGAGGGGGAGTTACAGGGGTAGATTGAATGAGGTGAAAATTGTTTGACGGCTGTGGGAATCGAACCAGGGTTCGATGCCCACAACCGTCAATTTTCACAATGTTAAAAAATTACAACTAATCCTTAACTAATATATTTGTGGACTGGAATTTACCGGCTGGTAATCACACTACATGCGAAGAAATATATCACTTACCGAGATCTGCAACAGCAGAGTGCCACACCCAGTAATTGGTAAAAGACGTAATGATATTTTTATTTATTTTGTATAATTATACATTTAGATTTTATTGCACAATAATTTTATATTCTTAAATGATGAAATTAAATTAAATTATACAGAGAAAAATTGGGATACCGTCTGGGTTTGAACCTGTGACTCCGGCCATATGCTTTAAACCAACTATTGTTAATATACAGGGTGATAAATCGAAGGACGCACCGTGGCGTTTTTAATATTGGTTTCCCTAATTATTTTACATCAAAAAGTAAATTAATTTGTTGTAGAGGATTTTTTTTTGTATTTTACTTACAACCGGACAAATGACAAAAATATTTATTGGTAATTTTCTAAAAATTGTTAATACCATAAAATAAAACAACAAATATTAATGAAGAGTTTTTTTTATACTTAAAATAGTTATTTTCATAAAGTCAGGAAAGCGTTCAGTTACAGGATGAGTAGATAGTTTCATGCCGAGATTTCGGATTGCTAGTAAGAAAAGGGCTTAATTGCAAAACGAGTACGAAATTTGGAACAGCGATCGTTCCAATAGTACGAGTTTTGCAATGGCCATTACCCACACGTCATATATACTTTTTTTTAACATTAAAGTTAAACGTTACATATTTACATTAATTATTTTATACAAACAAAGGAGTTGTATTTGCAAATACACATCACGTTTCCTTGATCACCATGTCAAATGACATTACCCTCACTCAATTTAGTTTAGATAATACTTTTTGCCTCACTAGTAAGGCAAGTTATTTACTTTCATATACCGTTACTATCATTATCACAACTAAATTGAGTGAAGGAAATGCTACTTTCACAAGTATTGTTGAAACAATATTATTACAAATTAGTGCCTAGCCTGCCGTGTGTGATATGCTTCTATATTTTAAAGTTACAAAGATGTAATGAATTTTAAGAATAATGTGATTCGTGGTTAACACTAAACGACTTACCTGATATAAACACTTTTTTACCAAAATTAAATTGAAGCACGTTTAATCATATTTACTTTTACTAGTGTAGTCTTATAATATTTTGTTCTCATTTATATAAATAAATATTGTTAGTTTTAGTTATATGATAAGATAATAATTTTGAACAGTGTACTACGTCAACATCATTGTTACTGATAAATATAAATAGCTTCGCGACAAGTGCAATGTCATGTTGTTTCTTAAATTTTGTTGTATGTGATTTATATAATGATAGTTATTTATTTCAATGACCAGACTATTTTATGAAGATTACACATCACACATATTTGACTATGTATATTTTGTATTTGAATAACATATTATTAAGATATAGAATTTATAGGTTTTTGAAACATGTTAATATTTCAAGAGTAATTATGATTTTGCCATAGTTAATATAACAATAATAATAACATACTTTATTGGTAAAAGGTTAGCCGAAGCCGTTTTCTTTACATAAGAATATTATAATAATAAATAAATAAACAAATAAACGTTCATTTTATTTTGTCCACTATTGCTATCTCGAGAATTATTAGACCCACGAGGTCATTTGAATTAGCAAATAATTTATATTTTACAAGATTATTTCAATGAGCATAATTTTTTTTCAACCAGTGGTTCACAAATTGTGGATACCAATTTTGTTATTTTAAATGGAACTATGTATATTTTTTAATTTTTATTATTTTCACAAGTAAAATAATATTTTAATAAAAACAAAGACAAAATTAATTGTCATCCAACACTTGGTGAAACTAGGTTTAATAAAAAGTATAAAATAAACACTTGGCTCAGTTTCACAAAATTCAGCCTCCTTATGAGGACATCGTGAGAGGCTGGCCAACACAGTTAGTAACCATAGACGCGTTTCGCACTTATTAGAGCTCATCAGTATGGTATGTGACGAAAAAAGGAAAGCTACGCAATAGCAATTTAAATAACAACAAAGACAAAATTAATTGTCATCCAACACTTGGTGAAACTAGGTTTAATATAAAATAAACACTTGGCTCAGTTTCACAAAATTCAGCCTCCAAGTCACCTTATGAAGGCATCGTCAGAGGATGGCCAGCACAGTTAGTAACCATAGACGCGTTTCGCTCTTATTAGAGCTCATCAGTATGGTATAACTCACTTCTTCACCTAGCACAAAGTTCACGTGAAGAAGCTGGTGACGAAGAACTATGCCAGCAGAGAATAAGATCTCTAACAAACAGGTAAGATGACATGTGAAGTTCTGTGGAACAGGTCATGCCATCTACCGAGAAAAGGAAAAGCTACGCAATAGCAATTTAAATAACAACAAAGACAAAATTAATTGTCATATAATATTTTATTTACAATGATCAAGATCGTACCCACAATTTTAAGAAATGCTACATGCAAGAACTGTAAATTACGTTCCTAGGATGGAACGAGCTCTATTTTAACAAGTGTGAAGTTGGCAACGAGTTAATATACAAGTTCCGGCCTAAAAACATACCGGACTTTTTGCCACAAACATTTGGTCGGAAACGAGGCAACAATGAAGCCATCTGAAAAAGACTGTTTTCGTTCCAGAAACATGCATTAAAAACTCATATTAGTGTTCGTGTGATAAAAATATATACAAGTGATGAATCGAAGGACGTACTATACCGGGTGTCTGTTTTAAAAGTGTACATAGGAGATTAACATGGGATATCAGTTTTTTTGCATGCTGTTGCTCGGTGTTCTACTGGACAACAAAGTTTGAAGTGTCAATCGAAAGATATCATTTTTCTGAATCAAACGATGTAAAATACATTTCAATTTACTGGTAATTTGGTCCCGTAAATTAACTTTTAATTTCTGTAAATTCACCGATTTATTCAATTTTTAACGAAAATAAATATCGTTACCTATGACTGTTTTGTTTTGATTTCTTGCAAGCGATTTATTTGACGTTTCTGACATTTTGACTTGACAATTTATAAAATATGGTTATTTACATAAATAAATATCGTTAGTCATGAATGACTGCGCATACAAATTTTATTAAATAAATAAAAGTTTCAAAAAAAATTTATTAAGAGTTAAGTTTTTCAAATATTACACAACAAAATTTAGGTACTCAAACAAACAATAAATGTGTTTCTTTTTAATTAGAAAATCATTAATACATAATTATAATAAATATTCAAAAACACCACCATTTTCAATAAGACAATAACCTAATCTAGTATAAAAAGCTGTTCGCACATTAAGTAGTTGCCGTTGAGTTATACGACGACATCCATTAACCATAGCATCTCTTAAGGAATTTATATCTTCGCGCCTTTTTTATAAATTTGACTTATGTGACGCCATAAAAAATAGTCACATGGAACAAGATTCTTCATCGTATGGAAAAAATTCTTGATGACACTGCATTTTGTAGGAATAATAAGAATTTTTTTTCAAAATACTATAAACAATGCTATGATGTACTCCCAATTCATTTGCAATAAATCTAGTGCTACACAAAGGATCTACATTTATCATTCCTAGAACACTTTCTTCCAATAACGCACGTTCTTCTGCTCTTGCCAAATTGCGATTTCCGCGCTCACGTGAACTTTTCGTGGATACAACTGCCGTATTTTTAAATTTTGCCACTAATTTAGCAATTGTGGTTACACTTGGAATCGGACGATCCATAAACTTAATAGAAAATTGATCTCGCACTCTTAAGTAACTATTTCCTCCATAACATTTTTATTATAAAAATACGCTCGTTATTAGTGTAAATAACCATATTTTATAAATTGCCAAGTCAAAATGTCAGAAACGTCAAATAAATCGCTTGCAAGAAATCAAAACAAAACAGTCGTAGGTAACGATATTTATTTTCGTTAAAAATTGAATAAATCTGTGAATTTACAAAACTTAAAAGTTAATTTACGGGACCAAATTACTAGTAAATTGAAATGTATTTTACATCGTTTGATTCGGAAAATGATATCTTTCGATTGACATTTCAATCTTTGTTGTCCGGTAGAGCACCGAGCAACAGCATGCAAAAAACTGATTTCCCATGTTAATCTCCTATATACACTTTTAAAACAGACACCCTGTATAATTTCCAATTCAATTTTATAAATATTTAATTATTATTGATTAGAAAGTTACATAGTTTTTCTGCATTTTTTGACACTAATATTTTAATTTTACTCTACCTGGAACTGGAACAATGACGTAAATATTTATTTGTATTTAATTTTTTAATCATCAGTGCCATGAAATAATAAAAAAAAGTGATATTAATTCTGAGTTTATTTTATTTGATACATATAAAATGTCGAGTCGGCCTGTGGATCTTGAGAACCCTGGTTCGATCCCCACAGTCGACAAACAATTTTCACCAATTTAAATCTACTCTTGTGACTCTCCATCCACTAACATCTTTGGGGGGCGCGATTTGACGGCTGGTAACCGCACTTCACGCGAAGAAATATATCATTTACTGAAATCTACAGAGTGCCACACCCAGTAATGGGTAAAAGGCGTGATGATGTATTTATGTATACCTACATAAAAATGTTATTTATTATAAAAAAAAAAATATATCATATTATATATATATATTATTATATTATATATTATAATATTATGTATTATAATATTATATATTATAATATTATATATTATAATATTATATATTATAATATTATATATTATATTATATTATATATTATAATAATATCTGATAAACAACTATGACTGATACCACAAGCTTTGTTTTTGGGAGTACTGTTTTAACATGTTAGAGATAGTTAAAACAATCAAATACACTGTTCTTAAAACAGGTAAAAACGGAGATTGTGGTACCAGGTTAATTATTTTAATTGGTACATTTATTTTGTTATTACATGACTGTAATAATTTTAAGAAAATGACTAATATACATTTCACTCACTTTTCCGGTTCTAGGTAGATTAAAATTATAAATATTAGTGTGAAAAAATGCGGAAATTTTTGCTCTACAATAAACTATTTAATTTTTTTACTTAATTCCGTTATGAAAAGTCCTGTTTTACATGAATTTTTGAGGTTATGAATTTCATTACATAACTAGTTATGTAATAAATGTTGACAGTTTGAACTACCTCAAAAATGTTTGCAAATAACGGAAAAAACTATTTATTAAAATTTTTAGGATTTATATACATTTAAAAAATTTTCTGGTATTAAACAATTCACGGGCACATTAGCAGATTCTTCGATATCAGAAGGAAGGTATATCTCGAACTCAGAACTCATTTTCAATGATGACATAAGCTTTAAATTTAAACATTCTATTGATGTATTTTTACGGCAACGCTTTTTTGGTAAATTGATTTATAGATTTTTAAATATACTGAGCTGTCATAAACTTAGAATTTTATGTATTTTAAAAATTATTTTAGCGGAATTAGATAAAATTTTGTACGTAATACCATATAATAAATAATATATTATATTACTATATTATTATGTTCGTCAAACAATATCATCCTTTTCATAACAGGTTACGTAAATAACTATTAAAGTAAAATAATTATGGAACCCAATAATTGAACATATATTTTATGCTAAAGTGCGTCCTTCGAATCACCAGCCTGTATATTCTAGCATGCTAATATGAAAATGTATACAAAAAAACCAAGACGTTTTTGTATGGCTATGCATGTAATATTATTCATAGTTTGACCAACACGAAAAATAATGTTGAGATAATTTAATTCAATTTTAGATAAACTTTTGTTCAAATACCAAAAGACATATTTTGTGAAAGAAAAGCATTTAACTTTTAAAACACGTCGATATAAAATCAGACAAAACCATATTCCAATAAAAACACGAAAAATATATCGCTAAATTCTTCAGCATCACCTCCGTGAAAAAACTCCGAGCAAACCCGTTATGAAAATTAAATTTTCCTTCCATTTTCGTCGCTGCTCGCAACGATAACTTCATTCAGCAAGCGGATTTCGAACTACATAACGCGACCTTCTCTTCGCCGACATCACAAGTAAAGGCGTCACCAACTCGGGTGTTTTCATTCAACTCCGGCGCTAGTTCGAAGCTTTAAATTAAAAACTAACGACTTTAATAAAAACTTTGATTGCGAAGACGTAACTTGATTACAGTCAAATTAAATTTAAGTTTACCCTTTACGGAAAATGAACATTAATTGATTTGGTGTTCGTGGTGCGCGGTTTCCAATTGAATACATTTTTATACTCGTTAATGCCATTTTTGTGTAGATTCTTACAGCATCGTAATTATTTATTTATTGAAAAGATAATTTGTATTTTAACTGAAATATATTATTAACATTTGTTACGTGAACTAAATACAAATTAAATATACAGGTTGGTCCATCGATCTGTATGTTTTTCTACCGGTTTCAGGATATTAAACCTACGTAGAAAAGTAGGCTGGAATGTAAGTAATAACTGTTTCTGTATGGTATTATTACCATACTAACTTGTCAAAACAGTCAAGAAAATTAAAATAAAACACAATGATAATATAATACTATTCATACAATCAGAACTCAAAACAACAATAATATAAAGAATAATTATAATATCAAAAGTATGAGCCGTTGGCACTTGGTGAAACATTATGAATAAGAATAATGAACGTAGACACTTGATGTAGTTTCACAAAAATTATTTATTAACAATAAGCCGAAATCGATCAATTTATTGATAATAAATAATTTTTGTGAAACTACATCAAGTGTCTACGTTCATTATTCTTATAAAGAATAATTAATTGTACAGTCTTTCAGATTAGAGATGATCACGTCATGACGCTTAAATAAAAATATACAGACCACAGACTTACTTGATCACTTTCTAAAATGATGACAATGGCCTTATTCATAAATGATACTCATAACTAAAGCCCGGATATTTAGGCACTTAAAAACACCCAAATAAGCAGGCATATAAGCCGGTAATTACTCTAAAACAGGCGGGATTTTAGGCAGCCTAAATGTAAATAATTTGTTAAAAAAAAAATAAACGAATCATTTTTCTAATATTGGTACTCGTATCTACTCTTCGTTAGAAAAAAATCATCATTTTAAACAAAAATTAACGCCATCTGAAAAATAATAATAAAATAATAATGTAGGGTTCTCATTTTATTAACTATTATACAAATTCAAATTATGTAGTATACTTTGATTCACAAAATATTACGAGCAATTGCTCTATGAAATTTTCGGAAAGAGACTGTCTTCGGTCTGTCAGAACTTGCTTGTAAGTTGAAAACTTCGTTTGACATCACAAAATGTGACAGGGGCATTCTTATATTTAGCCACATCGTCTAAAGTTACCTCAGCTCCAATGATTAATGGCAAAGACACAATTGAATTGCCACGTAAAATTTTAACTAAAACACGTTTTTTCTTTCGGAATTTTAAATTCACACACAAAAAATTGATAAAAGTAAATACTTTAAATATTATAGGTTCGGTTGAAACACTATGTCGAGTGCTGAATTAGTCAATAAAAGTTAAAAAAATAGGCAAAATAGGCTGTATAAGGTAAAATAGGCACAATAACCAAAATATAGAAAAAATTGGTCCTAAAGCACGAAAAAAAAATCTCCCATTACACGTAAACATATTACCTATGCATAGAAAAACTAAATTGCCTGAAGTATATTAAAATTTGATTCTAGGCAATTGCCTAAAAATCCGGGTTTTATGATCACCTTCTAAAATGATGACAAAGACGTTATTCATAAAAGAATTTCAAAAAATCATATTTATTAATGACGTTAACGTGTTTATATTCTGAAACTGATAAACTATTGAACAAACCACGGATGTTATGAGTCAGAACAGGCCTTAGATGTTTTAAAATCCTCGGATTTCAAACTGACATCTACGGCTGTAATGATACTCATAACATTCCTAGGTATGTTAATAGCTAGTACTCGATTATTTTCAATATTACCGAAATTCTTTTCAATCAAAAATTATTTTAAATTTAAATGTCCACGTATCTGCAATACAAGATTTTCTACCGGTTGTTCCATTTTCATGCAATGATATGCAAGTTTATATTTTTAAATCAAACATCCTGTATATTTTTGAAAATTATTTCTTATTCATTATAGTCCTAAAATGATCAGTACAGAAGCTATTCATGTTTTTATTAATAAATAATCACACACAAAAAGGATTATATGCTTTTTTTTTACTTTACGTCATTTATTTCATCGAAATTTTACAATTTAAATTATAAACCAGATCGAACTGCAATCTTGCGATTTTTGACGTGGTAACACTACTGAATAAATTTTGACGTTTCTCAACTGTAAATTCAGAAGAATACTATACCTCTGCACGAAACTCAATGTTTACTTTAATAGTAGTGGGGTAAGTGGTTCAGTGGTATCAAGGCGGCCTGTGGATCTTGTGAACACTGGTTCGATTCCCACAGCCGACAAACTATTTTAAATATAAATAAATAAATATATCATCACGCCTTTTACTCATTACTGGGTGTGGCACTCTCCCGTAAACAGATCTCGGTAAATGATATATTTTTTTCGCGTGAAGTGCGGATACTAGCCGTCAAATCACTGCCCCAAAGATGTTAGTGGAGGGGAAACCACAGGGGTAGATTTAAGTTGGTGAAAATTGTTTGTCGGCTGTGGAGATCGAACCAGGGTTATCAAGATCCACAGACCGACTCGATACCACTGAGCCACCTACCGTTTTAATATAAATAAATAAATAAATATATCATCACGCCTTTTACCCATTACTGGGTGTGGCATTCTACCGTAGCAGATCTCGAAAAGTGATATATGTCTTCGCATAACGTGCGGTTACCAGCCGTCAAATCACGGAACCGAAAGATATTAGTGGAGGGAAGCCACAGGGGTAGATTGGAATTGGTGAAAATTGTTTGTTGGCTATGGAGATCGAACCAGGGTTCTCAAGATCCACAGACCGACTCGATACCAGTGAGCCACCTACCCCTTTAATGACATCTATAGTTTGATATATTCTTATAAAATAAAAATATATTTTTAAATTTTCTAAAATTAGGGCATTTCATTCCTAACGAACATTTTAGTATCACTTTTTTAATAGTACATTTAATTTAAAAAAATAAAAATAAGTCACAACACTAAGTACCTACATAATAACTAATTGATAAATGATTATTTGTAGGCAGTGTTTATACATTTATTTCATTAGTAATAAATAATTAAATGATATATATCATCCCATAAATTAATTTTTAAAATATGGAAGCAGTTGTCAAAAGTTGTCTTACATTTAACAATTATATTAGAAAGAATGAAAAATTGTGTAAGAGACGAAAAAAGTTACATTTTTGTCATCTTTTATTTCCTTATGTATATTTTGGTCAGAATGAAATATTTATTTATTATTTCAAAAACATTAAAAGTGTGCACTTAATATATATTTCTTATCAAAATTCACCAAGTTTTCCAACTTTTTAAATAAATTAGCTATCAAATTACCCTATAAACTTTAAGTTGTCAGTAGTAAACAAATATAGTATACCGCAAATCATTTTTAATTAAAGCTGTGCTTGACGTTTTCGTAAAGCGCGCCAAAAGTGCACAACTTCACAACTGTCAAACCCGTAATGAGTCCCAACTTAAAAACTTTACCCGGCGCTATTTATCATATTCCATTTGGCAGTTGTAATACCGACGTCGTTGCAGAAAGTCCCAGTTCAGGACGAAAATAAAATGGCACTCTTTACTTACAATGGCTTAAAAGTTTCATGGAATTAATTTGTGAAGTTAGTTGCATGTTCGCGTGTTTTTGTTCGCTGCTCGTTGTTTTGTTTGTATTCTGTTTCTTATTTTGTAATTATAATGAGTGTGCTATTGGAAACGAATAAATCTGTTAGATGTTGGCTGATGTAAAATATTGTCGATGTCGACATGAATTTTAATTGTAATAAATCGCCTGGGTTTTAATGACAAGGAATACTTTAGCTTAGCAAAGTGAAATTGTTAGTAAAACTTTGATGCAAAACAATTTTAAAACTTTAGAAAACGAGACAAACTGTATCGGATGGCAAAAGCGGTTTCTTTAAAGTTTCTGAGAGAAGTTAGAAAATAATCCAGATTAATATTTAAAATTAAATATCAATACATTTCAGTAAATATAAATGAATATATAATTTCAAAATATTATAAATGTGGTAACGCAATTTAAAGTTAAATGGCACGCTACACTTGATTAGAAATAAATAAATATTTATAATATGGAACAAGTTTTATAAACGTCTCTTGAGAGTGTATTAAAAACCCAGTATCTAACAAGTTTATAAAATGAGTTACATACTATATAAATAAAACGAAAACTACTTGGTTTTGTTTCACAAATTAAACAATTTCGGCTGTTATGCCATCTTCAGAAGTAGGTGGCTCAGTGGTATCGAGTCGACCTGTGGACCATGAGAACCCTGGTTCGATCCCCACAGCCGATAAACAATTTTTACCAAATTAAATCTACCCCTGTGGCACCCCACCACTAACATCTTTGGAGGAGGTGATTTGACGGCTGATACGAAATATATCACTTACCGAGTTCTGCTTAGGCAGAGTGCCACACCCAGTAATGGGTAAAAGGCGTGATAATGTATTTATTTATTTATTCTGTTCAGAGGTGGAAGATTAATTTGTGCTTTGTTATGACCTTTTACTAAGATCTAATACTAACAAATAGAACTAGTAAATAATAATTGGAATTACAGTATACGACGTTCAAGTCACAATATTACGTCACTAAGAATTTTGTTTAATTGAAGTCTTATTTTTAAAAGTCATGCGGCTTACACACTAATAAAAGCAATGCTCTAACTAAAAAACTAAACATTTTCAGAGCTTCTTGGTGCAAATTCAAGTTGTAGTATCTATAGTTTTCATAAAAATGTAACAACTTGTATTGTTGTTTATGTTATTATATTGCTGTTGTCATGGTTTTATTTACAAATGGGCGAATATAAAATTTCTCGAATTCGAATATCGAATACGAATATTAATCAGATCTCGAATATTCGAGGTACTCGAATACTCCTAAAAGTTAATTTATTTATTATTAATAATTATTTAATTATGTCCTTTTCATTGTTTGAATGAAATTGTTAAGATGAAATAAAATTAAAAAAAAAAAGACAAAAACTTCAAATTTAAGGTGAAACGTACGGGCTGATGTTGGCGAAAAACAAATTTGAAATATGGTAAGTCTTCATGATTTTGAAACAAAATATCTTTGTTATTAATAACTTCAAAGTATTGTAATAACTTTAAGTTTATGTACAAATGATAAAGAAAAACATAGTCAACATATGGCGCGATATTCGAGGTATTCGAATGTTCGCTATATTGACGTTAATATTCGATAATCTCGAATATCGAATAATGTCAATATTCGCGGATGATATTCGCCCATCTCTAGTTTTATTTGTTACGACCTAGCTAGACCCGCCAGCGGAGAAGACGGACATCTGTTAAATAGTTTATGGGCATTTAGACTTCAACAAAGTTCATAGATGTTGAAATTTAAGATTCAGTGTTTATTTCATAAATATGTGCAACAGAAGAAGCCCAGAAATTAACCTGAACCCAAATGCTAGTCTAGCAATCAAAAATCACTAATTCCGAGTGACTTAATGTCTCGACTTGAACGTTGTATACTATATATCCAATTATATATAGTTCGAGTAACCCCTGCGCATTGTTCGAGTAGGTCACCTTTATAAAAGCATAATTAATGCTAAATAATTGTAGCCTGTAATTAAGAGCTGCACGAAAAAGCAAGAAATCAAATAGGTTCTCTTACCGTGATTTATTAGCGCAAATGCTAGTGCGACTAACAACCGGAAAGTCCTGAGTTCTAGTAAATAGTATTTGCTGTTAAAAGTGACCATTTGTAAGCTTTACATCAACAGACAGATATTTTATATTTATTGATGAACTTTTGATTTTATTTTATTTTTACATTGATGTACATTAAGTGTGAATAAAAATACATATTATTTATAAAATTTAAAACGTCTCAATACGTTAAATTTATAGTTATCAAACATATAATGATTTAAAATTTTAAATGACGCTTCTTATATCTCTTAGTAGACGATTGAGTAGCTTGGTTCAGGTGTATCAGGACGGTCATCTTAAGTAATCCAAAGACTCGCGGGATTGAGACTGACGTGATTATGACTGTTGATTTACAAAGGATTGTCATCCAATATGAATGAAGAACTCAATGACTTGTAATTTTAGTGCTAGGATAACTAAAGCCACTGGGGTTAGCAACACCAATGAATTTAGTAATCCAACCCGGTCTAGTAGAGATTGTGATGTATGTACTAAAATTTCTGGCATCATCATTTCTCCTCGCAGTCTGTTTGCGGTGCTCCATGATCCAAACTGGAACTAGGAACTTTGTTTCCTCCACGTACATTTAGCTAGATCCCGCTAAAACTAATCATCCAATAATCAGTGTGATTAGATCACCGCAACTACAGTTTTTCTATCAATTATAGGCTTGTTGAAAGAAAACTTACCAAACACTTTGTAGACATCTTTAAATCCAAAAAGTAGTTAAGAAAATATTGCAGGAGAATGTTAACTGAAATATTGTACACATCGTCATATTCCAAAAAGACAAATTTTACAAATAAATCCTAGGAATGTATCCATAAATTTATACAAATAATCTAAAAAAAAAAAATAATGACTTTTAATAGTGCTTATTGTAAGGAACAAGTCCATACTTATGATGTTGAGAAAAACAAGTCGAAGAAATCGAAGAGCTTACTTACTAATAACAGTAATACTCGAACTAAAAAGCTAAACATTTTCACAGCTTCTTGTTGTAAATTCAAGGTTATACGAGTAGTATCTATAGTTTTCAATAAAAATGTAATAACTTGTATTGTTGTTTATGTTATAATATTGCTATTGTCATGGTTTTATTTGTTACGACCTAGCTAAATTTATGCTATCAATAATATACCCGCTAGCAGGGAAGACAGACATCTCTCAAACACTTTATGGACATTTAGGCTTAAACAAGGTTCATAGATAGTGAGTATTAATATTCTTTGTTTTGTCATAAATTTTACACTGAAGTATTGTACACATCTACATTGCGGTGTCATGTTCCAAAAAGACAAATTTTACAAGTAAATCGAAGGAATGTTTCCATGAATTTATACAGAGATAATCTAAAAAATAAAAAATAATCACTTTTAATAGTACTTATTGTAAGGAACAAGTTCATAATTATGACGTTTAGAAAAAGAAGTCGAAGAAATCCTAGAGCTTACTCACTAATAACAGCAATACTCGAACTAAAAAACTAAGCAAATTAAGGTTGTAGTATCTATAGTTTTCGAATAATTGAATATAAAAATGTAATAACTTGTATTGTTGTTTATGTTATAGTATTGCTACTGTCATGGTATTATTTGTTACTAGCCAAATGAATGTTATCAATAATAGACCTGCTGTTAGGGAACACAGACATATGTCAAACACTTTATGAACATTTAGGCTTCAACATAGTTCATAGATTGTGAGTTTTAAGATTCAATTTTTTTTAATAAATGTGGCAAGTGAAAAAGACCAGAAATGATAAATAGTTTTTATGATATAAAATTTCAAAATTTGCGATAATTTTTTATCGTTTCTTTTTACCATAAAAAATATTTAAATTTCGTAATTGTACATTATCACACAAGCTTGTTGTTCCCTTCTCTCTCCGCCGCGGGAGATTTCAGGCACTGTTTAATATCTTTCACACCCTGCTGAAACAAAGAAGGTCCACACTTGTCCATATCGTCCAGATTTCTAAATATCATCCAACTAGATTTTGTTCCAAGGCCGTCCATACAATTCTTACCCGGGAGTTATATGACAACCAAACGATAACATTCTCGTAGAAGCTGTAGTATCTGTTTATGATATACTTCTGCAGTTCGATTACCTAGTTTACTATTATTAATTCATAAATCATAAAGAGATAATATAATCATAATTTCTCTACAACTTTGGATACGCCACTGGTCGAAGTAAGGTCTGCTGGGCTGCGCGTATCTCAGCCGGCGCAAATAAACACCACAAAAAAAATGCATCGTCTGTTCAACTATTAATTCGTATATAGACAAAAACAACAGTACATTTCTGGTCATAACATGATGCAACATTTAAATAAATTAAATAAATTTGATATAGAAGCTCGCGTTCAAATATGATAATTTTTTTAAATCATAAAACTTGCAGAGTATTTAATTTATAAAATGGTTAAAAATATATTGCATTGCTTTCGCATACAGACCCTATTTTAGGACAAGTTCCAGAACTCATATATCTTAAAGTCTAGAAAAAATAACTTTAGAAAAACATATCAATATATTATTGACAAGAAAAGTTCGACTAAATTTAGTTATATGCCTAGCACATTTCACAAAATCATTAAATTTTTATTAATAATTCGTATGTTTCATTTGCTGTGGAATACAAAGTGGATTCAATCTTCAGTTAATATATTTTTTTTAGTATCTTGTCAACTCTTTGCTGCACGAGATTTGACATATTTTCTATACCCTTGTTGCACGGAAAAATCAATCCATCGGTAGGTCCTGGGTTCTAGTAAATAATATTTGCTGTTCAAAGTGACCATTTATAAGCTTTATAGCAATAGACAAATATTTAATATTTATTGATGAACTTTTGATTTTATATTTTTTGACATTAATGTACATTAAGGGTGAATAAAAATACATATTATTTATAAAATTTAAGACGTTTCAATACGTAAAATTTATTGTCATCAAACAAATAATGATTTAAAATTTTAAATGACGCTTCTATATCTCTTAGTAGACGATTGTGTAGTTTAGTACAGGTATATGGACGTTCATCTTAAGTAATCCAAAGATTCGCGGGATTGAGACTGAAGTGATTTTAACTGTTGATTTACAAAGTATTGTCATCCAATATGAATTTCAAAAACAGTTGCTTGTAATTTCAGTGCTAGGATAACTAAAGCCACTGGGGTTAGCAATACCAATGTATTTAGTTATCCAACCCGGTCTAGTAGAGATTGTGATGTATGTACTAAAATTTCTGGCATCATCATTTCTCCTCGCAGTCTGATTGCGGTGTTCCATGATCCCACCTGGAACTAGGCACTGTGTTTCCTCCATGTACTTTTAGCTACATCCCGCTAGAACTAATCATCCAATAATCAGTGTGATTAGATCACCGCAACTACAGTTTTTCTATCAATTATAGGCTTGTTGAAAGAAAACTTACCAAACACTTTGTAGACATGTTTAAATCTTTCAAATGACAATGAAGTTAATGGATATTTAATTTTCATATTGAGTCTTCATAATTTTGCAAAATGAAGACGTCCAAAAAGTAGTTAAGAAAATACTGCAGGAGAATGTTACACTGAAATATTGTACACATCGTCATATTCCAAAAAGACAAATTTAAATCCAAGGAATGTATCCATAAATTTATACAGAAATAATCTAAAAAATAAAAAATAATGACTTTTCATAGTGCTTATTGTAAGGAACAAGTCCATACTTATGATGTTGAGAAAAACAACTCGAAGAAATCGAAGAGCTTACTTACTAATAACAGCAATACACGAACTAAAAAACGAAACATTTTCAGAGCTTCTTGGTGCAAGTTCAAGGTTATTGTATCTATAGTTTTTTTTTAAATGTAATAACTTGTATTGTTGTTTATGTTATAATATTGCTATTGTCATGGTTTTATTTGTTACTGCCTAGCTAAACCTATGCTATCAATAATAAACCCACTGGCAGGGCACACTTTAAGAATATTTAGGGTACAACAAAGTTCATAGATAGTGAATTTTAAGATTCAGTGTTTTTTAAATATATGTGCTCAACTGAAAAAGCCCAGAAAATAATTCGAACCCGAATGCTAGTCCGAAATTTAATAAAGATGTCACGAAAATTGAGTAGGTATCGTGTTTTTATCGAATCTTTACTCGAGAATGCCATTCTGCTCAAAGAATCAAAGATCGGCTAGTTGGGGTGTATGGTAAAAATACACTGTCTTATTCTATAGTGAAATATTGGTCAAAACGGCGATGGACGCTTGAAAGTGAAAGAAATATCACAAATGTCGGTGCTTTCAGATACAAGCCTTCGTCGAATCATTCACGATCATTTAGGGATGAATTAAGTTAGTGCAAGGTGGGTCCACAAACATCTCTCGTCAGTTCAGCGCCAGCGTCGTGTTGAATGTGTTCGATCCTTTTTGAAGCTCTGTGGAGAAAATCTCATGGACGTGTGGAAGACAACTGTCACAGGGGATGAAACTATGGTTCTCTACTATGGTCTATTATCCAAAAGAGTCGATGGAATGGAGGAGAAACGGAGAAACGTCGCCAAGAAAGTTGTGGGTCGGTCAGTTGACAAAAAAAGGTGATGGCAACGATCTTTTGAAATTTTGACGAAATTCTTCTAATAGACTTTAAAGAACGCAACGCCACAGACAACGGAGCATATTATGCAGCACTCCTGCACAAATTACGATAAAATATTCGAGAGAAAATACGTAGGAGATTGACTTGAGACGTGCGTTTGTTGAAGGACAATGCAGCCGCGCACACTGCTTGAATTACGCAAACGGCAATTCGTGACTGCGGTTTTGAACACATCGATCACCGTCCTTAAAGTTTAGATAAGACTTGCAGAGACTAATATCTGTTTGGAAATTTTAAAAAGGATCTTCGAGGACACCATTTATATGATAACGACAAGGTGAAGACTGCTATTTGGGCTCATTTTGAAGAGAGACCGAAGGAATATTTTTTGGGTTATTGAATTGTTGCTGAAATGTTGTAGGCTAAATCCAGATTAGATTAGTTTATCAAATGGGTTCTCTTACCGTGATTCAATGGCGCAGATGGTAGCGAGACTAGCAATTGGAAGGTCCTGGGTTCTAGTAAATAATATTTTCTGTTCAAAGTGACTATTTATAAACTTTATAACAATAGACAGGTATTTTAAATTTATTGATGGACTTTTGATTTTATATTTTTTGACATTAATGTACATTAAGGGTGAATAAAAATACATATTATTTATAAAATTTAAGACGTTTCAATACGTAAAATTTATTGTTGCTCAAACATATACTGATTTGAAATTTTAAGTAACGCTTCTTATATCTCTTAGTAGGCGATTGTGTAGCTTGGTTCAAGTATATCAGGACGGTCATCTTACGTAATTCAAAGACTCGCGGGTTCGACACTGACGTGATTGTGACTGTTGATTTACAAAGTATTGTCATCCAATATGTATTAAGAAAACAGTTGCTTGTAATTTCAGTGCTAGGATAACTAAAGACACTGGGGTTAGCAATACCAATGTATTTAGTTATCCTATGCGGTCTAGTAGAGATTGTGATGTATGTACTAAAATTTCTGGCATCATCATTTCTCCTCGCAGTCCGTTTCCGGTGTTCCATGATCCCAACTGGAACTAAACACTGTGTTTCCTCCACGTACATTTAGCTACATCCCGCTAGAACTAATCATCCAATAATCAGTGTGATTAGATCACCGCAACTACAGTTTTTCTATCAATTATAGGCTTGTTGAAAGAAAACTTACCAAACACTTTGTAGACATCTTTAAATCTTTCAAATGACAATCAAGTTAATGGATGTTAAATTTTCATATTGAGTCTTCTTAATTTTGCAAAATGAAGAAGTCCAAAATGTATTTAAGAAGAATGTTACACTGAAATATTGCATACATCTGAATTTAGACGTCATGTTCCACAAAGACAAATTTTACAAACAAATCGAATGAATGTGTCCATGATTTTATACAGAGATAATCTAAAAAATAAAAAAATAATTACTTTTAATAGTGCTTATTGTAAGGAACAAGTCCATAATATGATGTTGAGAAAAACAAGTCGAAGAAATCGAAGAGCTTACTTACTAATAACAGCAATACACGAACTAAAAAACGAAACATTTTCACAGCTTCTTGGTGCAAGTTCAAAGTTATAGTATCTATAGTTTTCTATAAAAATGTAATAACTTGTATTGTTGTTTATGTTATAATATTGCTATTGTCATGGTTTTATTTGTTACTACCTAGCTAAACGTATGCTATCAATAATAAACCCACTGGCAGGGCACACTTTATGGATATTTAGGGTAGAACAAAGTTCATAGATAGTGAATTTTAAGATTCAGTGTTTTTTTAATAAATGTGCCCAACTGAAGAAGCCCAGAATATAATTTGAACCCGAATGCTAGTCCGAGATTTAATGAAGATGTCACGAAAATTGAGTATCGTGTTTTTATTTGAGTGTTTTACTCGAGACTGCCATTCTGCTCAAAGAATCAAAGATCGGCTGGTTGGGGTGTATGGTAAAAATACACTGTCTTATTCTATAGTGAAAGATTGGTCAAAACGGATTCGAATGGGGTAGCAATCCTTGGACGATGACACCAGAACAGGAAGACCCGTGAAAGGGATGACGGACGACAAAACTGCCCTTGTTGAGAATCTCGAATTAGGCGATCGACGCTTGAAAGTGAAAGAAATATCACAAATGTCGGGGCTTTCAGATACAAGCATTCGTCGAATCATCCACGATCATTTAGGGATGAATTAAGTTAGTGCGAGGTGGGTCCACAAACATCTCTCAGCAGTTCAGCGTCAGCGTCGTGTTGAATGTGTTCGATCCATTTTAAAGCTCTCTGAAAAAATCCTATATGGACGTGTTGAAGACAACTGTCACAGGGGATGAAAGTATGGTTCTCTACTATGGTCTATTATCCAAAAGAGAGTCGATGGAATGGAGGAGAAACGTCCCCAAGAAAGTTCAGGGTCTGTCAGTTGACAAAAAAAGGTGATGCCAACGATCTTTTGGAATTTTGAGGAAATTCTTCTAATAGACTTTAAAGAACGCAACGTCACAAACAACGCGGCATATTATGCAGCACTCCTTTAAAAATTACGACAAAATATTCGAGAGAAGACGTAGGAAACTGACCAGAGACGTGCGTTTTACTAGGGGACAATGCAGCCAGACAATTCGTGACTGCGGTTTTGAACAAATCGATCACCCTCCTGAAAGTCTAGATATGGTCCCCAGTGACCACTCTAGCATACGAAGGAACCACTACAGAACTGGCCTACGCCTTAAAATAAATAAATTGGGATATTCCTGGCCTATCAGAAGTACGGAGATTATGTGAAATAATAAAAGAAGGCAAAGAATGTATTTTATACTACAAAGGAGAAACCAAAGCCTTTTTTGGATTAAAAAAAACATAAAAATAAACATATTAGAATTTATCGGCAAATCAGAAAGAATATGCTTACTAAAAATAAAACTAAATATAAATATTACTTTAGACATTAATGAAGAACAGAATTAATTATTCCTTATCTCGCTATTTATATTCATACTTATGTTCATATTATTACTTATTTTACATATTTAATTGTAGATAAAACTAGAAAGTCTATCACTTATTACTTAAGTAAAATAAAAGCATAATTAATGCTAAATAATAATAGCCTATAATTAAGAGATGCACGAAACAGAATGGAATGAAATGGATTCTCTCACCGTGATTCAATGGCGCAGATGGTAGCGAGACTAGCAATTGGAAGATCCTGGGTTCTAGTAAATAATATTTTCTGTTCAAAGTGACCATTTATAAACTTTATAACAATAGACAGGTATTTTAAATTTATTGATGAACTTTTGATTTTATATTTTTTGACATTAATGTACATTAATGGTGAATAACAATACATATTATTTATAAAATTTAAAACGTTTCAATACGTAAATTTTATTGTTGTTCTCAAACATATAATGATTTAAAATTTTAAGTAACGCTACTTATATCTCTTGTGTAGCTTGGTTCAGGTATATCAGGACGGTCATTTTAAGTCATCCAAAGACTCGCGGGTTCGATACTGACGTGATTATGACTGTTGATTTACAAAGTTTTGTCATCCAATACGAATTAAGAACTCAGCTACTTGTAATTTCAGTGCTAAGATAACTAAAGCCACTGGGGTTAGCAATACCAATGTATTTAGTTATCCAACCCGGTCTAGTAGAGATTGTGATGTATGTACTAAAATTTCTGGCATCATCATTTCTCCTCGCAGTCTGATTGCGGTGCTCCATGATCCCAACTGGAACTAAACACTTTGTTTCCTCCACGTACATTTAGCTACATCCCGCTAGAACTAATCATCCAATAATCAGTGTGATTAGATCACCGCAACTACAGTTTTTCAATCAATTATAGGCTTGTTGAAAGAAAACTTACCAAACACTTCGTAGACATCTTTAAATCTTTCAAATGACAATCAAGTTAATGGATGTTAAATTTTCATATTGAGTCTTCTTAATTTTGCAAAATGAAGAAGTCCAAAATGTATTTAAGAAGAATGTTACACTGTAGTATTGCATACATCTGAATTTAGGCGTCATGTTCCACAAAGACAAATTTTACAAACAAATCGATTGAATGTGTCCATGATTTTATACAGAGATAATCTAAAAAATAAAAAAATAATCACTTTTAATAGTGCTTATTGTAAGGAACAAGTCCATACTTATGATGTTGAGAAAAACAAGTCGAAGAAATCGAAGAGCTTACTTACTAATAACAGCAATACACGAACTAAAAAACGAAACATTTTCAGAGCTTCTTGGTGCAAGTTCAAAGTTATAGTATCTATAGTTTTCTATAAAAATGTAATAACTTGTATTGTTGTTTATGTTATAATATTGCTATTGTCATGGTTTTATTCTTTACGACCTATCTAAACTTATGCTATCAATAATAAACCCGCCAGCAGGGAAGACAGACATCTCTCAAACACTTTATGGACATTTATGCTAAAACAAGGTTCATAGATTGTGAGTATTAATATTCTGTGTTTTGTCATAAATTTTACAGTGAAGGATTGCACACATCTACATTGCGGCGTCATATTCCAAAAAGACAAATTTTACAACCAAATCGAAGGAATGTTTGCATGAGTTTATACAGAGATAATCTAAAAATTAAAAAATACTCATTTATAAAAGTGCTTATTGTAAGGAACAAGTTCATAATTATGACGTTTCAAAAAATAAGTCGAAGAAATCCAAGAGCTTGCTCACTAATAACAGCAATACTCGAACAAAAAAACTAAGCAAATTTAGGTTGTAGTATCTATAGTTTTGAATAATTGAATATAAAAATGTAATGACTTGTATTGTTATTTATGTTATAATATTGCTACTGTCATGGTATTATTTGTTACTAGCCAAATTAATGTTATTAATAATAGACCTGCTGGTAGGGAACACAGACATCTATCAAACACTTTATGGCTAATTAGGTTCAACATAGTTCATAGATTGAGAGTTTTAAGATTCAGTTTTTTTTAATAAATGTAGCAAGTGAAAAAGACCAGAAGTGATCAATAGTTTTATGGTGTAAAACACGACAAAAAATGATCGCACCTTCGAAAATGTTCAATTGACAAATTACAAAATATTTTTTACGGTGAAGAAAACTATAAAAAGTTATCGATTTCTAAATATCTGCGATAATTTTTTATCGTTTTTAAAAAATATTATCTTATATCGTATCGTCGAAAATAACGATGTCAAACCAAAGAAAAAGAAAAATTGAAAGAGAATGCTATACAGAAAAAACACAAATCTAGAACCACGAAATTTCGAATCTGCTTTGCATACTTTTCCAAACAGAAGCCTACTTTTACAAACAAACCAAAGATAAGTCTATCGAGTCACTATTATATATTCTCACTAATAACTAATATTATTATTAAAAGTTTCACTGAAATTTATTGAATTTAACTATTATATAGTTAATTATATGTATACTATATACATATACATGTGTCCAAAAAGTCTGGACTCGCTTAAATATCTCGAGAACGAAGCATTCGATGACAAAGTTGCAAAACATGTGTTTTTTTATTTTTCTAAAGCTATTTAGGCATGATATGCAAACATACCCCTACGCCCTAATAGGAGGCGGGGTGGAGGTGATTTTTAAAAACTTGGAAGTGGAAACAACCATTTTTTATTGCACTATTGCATTCTTCATAAAAAAACTCTACTTGATTTGCATATTTCAACCTCATCCCTCCACCCACTTGGGGTGGAAAGAGGATAAATAGAAAAAAAAATTGGGACATAATAAATAGTTTTTATGGTGTAAAACACGATAAAAAGGACCGCATCTTCGAAAATGTGCATTTGAGAAATCCGAAAATATATTTTACGGTGAAGAAAATTATAATACGTTATCGTTTTTCAACAATTTGCGATCATTTTTATGTTTTTTTTTTTCATCATAAAAAATATTTTCTGTTTTCGTATCGTCGAAAATAATGATTCTCAAGCGAAATTCCGGCAAAATCTAATATATTGCGGTTTATTAGCATTATGTTATGATCAGATTATAAATTATATTACAGAATACAAAATATTATAATCTCTATAATAGAATTAAGGCAAAAATATAGCACTAATACCAGCCTCATAAACAGTATTTATTTATTTATTTATTTATAATAATCCACCCAACAGGACAAAAGTCCCAATTACAGGGGGATGGAAACAAAATATTATAGAAAATAATTGTTTATATAGAAAAATAAAATAATAACAAATATTACAATTATTCTAACAAGTAGAAAATATATACATATATAGAAGTATAAAGCAAAATTATATGTGAGATACAACAGGTAGAAAAATAGTAAGCAATAAACGCTTAAACTTAGCCAGAGAATCTGCGAATATATCAATATCGAAATTTGCAGCAATATCATTCAGAACAGTATATAATTGCCTGGTTGGAGATTTCATTTCATAATTTGTTCTAGCAAAAGGACACTTAAACATTAATTTATTTCGTGAAGAAGTGCGCGGAACAATAAATGGAATACGTGATAGAGTGATTGAGTCATCAATAATATTATTTAATAATTTATATAAATATTGACAAGATTGAATCTTCCTACGATTATGTAAGGATATCATACACATTTTTGACAATAAATTATCATAAGAATATCCATGTCTCGGATAAACTCCAGACAACTTAAAGGAGCAATATTTTACAAATTTGTGTTGAATTGTTTCGATTATGAGACAATATTTGTTATAAATTGGATTCCATATTTGAACAGCATATTCCAATTTTGTTCGCACTAGTGCAAAGTATTATTATAGTTTCAAAGAATTAAAATAAATATATCATCACGCCTTTTACCCATTACTGGGTGTGGCTCTCTGCTGTAGCAGATCTCGATAAGTGATATATATCTTCGCTTGAAGTGCGGCTACCAGCTGTCAAATCATGGCTCTCAAAGATGTTAGTGGAGGGGGATTTACAAGGGTAATTTTAATGTGGTGAAAATTGCTTGTTGGCTGCGGGAATCGAACCCTGGTTTTCAAGAATACAGGTCGACTTGAAACCACTAAGTCACCTTCCCCATAAAGGATAATATAATATTTATCAATTTATTCGAGTAAATTGTGGGAAAACACTCAATAATATGAATTTGATGCTATTGATGTGTTAAAACTAATGTGTGCCTACTTGATATTTTAATGACAAATAATGCGGAATCTATAAAACTCGTCTTTATTTTACTTGTGTATATATTGCATTGCATTCGCATACAGAGCCTAGTTTAGGACAAGTTCCAGAACTCGTATATCTTAAAGTCTCGTAAAAAAAACTTTATAAAAACATATCAATATATTATTGACAAGAACAGTTCGACTAATTTTAGTTATAAGTCTAGCACATTTCACAAAATTATTAAATTTTTATTAATAATTCTTGTTTGCTATGATATACAAGTGAATTTAATCTTCAGTTAATATATTTTTTTTAGTATTTTTGTTACAACGTTATTTCTGCTTATTTACTGTGTAACACTTCTGCTAAAATTTATTACTTTATATTATGTTACTTTCCTAATAGATGTAATTTTTATATTTTAAAAATTTGTAATTTTTTTTTTGCTTGATTCTGTTATACTTATTGTAAAGTTTAAATGGACGAACAGCCTAGGCTGAATATTTGCCAAATGAAAATTGTATTATTATTATTATCGTTATAACTCTTTGCTGCACGAAATTTGACATATTGTCTAGACCCTTGCTGCACGAAAAAATCATTCATTCGGAAGGTCCTGGGTTCATGTAAATAATATTGGCTATAGACAAGTATTTTATATTTATTGATGAACTTTTGATTTTATATTTTTTTACATTAAAGTACATTAAGGGTGAATACAAATACATATTATTTATAAAATTTAAGACGTTTCAATACGTAAAATTTATTGTCATCAAACATATAATGATTTAAAATTTTAAGTGACGGTTCTATATCTCTTAGTAGACGATTGGGTAGTTTGGTTCAGGTGTATCAGGACGGTCATCTTAAGTATCCAAAGACTCGCGGGATTGAGACTAACGTGATTATGACTGTTGATTTACAATGTATTGTCATCCAATATGAATTAAGAACTCAGCTACTTGTAATTTCAGTGCTAGGATAACTAAAGACGCTGGGGTTAGCAACACCAATGAATTTAGTAATCCAACTCGGTCTAGTAGAGATTGTGATGTATGTACTAAAATTTCTGGCATCATCATTTCTCCTCGCAGTCAGAATGCGGTGCTCCATGTTCCCACCTGGAACTAGGCACTTTGCTTCCTCCACGTACATTTAGCTACATCCCGCTAGAACTAATCATCCAATAATCAATGTGATTACATCACCGCAACTACAGTTTTTCTATCAATTATAAGCTTGTTGAAAGAAAACTTACCAAACGCTTTGTAGACATCTTTAAAAATTTCAAATGACAATCACGTTGATGGATGTTAAGCTTTGATATTGAGTCTTCATAATTTTGTAAAATGAAGACGTCCAAAAAGTAGTTAAGAAGATATTGGCGGAGAATTTTGCACTGAAGTATTGTACACATCTACATTGAGGCGTCATGTTCCAAACAGACAAATTTTACAAACAAATCAAAAGTATGTGTTCATGAATGTATACAGAGATAATCTAAAAAATAAAAATAATCAGTTTTAACCGTGCTTATTGTAAGGAGCAAGTCCATACTTTTGATATTTAGAAAAAGAAGTCAAAGACATCGAAGAGCTTACTCACTAATAACAGCAACACTCTAATCAAAAAACTTAGCATATTCAGAGCTTCTTGTCGCAAATTCAGGTTGTAGTATCTATAGTTTTGAATAATTGAATATAAAAATGTAATGACTTGTATTGTTGTTTATGTTATAATATTGCCACCGTCATGGTATTATTTGTTACTAGCCAAAATTATGCTTTAACACTTAACACTTTATGGCTAGTTAGGTTCAACATAGATAATAGATTGAGAGTTTTAAGATTCAGTTTTTTTTAATAAATGTAGCAAGTGAAAAAGACCAGAAGTGATCAATAGTTTTATGGTGTAAAACACGACAAAAAATGATCGCACCTTCGAAAATGTGCAATTGACAAATTACAAAATATTTTTTACGGTGAAGAAAACTATAAAAAGTTATCGATTTCTAAATATCTGCGAGAATTTTTTATCGTTTTTAAAAAATATTATTAACACAATTTAAAAACATTAAAATAAATATATCATCACGCCTTTTACCTATTATTGGGTGTGGCACTCCGCCGTAGCAGATCTCGGTAAGTGATATATTTCTTTGCATAAAATGCGGTTACTAGTTGTCAGATTATGCCCCTCAAAAATGTTACTAAAGAGGCAGCCACAAGGGTAGTTTTAAAATGGTGAAAATTAATCGTTGACTGTGGGAATCGAACCCAAGTTCTCAAATTCACAGGCCGACTTAATACCACTGAGCCACCTATCCTTAAAGGAGAATACAATAATTATTAATTTATTCACGTAAATTGTGGGAAAACAGTCAAAAATCATATGAATTTGTTGCTATTGATGTGTTGCAACTAACGGGACGTGAAAAAAATAATTCGGGAGTGTGCCTACTTGATATTTTAATGACAAATAACGCAGAATATTTATTTCACTTGCGATGTGGTAAGCGCAAGAATATATTTTGAATCTATTATTCTTTTGACTGTATATTGCCTACACTGCAAAATATTCTGGTGTCTGCATCGACCTTTTTAGGTTGAAACTATTGCCAACCATAGGGTAGAAGCATTCTTCCTTTAAAAAAGGTTTATGAGTGTACCACAGTTCTCGGTACGCGCTACGTCTGTACTTGCAGGTATAAATGGTTAAACCCATAGTTAAGGACGAAGCAAAGACTCGACAGGCAGATGTAAATACTTCATTTTGTTCTTAAATACCTTTGTGTAGGGTAGACAGACATTTCTATAGGTTGTTACAAATACTATATAACGTTTTATATAAACCTTTGGTTGAGGAAAATGTAAATACTGATAAAGGTTTATAAAGAATTTTAGGGATATTTGAATAATAAGCAGTGATTTCAACAATAAATTTATTGTAAAATAAGTAGATAAATAAAAATAAAAAATACATATATAAAATTACATAAAAATTATGTTATAAATGAAAAAACATCAAAACTATATACAGTACATTATCAAAAATAATGAATAAAAAAAAGTAAAAAGGAAATACAATATAAAATACCATGTATCATTACAAAAATAAACAAAAAATCAAAAAAAAAATACAATATAGGTATACATATATACATTTTTAAAAATATGTAACATCACTAAAAGAACAAAAATAATAATAATAATAATATTATATATATATATATATATATATATATATATATATATACGTTTATTATTAACAAATTTATTAATCTTTGTATGGGTATATTTTTTTTTCGGTGATATTAATTTTAAGATAAATTCGCTTAAAAAAATGTTTTCTTGAGACACGGAGGATATTTTAATTGAAATAAATATATTATTGATATTAAAGCTATTACTGCGTCATAAAATGTTACACAAGTACAAATTTTGATTTTATCTATGCATATAAAAAATAAATTATTTAAGAACAGATCATCTTGTGCTGAGACTGCTCCCATTATGACTGGTACTGGAGGTATATCTTTTGAGATTAGGATTAGTTTTCATAGTTTTCTCTCTATAATGAAGGTATTACTAATAAAACCGTTTCCATCGATAACTCTAAACAAAAATTAATTAATTTTTGTTATAAAATATGCTGCTAATTATCATAATTCTATGAATTTTTACGATTATATTTACAAATTATAAAGGCTGGCTAAATTATTCTGAACAAATGAAAATAGAATAAAAATAAGTAATATACAGTTATTCAAAAATCGCATTCGGGAATTTTTTTTTAAAACATAAAAGTGAATTCATTTTTAAATGAAACTATATATTTTACCTTTAAAATTATGATTTTTATAATATAGAGAAAGCTTTTCGACAACGCCTCGATTTTCGGCTATTTTTATTGATTTTTTAATTCGAGCTTCTGCAAAATAACTCTGTAACTCATCTTTAGCCTTTATTTGAAAAAATCTCTTGACAGCCAACGGGATCTGAAAAATATTTTGATATATTAGAGCGAAAATAACTTTTAAATATATTTATACAAATTTTACTTGATTTTCCAACAGTAGAGCAGGATACGTTTCAATAATTTCTCTTGTAGAGCTCTCTCTATACATATTAAACCGATGCTCCTTTGTTCTTTCTAATCTATCAGATATTATGTGTAGATCTGGTGTTCCATTGATTTGATTTTTCATATGTTGAATGTGGGTTATAATAGTATTTTCATCTTCACCAATTACTATTGGCATTGTTCTATTTGTCATTCTATGTTCTTTATTAGCACTGAGAACAGAGTAGCGTACATATTTCATAAAAGTTAAAACATTATGCAAGTACATAAATGTTTTAGTGCAATTATAGATAGTACAATTAAAATATTCCATTTTGTTGGCACTAAAATATATGATGTACAATAAATAAATATCCAGAATATTAATAAATAAAAAATTAAACTTACCTATTAGTAGACAGTATGAGCGTAAGCAAATATTTAATCACCTTGTGTATCGGCAACCAAAGTCAACAATTGAATGACACAAAAATTCAACCTTGGAATGTTGTTACAACCCCCATTTTCAAATAGTGAAAGTGGTGGGGTTTTATATTGGCGCTGAAACGTCGGTCCAAGGGTACAAGAGCGTCCTGCAATATTTTCTACGGGGTGCAATCATATTATTTGCGCCCCACAAAGTTACTAATGAAATTTAAAAATAAAATAATTAAAATTAAATATAACTGCCAGTAATTGTCAACATTCCATAAATTTCGATCTTTGACGTTAACGTATGTATAACTTTATTGGATTTTGTAAGTATACCCCACAAATTTGTGAAAAGTCGGCGCCTCTGAGTTGTACCGTTATAGTTTTCGTACGGCACGAATGTTGAAGAAATTTTAAAGAATCTGTTTATTCATTTCATAAATTTTAAAGAAATTCGTATTAACAATTATACTAAAAAGAAAACTATATCCATTTATTTTAGTATCATTTCGACAATAATTAAATTTTGAATGATTATCTCATTCACTTTCTTACTGCATGTTTATATTGTAGAAATAATTTGATAAAAATTGATTAATCTCAACATTCATTATCATCAAATCGCATAATCTCTACTTTAAAATAAAAATATATTTGTAAGCTTTTATATCAGACAAGCAAGATACAAATATCTAGTAACGCAAAATATATTATTTTGTAATTATGAAACGGTACAGATTTTGTTTAACACAAGCTTTTAGCAGTATATTTCTATTTAATTTATAAATACAATTAAGCCAGTATAAAAATATGTGGTAACTCTTCAATAACTATTATAATCAATGTATTGTAGTTTTAAACATTATAAAATTATCAATTATAAATTCTTTCAAGCTGTTTATCCCAGAATGTACTTCTTAGAATAATTCGAGGATAAACTATTTTAAGACATAACATATTTACCGTAAAATATTTCATTTATAATATTAATTATGCCGGTGTCAAAATATATGGTAACTCTTAAATAAATATTACAATCAATGTATAAGTTTCAAACTTAATAAAATAATTCATGTGCTAGTTTCGAAAAAATATAAAAACTATAATCATTTATAAATTCTAAGATATTTATCACAGTATGTACTTCTTTGAATCGTCTCAAGGGTAGAAACAATTTTAAGACCGGGCGTATATACCGCTATAGAGGCACGTAGATAGCTTGAGCGATTTTCAACGACCCCAAGATAGAAGTTTACCATTATAAAATTTTATTTCTACCTTCGGTCCTCAAACTACCCGAAAGTATATAAATCGGCTCAAACGGTGATGCATCTACCTTCTTTATACCCCTAAAATTTGCAGTGTACATGTCATCTTTCCTAAATAATTTGGTCAGCACATTTGTATGCTAAAGACATTCATATATGATAATTTATGAAAACCATAAAACTTGCAGAGGATATTTAATTTATAAAATGGTGAAAAATATATTGCATTGCATTCGTATATGTATAGAGATGAACTTTTTATTTTATATTTTTTAACATTATTGTACATTAAGGCTGACTACAAATACATATTATTTATAAAATTTAACACGTTTCAATAAGTAAAATTTATTGTTATCAAACATATCATTTAAAATTTTAAGTGACGCTTCTTATATCTTTTAGTAGACGATTGGGTAGCTTGGTTCAGGTATATCAGGACGGTCATCTTAAGTAACCCAAAGACTCGCGGGATTGATACTGACGTGATTATGACTGTTGATTTACAAAGTATTGTCATCCAATATGAATTAAGAACTCAGTTACTTGTAATTTCAGTGCTAGGATAACTAAAGACACTGGGGTTAGCAATACCAATGTATTTAGATATCCTATGCGGTCTAGTAGAGATTGTGATGTATGTACTAAAATTTCTGGCATCATCATTTCTCCTCGCGGTCTGATTGCGGTGCTCCATGATCCCAACTGGAACTAGACACTGTGTTTCATCAATTATAGGCTAGTTGAAAGAAAACTTACCAAACACTTTGTAGACATCTTTAAAAATTTCAAATGACAATCACGTTCATGGATGTTAAATTTTGCAAAATGAAGACGTCCAAAAAGTAGTTAAGAAAATATTGCAGGAGAATGTTACACTGAAATATTGTACACATCGTCTTATTCCAAAAAGACAAATTTTACAAATAAATCCAAGCAATGTATCCATAAATTTATACAGAAATAATTTAAAAAAATAAATAATGACTTTTAATAGTGCTTATTGTAAGAATCAAGTCCATACTTATGATGTTGAGAAAAACAAGTCGAAGAAATCGAAGAGCTTACTTACTAATAACAGTAATACTCGAACTAAAAAGCTAAACATTTTCACAGCTTCTTGGTGCAAGTTCAAGGTTATAGTATCTATAGTTTTCTATAAAAATGTAATAACTGGTATTGTTGTTTATGTTATAATATTGCTATTGTCATAGTGTTATTTGTTACGACCTAGCTAAACTTATGCTTTCAATAATAAACCCACTAGCAGGGGAGACGGACATCTGTCAAACACATTATGGCTATTTAGACTTCAACAATGTTCATAGATAGTGAATTTTAAGATTCAATGTTTTTTTCATAAATGTGCCCAACTGAATAAGATCTGAAATAAACCTTAACCCAAATACTAGTCCGATACTTAATGACGAAGAAGATAGTGGTTCTAACTGATAATCGGAATTTAAATATTCTTAGTGACTTAATGTCTTGACTTGAACGTCGTGTATACTATTTTCATTTTAAACTGGAGGGATCGCCATAAAACGATTAAATGCACCGCAATTACGTTTATAAAGGAACTCAAAATATGATCCGTCATAAATAGTTTCACAAGGTTCACACAGGGTTGTACAGCCCCATTCGCCAGGGGCGGATCCAGACTTCGAATTAAGGGGGGGTCATGGAGTGAATTTTGTCTCGGGCCCATCATCTAAATATAAAAAATATTTGTATTTGCTCATATTATATTCCTGCTTTAAATAATTTTTACAATCACATTAAATCATCTTTGGAATCGCATTAAATCACATTAAATCATCTAGAATATACTTATATAACAAAATCAATTCGTCGTTTGCTTTTTGCAAATTTAGTGATGATTTTATCGACGTCAATCTGGCAATAGGCTCACATCCGCTGAAACACAGTGCTAACGGAATTGGCTGAACTCAGATTCATGAAGGCGGTATCGACTGTCTGCTGTTAATTAACAATATGTTTTAGATGTAGGAGAATGTGTAGCTTTAAGCAAAATTACTTTTCTATAAACAATTATAAACGAGGTGAGGAAAAGTAATTATTTTTTCACCTCAAAAATTTCTCCTAAGAACGCCAACACTTTTTAAATCATAAAGTTTCAATATCTAAACGGTTCTTCGATAGAATACAAAAATTATTGAATTAGAAGTTGATTTTCTGAGTGCAAATGTCGGTAGTCACATACTTTACTAGGTCTTAAATCCCATCTGCGGGTCGAAATAATATCCCCACAAAATATTGGTTTTTGGCTATTTATTAGAATAATAAATCAAACAATAGTTCTGAATTATCTTTTAATTTCTAAGTTTTTAGATAATATTTTCTATGTAATTTGTTTAACAAATTGATTTATCGTAAATAATGACATCATTATTATGTATTAGGGCCAAATAACTATAAGAGCCAATAAATTTTAAAAAGTCTATGCTTGGGGGGGGGGGTCATGACTCCCATGACCCCTCCCCTGGATCCGCCACTGCCATTCGCCGGTACGGTCAATCATAGGAAAAAACAAGAATAATTTTTGGCTGAATACCACCCTTGAAAATTTACCTATCTCGCATAACTCAAAAACGGTAAGCCGTAGAAAATTGAAACTTTCTATTTAGGACTGTTATAACATCTATTTGTGCACCTCCCTTTTTGGTCATTATATAACTTCCGGAAGTGGTACTTTACTTGAAGCCTATGATAGATTTTCATGTAAAACTATATTCAAATATAATTTAAAACTTTTTAAATTTGGTATATAAGACTACTATATCAATGGAAATAACATAATAGATTTTGGTTGAAATAGACTCGGAAGTGGCACATTACATGAAGCTGCTAACAGTTTTCCATGAAAAAAATGGTATTATTTTAATTTTAGAAATAAATGCTGCAAATAAAAGTTTTAGAGAATTAAATTCTGCGTCCAGCACATTAAGAATTTTTAAATTAGCCTTTTGCATAAGCGAGATATATTAATTTAAATATATATTTTTTGTTTTTTTTTAAATTAAGTTTGCTATGGATTAGAACAAAAAATAAAAAATAAAAGATTTTATGTCAAAAATGTGCAATTAAAAAAGTATCTATAGTTTAATACGCGTTCAAGGAAGTCATGTGGTGTCCACATCAGATTATTTATTAATAAAAAAATATTATTGAAATGCAGATTGTATCTTATATTATGACAAAAAGAATTATCTATATTTAAGTAAAGACTTGAGTAGCTGAGCGAATTAAAATTTATTTATTTCTCAATGTGGATGCAATAATAAATTATTATTAATATTATCTTCCTTTGACGTTGATGCTCGATATGTTTCAATTTACAAAAACAAAAAATAATTTCCATAAGTTAGCAAAACATCCATTTAGATCTGAAATTTCTTATCCAAACTAACCTCACATCCTCAGTAACTCGCCGAAGTCGAAACACGCGTTACGATGGCCCCAGTTTCATAGATCAATAGTGTCGACGTGCGACTCAGATAGACACACGTGACATCAGTTGCCTCCGCGCGATAGGATTTCAGCAGGAATCACGTGTGTGATGTGTGCGGCAGGAGCAGGAGCGCAGCAGGCTTAGGTCCCAGCTTAGCCAGATCGCTGCGACGTTGTTTTAGGATACTAGATGTGTTTTCTTTCGTGATGTTTTATAGATTCGTCGAACGTTATTGAGCGTTGGAGGAGTCTGTGAGATTATTTAAAATATTGTTTCATGAGATTTTTACCTCCTGTCGTAATAGAGGTATAGTTATCACATTAATTATACGATAGTGAGTTTTTAATTATTTTTTTATACAACTGTTAAAAATATTCGTTTTTTTGTCACTAATATCAATACGCGAAGTACGTGATTTTTTCATCATTTACATTATTATGACAACACGTATTTTGCGAATTATTTTGCCCCCTAGTGCGCAAAATGAGAATTTGCGCACTGTTTCGTATTCTAGTGCGCAAAATGAGTATCTCGCGCACGCTCCCAAATTATTTGTTAACAGGTTTCATTAGTTACAACTAGAGATGGGCGAATATCATCCGCGAATAGTCGAATGCCGCGAATATTGACATTATTCGATATTCGAGATTTTCGAATATTAACGTCAGTATAGCGAACATTCGAATACCTCGAATATCGCGCCATATATTGACCTCAATTTTTCACTATGTTTTTCTTTATCATTTGTACATAAACTTAAAGCTATTACAATATTTTGAAGTTATTAATAAGAAAGATATTTTGTTTCAAAATCATGAAGACCATATTCCAAATTTGTTTTTCGCCAACTTCAGCCCGTACGTTTCACTTTAAATTTGAAGTTTTCGTCTTTTTCTTTTTTGTTTGTACTTTTTGTTTTAATTTTATTTTATCTTAATAATTTCATTCAAATAATGAAAAAGACATAATTAAATAATTATTAATAATAAATAAATTAACTTTTAGGAGTATTCGAATATTCGAGTACCTCGAATATTCGAGATCTAATTAATATTCGTATTCGATATTCGAATTCGATATTCGAATTCGATATTCGAATTCGATATTCGAATTCGAGAAATATGATATTCGCCCATCTCTAGTTACAACACATCAAAAGTTTGAAATTAATATTACTGTTGATTGGTTTCCTTCAATTTACTTAAATAAATCTTTAATTATTGTATTATTCTTCATTTACAGTTGTAGATCAAATGTAACATTCTCACGCCCAACAAAAAAACATTCATTCTGCGCGCTTAATACAAAAATATTCAATTTGTACACTAGGGTGCAAAATACGCGTTGTCATGATAATGTAAACGTTGGAAAAATCACGTAGGTACTTCACATATTGATATTAGTGAAAAAAACATTTTTTGACAGTTGTAGAAAACAATTATTTTTACTTCCTTATACGAAGTAAAGGAAGTATTGTAATCGCGAAAATTTTCGGTTCTCAGATTTCAACGGAAATAGGTGTTTTGGCCCTCCCTGAATACATTTTGACTAATTTCGTCATGCCGTCTGTACGTACGTACGTATCTCGCATAACTCCAAACCGGTAAGCCGTAGAAAATTGAAACTTTATATTTAGGACTGTTATAACCGGAAGTGGTACTTTACTTGAAGCCTATAATAGATTTTCATGAAAAACTATATTCAAATATAATGTAAAACTTTCCAAATTTGGTCTATAAGACTACTATATCAATGGAAATAACATAATAGATTTTGGTTAAAATAGACTAACCGGAAGTGACACATTACATGAAGCTGCTAACAGTTTTCCTTGAAAAAAATGGTATTATTTTAATTTTAGAAATAAATGCTGCAAATAAAAGTTTTAGACAATTAAATTCTGCGTCTAGCACATTAAGAATTTTTAAATTAGCTTTTTGCATAAACGAGATAGCTAAATTTAAATATTATATATTTTTGGATTTTTTTTTAAATTAAGTTTGCTATGGATTAGAAGCAAAAATAAAAGATTTAATGTGAAATATGTGCAATTAAAAAAATATCTATTGTTTAATACGGGTACAAGGAAGTCATGTGGTATCCACATCAAATATTTTATTTTCAGTTTCATTTACTTGATACAAGTTCTATTATGTTTTAATTATTTTAAACAAAATACTTTTTATGTTGGTGTTATTATAATATTTTTAGCGAATCTGCCCTCGAGCATTGATTCATATCCGAGCAATTTTGTATCGTGCATTCCATCAACATAAGCTGCACTCGTATTCCACTCGCTGATTAATACATTATTGGAAAACACTCGAAAAAAATTCCTGAAAGAATCAAAGCTCTAGGGAAATTATAAGTGATAAACTTTTCAAGTTAAATTTATGACAGGAAAATTCAGTTGACGCCTGAATTCAAGCTAGAGACCTTCTGCTTGGCGGGCAGACAAGCTATCTGCTACACCACGTCACCTAGATACGAAGTATGACGTCAATCGAATTCTTCTGTCATAGTGTTTAACGCACTATCGATTCCAAGACTCCTATATGATAGATATTAATAACGGGTTTCATCTGCAATGACACATCTTCCGAATTTAAAGAAAAGTAATTTTTTATCATATGACATAACTGAAAGTATAGAAACGATTATATATTTAAAGTTAAATTTATCATCGTCACTGTACTTTCAGTCTTGTTATACCGGGTGGAACATCATACCTGTGTACATAGGCGATTAACATGAAAAAACAGTTTTTCCGTGCGCATTGCTCCCCAAATTATTTTAGCCAAAAATGCTTTAAATAAATGTTGTAGAGCATAAAATTCTGCATCTAAATCAACAAACAGAATTACATTTACATGCGTTGTAACGACAGAAATTAAATAAAATATCTGATGTGGACACCACATGACTTCCTTGTACACGTATTAAACTATAGATATTTTTTTAATTGCACATATTTGACATTAAATCTTTTATTTTTTGTTCTAATCCATAGCAAACTTAATTTTTTTAATAATCAAAAAATATATAATATTTAAATTTAGATATCTCGTTTATGCAAAAAGTTAATTTAAAAATTCTTAATGTGCTAGACGCAGAATTTAATTTTCTAAAACTTTTATTTGCAGCATTTATTTCTAAAATTAAAATAATACCATTTTTTTCAAGGAAAACTGTTAGCAGCTTCATATAATGTGTCACTTATTATGTGTATTTTAACCAAAATTTATTATGTTATTTCCAATTATATAGTAGTCTTATATACCAAATTTGGAAAGTTTTAAATTATATTTGAATATAGTTTTTCATGAAAATCTATAATAGGCTTCAAGTAAAGTACTACTTCCGGTAGTTGTATAATGACCAAAAAGGGAGGTGCACAACTAGATGTTATAACAGTCCTAAATGTAAAGTTTCAATTTTCTACGGCTTACCGTTTTTGCGTTATGCGAGATACGTACGTACAGACGGCATGACGAAATTAGTCAAAATGGATTCAGGGAGGGCCAAAACACCTATTTCCGTTGAAATCTGAGAACCGAAAATTTTCGCGATTACAATACTTCATTTACTTCGTACAAGGAAGTAAAAAATATTAAAAATTACGTTCAAAATATCAAATAGCCATGGAAGTGAAACAAAAATAGATAAATGCTTGACGTTTTTCTGTTTATTTGATATTTTACCCCCGACAAATTAATCATTCAATAAAATTCATACAAAAAACTCCATACCTATGATTAACAATTTAATAATAAATAAACAATTGTACATTTCATTGAAACGTTTATTTCTTATAGGGTTGGTCATGTAAAAATTATAACTTATCTATTGTAATTCAAATATCAAACAATAATTCTCTCATTAAAATAATCACTACAATCTATTATTACAATAAATATTCAAATAAACCTCCATTTTCAGCCAAGCAATAACCAAGTCTATTGTAGAAGGAATGTCGTACATTAGCGAGCTGTCTATTTGTGATTAAAGCGCAGTTATCCACGATAGCTTCTCTTAAAGAATTAATATTTGGGTGGCGTTGCTTATAAATTTTACATTTAAGATGACCCCATAAAAAAAATCGCTAGGTGTTAAATCAGGAGATCTGTCAAACGTCAAGCATCTATCTATTTTTGTTTCACTTCCATGGCTATTTGATTAAAGTTAATCTTATAATTTAAATTAAATCTTTGTGTAAGCTATAAAATGAATGTTTATTCAAACGAAGAACGTGTCTTCATTATTAAAAATTATTATGGAGGAAATAGTTATAGGAGGGTGCGGGATTTATTTTCAATTAAATATGAAGATAAACCAATTCCAAGTGTATCAACAATTTCAAAACTGGTTACAAAATTTGAGAGTACAGCTAGTGTAGCTGTGACCGATGGTAATGAAGGCAATAATAATAATAACAGAATACGTCATAACGAAGTGAATGAAGAATTGGTATTGGCTATGATATCTCAAAATTCAAGGTACAGCATAAGACATATTGCTTCTGAATGTGGTTTGCATCATTCAACAGTTCTGAGAATTTTAAAAACACATGGATATAAATCTTACAAATTTCAAACACATCAAGAACTTCTTTTGGCTGATTTTGAAACTAGAAGTACATTTTGTGAAATTATGCAAGAAAAGGCAAATCGGGACCAGCACTTTATTTCGTCGATTTGTTTTACAGATGAATGTACATTTACTTTAAATAATGAACCAAATGTTCAGAATACTCGTATGTGGACCACAGAAAATCATCATTTAACTGTGTGTACAGGTACCCAATATCCTGAGAAAATTAATATTTGGGTTGGAATTTTTAAGAACAGGATTATACCATTTGAAATTATGGGAAATTTAAATTCTGATATGTATTTAGAACTTCTGCAAAATCATATAGGTCCTGCATTGGATGAGGCAGCTGCAGTAGATGAGGATATTTGGTTCCAGCAGGATGGGTGCCCGGCTCATTATGGAATAAATGTGCGGGAATATTTAGATTTGGTTTTTCCTAATCGGTGGATTGGTCGTGGTGGTGGAATAAATTGGCCTGCAAGATCTCCGGACCTAGCCCCTTGCGATTTTTTTTTGTGGGGGCATCTTAAAAGTAAAATTTACTCTAAACACTACGAAAATTTAGATTTACTAAGACAAGCTATATTCGAAGAATGTGATAATATTACTGACAGGCAATTAGCCAATGTTAGAACTTCGTTTTACAATAGACTTGGTTATTGTCTTGCTGAAAATGGTGGCTTGTTTGAACATTTATTGTAATTTCTTTATTTTTTTATGTAGGTATATTAAATAATATTGTTACAATTATTACTTATTATTTCACATTAAATTATTGTAATTTAAAATTTTTAAAAAAAATTGAAATTGTTGATAAACTTGAAACTGATTTATTATTAAATATGAAAATAAAACTTTGTTCAAAGAATAAAAAATGTGATTTTTTTGATTTAATTTAAATTATAAGATTAACTTTAATAAACATCAAAAATTGACATTTAACGCATTTGTCATAAAAATAAAAGAAAAGTCATGGCTATTACTACAAAGTAACAGAAATTTCGAAATTTATTTTTAATGTTACGGCTAAACCAAAAACTTAATAAAACATGTAAAAACAGTTTCATGGGTAACTTTTAATTCTGAACAAATCTTCCCTCTACAGTTTTTTCCGTAAAATGTACATGAGAGCAGGAAATTGCATAAAACTAATATCCCATGTTAAATTCCTATGTTCGCACTCACCGAGCACCACCCGGTATACAGGGTGGTGACTTGCTCAGCCGGTCATAGGACTTTAACATGGGAAATCAGTTTTTTGCAATTTCCTGCTTCCCTAATTATTTTAAGCAAAAACGCGTCAAATAAAAGTTTTAGGGCATCAAATTCTGCATTTAAATCAATAAACAGAATTACTTTTATGTGCTTTGTAACGGCAGAAATTAAATATGAAAATGACGAAAATTACGTTGAAAATATTGATAGCCACGAAATTGAACAAAAAAATAAATAAATGCTTGACGTTTTATCTGTCAAAACATCAACGTTTGACGTTGTGATAGATAAAATGGCCAGCTCGATCACCGGATTTGTCACCTAATGTCTTCTTTCTGTGGGGTAATTTAAAAAATACAATTTACAAAAGTAGGCACCCAAATGTGGATTCTCTAAAACAAAGAATTGCAGAGGAATGCAGGAATATTACAGCCCGGCAGCTATCAAACATGCGCCGTAATTTTTAGGAAAGACTTTGGGTTTGCTTAGCGAACAATGGAGATGTGTTTGAGCATATGCTCTAGACTAGAATATGTATTTATTATGTTCATTATAGTTTAATTTTGTTATAAATAAATTATTATTCTGATATTAAAATTAAATAAATAAACTGTTTACTTGCCTACTTAAATATGAATGTTTTATTAAATATAAATATTTTCTCCTGCAGGTCCAACGTCAAACGTTGACATTTTATCTGTCACAACGGCAAACGTTGATGTTATGACAGATTAAATGTCAAGCATTTATTTATTTTTTTGTTCAATTCAATGGCAATAAATATTTTCAACATAATTTTCGTCATTTTCATATTTAATTTCTGCCGTTACAAAGCACGTAAAAGTAATTCTGTTTATTGATTTAGATTCAGAATTTGATGCCCTAAAACTTTTATTTGACGCGATTTTGCTTAAAATAATTAGGGAAGCTGAAATTGCAAAAAAACTTATTTCCTATGTTAAAGTCCTATGACCGGCTGAGCGAGTCACCATCCTGTACATATATATATTTATATGTTTTGGGGCCCTAAATATTATATTGCCTAGGGCCCAGGAGATGCTTAAGACGGCCCTGGCTATTATCATTCATTTACTTAGTTATTAGGTTAGTAGCAAAGTGTATCTATGATGTAGTTCCAATTTTCGCCAGTAGGTATGAGCGTATTCTTATTTAAAACTCCAATATCTACATTACAGTTTGACGATTCCATTTCCATATAAACCAATAACTTTCTAATGACATAACCAAAATGAAAACCCTGTTGTTAAGGGTTTCTGAAAACTCTTGAAAGCCGTAAGCTAACGAATGGGCTGGCGGCGTGACACCGTGCACATTAATATTCATACGATGGCAAACAATCGCTAAAAACGCGTTCCTGACGCTGACTCGTGACTCGCGCCCCGCGTGCCTCATCTGCATATTGACAAGCTATCGGATGCCGCCCGCGCCTGACAAACATCTCTTCACAACGAGAATTGTTGTTTTCATTTCCTTATTTCCGCGCCCGCTACCGGTGCTGTGAAATATCGTTTGAACTGCTTGGAGTTTTGTGATTTCATGTGGAAGAGTTAAAGAAGGGTTTCAAATTTCGTTTAAAGGACATTCTAAAGAAATTGATAGTTTATTATTTTGTTTCTTGTAAAATGAATTGCTTTCGTCCGTTATTAATTCTTACTAAAAGAAATAAGAAAATAAGTGGTATTTATTTTAATCCATGCTCTTTCTTATAATAACCTTTTTCTACTCCTGTTATTAAAATGAAATTTAACATACTGGTTTCTAAGGCGCTAAATAGCATATGAATCACATTTTTCGCGCCACCGTCCGGCATTAGCAGTATTACATAACTCAAAATCATCCAGAAACCATGTGTTTACCGGCCGAGGCCAGCAAAAATTAGTGACTTTTTATGGTTATATGTTGGCATCACTAGTATAGCGAACTCCTGAACGTACGAAATGTCAAAATATTACATTTCTACACTAGATTTAAGAAACATTGTAATAATCATAAAAACAAAATACTCCAATCGAAGGTAGCGAAACATCTATAGTCTATTTTTTTAAAGAACGGAGTGTGGGCAAGATAGGAGCCGTTTGACCTTGCTTTTTGATTGAACAATACCGTAGGCAAGTTTACACTGTGGATAATGGATCTCTGTCCCAACTTTTATCTGCTTCTGTCTCTGTCATTCGAACCAGATTTATATACATAGGCGTAGAAACTCATTTTATATTTGTTTAAATAATGCTAGAATATAAAAACCAATGATTGAAATATAATTTAAATTAATACGAGGGTCGTTCAATAAGTCCTTAGAAAATCCAAGAGATGGTGCTCGTAGTATCGAAAATGAATTTTTTTCCAGTAAGCAGCATTCCTAACTAGTCAACTGTTAGAGTTTTAGCTTTAGCCGTCACGTAGTTTCATTGTTGTTGTCAATTGTAGTAAAAAACTTTTGATTGTTTATAATAATGGATAAAAGTGAGTTTCGAGCGGTGATTAAACATCTGTATTTAAAAGGCTTAACGCCGAAAGAAATTAAAGCTGAGTTGGATGAAGTTCATGGCACATCTGCTCATGTGTTTGCAACTGTTTACAATTGGGTGAATGAGTTTAAACGTGGCCGTACATCCACAAAAGATGAACATCGTTCCGGACGCCCTGTAGAAGTGTCTACCCCCGAAATGATTGACCAAATCCACGATATGGTTTTAAGTGACTGACGAATCAAAGTGCGCGAAATAGTTGAAGCTACAGGCATATCACAAGGCACAGTCGCTTTAATTTTGCACGAAAAATTAGGTGTGAAAAAAATCTCGGCAAGATGGGTGCCGCGGTTGCTCACAGTGGAGAATAAACGCAATCGTGTGGTGGACTCTGAGGCTGTTTTGGCGCTTTTCCGTCGTAATCCTGAAGATTTTCTGCGTCGATACATAACTGTGGATGAGACTTGGATACATTACTACACTCCAGAGACAAAAGAACAGTCAAAACAGTGGATTTTTAAAGGCGAACGGGCTCCGAAGAAGGCGAAGACGGAGAAATCGGCTAGCAAGGTTATGGCAACGGTCTTTTGGGATGCACGCGGAATCATCTTCATCAACTATTTGGAAAAGGGAAAAACGATAACAGGAGCGTATTATGCGTCGTTATTGGACCGGCTGAGCGAAGAAATAAAAGAAAAAGTCCTCATTTGAAACGCAAAAAGGTCCTTTTTCATCAAGACAATGCACGTGTGCACACCTGCGCAGTTGCGATGGCCAAAATTATGGAATTAAAGTTCCAATTATTGCAACATCCACCGTATTCACCAGATTTGGCCCCCAGTGACTTTTTCTTATTTCCAAACTTAAAGAAATGGCTTGGCGGACGAAGGTTTACGTTCAATGAGGAGGTCATCGCCCAAACGGAAGCCTATTTTGAGGAGCTTCCGAAATCCTACTTTTTGGACGGCTTAAAAAATTTGGGAAAACGATTAGAGAAGTGTATAGAGCTAAAAGGAGATTAAGAAAAATAAAAAAAAATCTACCCAAAAAAAGTGTTTTTTCTACTTTTTTCTAAGGACTTATTGAACGACCCTCGTATTGAATAAATGTATTCAGGATAACATTTTAAATGAAGTAATGTAAAAATAAATTTATGTTCGTACGCCTATGAACGCCTATTAACGCGTTGTGCGCCATTTTAACAATTTTTCTTGCTGATGATTCCGAATAAAATGTACATTATTTTTTCATATTTTTTTTTGTGTGTATAGTTTTGTGTGAATAATAAAATCTGTTACTATTTCAGTAATTATATTGATTAAATAAAAGGGGGCTTCTGGTTTAATTCTGTCTAAATTATCAAAATAAATCTTCAATTGCTCATCATGCCTTAGAATTTCTACATAAAATTAACTTTGAAGAAACCAACATTTTAGCGAGACCTACAAGTTTCACCGGAAGACTTATAAGAGAAGCCATTGAAATTTGCAAGGAGGAAAATAATATTAACAATTGTGATGGTTTGGAATTAAACAAGACTTGGCTTCCGTTGATCACAATTTATAATTTTTAAATTACATATTTTTGTCTTTTTACTTGTCATTTTTATTTATATGCCATTTGTTTATTTTTATGTCATTTATGTGTTATTTTATTTTTATTTCTGTCCTGATGAAGGTATTTGTTTAAAGTACCGTAACGTCGAGTTTTTGAATTTAAATATATACAGAATTAAACCAGAAGCCCTCTTTTATTTATATATATGAATTCTGAAAGGTTTTTCCCTATGTTATATTGATTTTTTTTTTAATTTTATTATTGTTATTGTAATGTTGTGTAAACTGCTCCGCGCCCGCGAAGCCATCTACTCCGTTCTTAATAAAAATGGACTATAGTAGATTACAACCATAATTGCTCTGTTGAAAATTTGTCCATTTTTTATATAGCCTTACCTTCTTAGTCTTTCGAAATTAAGAAAGCCCTAAACACAGGTACAAATTTATGAATGAGCAACTAGATCCCCTATTCATAGATGCAGTAATTAAATAAATACTGAAATCACGTCACCCCTACTAACTATATTATATAATATAATATTTTATTAGTATTTTTAGAAATTATCATATAATCAGTTATTTGTAGGGAAGGTAATGAATCTAGAATTACAGTACGTTGGCCTCGACTTGTCATCTTGCCGTCATTTGAATCTTGCTCTCTATTGTTGTTTTATTGCTCAGACAAGTTTTATCCTACGGCTCCTCGTATATTGGAATGTCAAGCCTTCAATTTATGAGGAGTCATAGGATCCAGGCTGTCTTTGACAAATAACAAAAAATAGACAGTAAAATTCAATAGATGTCCTGAAGCCTGCATTCTAGTTGGCAAGAAGCTTTACGGAAATCAATTTCTTTTTTCTCACCTAAACTAATAATTGATATAACGTATATCAGTATATACTCAATGCGTGCAAGAAATATAAAGATGCTATTTTTGAAATGTTCAATTATTGGCGTCCCTTACATAAAAAATTTGATGTGGACACCACATGACTTCCTTGTACGCGTATTAAACTATAGATATTTTTTTAATTACACATATTTGACATTAAATCTTTTATTTTTTGTTCTAATCCATAGCAAACTTAATTTTTTTTTAAATCTAAAAATATATAATATTTAAATTTAGATATCTCGTTTATGCTAAAAGCTAATCTCAAAATTCGATACTAGAAAAACTAGTGTATGCAACTCGTGTTTCTTTAGTAATACTTATTATCGGAATAAATAGGAACCGGGTTCAAATTCTGACTCGATCTCAATTTGATATGAATTATGGATATTCTATTAATGGTATTTATTTTGTTTTGGCCAAACTTTTGTAATTTGTAGTATATTACGTGTATTAAAATATAAAAATCTGATGTGGGCAACACATGACTTCCTTGTACGCATATTAAACTATAGATATTTTTTTAATTGCACATATTTGACATTAAATCTTTTATTTTTTGTTCTAATTAATAACTTAATTTTTTTTTAAATCTAAAAATATATAATATTTTAATTTAGATATCTCGTTTATGCAAAAACCTAATTTAAAAATTCTTAATGTGCTAGACGCAGAATTTAATTCTCTAAAACTTTTATTTGCTGCATTTATTTCTAAAATTAAAATAATACCATTTTTTTCAAGGAAAACTGTTAGCAGCTTCATGTAATGTGTCACTTCCGGTTAGTCTATATTAACCAAAATCTATTATGTTATTTCCATTGATATAGTAGTCTTATATACCAAATTTTAAAAGATTTAAATTATAATTGAATATAGTTTGTCATGAAAATCTATTATAGGCTTCAAGTAAAGTACCACATCCGGAAGTTATATAATGACCAAAAATGGAGGTGCACAACTAAATGTTATAACAGTCCTAAATATAAAGTTTCAATTTTCTACGGCTTACCCTTTTTTGAGTTATGCGAGATACGTACGTACGTACAGACGGCACGACGAAATTAGTCAAAATGGATTCAGGGAGGGCCAAAATACCTATTTCCGTTGAAATCTGAGAACCGAAAATTTTCGCGATTACAATACTTCCTTTACTTCGTACAAGGAAGTAAAAAAATTTCCTTTTTATTTGCACTTAGAAACTTAATCTATTTATATATTTATATTAAACCTGATCTAAATTGAAAACAATGTACATTTTTAGAAAGTCTTAATTGATATTTATTTATTTATTTATGTTACGCTCAGTGGTATCGAGTCGGCCTGTGGATCTTAAGAACCCTGGTTCGATCCCCACAGCCGACAAACAATTTTCACCAATTTAATAAATCTACCCCTGTGGCTCCTCCACCACTAATATCTTTGTAGGCCGTGATTTGACGGCTGGTAACCGCACCTCACGCGAAAAAATATATCACTTACCGAGATCTGCTTAGGCAGAGTGCCACACCCAGTAATGGGTAAAAGGCGTGATGATATTTATTTATCTACGCTGTACAGTGGAGCTCTCATATAATTTTAGTCACATATATGATCTACTTTATCATTTAGAAAAATATGTGATAGTATTGTATATAACAAGTCTTATAAACGTCTCTTTAGTTAAATTTTTTTTGACACGAGCTGAGATAAAAAATAAAAATAAGGCATTACACCAGGTACCTACATAATAACTAAATAATCATTTGTAGGCAGTGTTTACACTTATATTTCATTAGTAACATAATTATAAATAATTAAATGTACTATTACACCAGTGATACTAAAAATGTTCGCTAGGAATTAAATACCCTAATTTTTGCAAATTTCAAAAATATTCTTTTTGTTCTATAATCCGTATATCAAATTATTTATTTATTTATTTATTTATGTTACTCAGTACTACAGGAATTTAACCCAATTACAGTACAGAGTCCGCACTCACTGAGCCGCAGTGTGGTAGTTCATATAATTTTTATCTTGAGTGAGATTCGAACTCGGGATCTCCGGATTCGAATTCCATATTGCTTTCCTCACCACCGTACTGACGGACATTAAAGTTTCGTTCAGAAACTCCCTGTATATATATATATATATATATATATATATATATATATATATATATATATATATATATATATATTATATATATATATATATTATATATATATATATATATTATATATATATATATATTTATATATATATATATATATATATATATATATATATATATATATATATATATATATATATATATAGAGGATGTTTCACAACTGAGAGCGTAATTATCAACTTTTCATAGCAATCGTAGAAAAAATATTTTTCTTTCTTTCTTTATTTACAAAGTTATCTGACTTTTGACGATAATAGCCAATTTTATTTTCCAAATATCTCGTGCAACATACAAGCATTTGCATCAAATTTACACTTTTTAAATGTAGAAATTAATTCTATGCAACTTTTCATTCTTGTACTTTTGCTCTAAAATGTACAGGAGAGCCAATTTCCACATATTTTTAAATATGTTAAACTGCTATGTTCAGTATCTCGTTGTACACACTGTATATATATATATATATATATATATATATATATATATATATATATATATATATATATATATACCTATATACATGGTGTATCTGTACTTCACGAAAAAAGTTAAAGACGTACTGATTATGGAGCATAATAATTTTTTTTTAATTCGCAAAAACTTTTGAATCTTCTTTAAAGGCAACTTTTTGTTAGCCACTGGTTGATAGCTATTTTTAATATATATATATATATATAGGGTGTTTCATAATTTAGAGCAAAAAATTAAAGGGTATATTCTGTACGACGTGCTGATCATGAAACAAAAATAATTTTTTTTTAAATCGCAAAACTATTTTCCATGTTTCCCAGTCCAAAATTTTTCGTTGCCACTGCCACTGGGTGGATGATTATGTTAAAGTTATTAATTAAATAAAATTCTATTATAAATAACTGCTAATAATTGAATTGTGTAATTATTCTTTCGTAGTTGATACCTACTTCATTGTTTGTGTTTAATAGGAAAGCGTATCCAGTGCAGTACTAAAAAAAATGTTTTAGGTTAACAACCCTTAATTTTTCGAATTTTAAAAAAAATCTGTTTGTTTCATGATCAGCACGTTGTACAGAATATACCCTTTATTTTTTTGCTCTGAGTTGTGAAACACTCTGTATATATACAAATTATAAAATCTTGTTTAGGTAACATTTAAATGAGAATTTTAAAAAATAAATTTTGTAGTAGTATTATTACTAAAATATTTCTTTATTTTCAGGTAAGTCCAAAACTTCTGTCAGCTGTCAATGAGTAACCGTAAGTAACATGTCGAATAGTTATACTACTTATACATACAGGCTGTAACATAAGTAAGGAATATTGATATTTTCGCCTGAAATAATAATTTAAATAAATAAAAGAAAAAGTTATGTATGATATTCTGAAGAGAATTTTACAAACACAAAAAAAAACATTTATTTACAAAAAAGAGAGTTGAATAAATACAATTTTACAGATTTTTACCGGAATTGGATTTGAGTTGCCATGTATATACTAGCGAGAAAATAAACAAAAACTATAAAAATTCTCGCCATGACATTTTAATCATTTACAAAGACAACAATTATAGATGTCATCATAAATGTGGTGATTGTTGCTTCCCTAATTAAATTAGACCAAAAGTGTAAATATAAAAAATGTTTCGAATTAAAAACCGCATCTAATGAGTATCTACTTGTTGCTCTATTGTTATTTATGCAAAAGTAAGAGGAAAACGAAAAATGGCTTTTAGAAAATTACTAATTAAGTGCTGTGGAAAACAAATAATTTTTATTATAATATATATATATATATATATACAGGGTGTTTCAGATCACCCGTACCCTCCGATTATTTCGCGAACAACAAAACGGATTGAGAAAATACGTCCAACATATTTTTAAATGTTCTATTAAATGACACCAAATGAGAGTTCCCCCTCACCCCCTGGGGAAGGGGGGTCCTTCGAAATTTTTAAATGGGAACCACCAGTTTTTATTGCAGATTCGGATTCAGTGATGCAAAAAATTAAGCTTTTATCCAACAATTTGTTTCGATCCGCGAAAGATGGCGCTACAATCGCAAAAAACAGTTTTTTTTCCTATTTCTGAGGATTTTCAAGGTCAGATTTGAAAAATAAATTAAAGGCGTGTTAACCTTTTGAAAATTGTAAATTTAGGATTAATCATATTGATGCCCCCTCCCCTCTACCATTAAACGGAGGTGAAAGAAATAATCAATTTCGGATTTACCAAAATAATGTAGATAATTAATCAATTTGTGGTGATTAAGTTTAATAATTTATGGAATAATGTAAATTTTATTTAAAAAATGTTTGGATAATAGCTTGATTTTGTACATAACTGAATCCGAATCTGCAATAAAAACTGGGGGTTCCCATTTAAAATTTCGAAGTGACACCCCCCCCCTCCCCAGGGGGTATTTTTTGTTTCTCAATCCGTTTTGTTGTTCGCGAGATATTCGGGGGGTACGGGTGGTCTGAAACAGCCTGTATATATATATACATTTTTATTTTAAAGAAATTAAAATATATTTTATACGCAAAATATATGTTTTGGACACTGTAGAAATTGATTCGCTATCAGGATAAATGTTAATCAAAAGATAAGGAACTTCTTCTTCATTTCGTACTAACTTTAAATTAAATGATTATTTCAGAAGAAAATATTAATATTCCTTACTTATTTATGTTACACTCTGTACTTCAAAAATATCAAGTTCGCATAAAAATGACACCTCGCTTTATTCTTTTTTGAACATTTTACGCAACGGCTGCTACAAATTACATTAACTTTCAATTTGTGTTAATATAGCCCGGCTTCCATTTTCACATCACCTTTAATTCAACTCATTTCATTGCTCACAAGCGAATTTCGTTTGTTCTGCTCTGTTCATAGCTGTCTTGATTAATTATCGGAGTTTGCTACGAAACCGGAAAAGAACAGAAAAGCCATGCGAACTTATAGGCAGATCTCTCGGCTTCCGTTACAACGTAATGAATCGTGTTTATTTTAAGATATTGCCTGGAAATTTAATTATATACGTGCTTAAAACTTTGAACAGGTATAGAGAAGTAACATGTCTCTAAATAACAAGAGGTAAAAGATGTACATCGTTAACGAACAAAAATTATGTAATGGTTTACGCAATTTCACTGAGAATTCACCACACGTCACTGTCAACCAATAGGATCACGAATTTGTTTGAAAATGAACCAATTAAATGTACATTTCGTCGGAAATTCATCGCTGGTGCAATTGATAACGGAAATACCACTGTTAATAATATCCTTGGTTACGAATAAAATAATAGTATATTACATTACAAGTGAAGAAACTAAGAATTTCGCTCACGCATGTGTCAGGCACATAAGTGAGCGAATTCGTTTCTTCTCGAGTGATGTATAGCGTTTTGTTCAATTCTGCTATTGAAATATTTAAAAAATATTAAGATTTCTACGGCTGTTTATGTAGTATAAATGAACATAGATTCTATTGCGTTGCTATGGTTCGTTTGTTTAAATATAAATAAATATTTGCGAATGTCAAATAATTTACCGTTGCATTGTGAAAATATTATTAATAATTGAGAAAATGGAAGAATATGACGATGTTACTATACCAGAAATTATTTTAAAAGAAGCTGATGCCGCTACGTTTCAATTATTGCCTAAGAAATCAAAAGGCCGATATTTGAAAGAGATGAAAAAATTTCGTGAGTGGATGCAATCAAAAAATGTACATGTTGTAACTGAGATGGATCCATTTTTAGTTGCTGGCATGTCTGGCGTAAGTCACCCTGTTTTCAATAATTGCAATGTGCACTTTCATATAAATAAATAATTTTCAAAAAAACTTGTAGTTTATTCCTATTTTCGGTAATGACAAGTAAGTGGCTGAAAGTACTTTCGCTCACTACTTTCACCCACCCGTTGCCATAGAAATACCTTCAGTGGACAAAACAAAGGGTTTCAAGGTTTGTATCCAAATTAGAAATAACATATTTCAATAGCAGGATTGAACAAATGATATTTTCAATATTTTCATAAACGTCAATTGAAAAAATCTGTCAAAATGGCAAATTCTCGATGGGGAACTGCTTCTACAGAAGAAATTCTTATTAAAATTGAAGAGAACATCCCAAAAAATACCAAAAAAATATGAAATCTGGATCAAGTGAAAATTCTACATTTGTTCAGTGTACATTTAATATTCAAAATTTTCATCACTGTAATACCTAATTAATAATGTGCAAATAAATACCTAACTATTCTTGTTAATTAAATCTTGTTTGATAAATTCTCAAGCCGAATACAACTCATAGTATGAAAATTGACAGATAATATTTTGACATAAATATACATTCGTTGTTACGGAAATAGGAAACACAACACATTTCCATAACAACTCATAATTTATGTCAAAATATTTTCAGCAATTTTCATACTACTTGTTATTTATATATGAAAATGTCACGAATCAAATAACAACCAATAATAGCATAGACTAATAGCACAAGCTTTGGTTTTGGATGTATTAAGAGCACGGTTTTAACATGTTAGAGATAGCTAAAACACCCAAAGACACTTTACGCTCGTGATGCACACAATTTTTTCTACGATTGCTTCTTAAATTATTAAAAAACGTATACGTACTGAAAATTAATTCGTTTTGTCAACTGTCAATATGACAAGTTTCTGTTTTGTTTGTATCCTTGGTAACTATTGAAATAAGCGCGCATTTAATATTTTTCTCGCGCATTACCATTGGAAACGCGCGCATTTAACATCTCCAATGACAACGCGCGACAAAGTTACTTTTCGATTGTTCCGCAGAAAAGTCAACTTTACGACGACAAATTAGAGCGTAATTGTCAACTTTTCATAGCAATCGTAGAAAATAGTTATTTGTGTATTAAGAATGTAAATTGATTCTTTATTACTCGAGCACGGTATTAAAAAACGAATACGTACTGAAAATGAATTCGTTCTGTCAACTGTCAATATGACAAGTTTCTGTTTTGTTTGTATCCCTGGTAACTATTGAAATCAGCGCGCATTTAATATCTTTGCCGCGCGTTGCCATTAGACACGCGCGCATTTAACATCTTTTGCGCGCGTTGCCATTGGAGATGCGCGACAAAGATATTTTTCGATTGATCCACAGAAAACGTCATCTTTACGATGATAAATGAAAGCGTAATTGTCAACTTTTCATAGCAATCGTAGAAAAATAATATTATATTACTACGGTAACTATGCTGAATACAATGTTTCAATTGTCTGTTAATTAGTTTCATAGAATTTTCAACAGAAAACACTGGTTAAACATTCTCAGACTAAAAAACCTAAATTAAAGAGAAAAAAAAATTAGCTTTCTACGTACATTACACGCAGAAATAAAATACATTCACAATAGCATATAAATATTTCTGTGTCGATTTTATGCGTATGTAGGGTGACGTACGGAAAAGGATGCGACAAATATCTCGTGTATTTATGATTCACATTTTTCGGCCACACAACATGATTTATGCTCGAATACGTGTCGCAAAAAATAGCAAATGTAAATCCACGATATCACATCCTCTTTCGGAGTGTCAACTATCAACATGTTACATGAAACATGTTGTATATTTTAACAAATTTGAAAGTTTATGCTTTACATTAATCGTATATAAGTGATTTATTACTTTCTGACTATCTCTGAAAAAATTTGCTTTCATTTTTGATACATACATATTCTTATAAAAAATATGTCATCTTGCAATTTTACGCTTTCTTCAATGCGGCAGCACTGCATCTCAGTGAATTAAATGCGATTAACAATGGAGTCTTACAAAAAAAAGTTCTATTTAAAAAAAAATAATTGTTTACAACAAAAAATTTCAAAAATATAAAACTTTTCATTCATAAATTTTATAAAAACAATTGGCGGTAATCAATGTGACATTACAATGGCAGAAATTAATATAATAGTATATTATATAACGACGCTAAAATGGATGCTCTTATTCCCGAGGATGAAGTTTGCAACCCGAGCGAGCGGAGCGAGCAAGGGTTGTAATCATCCGAGGTAATAATAGCCATTATAGCGAGTTGTATACTATACTTTATATACGACTAACATATACGACTAATTTAATAAAAATTGGTAAATTTTTATATTATTTATTATCTATTAATTTTACATCTATTTACCTAATAAATTTACATCTAATTGAAATGAGTAAATGGAGTAAAAAGATCATAATGAAGATGATTTGTATTTTTCACCTAATTCAGTAAAATATGCCAGCAATATATTTTCTGAATACGAATTTATCTTCATTTTAATACGCCAGGCCATAAAACTTTGGTATGCTTTGTCATAGAAATTTTTAGACTTTTGCAGTAATAAACCATATGTAGTAGCATCAGCGATTTTCGTTATTTCTGGTGGTGTAGAAGATATACTGTCTTCTGATATACTGTCCATTTTTTCAATTACAGTTAAACACAATAATTTAACACAATTTGCAAGACCGTTTTTGACAACTTCTCAACGATGATTTCGTTTTGTTTGTTTCCGATTCGTTAACAACAGTGAACTTAGCAACGAGCATGTTAAATTTAAATTAGTCGCTATGGCAACACTGTTCCGATGGCACAATAAAACAATGATCCATGTTTTAAGCATTTTGATTGGTTCACGAGCGGGAATAATGACTATTATTCCCGACTCATTATTCCCGACGGGATTAATATATAGCATTATATAGCAAAAAGAGTATACCGGGTGGTGCTCGGTGAGTGCGAACATAGGAATTTAACATGGGATATTAGTTTTATGCAATTTCCTGCTCTCCTGTACATTTTACGGAAAAAACTGTAGAGGGAAGATTTGTTCAGAATTAAAAGGTACCCATGAAACTGTTTTTACATGTTTTATTAAGTTTTTGGTTTAGCCGTAACATTAAAAATAAATTTCGAAATTTCTGTTACTTTGTAGTAATAGCCATGACTTTTCTTTTATTTTTATGACAAATGCGTTAAATGTCAATTTTTGATGTTTATTAAAGTTAATCTTATAATTTAAATTAAATCAAAAAAATCACATTTTTTATTCTTTGAACAAAGTTTTATTTTCATATTTAATAATAAATCAGTTTCAAGTTTATCAACAATTTCAATTTTTTTTAAAAATTTTAAATTACAATAATTTAATGTGAAATAATAAGTAATAATTGTAACAATATTATTTAATATACCTACATAAAAAAATAAAGAAATTACAATAAATGTTCAAACAAGCCACCATTTTCAGCAAGACAATAACCAAGTCTATTGTAAAACGAAGTTCTAACATTGGCTAATTGCCTGTCAGTAATATTATCACATTCTTCGAATATAGCTTGTCTTAGTAAATCTAAATTTTCGTAGTGTTTAGAGTAAATTTTACTTTTAAGATGCCCCCACAAAAAAAAATCGCAAGGAGCTAGGTCCGGAGATCTTGCAGGCCAATTTATTCCACCACCACGACCAATCCACCGATTAGGAAAAACCAAATCTAAATATTCCCGCACATTTATTCCATAATGAGCCGGGCACCCATCCTGCTGGAACCAAATATCCTCATCTACTGCAGCTGCCTCATCCAATGCAGGACCTATATGATTTTGCAGAAGTTCTAAATACATATCAGAATTTAAATTTCCCATAATTTCAAATGGTATAATCCTGTTCTTAAAAATTCCAACCCAAATATTAATTTTCTCAGGATATTGGGTACCTGTACACACAGTTAAATGATGATTTTCTGTGGTCCACATACGAGTATTCTGAACATTTGGTTCATTATTTAAAGTAAATGTACATTCATCTGTAAAACAAATCGACAAAATAAAGTGCTGGTCCCGATTTGCCTTTTCTTGCATAATTTCACAAAATGTACTTCTAGTTTCAAAATCAGCCAAAAGAAGTTCTTGATGTGTTTGAAATTTGTAAGATTTATATCCATGTGTTTTTAAAATTCTCAGAACTGTTGAATGATGCAAACCACATTCAGAAGCAATATGTCTTATGCTGTACCTTGAATTTTGAGATATCATAGCCAATACCAATTCTTCATTCACTTCGTTATGACGTATTCTGTTATTATTATTATTGCCTTCATTACCATCGGTCACAGCTACACTAGCTGTACTCTCAAATTTTGTAACCAGTTTTGAAATTGTTGATACACTTGGAATTGGTTTATCTTCATATTTAATTGAAAATAAATCCCGCACCCTCCTATAACTATTTCCTCCATAATAATTTTTAATAATGAAGACACGTTCTTCGTTTGAATAAACATTCATTTTATAGCTTACACAAAGATTTAATTTAAATTATAAGATTAACTTTAATAAACATCAAAAATTGACATTTAACGCATTTGTCATAAAAATAAAAGAAAAGTCATGGCTATTGCTACAAAGTAACAGAAATTTCGAAATTTATTTTTAATGTTACGGCTAAACCAAAAACTTAATAAAACATGTAAAAACAGTTTCATGGGTAACTTTTAATTCTGAACAAATCTTCCCTCTACAGTTTTTTCCGTAAAATGTACAGGAGAGCAGGAAATTGCATAAAACTAATATCCCATGTTAAATTCCTATGTTCGCACTCACCGAGCACCATCCGGTATATAGGTATAATGATAATATTATTTGTTAGTCGTATATAAAATATTTTTATTCTGTGCTTATAATTAATTCATTAAAGTTTAATATAATGTATAAAACATATTAGGTATAGTATATTTAACGATCATTTGGAAAAATGACTGGGAAATCCCTCCATTCACATTAAACACTGTCAAAATGTTAAAAAATCTTGTTTTCACGCAAATGCATGTTCTACGTAGATTACAAAATATATCTAAGAAAGATGAAAATTGCTTGAAAACTATATAAATGCTGATAGACAGGGGCGTAGTAACCGGGGGTGCAAGGACTGCGATGCACACGGGGCCATGAGCCAATAGGGCCTTATTTTCATTAATAAATATTAACAATACAAATTGATTATGGGGAAGGTGGCTCAGTGGTATCGAGTCGACCTGTGGATCTTGAGAACCTTGGTTCGATCCCCACGGTCGACAAACAATTTTCACCAATTTATATTTACCCCTGTGGCTCCTTCTCCAATAACATCTTTAGGGGGCGTGATTTGACGGCTAGTAACCGCATTTCAAGCGAAAAAATATATCACTTACCGAGATCTGCTTAGGCAGAGTGCCACACCCAGTAATGGGTAAAGGACGTGATGATATATTTATTTATTTATTTATATAAATTATAAAAATTTCAGTATTAAATAAATAAATATATCATCACGCCTTTTATCCAGTACTGGGTGTGGCACTCTGCAGATGTCATGTATTTGGTTATTAAGTCATTGCAATTGGGCTGGACACCGTCACCGTCTGTGCATTAGCATCTACTTAACGACCTTGATGCATAAATTACTAATATCTTTTTTCTACGATTGCTATGAAAAGTTGACAATTACGCTCTCATTTGTCATCGTAAAGTTGACGTTTTCTGTGGAAAAATATCTTTGTCCCGCGTTTCCAATGGCAAGGCGCGAAAAAGATATTAAATGCGCGCTTATTTCAATAGTTACCAAGGATACAAACAAAACAGAAACTAGTCATATTGACTTTTAACAGAACGGATTTATTTTCAGTACGTATACATTTTTTAATAATTTAAGATGCAATCGTAGAAAAAAATATGTGTGCATCATTAGCGTAAAGTGTATTTGTTCCTCTTACACTATTGCAGCTCTCGCCTTCGGCTCGCGCAGCAATTACCATGCTCGAGTAACAAAGAATTACTTTACGCTCTTATTACACAAATAACTATAGAAAGAAATTTTAAATCTACCTACACTTAAATATGTAACAGGAGTTCATTTCTAATACGCATGAAAATGTTGTATGTGGTTTGAAGTAAAGAATGTCTATTTTTATTCTAGCAACAAATCTGTCAAAATATCAAGTAAAACATAAAATGTGTAACCTTGACAACTTTTAACAACTAAATAAATTATGCATATGCAGTCAAGCTTTAATGGCGACCGTAAAGTTGTTTTTACGAGCAAACAAACGACTTGCAGCCACCTCTGGTAACGTAAATAATGCAAGCTTGCTACACAAAATATGAACACAAAAAATTGTGTCTCTAGATCATGTGCTTAACACAAGTCATTCGGATGGCAGCTTGTGTATAAGCAAATTTCGGCGCCTTGTATATTTTCAGTTTATGATAGCTGAGCTGCGGTTATGAGATGACAGAAACGCGTGAAAATGTATAGACCAGGGCAAAGTAAAAAAGATGTCTTACGGAACATCACAAGACATTCTTGCTTTTAAACATTTCATTGTGCATTACCCGCAATATTACCAATATATATATATATATATATATATATATACTGGGTGTCCCATTTAACTTGACAACTTGAAATAACTAAAAAAATACGCGATGTACTAAAAATTGAGCCGAGACCAAATCTTAACAGTTTTGAAGGGGGAATCATTCTATGCTAAAATCAGGACCCCCCTGCCCCCAGTGGGTGGGGCCGTGGGCAACATTGAAATCTTAAATAGGAACCCCCATTTTTTATTTCAGATTCGGATTCTACGGACAAAAATTGACAAGTTTTATATTTTTATAAAATCGCAATCTTTACACTCGTAATAGAAAAGATAGCAAAAAACAGAAATACAAATATATAAAAAAAATGTGTATTAGTTATTTTGAAATATAAGTAATGGGTCCTTCTCTACTTTTTAATTTTTTTTAATGACACTTCATGTAATTTGAGAATTAGAATTAATCATTTTTGTAAAAATTTTGTGACAGATTTAAGAAAAATTTTTTCCCTACGATCGCTTTATTAATAAATCTGATGTGGACACCACATTATTTCCTTGTACCTACGTATATATTTACATATTTTTAAATTTAGATATCTCGCTTATACAAAAGGCTAATTTAATCATTCTTAATTTGCTAGACGCAGAATTTAATTCTCTAAACTTTTATTTGCAGCATTCTATTATTTCTAAAATCAAAATAATACCCATTTTTTTCAAGAAAAACTTTTATCAGCTTCATGTAATGTATCACTTCCGGTTCGTCCATTTTAACCAAAATCTATTATGTTATTTCCATTGATATAGTAGTCTAATATACCAAATTTGAAAAGTTTCGACTTATATTTTAATATAGTTTTTCATGAAAATCTATTATAGGCTTCAAGTAAAGTACCACTTCCGAAAGTTATATAATGACCAAAAAGGGAGATATATAACTAGTTGTTATAACAGTCCTAAATACCTCAACTTTCTACGGCTTACCGTTTTTGAGTTATGCTAGATACATACGTACGTACGTACAGACGTCATGACGAAATTAGTCAAAATGGATTCAGGGATGGGCAAATGGATATTTCCGCTGAAATCTGAAAACCGAAAATTTTCGTGATTACAATATTTCCTTTACTTTGTACAAGGAAGTAAAAAAACATGTGTTCTGTCAATATGACAAGTTTCTGTTTTAATTGTTTTGCTGGTAACTATTAAAATAAGCACACATTTAATATCTTTATTGCGCGTTGCCGATTGCAACTCACGACGAAGTTATTTTCCAATTACTTCACGGAAAACGTCAACTTTACAATGACAAATGAGAATATAATATTGTCAACTATTCATGGAAATAGTAGAATTAATTGTATATGTTTGTAACTATGCTTTTAAAATGTAGTTTTATTATTTAAATTATACTTATTATTATACATATAAGATAAATTAAAATGTAATTAAATATAAATAAATGCAGAAAACAAGTGAAGCACATTGTGATATATAAAATGCTTTCCCGGTTGAATGATGAGAAAGACTACAATCGAGAACGCTCAGTGAACCAATAAACTTATTTTTCTATAAAATAAACGCAACAGTTTTTCTTTGAAAAAATACTGGGGTAAAAGGTAGAAGGCGTGTCCAATTTTAAGTTAGCAGTAATCAATGTGATATATGCCGTCCCAGCGGTGCAGGCAATTTAACGAGCGAGAGGAGCCTAGTTCGAATCCCGCAGCCGCTGATTTCCCAGGACGGACCCGGAAACTTCAAAACTTATCGCGATGTACCGACACACTTCTACCTTACCGACTGTCGACCGCACTGGCTTAGTACGGACACAAACCAACGGTGGAAAAATGTTCTACCTAAAAGTTTGTTCTTGTTTGACACCACTTTGCTTTACCTGAGAAGATATTTTGTTGAGAATTTCTAGCGCAAAAAAGTCCGATATTTTGATGGAACAATGATCAAGTTTTCTTATATTGCTGATATTTCTGTCTGTAACATAATTAATAATAGTGTCATTTTATTAAATAATAATTTGTTGGAAAAATCATAACATGCCATTTAACAAAATGTTGCCTTTTCGCCAAAATATCTGCAATTTGTAAATATTTCACAAAATGTTGCCATTTTGGCTGTGAAAAAATTACTATCGATACAAATTATCTGATCTTGCCAAAATATCTGCAATCATAAACCCTAGAAACAACAATGCAGATATTTATTTGTTACTTGTTTCACGTGTTTTATCATTAATTTTACCTTGTTACATTTTGTTTAATTTAGCATACCAGCCACCTAGAATAGTTGAATAAAAATAATTTCTGACATTTCTCAATTATCTTATTTTTCTCGATTTTTTTCATATACATTTATCAAAAGTAATATATCTTTGGAAAGAGAAAAAAAATGGCGGTTTTTATTTTAATAAAATAATTCTAGGTTCCCATTTGAAAAATAAAAGTTGATAGTCGTATCATGTAAACCTGACTTTATAAACAATTTCTATATGTGTCATGAAATAGTATAATTTATATACTAAAACTTCCATAAAAATAAAAATTTTCAATTCCTTATAATCCAAATAAGGCGGAACATAGAATTTTAACGTAGAATTTTAAAAATATGGGGACATTGGTTCGCCTGTACATTTTAAAGCAAAAGTACAGAATGTTAAGTTGTTTAAAATAAAATTCTATGTTTAAAATATTTAAATTTATTGTACTAGTATATCTGTGGTCCTAGATTTTTGAAAAATAAATGTGACATTTTTATGCAAAATCAAACATAAATTAATTTAATTAGATCATCTATTCATTTTGTGACAATATAATGCGAAAGAATTAATGTATATAGAAATATGTCGACATAGAATAGAAAGTTAGAAAGTCTGTTATAAATAACGCTGTACGCCGTGCTCAGTCGGTAAAGCAGCTCGTTGTGTAGCGTCGTGCCTGGCCATCAAAGTAATGAGAGACAGGCGAGCTCTGTACGCGGAGTATTGTTTGAGGGGTGGTTAAACATTCATGTCTACCTTTTAAGACTACGTACCCGCACATTGAGAATCGAGAGAGAGAGGCATGAAGAGAGAATGTTGAGTAGGACATACAGAGAGGGACTCAATATGAGATGACTTCGATCACATCACTACTAAACTATTTAAATGCTTTTATGCATCGTACTGCAATAAGTCTAAAGTGCTATAAATAGGTAATAGTACTATGGGGTAGGTGGCTCAGTGGTATCGAGTCGGCCTGTGGATCTTGAGAACCCTGGTTCGATCCCCACAGCCGACCAACAATTTTCACCAATTTTAAAAATCTACCCCTGTGGCTCCTCCACCACTAATATCTTTGGAGGCCGTGATTTGACGGCTGGTAACCGCACTTCACGCGAAGAAATATATCACTTACCGAGATCTGCTTAGGCAGAGTGCCACACCCAGTGATGGGTAAAAGGCGTGATGATATATTTATTTATTTATTTTTACTATTTGACATCTGATTTTACCAATTGTAAGAGAAGAATAAAATATATAATTATACCATGATATTTTAATTCCTTTGCCCGAATTATTTTCAATATTATTATTATTAAAATAAAAAATATAAAATAAACACTTTGCTATGTTTCACAAAATTTAGCCTCCAAGTCACCTTATGAGGGCATCGTCAGAGGCTGGCCAGCACAGTTAGTAACCATAGACGCGTTTCGCTCTTATTAGAGCTTATCGGTATGGTATAACTCACTTCTTCATCTAGAACAAAGTTCACGTGAAGAAGCTGGTGATGAAAAACTGTGCCAGCAGAGAATAAGATCTCTAACAAACAGGTAAGATAACATCAGAAGTTCTGTGGAACAGGTCATGCCATCTACCGAAAAAAGAAAAGCTACGCAATAACAATTTAAATAACAACAAAGACAAAATTAATTGTCATCCAACACTTGGTGAAACAAGGTTTAATAAAAAATATAAAATAAACACTTGGCTATGTTTCAAAAAATTCAAATTATTATTATTATTATTTTAATAATGAAGTATAAACTAATCTATTGTTCGATAATAATAAAAACTGTAAATTTATATATTATTTATTTACCTACATAAACATATAATTATAAAATTATACTATATTGACTAGCTTGTATTTTGTTTAAACAATAGCTTGCGCTATGCTCTTGCGCGCAAATATATTCCACAACACTAAATACTTCTATTTATAAATATGTTTATTATTATACGAGGATAGGATGAATGGTAGTGCGACTTACAAGTAACACTACCCAACTGTCACTCACTGATTTAAATGAAACTTGGCACACTAACAGAACTCTAAAAAAAGATTGAACACCTATTTTTTTCTTTCGGAAGTTGCTTTTTAGAGGTACAAACCACCCTTGAAAGGTGGTAAAAGCAAGAATTGCCATAAATAAAATTAAATAATACCAAAATATTACGCGTTCAACTTTGGTTACCCAAGGGTTTTTGAGATCGCCAAAATCTATTTTCGGGGTCATTTTGATCATATGCACATTTTTAAGGGGTTAAAAAGAAGATGGGGGGATGAAATTACAATATTCAATTGAAATTAAGTTTTAGGTTCAAAACTAATAGTTACTCGGGGGTTTTTGGGGTCGCTGAATCTATTTTCGAAGGTTACCCCTGGGTAACCAATGTTGAACGCGTAATATTTTGGTATTATTTAACTTCATTTATGGCGATTCTTTCTTTTACCACCTTTCAGGAGTGGTTTATACCCCTGAAAAGCAACTTCCGGAAGAAAATAAAATAGAGGTTCAATATTTTTTCATTTAGTTTGCCAAGTTTAATTTAGAGACAGTTGGGTAGTGTTACTTGTTAGTCCTCACAGATGGCAATAGTGAGAGGATTATTTTTAGGTTATGTACTATAAAAGGCTTGACCAAACTTTTGCAAAGACGGGCGACATTTTATTTGGAAAGTTGCTCGCGGGCCATCACAATACCAAATACAATATTGAAATGTTTATGCCGATATTTTCTGTTATTTTAATTTTTGGAATAAAAATAAAACAAAATATTTTCACAGCTAAAAACAATGGAAACTAAATGTTTATTCTGCATCATAATACAATAATAAACATAAAATTTACAAAAATGTATTAATATTACATTTAATTAAATTTAATGAAACGAATGAAGTTGTTTGGATTTCTTAATAATTTCTCAATCTCTGGTTTCAGATTTATGGCAGCCATTTTAAAATAGCTTCTAAATGTTTATGTGTGAACCTGGATCTTTTGGGCTTATGTTGTTGTTTAAGATGGAGAAGATGTGTTCATAAATATATGTCGAACCAAATTTGACGAACATTTTCATATGCGTTAATTTATATATTTATCTTTATTTAAATTATAACGCAAGGGCGTAGCGCACGCGTTAATTGTCGAAATTTTTAATCGCCGATTACGTCCAGTTCAACATGAAGCAGGTGATGCTTTAGAGACGACCGATTTTATATGCATTAAACAAATAACTCAAATTTTGGCGTCATTCGCGATTTCAAACATTGTTTTCTATTAAACATTAAAACATAGGTAATAATAATAATAATAAAACAAATTACATCAATAAAAAGTATATTATAATAATAAGTTTCTGTTTTGTTTGTATCCCTGGTAACTATTGAAATAAGCGCGCATTTATAATCTTTTTCGCGCGTTGCCATTGGAAACGCGCAAAAAGATATTTTTCGTTTGTTCCACAGAAAACATCAATTTTACGATGACAAATGAGAGCGTTATTATCAATTTTTCAAAGCAATCGTAAAAAAGTATATTATAATAATTGCGTTAATAAATTCAAACACTTGGTTAATATATATTGTTATTGTTCATAAGGATGTCATTATGAAACCGATTTGCATATAAAACAATTTTAATATAGTTCATGGAATGAAACGGCCATAATAAGCGTTACCGCAATTCAATGAAGTAGTAGAATCATACATTAATAAAACTCATTGATGAACATCGACTGAAAAACACTTTCCTAAATACTAGACTTGCATTACGTTATAAACAATTCTCAAGTAAATAAAAAGCTTGAGTCCATCCCTTATGCACCACGTTCTAGACTGCGTCGTTGTGTATGAAAGGCAATGCGTCTCGTCTCGTCTCGTCCTGCAAATAGACACAGGTCTCGACGTACAGTCAGCCCGTACACCAGAGGTAAACAAAGGATGGTGGCGTTCGGTCCACCGAGACATGCAAACACACAAAGATAGTTGATGTCCTGGGACTCCACAGTGGAGTGCGAAGGGGAATCGTGGAATAGCGGTTACGAATTTCACTGAATGATGTAAAAGAGGACTTATAAACTTCAATAATTTGCTAATAGATTACATAATTTTTTCTGAAATCGTCTAGAAAATGCCTACTTTCCTGACGCATTTTAGTATGGAAAGTAAGTGTTTATCAAAACATTTGCAAAACAGTCAGGTAAAGTACTTTCCTGACTAGTCAGGAAAGTACTTTACTTGACTCAAATAAATAAACTAAATAACTAAAAAATTGAATAAGATTTTTATTTATTTTTATCAATAATATTAATACTAAATATATAATTGCTTAAATTACTAACATTTATGTATGACACTGGTGAATTTGAAGCTAAATTTATTGGAGTAAATAAAATAAGCAAGTAGCACATTTGCTGACAAATTATTTTGCTTTTTCCAATCCATGAAAATTTCATATTCTTTATCATATTGGTCTTTGGACTTGCTCGGTAATAAATTTTCAACAGCCGCAGTTGCTTGATTTAAGATTTCAGGAGGAGGACTTGAAAATACCGCCTCATACTCATTTTCATCTATATTTTCCAACATTATAAAGAAATCTTCTCTGTCAACAATATTACTTTTGACACAAATATGTTCAATAGATTTTTCACATAAGATATTGTTTTCAACAACTTTTGTTATCACCTTGGATATGTAGTTTGCTGCCAATATGATTCTTACCAAAAAATTAAACATTTTGAAATATTTATTATTAATTATATTGATAAAATATAAATATGAACGATTTCAGAAAAAATAGTATACATAATACGTCACGAAAGTGTTTTACTTGACTCAGCGAATTAAAATACTCGGCCTGACGACCTCGTACTTCAAACAACCGCTTCGTCAAGTAAAGCATCACTTTCCTGACTTATTATGTAATATACTATTGTATTAAAGGTACTGCATTTCCAAAAGGACAATATTTATGTAGAAGATGGAAATAAAATAACTTAATCTTCAAATGATTTCAACAACAATTATATAAAACTTTTTCTTATCTCAGATGAAATGTTTTACATCTTCAACAATTAACCAACGACTACATTTTTAGTAAGTTTCTGAGTTAAACCTAAATGAAAAAGACATTCCTATAATGAAGGACAATTTCGCGAATATGTTTAAGTTGAAATAGTAGACAAGACTAGCCTGAGAGTTGTGCCAGCTGCTTAAAGTCAGGGAAGAGCATGAGAGGTGCACTTTAAATTTTTTATGGCAACTATATCTACTTTCGGCAAAATTTGTAAAATTGCATGTATTCACCACAATTTTTCTCCATTTCTAAAAAAGTATTATTATTATTTTTTATTTTTTATGAGGTAGGTGGTTCAGTAGTATCGAGTCGGCCTGTGGATCTTGAGAACCCTGGTTCGATCCCCGCAGCCGACAAACAATTTTCACCAATTTAAAAAATCTATCCCTGTGGCTCGCTCTCCACTAATATCTTTGAGGGCCGTGATTTGACGGCTGGTAACCGCACTTCACGCGACAAAAATATATTAATTACCGAGATCTGCTTAGGCAGAGTGCCACACCCAGTAAAAGGGTAAAAGACGTGATGATATATTTATTTTATTTTTTAAGATGGAAATAAATTAAATTAATCTTCAAATGAATTCAATAACAATTATATAAAACTATCTGATCTTGCCAAAATATCTGCAATCATAAACCGCAAAAACTTTTCTTTTTCAATTATTTAGATTAAATAATTATTTCAGGAGATAATGACAATATTATTAATATACACAGGGTGTACAACGAGATGCAGAACATAGCAGTTTAACATATTTAAAAATATGTGGAAATTTGCTCTCATGTACATTTTAGAGCAAAAGTACAAGAATTAAAAGTTGTATAAAATTAATTTCTACATTTAAAAAGTCTAAATTTGATGCAATTGCTTATCTGTTGTACGAGATATTTGGAAAATAAAATTGGATATTATCGTTAAAAATCAGATAGCCGTAGTAATATTAATGTAATGTAAAATGAAATATGCCGGAAGATTCCCGTAGAAAGAAAAATATTTTTTCGACGATTGCTATGAAAAGTTGATAATTACGCTCTCATTTGTCATCGTAAAATTGACATTTTCTGTGGACCAATCGGAAAATATCTTTGTCGCGCGTTGCCATTAGAAAAAGATGTTAAATGCGCGCGTTTCCGATGACAACGCTCGAAAAAGATATTAAATGTGCGCTTATTTCAATAGTTACCAGGGATACAAACAAAACAGAACCTTCTCATATTGATAGTAGACACAACGAATTTATTTTCAGTACGTATACGTTTTTTAATAATTTTAAAATGCAATCGTAGAAAAAATTATGTGTGTATCACGAGCGTAAAGTGTCTTTGTTGCTCTTACACTATTGCAGCTCTCACCTTCGGCTCGCGCTGCAATTACCGTGTTCGAGTAACAAAGAATCACTTTACGCTCTTAATACACAAATAACTATTTTCATATGCATAAGAAACGAGTATTATTTAAGGAAAGAGTTATTATATATGAAAATGCGTAGGTGTCCTGGAGGTTGATTCTGTATCTTGCGTGAGCACTTGCGTGATTAAATTTGCGTTAGTACAATGTATGACGTCACCGATTCTTTTTGGTGTCGAGTATAGGGAATTCCGTGCTTTACGTTTTCGCGTCAAGTTTAGTGTTGGTAATAGTTTTGAAACTATAACTGTCAGTTGCAATCACATGTTATTGTTGTCATACGCAAAATGACAAGAAAGTAAAAGACAAACATAATGTTAGAATGAGACAGGTAGTGTCGCAAATAAGAAACAGGAGCTACGGAGGTCACGCATCTATATTTGCGTGTCTCGCAAGAAGTGACGTCATACCCATTAGTTCTTTAAATGTCCGATAGATGGTTTACTATATGCATGTGACATATCTGTGTTAGTATGGGTGTCGCAAGTAGTCACGCAAGATACAGAATCAGGCTCCTGTTCACAACATAAACCATGGGCAACAAGTAACAAAATATTCTCAAATATTGCACACCATGTACCACTTTTTCCGCTTCCTTAATGAATATTTCAGGAATAAAATTCTCATCTTCCATTTCAAATACTACAGCAGCAATCTTTTTCAACTTTGTTTAAAAAATTTGAGTAACCTAGACAACAAAACAAGAAAGTATGGGTAACTAGAATATTATTTCAAATGTGGACAATTGTGTCAAAATGTATATTTTAATGTCTTAATTGTAGTTGTTGGATAAAATTTCGTATGCCACTCGTGTGTTATTACAAATAAGTCACTTCAGAAAATTATTCCTCTCGGCCTGACGGCCTCGTGGACTAATATTTTTCTCGCGTGACTTATTTGTAATATAACACACTTGTACCATAAATAACTATTAAATGCTCACTTGGTGAAACTAGGTTTAATAATAAAATATCAAACTAAACACTTGTCTAAGTCTCACAAAATTCAGCCTCTAAGTCACCTTATGAGGGCATCGTCAGAGGCTGGCCAGCACAGTTAGTAAACCATAGACACGTTTCGCTCTTATTAGAGCTCATCAGTATGGTATAACTCACTTCTTCACTTCAATTTTGTGAGACTTAGACAAGTGTTTAGTTTGATATTTTATTATGAAATTAATTGGATTCTATTTCAATTTGTTAGATGTCGTATCATATGCATGGACAGTAAAAAACAAATTTTATTTACCCGCCATTGTTAACCTCAAATGAGGTTAACAATCTGTCAATTACATGGATGAGAAAAAAGCAATTATCTCTTACATTTTATTTATTTTGAAACTAGTTTAGTTTCTAAATAAACTTATACATTTATGTAATAGACAGCAGGGGCGGATCCAGGTTTCGAATTAAGGGGGGGGGGGGGGTCATGGAGTGAATTTTGTCTCGGGGGTCGGGGGGAGGGGAGTATTTCCCATCTTCTAAATATAAAAAAACATTTGTATTTGCTCATATTATATTCCTGCTTTAAATAATTCACTTTCAATCACATTAAATCGTCTTTGGAATCGCATTAAATCATAAACGGTTTTTCGATAGAATACAAACATTATTGAATTAGAAGTTGATTTTCTAAGTGCAAATATCGGTAGTCACATACTTGCCTAGGTCTTAAATAGAATACCTCTCCCATCTGCGGGTCGAAATAATATCCTCACAAAATATAAGTTTTTGGCTATTTATTAGAATAATAAATCAAACAATAGTTCTTAATTATCTTAGAATTCTAAGTTCTTAGATAATATTTTCTATTTAATTTGTTTAACAATCGTAAATAATGACATCATTATTATGTATTAGAGCCAACATTTAAAAAAAAGTCCATACTTAAGGGGAGGGTCATGACCCCCATGACGCCTCCTCTGGATCCGCCCCTGATAGACAGTTATCAGTGAAAAACTGGCCATTCGTATTTAATTTAGACAAGTGTGGCACATACCAGATTCGTATTTAGGTTTTTTTTAGAGATGGGCGAATATCATCCGCGAATAGTCGAATGCCGCGAATATTGATATTATTCGATATTCGAGATTTTCGAATATTAACGTCTGTATAGCGAACATTCGATTACCTCGAATATCGCGCCATATGTTGACCTTAATTTTTGACTATGTTTTTCTTTATCATTTGTACATAAACTTAAAGCTATTACAATATTTTGAAGTTATTAATATTTTGTTTCAAAACCATGAAGACGTACCATATTTCAAATTTGTTTTTCGCCAACATCAGCCCGTACGTTTCACCTTAAATTTGAAGTTTTCGTCTTTTTCTTTTTTGTTTGTACTTTTTGTTTTAATTTTATTTTATCTTAACTATTTCATTCAAATAAAGAAAAGGACATAATTAAATAATTATTAATAATAAATCAATTAACTTTTAGGAGTATTCGAATATTCGAGATCTGATTAATATTCGTATTCGATATTTGAATTCGAGAAATTATTGTAATCGCGAAAATTTTCGGTTATCAGATTTCAACGGAAATAGGTATTTTGGCCCTCCCTGAATCCATTTTGAATAATTTCGTCGTGCCGTCTGTACGTACGTACGTACGTATCTCGCACAACTCAAAAACGGTAAGCCATAGAAAGTTAAAATTTGGTATTTAGGACTGTTATAACATCTAGTTGTGCACCTCCCTTTTTGGTCATTATACAACTACCGGAAGTGGTACTTTACTTGAAGCCTATAATAGATTTTCATGAAAAACTATATTCAAATATAATTTAAAACTTTCCAAAGTTTGTATACAAGACTACTATATCAATGGAAATAACATAATAAATTTTGGTTAAAATAGACTAACCGGAAGTGGCACATTACATGAAGCTGTTAAAAGTTTTCCTTGAAAAAAAATGGTATTATTTTAATTTTAGAAATAAATGCTGCAAATAAAAATTTTAGAGAATTAAATTCTGCGTCTAGCACATTAAGAATTTGTAAATTAGCTTTTTGCATAAACGAGATATCTAAATTTAAATATTATATATTGTTTGATTTAAAAAAAAATTAAGATTGCTATGAATTAGAACAAAAAATAAAAGATTTAAGGAAGTCATGTGGTGTCCACATCAGATATTTTCTTTGTACATACCGGTTTTGTAGTTGCTGCACCCGCCGTGCAATGTGATGTGGTTGTGGTATGGTAGCGTTGTTGAAGTTGAAGTTACGCGCTCGTACGAATTATTGAGGTGAAGTTCGTGCGGAATTCAAGGTGGAGATAAATTCAAATTACGGCGTCGGTGCCAGAACGAGTGCGAGACTCACAGCAGGGACACGACGCAGGTAGAAATCCAGTCCAACGCGGTCTCGGGCGGTAAAATGCTCCAACTTTACACTTGTAACACACGGGCTGCCTCGTATTTATATTTTAGGCGTTCAGGTGTTAGCGTCCTGTGTTTTTTATCGTCGGGATCTTGGGATTTCTTAACACAAATTGGAACAAATGTGATGTTTGGTTTTATTTTATATTAACCTACTGAAAATATATTGAAATTTAGAAAAAAAATGCAAATTAAAATCAATGTTTTGTACATACGGTCAGAATTAACATAAAAATAAAAGAACTTACCGAGATCTGCCACAGCAGAGTGCCACACCCAGTAATGGGTAAAAGGCGTGATGATATGTATTTATTTTATTTATTTTTATAAAGGACCATATCGAATAATGAATTTAGTTTTAAACTATTTTATTTGTGTACTTATATTAAGACTAATCGCACTTTACGCGTAAAAATACCTAGTAATGGATAAAATGGCATGACGATAATTTTATTTGTTTATTATTATTTAAAGTTATAAATAAATAGTGATATTTCCAGATTACATATTTATCTATTAGCTTATTTTAACTATTAACGAAATAAAAATTATAAAATAAACACTTGGCTAAGTTTCACAAAATTCAGCCTCCAAATCACCTTATGAGGGCATCATCAGAGGCTGGCCAGCACAGTTAGTAACCATAGACGCGTTTCGGTCTTATTAGAGCTCATCAGTATGGTATAACTCACTTCTTCACTTAGAACAAAGTTCATGTGAAGAAGCTGGTGACGAAGAACTGTGCCAGCGGAAAATAAGATCTCTAATAAACAGGTAAGATGACATGAGAAGTTCTGTGGAACAGGCCATGCCATCTATCGAAGAAAAGGAAAAGCTACGCAATAGCAATTTAAATAACAACAAAGACAACATTAATTATCCTCCAACAATTGGTGAAACAAGGTTTAATAAAATATATTAAATAAACACTTGGCTATGTTTCACAAAATTCAGCCTCCAAGTCACTTTATGAGGGCATCGTCAGAGGCTGGCACAGTTCTTCGTCACCAGCTTCTTCACGTGAACTTTGTTCTAGGTGAAGAAGTGAGTTATACCATACTGATGAGCTCTAATAAGAGCGAAACGCGTCTATGGTTACCAACTGTGCTGGCCAGCCTCTGACGATGCCCTCATAAGGTGATTTGGAGGCTGAATTTTGTGCAACATAGCCAAGTGTTTATTTCATATTTTTTATTAAACCTTGTTTCACCAAGAGTTGGATGACAATTAATTTTGTCTTTGTTGTTATTTAAAATCAATGTTTTGTACATACGGCCAGAAATAACATAAAAATAAAAGAACATATCGAATTATGAATTTAACTTTGAACTTTTTTATTTTTGTATTTATATTAAGACTGTTGAGGACTTTGAAGGACCACCGTGTGTGATCACACGGAAATAATTATAATCTCTGTATGTTTAATCACTTTATTCACATTCACACAAATGATCTAGGTTTACAAAGATGAATAAGTAATGTTTACTGTACGACAGTTGGTGACAGAGAGAGCCTTGTTCTTAAAACTAAAAACGGAATACTTAACATAGTGGGGGGCGGTGACAATGATGGTAGGGGTAGTTGGTGGGAGGAGGTGCATCTTACAAAATGGCAGTAAGTACCGATCAAAGATTACTCGCTGCGTAAAAATACCCCGTAATGGATAAAATGGCATGAATATAAATTTATTGATTTATTATTGTTTATATAAATAAATAGCGATATTTCTGAATTACATATTTTTCTATTAAAGTTTATTTTAAATTAAAATGCCTACATATCTGCAGTATTAATTTTTTGTCATATTTGGTTCGAATCCAGGCGTCACCCGAATGTTTCTGTCATAAATTTAACTTTAAATCTGCAGTATTAGTTCTTTTTAAAGGAACAAAATAAAATGAGCAGTTCAGAAACTATTCATGTTTTTATTAATAAATAATAACACACAGAATGTACGAGTATGCCATTATATATTTATGTGTGTATTAAGAGCGTAAAATGATTCTTTGTTACTCGAACACGCCTTCGGCTCGCGTTGCAATAGTGTAAGAGGAACAAAGACACTTTACGCTCGTGATACACACATAATTTTTTCTACGATTGCATCTTAAAATTATTAAAAAACGTATACGTACTGATATTAAATTCGTTCTGTCAACTATCAATATGACAAGTTCCTGTTTTGTTTGTATCCCTGGTAACTATTGAAATAAGCGAGCTTTTAATATCGGTGTCGCGCGTTGCTATTGGAAACGCGCGAAAAAGATATTTTTCGATAGATACACAGAAAACGTCAACTTTACCATGACAAATGAGAGCGTAATTGTCAACTTTTCATAGCAATCGTAGAAAAAAGATATTTACCTCAAACTGACAGGAAAATAAACATTTACCGGGCTTTTAAAACTCAGGAAAGCTTTGCTTTGTATGCCTAGTCAGGAAAATAACATATTGCCTGCCTAGGCAGATAATGAAAGAAACGTGAGTGTCTAGTTACTTAGCAACATCAAATACTGACTGAATATGTAAGTCAAATATTTCTTTTCATTTAAATTACTTTAAAATATTTATAATTTGTTTATATATGTCAGGTAAAATGTTATTACGTAACACGTCAGTAAAGTGTCGTACCTTAGGCTATTTCAACTATCTACTCATCCTGTAATTGAACACTTTCCTGACTTTTTGCGTAAAAAACTATTTTCGATTGTTCCACAGAAAACGTCAACTTTACGATGACAAATGGGAGCGTAATTGTCAACTTTTCATAGCAATCGTAGAAAAAATAAATTTATAAAAGATTATCGAATGTATACCCTTCAACATTACTGAACCAATAAAATGGCCGACAAGATCGCCGAATCTTACACCACTAGACATTTGCAATTTAAGACATGAAATATAGAACAACAATAGAAAAAAAATATACTTAAAAAATATTTAGTGAAGCGTGCGGCCGGAGTCATATGTTCAAATCCTGGAGGAATCACAATTTTTCTAATTTTAATGCCAGAACTGACAGCTGACATTTATAAATTATCCCTGTTGCACTTCCATCATTTGAAACCAAGATTCGATGTCAGCAACCATACTTCGCACCCAAAATATATAACTTACCGAGATTTATTATGACAGAGTGCTGCACCCAGTAATGGATATAAGACGTAATGTTAAATTTATTTATCAAACAATTTTCCTAATCTAAATTTGTCGCGTCACACACAATTATGATTGAATACCAATTACTGCTCCTGCTTTATTATCTTGGTTCTGCGATTTTATTTAGTAATTATAATGTGGTCACAAACTAGTAAATTTACCATTTATATTGAGATCCAAAAACATCGTACTAGAGATAATCAAAGTTTCAAAAATGTGATTAGTTTTTAAGATATTTGAGTATTTAGTGTCAGAGCATTGCGATATTTATTTAACATCTCTCTTGTCTATTCAGGAATCTTTTATTATTTATGTTGTCTGTCTTCGTCTAATCTTCATTTATATATTTTTATACAATACTACAATACTACAATTATATGTCAGCTTCACATTTTCTTAAGTCTGACATCACAAAAAAATAGTAATAATTATTACGGTTTAATGAATATGAATTAAGACTTTTTAGAACTGTACATTGTTATCAATTTAGATAGTTTCTAAAAAAAAAATAGTAAAGGACCCCAACAAATATTGAATGGAACTCTGTACTATTCAAGTTGAATATAGTACCTTATGTGACCCTAGATTTATATAAACGATGACATTTAAGAGGGCTATTTGAGAGAATTTTAATTTTTTATTTTTTGTCAAGTTAAAATTAAGATTTTCTCTAAATTCTGGAAAAATTAAATATTTGAAATTAAACTCTGTTCAACACCAAATGACTTAACTAAAATAATAACGGTGATAAATTAGAACAGATAAACTAATAAACAAATAAACAATTACTTGTAGGAAGATTAAAATAAAATTATTAAAAATAGCTATCAACCATTGGCTAACAAAAAGTTGCCTTTAAAGAAGATTCAAAAGTTTTTGCGAATTAAAGAAATTCATTTTGCTCCATAATCTGTACGTCTTTAATTTTTTTCGTAAAGTACAGATACATCCTGTATATATATATATATATATATATATATATATATATATATATATATATATATATATATATATATATATATATATATATATATATATATATATATATATATATATATATACAGGGTGTTATATTTTAATAGACCCAGCAAATATCTCGCTTATTTATCAACTTTATCAATTTCTTTCATATAACATGATTTATACAGCAACATGTAAGCTAGTTGATGACGGATGTACATTCATGATATCATTTCCGGTTTATTAGTAATTAATATCAACTTTGAAATTTCAAATGTAACATACTATATTTTTTTTACAAATTTGAAAAGTGCGTCAAATTTACTTTACAATCATGTAAAATAATCCATATGTTACATTATTAAAAAGTAAAATGGCGGGCTCTGTATTATACACCAGATCGGAAAGAGAATAGTGAGCCATGACTGTGGCTTGAAATAAAACAATTAACTAAAACAATTATAATTATTATTATTAAACGAAATAATATTTTTTTGTCATAATAATACAGAAAATAAAAATAAGTAACACTTAATAACAACAAAATGATTTTATAACAAATATTCAAAATGGCTCCCAGACTCTTTGTTTTCTCCATACGAACTCTTTCTTTTCTCACAACCAAAATCCATCATCACGCAACAAACATCCATCCATCCGCTCCTGTACACCTGTTTCGTAAATCTTCACTTACGCCCACTTCTGTAACAACGAATCTATAAGAAATGAAGGCAGCATCGCCTGCGCTTGTTTAAAAATACATTTAACACAATTGCAGTTACACACTGTATAGTAAAAACTGAAAATGAAGTAAAAAACAGATAGGAAGGAAGAGAGTATCTTTCTGAGCTTGTTTTGAAACTGAATTCCACACAATTGCAGTTGGACACTATAGTAAAAACAGAAAATGAATCAAAAGATAAGAAAGGAAGGGAGCATATCCCTGCGCTTGTTTTTAAAGGTGAACTCCACACAATTGCAAGTAAACACTCGAAAAATCTTTATATATACGAGTATATATACAGTAGAGCCCCGATTATCCGAACTAATTGGGACCGGACCTAGTTCGGATAATCGAAAGTTCGGATAACCGAAATGCAATATTTTTCGTGGTTTCAAAGAAAAAAAATTATTGCACAAAAAAATATGTCGTAAAAATCGAAATATATTCTCAAAACCAAATATAATAAGTATGAAACATTTATGAAAAGTATTCCGCATAATTTATTTTATGGCTTCGGTTGCATAAAACTGTCTATCTTCGATTGGCGAACGGTAGCTACACGTTTTTGAGCGGCCAAATCTCGCAAACGTTCGGATAACCGAGTGTTCGGATAAATGGATTCATCGTTCGGATAATTGAGGTTTCGGATAACTGAGGTTCGGATAATCGGGGCTCTACTGTATATATATATATATATAGAGAGAGAGAGAGAGAGGGAGCACCTTTCTACCGCTGGATGTAGGGTTCAAGGAACATAACCCACTGTTTTTGTCTTTAGCACGAGTTTTTGCTTCTTATAATATAGTTCTTTTTTCTTTAGAGTTTTCTTCAATCTTCTCTTTTTCTTCCTCTTACTTTCTTTTCTCTTCTCTCTTATTTTACCTGCTCAAACTTTCTTCGCAGGTCTCTTGTCGTCCATCCACACCAGGTGTCCCCACCATCTCAATTGTTTTTCTTCTTTTATGTCTTTGTTTGTTATGTTATCCAACATCGTTGCCCCGTTGACTCTTCTCAAGTATTTCATTTCTAATGCGTGTATTTTACTTTAGATTTTTCTTGATATAACCCATGATTCGCATCTATAAGTTAATATCGCTCGGGAAATTGTATTGAAAACTGTTATTTTTGTTTTCTGTGATATTTCTTTCTTTCCTATGAAGCGAAATGTGGAATATTTTTGCTGTATTGTTTATTCTTTTTATTTTATCTTTGTTTTGTATTCCCGTACTTTCGATTCAAATTTCTTTACTTGTTCTATGTTATCATTTCCAATCTTTATGTTGGTTGCTTTATTTTCATCCAATATTATTGTAACACGAGCAGAGCTGGGTGAATAAGTTAATCTTTTCGGATTGCGTCAATTGTAACAAAACAGGAATGGATGCAGTCTTGAAATTTTATTAACATATTATACATTATAATTTAATATGAGGATGGAAACAGAATTATTATTTATATAAAATTTTTATTATATCTAGTTTAAAATTAAATAAAACGCGAACACCGCGTGATGTGAAGATCTACATCTTCACGCTTTGAGTCGATGGACGAGACTGATGGTTTCCACCAAAACACTTGCTGTCCTGTGTATGATACCCACATCTGGAATCCATCCCCCACACATCGGGGTGGACACAGATGCCTCAAGTGTTTTGGTTATGTAGTCTGACACTCTGGCACTGTAGATAACGCGAACATGAAATCTTGTTGGAAATCTAAGAATATTAACTATAACTGTCTCTTTTTATAATTTAATGCCCTATATTCGAAAACCGAAAGATCTCACACTCAGCTTTAATGGCACATGTGGTCACGAGTGTCAAATTACACGAAACCAATATTATCTAAATGCAACATAACAACAATGAGATAGCTCATATTGTTACATTATTATCAATATTATTTTATTAACGTTTATTTTCATTTCAAACTTTCGAAGTTTACGGTTCCAAATATTCAAGTTGTATTGGAGATTTGCTGTGCAGCTAGTAAGTAGTACTACATCGTCTGCAAATGCACATTCTCAAATTTCATCTTTTCGTAAATTTCTATATTCTACTCTCAGCTGCTTCATTTCTGGCTTACATGCTGTCATGATTTATAAGATCTTGATTTAAAATAGACCCAAGTGATACTACCAATTAGTGCACTGTTACTTCTAAGTAACTTATATTGCAAATTAGATTTAGTTCATCCCAAAAGTAATTTGTCATAAATTTTTAGTTTATATGAATTCATATTTACCATGTGGCAGTGATTCTGGCATAATTGAAAATAAATACCCTTTTTCAAAGGCATTTTTGTGGAAACAATTTCAGCTAATTATGAAAATGACAAAAAAACTAATTCAAAAGCACAGTAAAATATAATTATCAACTGGAAAAAGAAGAGAAAATAACGTTAAAATGGAATGATTAAAAATGCAAAGAATAATGTTTGAAGTAGAAGAAGCATTAAATTTGTTGTTTTTGTTTTGTTTATAGAGTTGGTAGATCTAGTCGAACTAAAAGTTTGAGAATCCACATTAAAATTACCCTATTTGTGAGAAACGTAATTTAAAAAAATGAAAATAAATATATCATCACGTCTTTTACCAATTACTGGGTGTAGTACTCTGTCGTAGCAGAACTCGGTAAGTGATATATTTATGCTCGTGAAGTACAGTTATCAGCCGTCAAATTATGGCCCCCAAGGATGTCAGTGGAAGGGGAGCTACAGGGATAATTTTGTTATTTACTGTTAGACCCAAATTCTCAAATCCACAAAGCGATTCTATACCACTGAACTTGTAACCGCATTTCACCCTTATACACCCAGTAATGGGTGAAAGGAGTGATGATATATTTTATTTTACTACTGTATCAAAATAGTATGTTATGCATCAAGGGCGGGAAACAAGCCATTATTCCCACGTTTGAAGTGTCGAGGTTTGCCAACTTCACACAAGGGATAATCGCGCCCTCCCGTGAATCATATTATACTTTTCGTAACAAGTGCACAAAAATTACTGTCTTATCGGGACAAATGTCAAATATGGGTTGCATAACTAGTTACCTAGGAAACGCCGCAAACAGCTAATAATCGTAGTCTCTAGGGAGAGAAACATGCTACCTAGGGAGAGAAACTAATGGGTGAAAGAAACATCCTACCTAGGGAGAGAAACATAATGTTTCTCTCCTTAGGGTAAAAAAGCAGTGTTTCTCTCTCTAAAATTAGGGAATAAGAACGTGTTTCTTGTGCATGTGTTATGAAAAAATAGTTTAATATTCCTGGACAGGACGATGGTGTGACTAAACATACATATTAATTAGTAAATACGAAGAAAAAGAAAAAATTTAAACAATTAAATTTTCATTTCTTTTATTTAATATTAATTGGCGTCGTTTGGGCACAATATTTTAGCCATTTCAAACAATCAAATACATATATAATAACTTTTTACACTACCGGGAGAGAAACTCCGTTTCCGTGTCCGCGATATCATGATAGAACTAACATATTTCGCCCCTAGGGAAGAAATGCGAAATGCGAATATTATTTCCCTAGAGAAATTTTCATTATTTTGACAAGTAATGACATTTAATTAATGAATAACACATTACGGTTGTCAAGTAATTTTGTTTATTATATTTTATTTCTCATAGACTTCTAAATCTTAAAATTAGTAAATGTCAATGTCAAATTAGGTTTTAAAACTACATTTTTCACATTAAAATTGCTTCGGTCGTGTAAAAAATAATAATATACCTCAGAAGAGAATGCAATTTTTCTTCTGTGCTTTGTAGCCGTCGAGCTTCGCCCTCTGGCTATAAATTGCACTTTTGGAAAATCATGCATTTCTCTCCCTTGATATATAATATACTATTAAAGTTAAATTGTACAATTATAATCAAAACCTTAAATTTTTTAAATCACAAAAAGTTATTTAAGCATAAAACATTGTTGAAATGTTCAAAACTTAATTCTTGAGATGTAGACCTCAATAATGTTTTATCCTCAAATATCGTTTTCTGGCCTTTAAAAATTAAGTTTTTTGATTATAATTCTACGATGTAAGCAGGACCGGATTTAGACTTGATAAGGCCCTAAGCTATTTGAAATATGGGGCTCTTTATAAGACCAGATATTCTATGTCAGTGCCAAATATGCCACTTGCTCACTCGAACAATTTGTTTGGAGGGCCCCAAGAAAGAGGGGGCCTTAATCTATAGCTTGTGTAATGAATTACATAATTTCCAGCAAAAATCAGTTTATTTTATATTGTTTTATACATACATACATACATAACATCACGCTATATCCCATTAAATGGGGTAGCACGAACCCGTCAACATTCTCATCCTGACACACGATACTCGATTCGACCACATTAACACTTCCTCCATACAAACTCTTTCTTTTCTCACAACCAAAATCCATCAACACACAACAAACATTCATCCATTCGCTAGTGTACACTGCGCTTGTTTCTGAAGATGATCTCCACACAATTGCAGGTAAACACTCGAAACATCTAACCAATGAATCTAAAATCAAGAATCATACGCTTGTCTTCATTTATCCCGCAATTAATTCCTATCCTGACACACCACTTTTGCTTCAACCACATTCATAATTCTTTTCATACAAGAAAAATATAAAATGAAGTATTAAATTCTTTACAACTCTTAGTTTAACTACTTTTATATACAACAAATGAGGGAAAAACTAATTTACCACGTTAAACGCCCCTGGTCCGTTTTTATTTGAATTTGTACCTGGATTACATTAAATTTAATGAATAAACATTTATTTTATAAAAGATCCTAAACAAAAGTATATTTTCACAGCATACATTTGCAAAACAAAAAAAGAAAATGAAAACGTAATTAAATAATTTCATTTGTTCGTACAAGAGAAAATAAAATCAAACAAGATACACAGTTAAGTCAAATTACTTTTCTTTTGTTACAAACATGAAAGAGATTTAATAAATAAATAAATATATCATCACGCCTTTTATCCGTTACTGGGTATTGCCATCTGACGTAGCAGATCTCAGTTTAAGTGATATATTAATACTTATGCGCGTGACGTATAGGAGCGAATAGATAGATGTAATTGAAGAATTGTTATGTGATGAGGGATTTCGAGAGTGAGGAATGAATGAGCTTGTATGGAGGGAATGAGTATCGTGTGTCAGGATAAGAATGTTAAACGGGGACTGATTTTCTGATAAATATTTATTTATGTTACGGTGTACAATAGGAACTTAATCACAATTACAGTACAGAATCCGGATTCGAATTCCATATCGCTATTCACACCACCGTACTAACAAACAAATATGATAGTAGATGTTCTGTGAATGTTTCAGGGGTTCGTTCTACCCCATTTAATAGGTTATAGCGTGATGTTATGTACGTATATAAACCGGGAGTTTTTTTTATCAGTAATCATAGGGATATGCTATTACCATAGTTACAGTTAAAAAGTTTGACAGCAATGCATTAGAGCGTTTATTTTAAAAGTAAACATAGGGAAAATAACATTGCTGTCATCTATAGTTGTCAAAATAATAAAACTGTCTTCTTTCAAAATCAGGCCGGGTTAATAGGGGATCAAATAGTGGCACGTTTTTATATAAATGGAAATTTAAATGGGGAAAATTATTTAGAATTGTTACAAGAGAGAGTAATCCCGGCATTAAATAATTTAAATATTGAGGAAGTGTGGTTCCAACAGGATGGTGCTCAAAATGTACGAACTTATCTGCACCGGATATTCCCCCAACGATGCAAGGTCACCAGATCTTGCGCCAAAGGGTTTCTTTCTTTGGGGTCATTTAAAAAATAAATTTTATAATGGTGATAGAATGAGCGTAGAACAATTAAAACGTAGAATTAGTGTTGCATCGCATGAGATTCCTCCAGAGCAAATAAATCATGTTATAAATTCATTTTATAATCGTTTAGGCTATTGTTCACAGGTTAATGGGGGTAATTTTGAAATTAAATTATTATATTAAAATTTCTATTCAAACTTATGTAATTTAAAGTAATTAAAATTCATTTAATTTGTTTAAACTTAAAATGTTTCTTTTATCATAATAGACGTCTTACACTTCAATGCATTGCTGAATATGTTATTTTCCCTATGTTTACTTTTAAAATAAACGCTCTAATGCATTGCTGTCAAACTTTGTAATTGTAACTATGGTAATGACATATCCCTATGTTTACTGATAAAAACACTCCCGGTATATATATATATATATATATATATATATTTATATACAATTAGTATAAAACAGATGAAGAGATGTTATCATAATACATTTATAAAAAATGGACAAACATAAAAGAAAATTCGATTTGGTCCACAAAGTACGTTTAACTTTACAATGCTTGTTAACTTACAGTAAATCTTCCACACAAATACACGTACGAACAGAGCAACGGACACGGGCACGTAAACAGGTAAACGTAACGTTAAGTTATCGTAAACGGCGAGTGGCGTACACGAGACATAAGATAATGGCTCAGTAAACACACATAAATAAAGTTCACAAGAAACGGGCGCACTTGTGCACACTCTACAGCTACTTCACACTAAATACGTGAATATTGCCACTATATTATTACTCTCTCAATATTAGAATAATACATTATTTATATAAAAAATCTGAAATAAACACTTGGCTCAGTTTCACAAAATTCAGCCTCCAAGTCACCTTATGAGGGCATCGTCAGAGGCTGGCCAGCACAGTTAGTAACTATAGACGCGTTTCGCTCGTATTAGAGCTCATCAGTATGGTATAACTCACTTCTTCACCTAGAACAAAGTTCACGTGAAGAAGCTGGTGACGAAGAACTGTGCCAGCAGAGAATAAGATCTCTAACAAACAGGTAAGATGACATGAGAAGTTCTGTGGAACAGGCCATGCCATCTACTGAAAAAAAGGAAAAGCTACGCAATAGCAATTTAAATAACAACAAAGACAAAATTAATTGTCATCCAACACTTGGTGAAACAAGGTTTAATAAAAAATATAAAATAAACACTTGGCTAAGTTTCACAAAATTCAGCCTCCAAGTCACCTTATGAGGGCATCGTCAGAGTCTGGCCAGCACAGTTCGTAACCACAGACGCGTTTCGCTTTTATTAGAGCTCATCAGTATGGTATAACTCACTTCTTCACCTAGAACAAAGTTCACGTGAAGAAGCTGGTGTTGGCACAGTTTTAAGATCAAAGATAAAAAATTCTAATATTTTATTTTTTAAAAATCGAAAAATTGGTAAAAATATATAAGAGTGTATCTTGTGTAACTAATAATAAGATTCAGGATACAAACTAGCAGAGCGCTCTGTCAAAGGAATAAGAAATAACTCGTCGAAAAAATGGAAAAAGTTAACAGCAAAATATGAAGATCAAAGATGGCACAGAGGAATTTTCAATTTTCCATCGTTTTTAATTTGAATACAACACTAAATTGAATTCCCAGGGCGGCCGGTCGCTTCTCATTGTCTGTCATGTAATGGAAGTTTTTGTGTAAACTTCTCCTTCAACCAAAATTATTTATTAGCTGGTATTGATTTTGTGTCTAATAAATTACTAGTGTTTAAATATATTGACGTTTTGTCATACATCTCAATTTAAATATTTTCATATATGCTTTACTTTACTTTAGTTAGTTGGTTTATTAATAGTGATCAATACTACAATATAAAATATTGTTTTTAAAGAAATTTTGGTTACGGACAGTTGTGGTCCAGCTTTTATTTCACATGCACGAGATTTTATTTACTTATACAGGATGTTGTAAAATTATTTTTAAAAAAATTTTGAGACCAGTTCAAAAAATACGTCGACTATTTAATGACAAATTTTTCATATAATCCGAGCCTGGGCATTGAAAGTATTCTGACAAACAATTTGCAATACAAGCGTTGAAAGGTTCTTTTATAGTTTTATATTTGATATAATCCTTTTATTACGATCCCTCAGGTTCTGGTGGCCTCATCCAAACTACCTAATCATTCCAATTAAATTAGCATTCAAATTTTAAATAACATTCTGCATAATCGAAAAAATACTTCTCTAAATAAGAAAAAAGTAATAGCTATAAACATAACTAGGAATATTATGAGTATCATTACAGCCGCAGATGTCAGTTTGAAATCCGAGGATTTTAAGACATGTAAGGCCTGTTATGACTCATAACATACGTGGTTTGTTCAATAGTTTATCGTTACACGTTAATGTCATTCATTAATATTATTTTTTGAAATTCTTTTATGAATAACGTCATTGTAATCATTTGACAAGGTGATCAAGTAAGTCTGTGGTCTGTATGTTTTTATTTAAACGTTATAACGTGGTCATCTCTAATTTGACAGACTGTACAATTAATATACAGGGTGTTTCAGGACTAGTGTAACAAACTTTAACAGCTTATTCCTGAGGTCATTTTGAGCTAAAAATGTCATATGAACATAGGTCCTATTCCTTCTAGTTACCAAAATACAAGAGGTTGAAGTTCTTTAAATAACACGAAATTTTTAAATTGTTGTAATCAAGATACTTTCGGAAAACAAGAGTTTTATTGAAAAGTCATACCTTATTTATCTTAATTAATTTTATTTATTAACGAATACGATTTAGAGAACAAAACATAAAATGAGACAATTAAATAGACACAGAACAACATAACCAAACATGGAATAGGTTAACAAAATATGAAATAAGATAACAAATTTTAAAAAAATTCCAGCAAGTGTTCAAAATGAGCGCCTTGAACTCGTATGCATGTTAATATTAATAAATAAAATTAATGAAGACAAATAAGCTATAACTTTTCAATAAAACTCTTGTTTTCCGAAAGTATCTTGATTTAAAAAAATTGAAAATTTCGTGTTATTTATAGAACTTCAACCTCTTGTATTTTGGTAACTAGAAGGAATAGGACCTATGTTCATATGACATTTTTGGCAAAATGACCTCAGGAATAAGCTGTTAAAGTTTGTTACACTAGTCCTGAAACACCCTGTATATTATGATAAGCAGGAGAAGTAAACTTTGTATTATTGTTGTTTTGAGTTCCGTTTGTATTAATAGTGTTCTATTATCATTGTGTTTTATTTTCATTTTCTTGACTGTTTTGACAAGTCAGTATCGTAATATTACCGTACAGAATACAGTTATTACTTACTTACCAGCCTACTTTTGTGCATGTAAACATAGGTTTCATATCCTGAAACCGGTAAATTACTTTTTTTCAACATAAATATACATCCGTTTGTTTATAAAAAGAATAAATTAAAATTTAATAAACACATTATATCTCACAGAAAATACTTTTATTTACACTTAAATGAAATTTTTCTACTCGCGTTATTAAACTGTCATTTAACGTACTGGTTTCCATGGCGCTAAATAACATCTTAATCACATGTTGACAAACCGTGGCTTTGACTATTTTAGTCACGGCTTGAGATATTAAGCATAGGGTGCAGCTAGGTTCAGGCTTCTGCCATTGTAACTTATTTATTTATTTATGTTACGCTGTACAACAGGAACTTAATCCCAATTACAGTATAGGGTCCGCACTCACCGAGCCGCAGTGTAGTAGTTTATATAATTTTTAGCTTGAGTGCGATTCGAACTCGGGATTTCCGGATTCGAATTCCGTATCGCTATCCATACCACCGTACTGACGGACTTAACTTTACTTTTTAACTAATTCATAAGCCTTTTAGAAAATATATTATCTTAATTTTAAATCTTATAGAAATTATTTATTTATTTATTTATGTTACGCTGTACAACAGGAACTTAATCCCAATTACAGTACAGCGTCCGCACTCACCTAGCCGCAGTGTATAATATAATTTTTAGCTTGAGTGCGATTCGAACTCGGGATCTCCGGATTCGAATTCCGTATCGCTATCCACACCACCGTACTGACGGACTTAACTTTACTTTTTAACTAATTCATAAGCCTTTTAGAAAATATATTATCTTAATTTTAAATCGTATAGAAATTTTTTATTTATTTATTTATGTTACGCTGTACAACAGGAACTTAATCCCAATTACAGTACAGCGACCGCACTCACCGAGCTGCAGTGTATAATATAATATTTAGCTTCAGTGCGATTCGAACTCGGGATCTTCGGATTCGAATTCCGTATCGCTATCCACACCACCGTACTGACGGATAGTATGTGACTCATATTTATAAAAAATACTATTCTTTATAGTAGATTTATAAAAGTATAAACAATTTAAATATTTATATTTATTGTATTTAAAATTATATCTAATAAATTAGAAGAAAAATCGTATAATATTTTGGAAAGAATACAATAAAGAATAAAAGAAAAATGTATTTCCTTGAAACGAAATACACCATCACGAAGGGAATGAAACAAAATTATTTTTTGACAAATTTGACAACATATTTTAAAATTTACTTTGCCTTATAAATCACAACTACTTAAAGACTCAAACGTCTGCTATTATTAAAAAAAGAACCCATACCTAAAATATTTAAAAATCAGTTCTGTTTCTCAAGGGACAATTCTTAAATGATCTTAAAACACGTAAAAGCAAAATTTATTTTCCAAACGTCTTTAATCCCAATCCCAATGAGCTGTGAAACGCACTGACGTTTATATATCGACTTTGTGTAAGCGGAACAAAGACAGAAATCGTGGTTTGAGACAGAACGATACAGAGTAATAGGTGTAAGACAGAGTTGAAAGACACTATAAACCAATGGAAAAACTACACGATTATTCAATTCGACTGCTGAATAACTGATGGCTGAAGACGTCCGTATTTCTAGACCGTGTTTGAATGGCTCTAGAGATGACTTGACTTGTAACTATAGAGAACTGAATAGACAAATGAAACGTTCAAAATAGAAAACATCATTTTCTATAAAGATTTAATTAATACTATTGCATTTATAGTAAATTATATTAAATAGATAATAAGATACAGTTAAACAATGTCAAAGAAAAGATAATAATATCCGTAGAAAAAGATTTTTATAATGAGGTATGCAATTTTTTTTAACATGCAGTTTTCATTTTAATTATATGCATCATACTATCAAACGACATAATAAATTATTTGAAAATATATTTATATTAAGTAGAGAAAATATCTTTGATTGTAGGAAACTAAAGATTTCATATGGATTAATTAAATAAGTGAAACTATGAAGAATTTTTCAATTACGTGAAAATTGGAACTATAAGTCAAATGTAATTAAAATCAGCTATAGATTAACTTCCTATAAAGTCATTTACGTAGTATAATATACATTATACCGGGTGGAACATCATACCTGTGTATATAGGCGATTAACATGAAAAAACAGTTTTTCCCTGCGCATTGCTCCCCAAATTATTTTAGCCAAAAATGCTTCAAATAAATGTTATAGAGCATAAAATTCTGCATCTAAATCAATAAACAGAATTACATTTACATGCGTTGTAACGACAGAAATTAAATAAAAAAATATAAAAAATTACGTTCAAAATATCAAATAGGAAGTGAAACAAAAATAGATAAATGCTTGACGTTTTTCTGTTTATTTGATATTTTACCCCCGACAAATTAATCATTCAATAAAATTCATACAAAAACTCTATACCTATGATTACAATTTAATAATAAATAAACAATTGTACATTTCAATGAAACGTTTATTTCTTATAGGGTTGGTCATGTAAAAATTATAACTTATCTATTATAATTCAAATATCAAACAATAATTCTCTCAATAAAATAATCACTACAATTTATTATTACAATAAATATTCAAATAAACCTCCATTTTCAGCCAAGCAATAACAAAGTCTATTGTAGAAGGAATGTCGTACATTAGCGAGCTGCCTATTTGTGATTAAAGCGCACTTATCCACGATAGCTTCTCTCAAAGAATTAATATTTGGGTGGCGTTGCTTATAAATTTTACATTTAAGATGACCCCATAAAAAAATCGCTAGGTGTTAAATCAGGAGATCTGTCAAACGTCAAGCATCTATCTATTTTTGTTTCACTTCCATGGCTATTTGATTTTTTCAACGTAATTTAAAAAAAAAATTATTTAATTTTTGTCGTTATAACGCATGTAAATGTAATTCTGTTCATTGATTTAGATGCAGAATTTTATGCTCTACAACATTTATTTGAAGCATTTTTGCCTAAAATAATTTGGGGAGCAATGCGCACAGAAAAACTGTTTTTTCATGTTAATCGCCTATGTACACAGGTATGATGTTCCACCCGGTATATATATATATATATATATATATATATATATATATATATATATATATATATATATATATATATATATATATATATATATTTCTATACTTATGTACGAGACTTTAATGACATATATAATTTGATATACTGATTATAGAACAAAAAGGTTTTTTTTTGAAATTCGCAAACATTAGGGTATTTCATTTCTAGCGAACAGGTTTAGTGTCACTAGTTTAATTCGAAATTTTGCGCCGCTTCTCCATACACTAACAGCATTTCCACTAATTCACTGTTGCTATACATTTCTCCCACAACAACTTACCCTTTCAATACCGTATACGAAATCAGACTAGGTGCTCAAATAAAATTAAAAATAAGGCATTACACCAGGTACCTACATCATAACTAATTCATAAATGATTATTTGTGGACAGAGTTTATACTTTTATTTCATAGGAACATAATTATAAATAATATTCGCTAGGAATGAAATACCCTAATTTTTGCGAATTTCAAAAAAAATATTTTTGTTCCATAATCAGTATATCACATTATATATGTCATTAAAGTTTCGTGCAGAGGTATAGAAACACCCTGTATAAAGTAAATAAATACACAACTATCTATTACAATATTGGTGATGCATGGAAGCAGCAGTTTATTTATTTTTTATTCAAAGTACAGTATATATAAATATTGTTGACATAAAGTATCGATATTACATCAACTATTGGAACCAACTATTGATACTTTGAAATATCCTTACTTGAAAGTTTTAGTATAAGCACAGACATACATTTTGAGTAACAAATTTGTTTTGATAATTTGAAGTGTTGGTTATCAAAAATAGTTGCGCATACAGGATTTAATTTAAGGAGGATATCAAAAAATTTACGGATACATATTTTTGCAATTTCAATTTGGTACACATTTTAAAAACACACATTTTACAACAGGGCTATCTCGATTTCTTTAGTTTTTTATATGTTAATCTACATATAAGAATATTAAGCTACTTATACAGGCTGTTCATTTTATGTTGTAAACTATTGCTATCTCGAGAACTATAAGACCTACAAGGTCGGTTAAATTAGCAATCAATTTCTATTTTACAAGACGATTTCATGATGCTGTGGATACCAACTTTGTTATTTTAAATGGAACTATATTTTTTTATTTGCTCGTTCGATAGAGAATTTTATTCTGAATTCAGTGATATTAGATTTTAGCAGGAGCGTTCCGACCCAGGGTTCTTGGGGTTTCCAGAACCCGGGCGCCAGCATAAAAGGGCGGCAGACAACAAAAAGTAAAAATAAATATGAGTATATTAAAAGAACACAAATACTGCGTCTTAATATTATTTGTAAAATAAATAAAGTAATTAAATGAATACCAAATGTAGGTACCTACTATCGTACTAAGGCCTTTAATTACAAAAGATCGCGAAGTAATGTGATTAATGTTTGAAATATAAAGTTAACTGTCAAGATTTCTTAATATTCACAACAAATCTTGACAGTTATAGTGACAGCTTCTGTTTCTATGACAAAGCTGTCACAAAAAATCATAATTAGTAGGCGATTTTCTCGAACTATTTTCATTAATTTCTCTAATTTGTGGCATTAAAATTAAGTAATCTGTATGAAATAATGTGTGTGGATAGGTCTAGTATGGTCATGTGCAATATTAAACCATAATTTTTACCGGACACTTTTTATTTACAAACACCTTTTTCCCATGTTATTTCCCTATACCAAAGTTTACGTGGAACGCGCGGTATAGTTTTGAGTATTTAAGTATTTTTATTGTAAATTTAATTTACATGTATTGATATGTTATTTTGTTAATTGTATAATTGTTTGTGCTATTATGTGCAATTGTAAAATGTAAACTATATAGTTTTAATTAGGTTTAGATATATTAGAATGTACCTATGTACTGAACTAATTTCTTTTTGGTTTTTTTTTTGTATTTTTATTTAATTTTATGAGAAACTATATAATAAAATATTTATTTAAAAATAGTTATTTTTCTAGACAAACAATGTTCTATTATTCTACGCTAAGGTGAATAACATATTGTTTGTCATGAGTTTGCTTATTGCTCTAAATCTACACGCAAGTTTCGCATAGTACGGCGTGTCGGCTTACTGCCTTACTCTTTCTGTATCGTAGAGCATAAAATTCCACGTATTTTGAATACCATATCGCATTTTTGTTCTCCAAAATTTTCGCCTGCGGCGCACGCCTCGGGGCGCCACATTCTGCTTCAGAACCCAGGCGCCAAGTACCCCAGATACGCCCCTGGATTTTAGTTTTATGTATGTCATTTATATTTTCAATGTTTCGCAAGAAAAGACCAACGTATTTTATTGCTAGTTTAGTTGTAAGCTGGATTTATAATGACGTAACGCAAAACGTAACGCAGTTGCAGTAAAGTAGATAGTAAAGCAAGCGAAAATAGTTTATTTATGTTAAAAGGTAGTTTCACTACTGCTAGCCAATCAGGTAATAGTATAAAAAATTCACATTTATTTCGGTATTTTTCGTCTAACTTCGGCATCAAGTTTGAATTTCTGTACGTTTGTCATATCATATAACGTTTGTTAGATTACTTGTTGTTTATTGGGTTTTATGTTTATTTAGATTTTTTAATTGTATTTGTATTGTAATAGTTGTGGTTTTGTGATGCTTGCTATTTCTTCCCAAACTCGCTTTTTCTTTTTACCGTCCCTAAAATATTTTGTTGACTTATCATACATTTCTACCTGTTCGATGTTACTTCGGTCCATTATTTATTTTTAATAGAAAATATTTCGACTAACAAAATAAAATCTTACAGATAAACAGATGGAGAATGGTGGGATAAGTCGATAATAAAGATTTCTGCGCAACGTTCAAAATGCTGGCTTCTTATTGGCCAGCAGTAGAAAGTTTTAGTTAAGGCAAGGTAGAAAGATGAATGTTGGGCAACTATTGCGTTACATATTTTATCTACTCTTATTAAATAATGTATTCATTACTTATGAAATTTATGATAAGTAATACTAATCATTATTGACAGTGTTAAGTAATAATTCATTATTCAACACTTCACGACCAATCACACGTCTGAATTTGCTATGAAACAGTGAAGCGCGCTATTGTTAATTATCTGTCAAAATTAGTTTAAAACGTTTTTGTTTACAATAATACTGTAATTTGTGTGATTATACATGTGAGTTATGGATTCTGAAAGCGAACAAAGTAAAATTTGTACTCCGCCAGATATTGTAGAAGCCGCACACGTACGTTTCTTAATTTTAATGCCCGAAAAATCAAAAAAAAATATGAACAAGTTTATAAAGCTTCTATGGATTGGCGAATACGCAAAAATGTAAATTCCTTTTCGGAAAATGTTCTTATAGTATATTTTGGCGAACTTTCTGATAAATATAAATCATCGTCATTATGGGTTACTTATTCCATGTATTGTTAATATTTATTAAATAAAAACAAAAAATTTAAGCAATCTGACTTATTCATAATGTAACATAAAAAAAATAATTGTAAAATCTTATTACATAATAACATATAGTCGTAGATAAAGTATAGTATTCTATTCGCAAGTAATAGCTATTACTCATTGAATAATATACTATTACTTTACTTCAATATAAATCATTACTAGCTGTAGTACACGCTCAACTTTTTATGTTACCGATACTTTTTGCGTTATTTCTTACGTTACTTCATTATAAATCCAGCTTTAGGGTTAAAAAATGTAAACTTATCTTGCGTAGACATTGCTAATTAATTTTTATCCAAAATATCTGATTTCAGAATTTCTACAAATATGGGCTTTTGTTTAAATTTAAATATGATTCGTACTTGCACTGGCTTTGACTTCTTTGTATGTGAATAGTAAATATATCTTGAACTCCATTTCATTCTAGAAGATAAGGCAGGAGTAAGAGGCAAAGTCGAACAGCAAAAATCTTTATGTAAACCAAGATTTTATTGAATAACGTGAGACGTCGGATGCTTTCAATCTCCGCGCTCCGTGCTTCAGTGTTCGGTGCCGTGCCGAGATTTATTGTCATTTCAGAGCACTCTTTCTGTCATTGTGCAGTCCCCCGACGAGGGCGGACGAGAGATGAGGTCACAGGAGGAAGGGAGGGTAATATTGAAATAAGGATGATGAGGATAAAACTTTGAGAGCCGTATTAAAGTTACGGGCTGCTGAAATCAGAAACGACTCAAACACTGAATATATTTTTTGAAAGCTATCTTTCATAAAAACAAAATGAGCTATTTTTAGTGTTCTTACTCTGCATTTAATGATGACATGTATTGTGCACAATTTTTAATAAAAAATTTGAAGGTAATGTACCATTTATATTTTTGTATATGTTTGTTCCTTTTATTAAAAATCACAAGAAATACTAAGTTGATAATAGTTCTATTTATTAAGATTTTTTATTACTCCCAACTTTATTTGAATTAAAGAACTTTTTTTTTCAACTGAAAACTAGCGAATCAATAAAAATCGTGGTAAAAATCAAATAAAAATGTATTTGCTAAAAATAAATGTACAAATCTACTAGTCGAGGAACTAATAGAGAATACAAAAATGATGAAATATGCTGGAAAAATATTCACCAAATAATAAATCTTGTTTTTTTCTTATTGAACAGAATATAAATTTAGTTTTGCAAAATACTTTTTTTTTCAACATATTTATCTAATATACGGTCGCTATATTTTCATATATAATATAACAAGTAGTATAAAAATTGCTGAAAATATTTTGACATAAATTATGAGTTGTTATGGAAATGGAAACATAACGATTGCGAAGCACATTATTAATTAGGTATTACAGTGATGAAAATTTTGAATATTAAATGTACTCTGAACAAATGTAAAATTGACGTTTATGAAAATATTGAAAATATCATTTATTTTATTCGTAACCAAGGATATTATTAACAGTGGTATTTCCGATATCAATTTCACTAGCGATGAATTTCCGACGAAATGTACATTTCATTGGTTCATTTTAAAACAAATTCGTGATCCTATTGGTTGACAGTGACGTGTGGTGAATTCGCACATATACTTCGATATACAATATATATCTATAAGAATATAATGATAAAGCAGCATGATATAATATCGTGGAAACTGTATAACAGGGATTTTCATTATTTTTGTTATACAACTTCATCTAAATTGAAAAATAGTTCTAGAAAGTCTTAATTGATATTCATTAAACCATAATTATTTTTTAAAAATATTGTGACGTCCGACGGAAGAAAATGTGAATCTCAAACAACGGAGCTTACATATAACTGTAGTAAATAAAATAAATAAATATATCATCACGACATTTACCCATTACTGAAGTAATAGTAATCAATCCTTTAACTAAGATAATCTTATAGTTTATTTATTTTTCTTTCTGAAATAACTGATAGCAATACATTAATTATTTGCCACGAAAGTTATTTTAACTTAATTTATATATTTTTCTAAATGATAAAGTAAATCATATATGTGACTACAATCATATGTGAGTTCCGCATATTTTCTTAAGTCTAAGATAACAAAATTATTAAAAAATCATTTCAGCTTACTGAATAATAATTAAGACTTTCTAGAACTGTACATTATTATGAATCTGTATGGAGTTTAAATAAATAAATAAAATAATTAAATTTATCATCATGCCTTTTACCCATTACTGGGTGTGGCACATTGCCGAAGCAGATCTCGGTAAGTGATATATTTATTTACGTGAAGTGCGGTCAAATCACGGCCTCCAAAGATGTTAGTGGTGGGGGAACCAAAGGGGTTGATTTAAATTGGTGAAAATTGTTTGTCGACTTTGGGGATCGAACCAGAGGTCTCAAGATCCACAGACCGCTATATGGAGTACAATAATTTTTATTTAGTTTTTCAATATAGGTACTCGAATAATATAATATTATCTCATTATATTATCAAATTAAATCTACCCCAGTGGCTCCCTTTCCACTAACATCTTTGGGGACGTGATTTTACGGCTGGTAACGCGAAGAAATATATCACTTTCCGAGTTCTTGGACAGTAGAATACCACATCCAGTAATGGGTAAAAGGCCAGACGATATATTTATTTATCTCATTTCCAAAAAATATAAATATTGTTGTATCCCTTTCTGTATTTTATGAGGATAATGTCCTTTTAACTTTATAAACAAATCAGCACAGATAACTTATTAATTTTAAATTAATTAAGTAGCATTTACTCAAATAGAATATCAAATGATTATGTATATGACATGACTAAATCTATGTCTAATTGTGCTATGATTCTGAATCCATTAGTTATGTGACCTTAATGCTGAGATACTTCTTTTCCTTTTTCCTTTATATTCATTTTTCAGTAACTAATATCTTCAAGTTGGCACTAGTGTTTTCTATAGAAAACAAACGCTTGTACAATTCAGGATAAAGTTATGGGTACCTTAGGCCTGCAACATTTGTTTCTCTAAAATTATGAGCTTTCACTGTTTACAGCACAGCTATTGGTTTCTCGATTGAGCAGAAAAACAGACCGCAGTCGAGCCCGATAAAGAATTGATCCGGTACAATAGACTGTTACTATATGTTTGAAATGTTATTCACTTTTGCGCCATTTAAAGTTTACTTTAGAAAGAATTTGTATTGAACTTTTTTTTTGTTTTATTTATTTTACAAATGTGACTTGCAATAACATTTTATTGAAATATTTACATATACCAGGGAAAATATGGAAAAGACACAGCTAAAGTTAAACAAAAACTTTTTTGTACTACAACTAGGGTTGTGCATTTGACCAGTCAAATATTTTTCGGTCAATTGACCAAGAAACATTTAATAAAAATCACAATTAAAATTGTAATTTATTTATATAGAACTGTTGACTACATCCAATATTACTGAAAATGAAAAACCAACAACAATTAATAAACAAAACCACATCAAATTCAAAATAAAAAGGAAAATAAATTAAAAGACGTAATGAAATGAAATAATATGTTTTTATCTTATTTGTAAAGTAAAGTAAGCAAATTCTCCAGAACCCAGAATACCAAACTAAATATATTCATGTAATAATAGTAAGTAGCTATTTCTATTGAACAACAGATGCGTGGCGGTTCCATTTAGATTATTTGACCGTATTATTTGGCTGTCAAATATTTTTGGTCAATTGACGGTCAATTAACCGGTCAATTGACGACGGCACAACCCTAACTACAACCTTCAAAATGACACTTTCCGCACGCAACACTCAATCTGGAACAAGTGCTTAAAGATCGACTAGACTATAAATATTGCAAAAATCACTGTAATTTGTTCAAATTTTTTCAACATTTGTCAGCATCAGTGCCATCTATTTGATAATCTCTGACCTAAAGATGTCATTGATACAACTTCTTGCAATTAATAATCAAAGAAAAATCGAGACTAATACTCTATAAATAATAAGAACAACACATATTATGGAATATAACAACTTAGCTTAATGGAAAAGTAATATTATAACAACATAAAATGCTTAAATTAATTAATCTATTTTAGGTTAGTTTTGATATTTGAACTAAAAAACGTTGGCTGGTAGCGCAAGCTCTGTTTTTGCCTGTTTTAAGCGCAGTGTATTTGAGTGTTTTAACTATCTCTAACATGTTAAAACCGTCCTCTTAGAACACCCAAAAACAAAGCTATATTTTTAGATTGGGAAAAGCCATAATTGTTAAAAGTGTTATTATAAACATTTATAGTAAAAACGACAATTAGAAATCGAAATCCCTGGAGCAGCTTTTTGTTTTTCTATAGCTGCCAAAAAATATTTCTTTTTTCACTAATATCATTACGCGAAATACGTGATTTTGTCATCATTTATATTACCATGACAACGCGAATTTCGCGCTCTAGTGTGCAAAATTATTATTTCGCGCACGCTCACAATTAATTTTTTTTCTAGTTCATTGATTACAATACATCGATAGTACCAAATTCATATTATGCTTGCTAATTTTCTTTCAATTCACTTAAATAAATTAATAAATATTGTATTATTTGATTTGACAATTGTACAAAAAAATTGTATCACGTGGGCGAAAGTCTTGTTTATTTGATGCGCGTGAGAATGTCACTTTTAGTCGAGACAGCAGACTTTTTTCACTAATATCAATACGTAAAGTACGTATTTTTTTCATCATACCATGACACCGCATATATTAAGCACTGTTTTGCACCCTAGTGCGTATTTCGCACATGCACCCAATTTATTTATTCTTTTTCACGTTCTAATTTATTACTACACATCAGTAGTACCAAATTAATTTGAATAAATCAATAATGATGGCTTTTTCAACAGTTTCTATTTTGTAGGCGAAATTTTTGTTTTCGACGCATTAGAATGACTTTTTTGTCACGATCTAGTGATCTCGACTTAAAATGACATTCTCATGGGTAATAATGCAAAAAAGCACTCATTTTGTACACTTAATACAAAAATAACTATTTTCTACGATTGCTATGAAAAGTTGACAATTACGCTCTCATTTGTCATCGTAAAGTTGACGTTTTCTGTGGAACAATCGAAAAATATCTTTTTCGCGCGTTGCCATTGGAGACGTTAAATGCGCGCGTTTAAAATGTTAACGCCCTAAAAATATATTAAATGCGCTCTTATTTTAATAGTTACCAAGGATACAAACAAAACAGAAACTTGTCATATTGACAGTTGACAGAGCGAACTTATTTTCAGTACGTATACGTTTTTTAATAATTTTAAGATGCAATTGCACTATTTCAGTTCTCGCTTTCGGCTCGCGCTGCAATTACCGTGTTCGAGTAACAAAGAATCACTTTACGCTCTTAATACACAAATAACTATTTCTAAATTATAACAGAGGTATTTCAGGTAAAATATAGAAAAGTGTGCATTTTTACAATCATTTGAAATTGACTGGGACGTATCTCCACCGGCAGCAGCATAAATCAGTGAAGTAAATTGAATGACAATTTCATTAGTTCCGCCGTGTGGTGAGACATGGGCGGCGGCGCAGGGCACGCGGCAATGGCGGGTAACTCTTTAATTATTCTGTTGAAATGTGCAGGGCGATCTGCCATAAACCAGTCCAAAATGTCCGATAAACAGAAATATGTTCCTGCTGGGAATGTGATAAACTTACAGATATTTATGTGTTGCTGTAATGCATTGTGTGTGCAGTACTCACATGTTTTATAGCTACATCGGGATGCGTGTTTTTGAATGCTAGATGGCCTGGGAATAGACAAACTGACGGGGACTTTAATTTGTATTTACTTACAGTCTCTTTATTTCGTCACACTTAATCAAAACATTATTTTATTCATACTAAAATCAGTCATTAATTTTTCACTCATTACATCATAAAAAATATTTTTCTACGATTGCTATGAAAAGTTGATAATTACGCTTTCATTTGTCATTGTAAAGTTGACGTTTTCTGTGGAACAATCGCAAAATATCTTTTTTGAGCGTCTCCAATGGCAACGCGCGAAATAGTTATTTCTGTATTAAGTGCGCAAAATGAGTGTTTTTTTGTTGCGCGTGAGAATGTTACTTTTAGTCGAGACCGCAGATCGAGCGATTCGAACGTGCCAAAAACAAGAATTTTGCCCACGAAATACAAACAACGTTTTTTCTACAACTGTAAATAAAGAATAATGCAATAATGATTGATTTATTTAAGTGAATTGAAGAAAAACAATCAACAATAATATGAATTTGATACTATTGATGTGTTGTAACTAATGAAACCTGACAACAAATAATTTGGAAGCGTGCGCGAGATACTCACTTTGCGCACTAGAATACGAAAATAAGTATTATGCGCACTACGGTGCAAAATAATGCGCAAAATACGCGTTGTCATGGTAATGTAAATGATGAAAAATCACGTACTTCGCGTATTGATATTAGTGAAGAAAAATGAACATTTTTTGACAGTTGTAGAAAAAAGATATTAAATGCGCGCTTATTTCAATAGGTACCAGGGATACAAACAAAACAGAAACTTGTCATATTGACAGTTGACAGAACGAATTTATTTTCAGTAGGTACGCATACGTTTTTTAATAATTTTAAGATGCAATCGTAGAAAAAATGATGTGTGTATCACGAGCGTAAAGTGTCTTTGTTCCTCTTACACTATTGCAGCTCTCGCCTTCGGCTCGTGCTGCAATTACCGTGTTCGAGTAACAAAGAATCACTTTGCGCTCTTAATACACAAATAACTATATTGTCTTAACACATTTATTTAACTTTTTATTCATCTATGATTAAAGTAAATAAGAAAATAAAATTACAATTCGAAAATTTGCATTTTTAATTCTTTGTGAATTTGTATAAATTTCATTGCTATGAATATACATATGTGCATGTATATAGAATAAAAATATTGTTTTAAAGTTTCGTCGTCCAGTTTAAATTTCTAATGACTATATAAAGTAAATTAGTATAAAAATATGACATGATAACCTGAAAACTCGTTTGATTTCTGGATAAAAAATAAAGTAAAGAAAATTTAAGGATTTCGCATAAAAACGTAAAGAAATTTCATATACTATATTATCCTACGACCTAAAAAAGTTATTTGCAATAATTTAAAAAATACAGGGAGAGTTCATTTACCAAAAAACCATTAGACATACGTCACACAAAATAAAGACGAAGGGAAGTGAATATTCTATCTACACGGTCATAGGACACGACGTGAGTGCTGTGGTTAGACTGTGCGCGCCTGCTACGAGTGAATGGATATTCATAAATAGTCCCAGAAGGCGTGCCAGTCCTGGAAAGGGATCCCGGAGGAAAATTCAAATTTTCTCGCCCATGCAACGGAACTGTTTATTGTTAAACGCAGGCTTTTTGTTCGCCAGGTCTGGACTAAAGGAATTTTGGCTTAGAAAAAACTAAATGTCGATACATATTCATTACTATAATTCTTATCATACAGGGTGTGGCAAAAGTTTGGAAACGGTCAAATATCTCGAAAACTAATCAACCAATTTGCCAAACAAAAAAATATGTCTGCAAATAAAAATGTAGGTTGTCATTTAAGATTTTAAATGTTATTTTTGCGATCTATCGCGAATTTAAAAAAATGACCCAGACAAAATGAACACATCATTTTATGCAGAATCCGAATCTGCAATGAAAAGTGTACGTTTCCATTTAAAATTTTCGAGTTGCACCCCCCTCCGGCCCCCAGGGGAGTAGGTAGGGGACATTTTTGGTATTTTTGAGTAGAGTTTTTGAAAACTTTTTGGACGTATTTTTTGTTTGGCAATTGGTTGATTAGTTTTCGAGATATTTGACTGTTTCCAAACTTTTGCCACAGCCTGTATCTTCTTCTTCTTCTGATGGCACTACAGCCCAAATCGGGCCTGGGCCTACCGGACACACCGAGCCGCAGTTTTTACACCGCCGTACTGCCGGTTTTCGTAGTCAAATGCTACATTATTTAAGGCGTATAAGTGACTAGCTTATAGCGCCCGAGTGTGATAAATACATGTAGCTGTATTTTATATTTTACGACAAATCACACATTGTCGACAGGCGATTCGAACTGACAAACCTTGGCTCGGGTGACGTCACAGTATGTTAAGAGATGTGCCTTAACACGCTCGGCCACCGCCTGTATACAGAATGTAAAGTAAGTAACGAACATTGATGTTATCTCCTGAAATCATCATTTAGTCAAAATAATTAAAACAAATGTTCCTAGGGTTTATGATTGCAGATTTTTTTTGCTATCGAGTCGACCTGTGGATATTCAGAACCCGGGTTCGATATCCACAGCCAACAAACAATTTTCACCAATTTAAATTTACCGTTCCCACTTCACTAACACCTTTAGAGGCCGTGGTTTCACGGCTGGTAACCGCACTTCACGTGAAGAAATATGCCACACCCAGTAATGGGTAAAAGGCGTGATGATATATTTATATTTATTTATTTTTATATTTCTTCATAGACGACATTTTTTTAAATAATTTTTTAAATGGCGTCTATTATTTTTTGTATCCATTCCATCATGACTTTTGTTACTAGTATATTTATTTATTTATTTAACCCATTAATGCCCACCGAAGTACTGGAAAGAAAAAAAACATGCACGTAGTGGTAGTAGCTATAGAATACACTTCTTATACCCTAAATATTTTAATTTTAAATTTTTGAAAAATGGTTTTTGAAAAAAATAGCTGTACTCATCTGAGTACATTGGGAACATATGCATAAAATGGGTATCATGAAAAAAAACAAATTTTTGTTAATATTGTTTTATTTGTGATAAGAATTACAAATATATATATTGTTATTACTTTTGAAGACAAATATTGAAGTTATATAATCAGCTAATCTTTGCTATGAAATTTTTAAAAACATTCTCTTTCAATGCAAAGTGTAATGTTACATTTTTCACACTGCCACCTTACTCTCCTGTGACACTGGCGACATCTTTGTTGTTTTATTTTTTTTTTTGGAAAATCATTTTTATCAAGTTTTGAATTGTCGGCCAAATGCAAATATTTTTTATCTCAGTGAATCTATTTCGACTTATGCAATTAGATATAAATGGAACACCAACATCGTCATCTAAATTCCAGTAAAGGCGCTCTCGAGGCAATCTGTGATATCCGGTAAAAAGAAAACATCCAATGAAAATTTTTATTTCCTCTACTGTTACACTGAAATTATGTTTATTGACGGCTGCTGCGTAGATATTGGTTTGGTCTACGATATGCTTGACAACTTCATCGTCAAACAGTTTTTCAAAAATTTCTACTGCATTCAATCCTACAAGATCTTCTTGTACTCTTTCCAAACGAGCGTCGCTTCCACTGGTGCCATTCATGTTCATGTTTACTGGTCTATTACTCCATTTAGGTTCAGTAACTTTATGTTTTTTTACTAATTGCTCCGATACTTTCCGCTGATTTACAATAATTTCAGACAACGCTATGTCATCCTCATCTTCAAAGTCCGCTTCGTCAATAATAACTTCTATTTCACCAGGAATGTCACTGGGCAGCTCAAATGTAACCAAATCGTCTTCATCAAATTCTTCCTCATCAGTTTGGTAATCGACTGCTGGCGGAATTATTACCACATCAACAGCTGATTTGGTATTCTTTGAATATTCAATAACATCTATTTCAGATGTTAGCGTCTCAAATCTTTTTCCATAAAACGCAGAAGGGTAAATTGCTTTCTGATCCATTGTAAAAATTCCAAACTACAAAACAATAGTATATTCAACTTTCACATCATACAACTACCCACTGTACTCATACGAGTACAGGTATATATACACCCACATATAAAGAAGACGCAACAAGTTTATAATAATCTACTATACAGATTTTGTTTATATGTATCTAATAAATCATATTCAGGGAATGAAATAAATTATGAACATATAAAACAATTGTTATTCACAATAATTGTAACTTACCACATGTAACCTAAAAAACAGCCATGCACTTGTCAATTTGAAACACTATTTATTCAAACTGGATAAACAATATACGCCACCTACAGCACTATTCGAAAGATAAGAGCATAATAAACAGATTTATGCTCCTAAAGTTATTATTTATCCCGTTAGAGTCCGCTTAAATAACAATAATTTCGGTGTACTCAGACGAGTACAGTGGTCGCTAATGGGTTAAACACATATCGATGGCATCCACAATCTATTTCCGGTAAAATTGCATTTATTGAAAACTATTTGTCTCAATTCTTTTTACATAAAGTATTATTATAATTTTTTGATATGTTAATGTAGGGGGTTTTTGTCCTCTGTATTTGTATTGGCAGTACTGCTATTTTGCGCGGGACTAGCTTCCGCTTCCTATCTTTTTAATGTGGCTCTTGACAGTTTGTGCCTCGTGCCGTGATATTGTATTTTCTATTCATTAAATTCGCTATTACTGTATTCAATCATTCTTTTGGTCAATTATACTTTACTATCAGTGTACACTCCAGCTCAATAAACATAAATCATCAGGTTGTTGTCTGCCTCATACTTATTTCGCCCTGAATACGAAATCAACAGTTAATATAAAGACAAAATTACTATTCGAATGGGATCAAAAAAAATTATCATGCCATTTAAAAAAAATGTGAAAAGATGACATTCGATAAAAAAATATTCGGAATCAATAAACCCTCGAAACATTTTTTTTAATAATTTAGATTAAAAGATTATTTCAAGGAATAATATCAATATTCTTTACTTATGTTACACCGAGTACATAGCGAATATAATAGCTATGAACATACCTAGGAATGTAATGAGTATCATTACAGCCGCAGATGTCAGTTTGAAATCCGAGCTCGTGGAGCGAGGATTCTAAGACATCTAAGGCCTGTTATGACTCATAACATCCGTGGTTTGTTCAGTAGTTTGTCGGTTTCAGAATATAATAGTTATTTACATTGCAAGACCGTTATACGGAAATTTACAGGCGAGCATAGAAAGGTAACGGGCGAGCGCCAGCGAGCCTGTTATCTGTGTGAACCTGTAAATTTCAGTTAACGGTCGAGCATTGTACAATGTTTTATGTGCATTTGAATCGCAATATATGTATATTTAATCAAATTAATTGCAGTAGTATAACGCAATAACTAAAATGTTCAATCAAGGTAGACTGAAAATCTGACAGATTTTGTTTAATCAAAAGGTATTTAAGTGTCAAACGTTTATAATTAGATATGTTGTCATGATAACCAATGTCAACAGCCCGTTATAATTTGTACACGGGCTAGCACGTTATAAGTCTCATAACCCCTAGAGACAGAGTTAAGTAAACAGTTCATTACGATTCAAATGTACGTAAACATGTTAACGTCATTAATAAATATGATTTTTTGAAATTCTTTTATGAATAACGTCATTGTCATCATTTTAGAAGGTGATCAAGTAAGTCTGTGGTCTGTATGTTTTTATTTTAACGTCATAACGTGGTCATCTCTAATTTGAAAGACTGTACAATTAATATATATTATGATAAGCAGGAGAAGTAATCTTTGTATTATTGTTATTTTGAGTTCCGTTTATATAAATAGTGTTATATTATTATTGTGTTTTATTTTCATATTCTTGACTTACTTACCAGCCTATTTTTGTGCATGAAAACATAGGTTTCATATCCTGAAACCGGTAATAGTTTTACACCAATATTAATTTATATAATATATTGGTAGCTAGTTTGACAATTTCGTGCAGGAACAACAAATATTTCTATTTGTATTTACGCTTCTCTCGTTCGTTGTTCACGTGGAGGCCCAGTACAATTTACATCCATGTAATCCAGAGTTCATTTCACACACTTCATAAATCAGGAAAATGAAACAAATACATTTTCATTACAACGAACAAAATTAAAACAACTTAATTTTCAATTATAAATCATCGTTATTCCCGGGTACACTTAATTAAAATCTTAATTAATTCATAATACCCTTATTTTAATCCCTTTCACTTCTTGTTTGTTATAACTTCACCACAATTTCATCATTTTCTTCATCAGTTATTATTAAAAATTCCGTTAGTATTTGAATATTCTGGCACCGGCAATTTTTTGGCAGCAGGATATAATATTTTGTTGTTGTATATAGAGAAGTTTAGGATTTTAAAAGATTTTAAATTATTTAGGGTTTTTCATGTGATATATTCAACATAAATATTCAGAGCCGGAATTTCAAAAGTTTCTGATAAATATATTTGTATAACAACAAAGACAAAATTAATTGTCATCCAACACTTGGTGAAACAAGGTTTAATAAAAAATATAAAATAAACACTTGGCTATGTTTCACAAAATTTAGCCTCCAAGTCACCTTATGAGGGCATCGTCAGAGGCTGGCCAGCACAGTTAGTAACCATAGATGCGTTTCGCTCTCATTAGAGCTCATCAGTATGGTATAACTCACTTCTTCACCTAGAACAAAGTCTCTGACGATGCCCTCAAAAGGAGACTTGGAGGCTGAATTGTGTGAAACATAGTCAAGTGTTTACTTTATATATTTTTTTAAAATATATTTGTCCAATAAAAAACAGGACATAAAAAATACATTAATTATTATTTCAATGCAGTGTTTTCGTGTCTTTGACAGATAAAGTATTGGGAACTTTATTAGAAAATTGAAAATTATCAGCCCTAAATGAATTGAAAACAAATTGCATTTATAATATACTACATTCTGTTATATGTGAGTGAAATAAGAAATAGTCTAAGTATTGCAGTCGAGAGCAATAACCATGCAAGAGCGGCAAGAACACTTACTTCTAGTAAAGCACACAATATTTTTTTTCACTACTGGCCTAGCAACATGCCATTATTGACTTCGTATTGAGTTGTGAAATTGTTTTTCTTTACCATGTCTTTAACAACGGTCAATAATAGATTATTATTGATCTAGGTAAATAATGAGAAATGTCACTTTTCAAAGAAATACAAGCTTCTGAACTTATTTAACTCGTTAAATGCAAAGAAAATATTAGTTCTGAATTTAAAATTGGCGCGTAATATCAAGTCGGCAGTCCCAGTCAAATTTCAGTTTGAATAGTAAGTATCTTTCTCCCTGTCATATTTCACATGTGAACGTGGTTTACTGTTACATTGTGAAATACGTATTTATGCATTTATTTATTGTTAAAATATGTATTATAATATTATTTAATAATCTTACACATTGTTTAGTTTTGTTTATTTTAGGGTTATAATTGCATTTTTATATAAAAAATCTGATGTGGACACCACATGATTTCCTTGTACGCGTATTATACTATAGCTAATTTTTTTTATTACACATATTTGACGTAATTTTACATTGACATTAAATTTCTTATTTTTTGTTCTAATCGATAGCAAATTTAATTTAAAAAAAAACAAAAAATTTATTATTTTTTACATATCTCGCTTATACAAAATGTTAATTTAATAATTCTTAATGTGCTAGACGCAGAATTTAATTCTGTAAAACTTTTATTTGCAGCATTTATTTCTAAAATCAAAATAATACCATTTTTTTCAAGAAAAACTGTTAGCAGCTTCATGTAATGTATCACTTCCAGTTAGTCTATTTTAATCAAAACCTATTATGTTATTTCCATTGATATAGTAGTCATATATCAAATTTGAAAAGCTTTGGATTATATTTGAATATAGTTTTTCATTATAGACTTCAAGTAAAGTACCACTTCCGGAAGTTATATAATGACCAAAAAGGGAGGTGCACAACTAGATGTTATAACAGTCCTAAATATAAAATTTAAATTTTCTACGGCTTACCATTTGAGAGTTATGCGAGATACATACTACGTACGTACATAAATACGTACAGACATCACAACGAAATTAGTCAAAACGGATTCAGTAAAAAAAAAAAAATATCATCACGCCTTTTACCCATCACTGGGTGTGGCACTCTGCCTAAGCAGATCTCGGTAAGTGATATATTTTTTCACGTGAAGTGCGGTTACCAGCCGTCAAATTCAGGGATGGTCAAAATGTATATTTCCGCTGAAATCTCAAAATCGAAAATTTTTGCGATTACAATACTTCCTTTACTTCGTACACGGAAGTAAAAAGGGAATACGTGATTAGTATTTATTGCTGCAGAACCCGTGTTTAATGAATTTTGAGTATTTCGTACAGTTCAAGAAGTTGCAGTAAAGTTATCCACGGGCATATTAAGTTGCATTTAGAATTTCTAACATCATTGGTTGAGGCATGGGGCTTGAATCCAGTATGACGTTTTAGAGATATTATGTCGCCCCCATTTTCTAGCAAAATGGTATCGAAAGTACTTCGCAATGAATACAGAATATAAGTTTCTGAGTTATCTAAATTTTAAAATGTTGAAGTATATTTGGACATCTTGCTTATTGTATTATATTGTACATTTTGTCTTGTAGATTTGCCATGTCGGAAACTAATGAATACTTTTACCATGCTAGGAGTGGGTCTGTTATTTAGATATTTTGTAACTATTTCAAGATTCTACCAGGACAAATTTTCTGAAGGATCCAGATATTAAAAAAAAGAAAGGAATTTCATTTCTGCCTGCTCGGTGTTTGTAGATATTAACAAGTATTCATATCTAATTGCTTATGTAATGATTAATAAAAATTCGTTACATAGGATTTAAGAGCTAGTAGTGAAAAAATTATTATACATATTTTCAGATTATTAAAAATGATCAATACCCTACTCGAAACATCTACAAAATGAAAAAAAATAGTACTACTTAATCCTCTTTCCAATAGCCTTCCTATTAAATGCTATTTCTACGTGAAAGCTCTGTTTTCCAGATCTCAGCGTATCATTAAACTTGATGCTGTATAGAAATTTTTGTCTTCAGAAATTGACATTATAATTCGTATAATTTACATGTTATTAACAAAATTAATGGGGTAGATGGCTAAGTGGTATCGAGTCGGCCTGTGGATCTTGAGAATCCTGGTTCGATCTCCTCAGCTGATAAACAATTTTCACCAATTTCAATCTACCCCTGTGGCTCCCCCTCCACTAATATATTTGGGGGGCTTGATTGGACGGTTGGTAACCGCACTTCACGCAAAAAAATATATCACTTACCGAGATCTGCTTCGGCAGAGTGCCACACCCAGTAATGGGTAAAAGGCGTGATGATATACAGGGTGTAGAATTGAAATGTGGCATATACGGATTTCAATGTTATTTTTAAAATATTGCTGTATCTCTTTATCTATTCACTTTAGAGCAAAAGCGTAAATACAAAAATTGTTCAGAAATTAAAAACGCTTCCTATAAAGTAAATTTCATTACATAAATGTGAATAGTTCACGAGACATTAATTAAATGAAATTCAAAATTTATTCAAATTTTTTGTAGATTGCGTTGGAACATTAAACAAATGAACTGAATATTTGACATATTGTAAAAGAGTTTGACATTTGTTTGTTACAGTGTTGTAATATTTGTTGAACAAGTTTTTGAAGAATACGCCACATTTCAATTCTACAGCCTGTATTTATTTATATTAACAAAAATGTTTTTAATTCAAAAATTTGTATTATGCTTACAATTTGAGTATCATATGTAATACATGGTAATGTGACTGGCCATTTTTGTGAAAATGCGCGTTTTTATGAGAATAATTTACGTGTAATGGTCGTAAATTTTGGCTAAATATCAATTTTGCAAAAATTAATATTCACAGGAATAATGCGGGCCCAAAACCCTGACTCGGAGTTTATGAACTACATTTTGAGTGAATTGCGCATTTTGTGGATCAATTATTTTTGATGGAAACCCGGGATTAAGTTATCGCGGGTAATGAGATACTAGAATCTGTTTGTGTTTTCATCATCATTTACTCGTATATTAAATCATGCTCTCGCATTCAACTACATTTGTTTTGATCTAACTACTATTTAATGTTTTCAATTATCCATGCATATGCAAGGATTTACATATATGCAACATACCGGGTGTAACACGAAAAGTGAAACATAGGCGTTTAACATGGCAAATCAGTTTTTCCGTGCGCATTGCTTCCCTAATTATTTCAGGAAAAAATGTTTCAAATAAATGTTGTAAAGCATAAAATTCTACATCCGAATCAATAAACTAAATTCATTTTGACTACTTCATAACTGCAGAAATTAAATTTGAAAATTCACGTAATTTCAATTTAATAGTAATAGCCATAGAATTAAAAACAAGAGATGAACAAATGCGTAACGTTTTATACGTCAATGTCAGAATACTCGCTTCGCTCGATCTGCAACTATTCGATGTCTGCAAAGACACAAAATTTCTTGAGAACAGTTACGTAATGTATATTTATCTACGACCATAGATGTAAGTAGGCCATTAAAAAAAATTTAATATATATATATATATATATATATATATATATATAAAGTTCCGGGACGGTGAAATATCTCGAGAAATACACATCGAATCAAGAAACAAAAATACACGTGTTTCATATTTTGCAAAAACCTATCTAGGCACACCAAACACAAACCCCAACTTCCACCCCCAGGAGGTGGGGCGGGGGGCAACTTTGAAACCGTTATTTTATTCCTTTATTGTTTTTTAGGCCCCTTGCGTTTAGAGCGCCATCTATTCCGAATTGGAAAAAAGTTTCAGATAAAATTAACTTATTTTTTCTCGCAGAATACGAATCTACAATAAAAAGTTGTCCCCCGCCCCACCTCCTGGGGGTGAGAGTTGGGGTTTCTGTTTGGTGTGCTTAGATTGGTTTTTGCAAAATATGAAACACGTGTTTTTTTGTTTCTTGATTCGATGTGTATTTCTCGAGATATTTCACCGTCTCGGAAATTTTTTAACACCCTGTATATATATATATATATAACGTAACTAATGCAGTAAACCCTTAGCAACCATAAACCAGCATTTACTGTTCTTGCAAATTGTTTTTAATGGCCTACTTACATATGTGGTCTTAGATAAAATGTATTACGTAGTTATTTACTCCAAATTAATAAAAATGATGAAAATATTTCACGAGTCAAGTTATTTATGATGGAGACGAACTTATATTCCATCTGACAACAGAATGAATCTTCACAATTGTCAGATTCATTTGTTTATTCACTGGTTGACAGGATCTGTCCACGGCTAATCTGATGTGTATTAATGATAGCACACAATCATAGGTTTATATCACTCGTTGCAGGTAATTAATCTTTCTTTCTAAATTAGAACAATTAAAATTAATTATGATGAGACAGCTATTGCGGAAATTTTACATATCAAAGCTATATTTATACATTTGTGTTTGTCATCGTAAGCTACGTTATTATTAATTTTAAATTTTCTTAATAAAATTAATAAATAAATATATCATCACGCCTTTTTCTTCATTACTGAAGTGCGGTTAGCAGCCGTCAAATCACGACCCCCAAAGATGTTAGTGGAGGGAGAGCCACAGGGGTACAGTTTAATTAACACCATTTAAAAAAAAATATTATGTTATATAACATAAAGTTTTTACCCTATTCAACAATGCTCAGCTTAAATTGTATTTTTTTTTCTTTTTAAAAAATTTATTAGGAATAGTTATTGACGTAAAAAGTCAGAAAAGTGTTCAATTACAGGATGAATTCTTGTTTCCAGGCAAATATATACTCTAAGTAGATTACAAAATATATCTAGGAAAGATGAAAATTGCTTGAAACCTATTCAAATAGTAGTAGTTACTCAGTAATAGTTATTTACGTAAAAACTCAGGAAAGTGTTTAAATAGCTTACGGATCCTGTATGACGCTTTACTGACGTGTTACGTATAACATTTTACCTGAAACTTATAAACAAATAATACATATTTTAAATTAATTTAAATTAAAAGAAATATTTGACTTACATATTCAGTCAGTATTTTATGTTGCTAAGTAACTAGACATTTACGTTTGTTTCATTACCTGCCTAGGCAAGCAATATGTTATTTTCCTTACTAGGTATGCAAAGTAAAGCTTTCCTGAATCTTAAAGATCAGGCAAATGTTTATTTATCTGTCAGTTTTAGGTAAATATGTTTAATAGTAATTCAACAAATTTTTATCAAAATTATTAAACCACTTATCCTTATTGAGTTTACTATGAATTCAATATATCTTATTTACTTGAACAAAGAAAAATCAAATTCAAATGCTACTTGATGCATATTTAATAGTTTATAATTTATTCATCAAACAAACTTTGCATTATTAAAAAAATAACAAATATTTTTAAATATGTAATTTTTTATTCTCGTTGCATTAAAAATGTAACTTTATGCTTTATCTCAAAACATCTGAAAAAGTTATTTTTGTATGAAGTGCGTGTAATCGCAGGTTAAGACAAAAAGTCGTTCATTTCACGCATGAAATACAAACAACATTTTTTCTACAACTGTCAAAAAGAAAAATACAATAATTATTGATTTATTTAAGTAATTCGAAAAAAACAACACTTAAAAGTAATACGAATTTGGTACTATTTATGTGTTGTAACTAGGGTTGTGCCGTGGGTCAATTGACCAAAAATATTTGACGGCCAAATAATACTGTCAAATAATCTAAATAGAACCGCCACAACATCTGTTGTTCAATAGAAATAGTTTGCATACTTTACTTTACAAATAAAACAAATACATATTATTTCATTTCATTACGTCTTTTACTTTATTTTGAATTTGATGTGGTTTTGTTTATTAGTTGTTGTTGGTTTTTCATTTTCAGTAATATTGGATGTAGTAAACAGTACTATATAAATAAATTACAATTTTAATTGTGTTTTTATTAAATGTTTCTTGGTCAATTGACTGGTCAAATAGTCGGTCAATTGACCGAAAAATATTTGACTGGTCAAATGCACAACCCTAGTTTTAACCAATAGAATATAGATATAATATATATTTTTAATTTTCTCATCAGATTTGTTAATTAACTATATTAGTATAAATACCTATTGTTGTGATATACTGGCATAATTACGTCTGTATTGTATTTATTATAATTGTTCTATACTCATATTGACAAAAGTCTAATTAATTAGTTTCATTTAATCAAATAATGTTTTCAATGAAATTCAATATAAATTGAAACAATTGTTATTTAATTGTTTCAATTTTAATATCAAATGTACATATATTTACCGTCAAGTACTTCAAATTTCGTTTCAATATTTTCACTTCATAACTTCATAAAACAAATAAACATACAATAAACTATAATATTCCATGATCAAATGCCAATCTGGAACAATGTACCATGATAGTAACACTGTAGTGACATTAGTAAAATAACTAACAGCTGCAATTTAATTAGAATGCAACGGCGTAGTAAACGATATTCTAATTAAATGTTTCCTGGCGTGTTTCTTGTGTAATTGTTTACTTGTTCGCCATTGGTGGCGATACCTGTTCTAGTGAAAATATCCTCTCAATGATACCATAAAAGTGCTAGAGGGGCGTTCCAACCCAGGGTTCTTGGGGTTCCCAGAACCCGGGCGCCAGCATAAAAGGGCGGTAGACGGCAAAAAGTTAAAATAAATATTTGTAAAATAAATAAAGTAATTAAATGAATACCAAATGATATATTTCTTCGCGTGAAGTGCGGTTACCAGTCGTCAAATCATGGCCCCCAAAGATGTTAGTGGAGGGAGAGTAACAGGGATAGATTTAAATTGGTGAAAATTGTTTGTCGGCTGTGGGGATCGAACCAGGGTTCCCAAGATCCACAGGCCGACTCGATACCACTGAGCCAGCTACCCCATAATATATACATTATTACTATTACATAATAATACATAGTTTATTATGAAAACAACATTTTTATCTTATCTCCAAAAAAAATTACATATTTTTATTGTTAAGCAATGAGATTGGAAAATAAACGAAGCATTTAAAAATAAACAAACAAAAAATAAAAGTTTGCCAACCAAAAAAAAATTAAAACAACGATTACATTTATTAATAAAACACCTCAATAAAAATACAAAAATTCTTGTAATATTTCACGTCAAAATCACATTAAGTCACGCAAAGTCGTACAACACTATTCTATGTGGAAAGTGTACACAAAAAAGAAAAATTGACAACAGCTAAGTGCGTTGCAATTTAAATTTCCCGCGCCACCAATCCGGGCGGAAACAAATGACGGCGATGCGTCTTCCGGCCGCGCGGCTGGCACGTGACGTCACTTCGTTTCCGCTACCAAGCGGCGGTAGTGGCGTGAAATGCGAATCGATGATTTAAAGTAGTAAAACAAATGAGCGTTCGGGGAAAACAGAAGCTATAATAATAATTGTGTGCGCGATGTCAGTGTATTGCGATGCGAGCTTGTTTTATAAAGTGGGGTTATGTGATTGCATCAGGTTTATTTTCTCTGCCTTTTTTTGCTTTTTCGTTGGTTTTGTACCTATGTTTGTACACAGTATTTGTTGAAATGAAAATGAAACAAAATGATCAGTGCATTTGAACATTTTCATTGTTTCATGATATGAAAGTAAATGTCAATAAAATTTAATTGTAATGAATTTGACCTAATTGAAAAGGTTCCGAGCCCATGTTTTCTACGAACCAGAATAGCTGTAAAGTTTATCAACTTGAACCTGAACCTGTGCTGAACCCACAATTTTTGGGTTTAAACAACCCGTTGTTGGACCAACAACCTTTTTTCAATATTTCTGTATTACATAAAATAAAATTATAATTTAAACTAAAATAATTATCTTTAACGAGTTTGGAGCGAATCTCGTGTAAAAATTTATCTTCAGTTTTATGATTTCATAAAATATTTAAAAGTCATCATCTCAAAGATCCGGCGAGCACAGTTAGTAACCATAGACGCGTTTCGCTTTTTTTGGAGCTCATCAGTATAGTATAACCAACTCCTTCACAGCGAACAAGTTCACATGAAGGAGTGACGATAACCTACAATGCCATCTGCCGAGAAAAGCAAATACTAATTGAGCAACAATTGTGAATACTCGCTGAAACTAGGTTAAATATTTTATTTAACCTAGTTTCGCATTACTCTACAATTAAAAATGTTTCAAGACTAGTTTCTTAGAATAAATCTTATAAAGTTAACGTTTTAACGTTTCAATAAATACATAAGTTCTTATGGTAGAAACATTTCCATAATGACTTTTATGTTTGTTTTAAACTGATCTCTCCAACTTTGATGTACAAAAACCAAGTATATAATAATAAAATTAAATACTCGTAGCATATTACATTCTGCAAGAAGTTGTATCAATGACGTCTATAATTCAGAGGTTGTCAAATAGATGGCACAAATGCCGACAAATGTTGAAAGAATTTTAACAAATTACTCTAATTTCCCAAACTATGAATAAAGGAAAATTCAGGGAAGTTGTATTTTATAAATTAGATTTGATTATAATCAAGTCAGGTTTATTTTAAAATATTCCAATGGGCCAGTGTTTGTTGCAATTTTTACAGTCGAGTGCAGGAACTGTCATTTTGAAGATTACGAGTACAAAATAGTTATTTGTGTATTAAGAGAGTAAAGTGATTCTTTGTTACTCGAACATGGTAATTGCAGCGCGAGCCGAAGACGAGAGCTGCAATAGTGTAAGGGGAACAAAGACACTTTACGCTCGTGATACACACATAATTTTTTCTACGATTGCATCTTAAAATTATTAAAAAACTTATATTTACTGAAAATAAATTGGTTCTGAAAACTGTCAATATGACAAGTTTCTGTTTTGTTTGTCTCCCTGGTAACTGCTGAAATAAGTCGCCAATGGCACCGTGCGAAAAAAATATTTGTCGATTGCTCCACAGAAAACGTCAACTTTACGATGACAAATGAAAGTGTAATTATCAACTTTTCATAGCAATCGTAGAAAAAAGTCATTTTTGCTAACAATCACTGGATGTACTATACCTGTCTCTGAATGAATATTTTTCCATCTGCCAGTAGAAAATGATCAGACTGTAACATCTAACCTGATTCTTCATTATAGAATTACAACCCAGGTTGACCTTTGATACCCGCAACAACCACATATAAATTAAAACACATTTACAGGAGACAGGAAGAGTGAGATGAATGTACTCAGCTCGCCTCACACCTAACATAATATCCACAACGGTATAGTGGTGCTTGGGAAATTGTCACGCGTCCCGACCGCATTTATACCGAAACGCAATTAAACCACATCCGGTTCATCCTCATTTCCGGTCCCCGCACTTACCCTCTCTCCAGGCCTTACCGACGATTTCCGCTCGTTGCGATGGAGCACTACGCGCATACAGGTAAAGCCCTCTGTGTCGGTGTGGGTGTGTTTGTGTTCAGGTAGATGAGAACACAGTGTGTCTGTGAGCAAGAGAATCAAAGTTGCTTGTTCGAATGTTGGAGATAAGCGAACGAAGCTGCTGATTAATTGTAGAGTTAATGTCTGAAATTCGATAAATGTTAGTAGAATAGTCAAGTCAAAGACGAATTTCTAATTAGTTCTGTGTAATGTGAGAACATCAGATTTTTAGTGTAACATTGTGTTTCATTGTTTCATGTTGTATTTTGCTTTTGAGAATATTTCTGTGACGAATTTAGGAGTATAAATATTAATAAAGAAAAGAGAAAAATTGCATAAAGGATATATACGCTATTACTTTAACATCACGAGTAGGTCTCGTATATACAGGGTGTAACAGCGAAACCAACCACCGCCTATATTTTCTTTATTATTATAGTTACAAAAACATATTATAAAGCAAAGTTGTAGAAGACCAAGGGGGACATCTGCTTAAAGAATAACATAATTTTTTAAACCAGTGGTTCTCTAGTTACAACACAAAGTTATATTTTTTCAAATAGGATTATACATATTTTGCGAGCCTATTCGATAGAGTTTTTTTTTTAATTCAACCATGTAATCATTTTATGTCCTTGCATAACAAAAATATTGAGAAAATTTAATTTAAAGTTTCGATAAATATTATTTAACATGGCACAAAACAGTAGGCCATGATCAATAACAAAGCAATAAACATAATAATTATAAACCATAAACATTAAATTACCTAATACAATACTCATAATTTATCTTCTCAATAAAAACAACAATCACAACTAATTATTATAAATAACAATGAACTTATTTTGTTTTGTTATTGATCATGGCCTGCTGTTTTGTGTCATGTTAAATAAAATTTATCGAAACTTTAAATTAAATTTTCTCAATATTTTTGTTATGTAAGGTTATAAAATGGTTACATGGTTGAATTCAGAAAAAAATACTCTATCGAATAGGCCTAAAAATATGTATAATCCCGTTTGAAAAAAATATAACTTTGTGTTGTAACTTGAGAACCACTGGTTTAAAAAATTATTTTATTCTTTAAGCAGATGTCCCCCTTGGTCTTCTATAACTTTTCTTCATAATATTTTTTGTAACTATAATAATAAAGAAAATATAAGCGATAGTTGGTTTCGCTGTTACATCCTGTATACGCTATTACTTTTACATCACGAGTAGGTCTCGTATATCTACAGGATCATTCTGCGAAGACGAACCCCCCCTTAACTTTTTTATTATAAGAAATAGAAAAATTTTCTTCATATGAAAGTTTTAGTATATTAAATATACTATCTTATGGCACATATAGAATTTTTTTATAAAGTCAGGTTTACATGATACGACTATCAACTTTTATTTTTCAAATAGGAAAATAGAATTATTTTATTAAAATAAAAACCGCCATTTTTTTCTCTTTTCAACGATGTATTACTTATCGTAAATGTATATGAAAAAAATTGAGATAAATAAGATAATTGAGACATATCAGAAATTATTTTTATTCATTTAAATGGTTCATATCCAGCTATATATCGACTTAAACATTTTCATAGAGTTGCACTAAATCATGCACAACGCCTCAATCCTAAATACAATCGGTTCAAAGGTGCAATTTTCAACATTCGTTAATTTATAAAATGACATTTTGTTTATAACTGTTTACTTTACTATTCTACCAGTCTGTCATTATAAAATGTTATAATTTCTTATTACAGTAGGGGCGTATTGTTGCTGAATTTATTAGTAATAACCCGGTCACGTTTACATAGTCACGTTGCAGCTCAGGGCAACACGTGAACAGAACATGGAGATGTGCACGTGACGCCTGCAGTTGACTCGTCTAAGCCCGGGGGTAAATAAGATCACTGATATTGACATTTCTATTTATATCATTTGTTTGCAATTGTTTCACATAAATTATCTATGATCTACATTTCTATTTATTCAATCTGTCCCCATTTTTAATTACATTTAATTAGGGAAATTCGCAATTAAAGTTGAGATAAAATCTATCGCTATAGCGACTGATGACTACAATATGTTTATGTACGACTGCATTCTAAAATACTGATTATAATACAATTATGCGGCTATAAAGCATCTCTTTATAACAGTAGTAAAATAAAGTAACTTTTTCTGAAATCGTCAAGAAAATGCCTACTTTCCTGGCGCATTTTAGTATGGAAAGTAAGTGTTTACCTGACTCCAATAAATAAACTAAATAACTACAAAATTTAATAAGATTTTTATTTATTTTTATCAATAATGTTAATACTAAATATACAATTGCTTAAATTACTAAAATTTATGTATGACACTGGCGAATTTGAAGCTAAATTTATTGGAGATTCAGTAAATAAAATAAGCATGTAGCACATTTGCTGCCAAATTATTTTGCTTTTCCCAATCCATGATAATTTCATACTCTTTATCATATCGGTCTTTGGACTTGCTCGGTAATAAATTTTCAACAGCCGCAGTTGCTTGATTTAAGATTTCAGGAGGAGAACTTGAAAATACCACCTCATACTCATTTTCATCTATATTTTCCAACATTATAAAGAAATCTTCTCTGTCAACAATATTACTTTTGACACAAATATGTTCAATAGATTTTTCACATAAGATATTGTTTTCAACAACTTTTGTTATCACCTTGGATATGTAGTTTGCTGCCAATATGATTCTTACCAAAAAATTAAACATTTCGAAATATTTATTATTAATTATATTGATAAAATATAAATATAAACGATTTGAGAAAAAATAGTATACATAATACGTCACGAAAGTGTTTTACTTGACTCAGCGAATTAAACTTACAAGGAATTTAACCCCTAAGTCTTAATAAAAGAATATATATATATCATCACGCCTTTTACCCATCACTGGGTGTGGCACTCTGCCTACGCAAATCTCGGTAAGTGATATATAAGAATATAGATTTGATTCTTTTATTAAGGCTTTTGGGGTATTCTTTGTTAGTAATAAAAAGTAAAATGAAAGTCCTGTCAGCTGTCAATCAATGTAAAAATATATTTATTTCAATTTAAATTGTAATTAATTAGAAAACATTACATGTGTTGTTACTAATTATTATTATAATCATGTAATTACGTAATTTCTATTACTAGAAATATTGATACCGGCAATTCCGTTGCTGTTTTTTACTTCTCTCAACATTGTTGAATTAGCGATACGCATTATATGTTTCTTCGTACAAATGTCTGGATTTTGATGGTAATAGGGAATCTTTGACGCTGGCAGGGATATTTTTTATTTCGTCAAAAATGTCTTCACTAAATCTGTGCGTTTGCATTTTGTTTCAAATAAAACAACAAACAACTTGGTAACCAAGGAATAGAGAAGGCAACCTTTGTTAGATATTTGAATTTGTCATTTGTCAAATGTGTCATTATGTCATTATAGGTAATAGAAAATCTTGTGTAGGGCAGTCAAATATAAAGCCTTGTATGGAACTCGTACATAATCGGACTTTATAGACTCGCCTTATTTATTAGCCTCGCTCTGCCATTAACTTCGTCTCGTCAAATAAAGTCCTACATTATGTAGGTGCTTGTTACATAAATAGCTATTATATTGAGTAACTAAAAAATTAATAAAAAATATAAAGTAAACACTTGGCTATATTTCACAAAATTCAGCCTCCAAGTCACCTTATGAGGTCAGCCTCTGACGATGCCCTCATAAGGTGACTTGGAGGCTGAATTTTGTGAAATATAGCCAAATGTTTACTTTATATTTTTTTATTAAACCTTGTTTCACCAAGTGTTGGATGACAATTAATTTTGTCTTTGTTGTTAAAAAAATTAATAAATATCAATAAAACATTTTTGGTTTTACGTTCTAAGTTTCAGTACTCCCAACGAGTACCTTCGCCAGACAAAATAATAAATGACAATACGTAACTATAACCCTAAATAACTAAGTCACAAGTAAATATGCAATTATAATTTCTTGATCACAGGAAGCCAGGTTTGATTCAATTCACAGTCATCACAGTTATTCATGTTCTTGTTTTTGTAATTTTCAGTAGCTTCTCTGATCAATTTTCATATATTTAGGCGTAGCAACAATTTTTGTGTCTTAAAATTTTGTGTAGAAATTGTATTGCATGCTGAGGAATTGAAGATTTATTAGGGCAAGTTAGTCGAATCTCAGAGCGTTTATATACACTAACAAGTAACACTACCCAACTGTCACTTACCGATTTAAATGAAACTTGGCACACTAATAGAACTCTAAAAAATATTGAACCCCTATTTTTTTCTATCGGAAGTTGCTTTTTAGGGGTACAAACCACCCTTGAAAGGTGGTAAAAGCAAGAATCGCCATAAATGAAATTAAATAATATCAAAATATTATGCGTTCAACTTTGGTTACCCAGGGGTTTTTGAGATCTCCAAAATCTATTTTCAGGGTCATTTTGATCATATGCACTTTTTTAAGGGGTTAAAAAGGGGATGGGGGATGAAATTACGATATTCAACTGAAATAGAGTTTTAGGTTCAAAACTAGTTACTCAGGGGTTTTTGGGGTCGCTAAATCTATTTTCGAGGTATTTCTGTTAATTTTTTTAGAATATAAGAATAAATGCAATCACTTCGGGTTTTCAATATGTTATTAAGTAATATTTGAGCTTTATTTTTAAAAAATTCCAGCACAAAATCATAGTTTCTCCGCTATTGGCAGCCCTGCGAACAGACAGCTGCATGCGATGTATTGGTCGCTTGCGTGACAGCATGGTCAGTACAGAAACATCAGAGAAAAAAATGAATTAGTATTTCGGGTTCCTAATTAAATTATCTAAAAAGTAACATCAACTTTTTTTCTAAATTCGCGAAATTACAAAAATGGTGGCGCTCGAAAAAACACTTCGTACAAGGAAGTAAAAATAACAATTTTAAAATATAATAAGAAGAAATCTATATTTGACGATAACATAACAGTCATCCGATATTGCAAATTATCTCGTTTCTTTTCCAACTTTAAAACTTTCATTCCATTTTGCAAAGAGTCTAATCTTTCTCTTCCCCCATTTCTCTCATTCTGTAAGTTACGGCACGCTGTTGGTGCGAAACCTAGAGACTTCGACAAAATGAAATTTTCCGTTTGAAATCGAAGCCGCACCCCTAGTGCACCAATACCACGGTTTACGTGAACAAATCAAGTCATCGCCGCGCTTGATTAACCTGACTTCGTCACGAATTTATTGTGGCTTGAAATAGTCTTTGTCAGATTGATGTTACTATTGGAATGAGCGTTTGAACTGCATTACAGCACAGCGAATAGGAAATCCACCCGGAAAAAATATTAACTAAATTATATAGTTATTTGTAACACTAGTCCAGAAACTGCTATTTTGCGAGTGCGAGTATATTTTAAAAGAACGAGCCGCAGGCGAGGCCTTTAAATACGAGCACTCGCAAAATAGTTTCTGGACGTGTAATACACAAGATTTTTCGCGCCAACGTTTTTGTAAATTTAATAAAAACGATTAATTTATTATTCACATTCTAAATGTCAGGGATTTTTTTTATGTTGGTATCATCTAATTGTCAGAACTGTACTTTTAATTTTAATAAACTATTTATTGTTCTTCAATTTACATGCAGGCCCGACGAGACGGGGGGGGTAGGGGGGTAAAATACCCAGGGCCCGTGGAATTCAAAGGGCCCGGATGTGATGCTATTTTATAAATTGCTTTTAATTTTCTACTATTTCACCAATTTTTTATATTCTTTACTAAAACATGTATAACGAAATGTCTGATACACGTTTTCAACAATTTATTACATTGTATAAAAATGACGAAATGCTTGATCAAGTTGCAAATTTTAAATAAATTTATATACTATTCAAAAGTACATTATTACATTGTTGCATTTTTGTATCTTATATTACTACATTCATTGTATACAACACACATAGGCAAAGGCTCCATACATTTGTGCGTAGTGCTGTTTTGGTATCCCCTGCATTTATCGAATATGCAACTAGATATTAGATAGTCATTCAGTGAGTATACAATACACATCGCTGCACCAATTAACTCTTACCGAACTGTTACCATATTTTAGCCTCGATTTTAGTTCGCAAAATAAATTTTAAATTTGAAGACTTCAGTACTACGAAGGAGTATTTATAACATACATATATGAAGGTAATTAATAATTCTTTTTAAATGAATATAAAGTTTTATAAAACATCTGTTTCTAACACTATTAATACTTTTTAAATCTTTTTGTAGATTCTGCCCTTACATAGTTATGCAGACATAAATTTGTAGCAGATAACGAAAAATACATTTTAAACATTAAAAATGAGTTACCGCCATAAATCAGGTGCTTTAAAACGAAAAGAAAAAGCTGCAAGGGAAGAAAACCAAGCAAAACCATACATATATTTATAAATATATTTTTTTTTGTATCTTATATTTAATTAATAAATATTCAAAGTTAAAGGGGGCCCGAATTTTTTTCCCCGGGGCCCGCTTTTCCTCTCGGCGCCCCTGTTTACATCTTCAATAAGTTTAATTACACTGTACACTTTATTTAATAAACATAAAACATAATTCATTTCTTTGTCTATTTCACGACTTATCATTCCAGTATTATAACCTAAAAAATCAACATACTTTATTTGGATTTTACATTGCTAATTCAATTATAATTACTTACAATTTTGTTTAAAATATTTATGTATAAATATTCTGTTTTCTTGTATTGAAAATATTCAACTATGAATATTTTATCATAATATGTTTACCAGAGATGTGCGTGTAGTCTACTGCAAGTAATCTACGCCATTCTCTACGTGTAAACAATCATGTAGTCTACGTCTTCATTTTTCATGTAAACAATGTAGACTATGTAGACAATGAAAACACCTGTGTTCACTTAAGTCAGATTAGAAATTTTATCCCTAGAACTAGGGAATTTTAAAAGTTGTTAGAAATTTGTATTTTTATTCTAGGGATTACATGAAAAAAATTAGTTGTGCAGGGCAAAACGTTCAAAATAACGTTCAAGATTTGTCAACTGGTTTCTGTTAAAAATAGCGCCAAAGAAAACTCCGTCTGGTGAGATGGCGCGTTGATCGATATTAAAAATATGACAGTTCGTCCAAGACCCAAGGCAGACATTTGTCTAGTAATGTACGTGCACTTGCTTTATTAGTTTTATTATATAAAGACCGATAATGACCCGAGCTCACGAATACGAATACATGTAATAGTTATAAAGGAATAAATTTAGGTTATATACAATTTTACAACTGTCAGATGCATTATCTACATTGTTTACATTGTCTACGCCGCTAGAATTGTCGACGTATTGTCTACGTGTAGATGTAGACAATTAAAGATTACACGTAGATGCACATCTCTGATGTTTACGCCAATGCAATATTTTGACATTTCGTACGTTCAGGAGTTCGCTATACTAGTTATGCCAACATATAACCATAAAAAGTCACTAATTTTTGCCGGCCTAGGCAGGCAAAAACTTGGTTTCCGGACGATTTTTAGTTCTTTAATACTGCTAATGCCGGACGGTGGCGCGAAAAATTTATTTAAAAAAAATCTGATGTGGACACCACATGACTTCCTTGTACGCGTATTAAACTATAGATACTTTTTACATTGCACATATTTGACATTAAATCTTTTATTTTTTGTTCTAATCCATAGCAAACTTAATTTTTTTTAAATCTAAAAATATATAATATTTAAATTTAGATATCTCGTTTATACAAAAAGTTAATTTAAAAATTCTTAATGTGATAGACGCAGAATTTAATTCTCTAAAACTTTTATTTGCAGCATTCATTTCTAAAATTAAAATAATAACATTTTTTTCAAGGAAAACTGTTAGCAGCTTCATGTAATGTGCCACTTCCGGTTAGTCTATTTTAACCAAAATCTATTATGTTATTTCCATTGATATAGTAGTCTTATATACCAAATTTGGAAAGTTTTAAATTATATTTGAATATAGTTTTTCATGAAAATCTATTATAGGCTTCAAGTAAAGTACCACTTCCGGTAGTTGTATAATGACCTCGTACAAGGAAGTAAAAACAAATTAATGATATTTGCAATTGTTAATTGGATATCAGGCTTTAACGAAAAAAAAGAAATTTGAAACAATTAAAATTTTCTTTTATTATTATTTGGAGACGTGTCGGCACAATATTTTATACTCAACCTCAATAATGTATTATCCTTCAATTTTTCTGACTTTAAAAATTAAGTTTAAGTTTATAAATGTAACTTTTAAATTATTCTTATTAAAAAATATCATGTACCAAAATTGCGGAAGTAAAATTAAGAGCTGTATACCAACATATGTGCGAGTATGTAGCATCCAAACAATATAAATTTATTATTTGAAAAATAATTACCTATCAGGAATTTCGCAATTTATTTGCGCAAGTTTTTAATTGACTACAATTCTTTATTTTCAGTTAGAAGTTCTGAAATAACATATTTTATGTTCGACTGCATCATATTACCTTGTTTTACGACACTGTTTACTGTCCATAATCGGATACTTTATTGGACTAGTACGATAAAAATTCAAAATTGGACTGCTGTCAATGTCACATTAAAACAAAATTCAAAAGAAATATTTAAACACCATTTTCTGTATGTATTATATATGTCTTCATACAATTGTTAGATATTCTCTTGCATTACATGCAAGATCTTTAATTTCTTTTGGAACGTCTTCAATGTCTTCATCCATCTCAACACTTTTTTCACTTTGACAATTTGATAAATAAAGCAACAAATGCATAACAACGAAGCACACTTTGAGATGCAATTAAATGTTTTAAATATAGGTATTGACAATCTTAAAATTCGGCTCGTCCAATAAAGACCTAAATTATGTACTTTTTACATAAACTACTATATCAATATGTTTTTACCAATTTAAAATCCACCCCTGTGGCTCCCTTTCCACATTTCCAACATTTTTGGGGGCCATGATTTTACGGCTGGTAACCGCACTTCACTGCTATGGCAGCGTGCCACACCCAGTAATGGGTAAAAGGCGTGATGATATATTTATATTTATTTATTTTATGTTTAAATATATTTAATTTTATGTTTATATATATATATATATATATATATATATATAAATAAATAAATAAATAAATATATCATCACGCCTTTTACCCATTACTGGGTGTGGCACTCTGCCTAAGCAGATCTCGGTAAGTGATATATTTTGTCGCGAGAAATGCGGTTACCAGGCGTCAAATCACGGCCCTCAAAGATATTAGTGGGAAGGGAGCCACAGGGGTAAATTTAAATTGGTGAAAATTGTTTGTCAGCTGTGGGGATCGAACCAGGGTTCTCAAGATCCACAGGCCGACTCGATACCACTGAGCCATCTACCCCAATATATATATATATATATATATATATATATCCCTGGAGTGGCTTACTTCACAAAATCCTTTTTTTTTTACTTTGTTGCACATGCTTTTACTTCCCCGTCATATGTGTTGTTCACCAACCCGCGCAGGCTCATGTTACAACCCTTATCCGGTGCCTGATAGCTAGGGTTAATATGTCCCAACTTGGAATAGATACGGGTGTGGATAACGATCAAAGCCAGATGAGAAAAATTTTAACCTGACCCGGATTCAAACCCACAACCTTTGTTTCCAGAAGCAAACACTCTACCACTGTATTATCCCAGTTCAATTAAGTAAAATAAAATATTACAATTCTAATTATATTATATTGGCACCAAATAAAAATGCGAAATACCTTAGTGCAGTGGTTTCTAAACTTTTTCTCTCAGCGGCCCCTTTTTTCCGTAAAAAATTGTCGCGCCCTCCTCATTTTTTATAATATATATAGAATAAAATACAAAAAAATGAGTAGGTACTATAAACAAATCTTTTTCTTAACCTAAAATTATGTTTATTGCAACATAATAATAGAACAAAATAATGTAATAACATTTATAAACTTAAAATTGTAATAAGATTGGAAATTATATTTAATTTAAATTAGGTATATTTAATACAATATAATCATAATTTTTGAGTGTGCTGAATGGGCGCTTGTTTTTCAGTTTCTCGAACCGGGGAGTCATTGAAGATATCGCCACTCGCAATGCTTTTTCAACGAATAATCGAGTTCAATATTTTGTTTTTAAAACAGCTACAGCGGAAAAGCCTGTTTCACACAAATAACGAAACTTAATAAAATTTCTAAGGCTTTGTTTGTTAAACTAGGGATATTTTACTGCGAGCGCGAGTTAGAAACACGTGTGTGCTATGATGTAAATGAAGAATATGTTCATAAGACTCAATTATATTTTTATATACCGCGCCCCCCTTGTAATAATCTCGCGCCCCCTTCGGGGGACGCGCCCCACAGTTTGGAAACCACTGCCTTAGGGTTATTACATTATTTACCAAAGTGCACAATATTTAATTCAGAGTTCAGAGCGAACCTGGATGTGAGCTGCGAGGTGGCATAAGAAGAAACTAAAAGCAACAAGAAGTATTAGCATCCAGGCGAAGCAATCCAATTTTCCACATTATAAGCAGCTGTGTGGAGTCGGTACTGGCACCGGCGCGGCGTAGGGCGACGCAGAGGCCACACAATCGTACCGTGCAGGCAAGGCGTTGCGATGCCTGTCAAAACGTCAATGTTGAGCCGCGAGCCACGGACAGCCAGAGAAATAAGGAAATGGATGAGAGGGAATGTTCTGTGATGCATGAGCTGATGTCAAATAGAAAATCATGTTTCTCGTAAATATTTTACACTAATTTATATACTGTGGTATCTCTTATAAGCGGACAACTTTCGTAACAATTTTTGTCTAATTAATAAGATATCAATATGCGAAGAAATATATTGCTTACCGAGATCTGTTACAGCAGAGTGCCACACTCAGTAATAGGTGAAAAGCGTGTTGATATATTTATTTTTGTATTTTTTATAAATAAAATAAATAAATAAATAAATATATCATCACGCCTTTTACCCATCACTGAGTGTGGCACTCTGCCTAAGCAGATCTCGGTAAGAGATATATTTTTTTTTCGCGTGAAGTGCGGTTACCAGCCGTCAAATCACGGCCTCCAAAGATATTAGTGGTGGAGGAGCCACAGGGGTAGATTTTTTTTTAAAATTGGTGAAAATTGTTTGTCGGCTGTGGGGATCGAACCTGGGTTCTCAAGATCCACAGGCCGACTCGATACCACTGAGCCACCTACCCCATTTTTTATAAAATTCTAAATATCATATTTTTCCTCCAAAGTCGTTCTTTGCTTTTTTCAATTAGAAATATGATATATTTCCTCGCGTGTAGTACGGTTGCCAGCCGTCAAATCTCGGCCCCAAAAATGTTAGTGGAAGAGGAGCTACAGGGTAATTTGAATATGAAAATTGTTTGTCGATAATGGAACCCCGATTCTCAAATCTACAGACCGACTCGATACCAGTGAGCCACCTATTTCATTTGTTTAATATATCAAGTTAAAATAATGAACAAAATCTATTAAATTTAAAAAATCTGATGTGGACACCACATGACTTTCTTGTACGCCTATTAAACTATAGATTTTTTTATTGCACATGTTTGACATAATTTGACATTGACATAAAAACAATATTTTTTTCTTATTTTTTGTTCTAATCCATAACAAACTTTATTACAAAAAATATATAATTTTTAAATTTACATATCTTGCATATAGAAAAGGCTAATTTAATCATTCTTATTGTGCTAGATGCTGAATTTAATTCTCTAAAACTTTTATTTGCAGCATTTATTTCTAAAATCAAAATAATACCATTTTCTCAAGAAAAACTGTTAGCAGCTTCATGTAATGTATCATTTCCGGTTAATCCAAATTAACCTAAATCTATTACGTTATTTCCATTGATATAGTAGTCTTATATACAAAATTTGTAAAGTTTTGGATTATATTTTAATATAGTTTTCCATGAAAATCTATTATAGGCTTCAAGTAAAGCACCACTTCCGGAAGTTATATAATGACCAAAAAGGGAGATGCACAACTAGATGTTATAACAGTCCTAAATACAACATTTCAACTTTCTACAGCTTACCGTTTTTGAGTTATGCGAGATACATACGTATGTACAGACGTCACGATGAAATTAGTCAAAATGGATTTAGGGATGGCCAAAATGGATATTTCCGCTGAAATCTGAAAACCGAACATTTTCGCGATTACAGTACTTCCTTTACTTCGTACAAAGAAGTAAAAATAAATATATCGTCATGACTTTTAGTCATTACTAGGTGTGGCATTCTGGATTAAATCACGGTCCACAAATATGTTAGTAGAGGGGAGCCACAGGGGTTATTTTAATGTGGTGAAAATTGTTTGTCAGCTGTGGGAATCGAACCTGGATTCTCTAATAAAAATATGTAATATGGAAAAAAATTTGTAATTCTTGAAAACTGTTAAATTTTACATCGAAAGGTTGGAAAATTGAATATCAGTTAATAGAATAACATTTATTCAATCAACAATGACGTTTGCACATAGGGGCCGTCCTTAAATTATGTAACGCAAACATGAACCCCCACCCTAAATATTTAATAACGCAGTACTTGACCCTGTCCCTATTTTTTTGTCAATATTACAATTTTGAATGTTTGAAAACAAACGACTGCCTGCAAATATTAATTATCACCTCGAAAAGTTTGAAAACTATATTAATCATATAATTGCCTGTACTGAATACATAAATAAATGATCAAAAGAATACATTAACAATTTATAAAATATAATTATTACTTAATATTCATGTTTCATCAAGACAATGTTATATAATCTTTCCAAAGTGCCTTTACCCAAATGCTAAACGCAAATTTATTTTAAATTTTTTATTAGGTCAGTTGTATTGAGCCGCCCTACGAATTTGAGAACCCGAGTGTTCAGTCTTGAAATAGGGGGTATGTCTCCCCCACCCCAAAAATAGTTTACCTTATGTTACTAGTAGCGAAAAGCTACACAGTCCACTTCAACTCACCCGAGCAACATCACATTGTACCTATATTGTCAGATATAAATATACATTTTAATACTCTGATCGTCGCATTTTATTAAATACAGCGTACCTAATTCTCAACACCGAGTTTGATCCCATAGCCGATAAATAATTTTCAATAAATTAAATTTACCCCTTTGGATCCCTCTCCACTAACGTCTTTTGACACAGTGATATAACCCTCCTCTTACCCCCTCGTACCGCAGCTTAACGCAACTCTGGACCCCTCTCCTTGAAGAGTTACGTATTTTAAGGACAACTCCATATTTAAATTTATTGACAACAAAGTGAAATAAATGTGATTACGAAAAAAATAAATACTGCGAAATCTTGATTTAGAAACAGGCACCAACAATTCGCCGAAATTTTAGTCATTAATTACAATTTTCACCAATTTAAATCTACCGCTGTGGCTCCTTCTCCACACCACATCTTTGGAGGCCGTGATTTGACGGTTCGTAACCGCACTTCACGCGAAAAAATATATCACTTCCCGAGATCTGTTCCAGTAGAGTGCCACACTCAGTAATGGGTAAAAAAGCGTAATGATATATTTATTTATTTTATTTAAATTACCACAATTTAACGAATAAACAAATGTAGATACATTTGAAAGTAACTAAAAACATGTATACCAAATATTATAAAATCGAATCCCGTAGGATTGGAAATCGAACCTCAGTTAACAGTATAGCCCCTAGCCTGAAACATGTACACAGTCAACAATCAGGTTCATACATTTACATAAAAACAACAATAAACTGTTTAAATTGTACATAATCATTTTTTTTAAGTTTATACTTTTATAAATGGACACACAGAGAAAATATATCATAAATGTATTCTGGTTAATGAGATATTTCCACTTATAATATCTCTAGAGCATTGAATCTTTACGGAAATGTTTTTAAATACAGTTTACGTTGTTGGAATGCATGATAAAAAATTTCACGTATATGAATTAATGCTCGAGAGCAGATTTGGTAAGAGAATTGTAACGGCACTAACATGAAAAGTAATAGTGAGGAAATAGTTTAATTGCAAAAGGAGAACGAAAATTGGAGCACGAGTGAGAGCGAGTGTTTCAATAGTACGAGTTTTTCAATGGCCCTTTCCCACGTGTATTACATACTATTTATTTCATAATTAAACGTGAAAGTTACATTTTTACGTTGGCGATACAAGACATTTCACAAAGGAGTTGTGCAAATGCACATCACATTTCCTTGGCCACAATGTCAAATGAGATTTCCCTCACTCAATTTAGTTGTGATAGTCACTAGTGCGGAAAGTTAATTAGTTTCATTACTAGTGAAAGAAACGGTTACTACCACAACTAGATTGAGTAAGGGAAATGTCATTTTCACAAGTAATGTTGAAAAATAGAAATTTTTGTATTAAGTGCGCAAAATTAGTGTTTTTTTTGTTGCAAGTAAGAATGTTACTTTTATTCGAGACCGCAGGTCGAGACAATAAAAGTCATTCGAACGCGCCGAAAAACAAGAATTTTGCGCACGAAATACAAACAACATAGGTTTTTTGAAAACTATTAAATTTCGTGTTTTTTTGTTTTTTGATTCGATGTGTATTTCTCGAGATATTTCACAGTCCTAGATCTTTTTGAACATTCTGTATATATAAATCCATTTTATGAATCAACATGTACGGATATTAAAAAGGTAAATGTCTTTATAAACCGATGATAGTACGAGATGAGTTAAAAAATAGAGAAAAGACCATAGATTTAATGGTGATGTCGAAGATATAATATTATATTTTTCAATATCCGACAGAAATAAGATCAATTACATGAAGCACTCCAATCCGTAAACATATTAAACCTTAGTACAAACAGTAATTCCATCAATAAACAACAAAACCAAAAATACTTTATAACACAATTACCAATTACATTTCCACAAAACAAGCTCACATCATCCTATTCCAGAGCCAACTCAGCAAACAACTGAAATAAATCATCTCTGACCAAAACAAAACAAAATCAACGCCAGTGGCTGGCATCGAATCCATTTCAATTCTTCGCAGGTATTTGCCGATCATTTCCTTCTTTTGTTGAATGTGGCGGCGGTGGTGGTGGCGGAGGCGAGCGGGCAGCGGGGAAAACGCGATGGACGTCACGAGACACGAAACGAATTACACTTGTGTGAGTAGTTATTATCGCACCGATCATTTTACGTTCAATCTTTTAGTGAGAAAAAAGAATCGCAGACGTCACGAATGAAAAACAATCGATCGTCTGAATGTGTTGAGTGCTAACGCATTGGAATGAAATGAACATTTATAGTTTTATATATACAGGGTGTTTCACAACTTAGAGCAAAAAATTAAAGGGTATATTCTGTACGACGTGCTGATCATGAAACAAAAAGAATTTTTTTTTATAAAGGTAAAATGATTGACAAACACGTGAAACAAATAACAAATAAATATTTGTATTGTGGTCATTAATTTTACCTTGTTACAATTTGTTTAATTTTGCATAGCTACCTAGAATAATTGAATAAAAATAATTTCTGATATTTCTCAATTACCTTATTTATCTCGATTTTTTTCATATACATTTATGACAAGTAATACATCATTGAAAAGAGAAAAAAATGGCGGTTTTTATTTTAATAAAATAATTCTAGGTCTCTATTTGAAAAATAAAAGTTGATAGTTGTATCACGTAAACCTGACTTTATAAAAAATTTCTATATTTGTCATAAAATAGTACATTTAATATACTAAAACTTTCATATGAAGAAAATTTTCCTATTTCTTATAATAAAAGAATTAAGGGGGGGGGGGGGGTTCGTCTTCGCAGAATCATCCTGTATATCTGTGTGATTTGCAAACGAGATTCTTAGTTTTCAATCGACTTTTAGATGCGAAATAGAAAAATCTTCATCTACAAGGGACCTTGCAGATTTGTTAATTAAAAAGAATCATTTTGTGTCATCAAGTTGTCCTGAACTTTGAACTGCTTTAATGTCATTTTTAACCATTTTTATACCATACTGATGAGCTCTAATAAGAGCGAAACGCGTCTATGGTTACTAACTGTGCTGGCCAGCCTCTGACGATGCCCTCATAAGGTGACTTGGAGGCTGAATTTTGTGAAACATAGCCAAGTGTTTACTTTATATTTTATTTTTTAATGTCATTTTTAACTATTCTATTCATTTTTCCATTTTTAATTATGTTACCAGCAGCTGAATATTTGACGATGGCACCGAAATATTTTATATGTGACTGTACTTCTAGGAACAGATAGTCGAGAGCAACTGTCACTGTAAGGGAGTGTTGGAACGCGTTCAACTTTTTCTTTTTGAATTAACGTTTTGGCGTCCGACTACCCCCTGTGAAAGTTAGTCTACCAATCACATTGTTTTATTTGTTTGTCACGAGGTAAAGAATGGTTTTCGTGACATCTTTCTCACAAGCTTTTGGGCTCTCTTTGAGTACACGGGTTTGAAATTAGTTTAAAGATCTTTAGATTGTCGTACTTTCAAGTGTTATACTTGAAGCAGTTAATTTTCAAGTAAATAAATATCCTTTGATGATGACGTAATACAGTGGTTTCCAAACTTTTTCTCTCAGCGGCCCCTTTTTTCCGTCAAAAATTGTCGCGCCCCCCTCATTTTTTATAATATATATAGAATAGAATACAAAAAATGAGTACTATAAACAAATATTGTTATATAAGATATTTGTTATAACAAATCTTTTTCTTAACCTAAAATTATGTTTATTACAACATAATAATAGAACAGAATAATGTAATAACATTTATAAACTTAAAATTGAAATAAGATTGGAAATTATATTTAATTTAAATTAGGTATATTTAATACAATATAATCATAATTTTTGAATGTGCTGAATGGGCGCTTGTTTTTCAGTTTCTAGAACCGGGGAGTCAATGAAGATATCGCCACTCGCAATTATTTTTCAACGAATAATCGAGTTCAATATTTTGTTTTTAAAACAGCTACAGCGGAAAAGCCTGTTTCACACAAATAAGATGTTACGAAACGTAATAAAATTTCTAAGGCTTTGTTTGTTAAACTAGGGATATTTTACTGCGAGCGCGAGTTAGAAACACGTGTGTCCTATGATGTAATTGAAGAATGTGTTCATAAGCCTCAATTATATTTTTATACAGCGCGCCCCCCTCGGAACAATCTCGCGCCCCCTAAGGGGGCGCGCCCCACAGTTTGGAAACCGCTGACCTAATAACTTGACTCAGAGGCTGAAAAAAAATTGTGAAACTTTGACAAGTGTTTATTTAAATTTTTTATTAAATAATAATCGATATTGTAATTTTCTTCTTTTATTATTACATTTTATAATTATATTTTATTAATTGTTATTGTTGCGCGTGAGAATGTTACTTTTAGTGGAGACCGCAGGTCGAAACAATAAAAGTCATTCGAACACGCCAAAAAAACATAATTTTGGCCACGAAACATTTTTTCTATAACTGTAAATAAAGAATAATACAATAATTATTGATTTATTTAAGTAAATTGAAGGAAAACAATCAACAGTAATATTAATTTGATACTATTGATGTGTTGTAACCAATAAAACCTGACAACAAATAATTTGGAAGCGTGCGCGAGATACTCATTTTGCGCACTAGAGTGCAAAATAATGCGCAAAATACGCGTTGTCATGGAAATGTAAATGATAAAAAAAACACGTACTTTGCGTATTGATATTAGTAAACATTTTTTGACAGTTATAGAATTTTTTTTTTTATTTTTTTCTTATAATAAAGTTAGCATAGTATTGATATTAGTGAAAAAAATAAAAAAATTTGAGGGTTGTAGAAAAACATATTTTTGTACTAAATAATTGTTATTTAACACTTTCTCTAATACTAATTTGTGTATTAAGAGCTCGTGATACACATATTTTTTTCTACGAATGCATCTAAAAATGATAAAAAACATATACATACTGAAACTAAATTCATTCTGTCAACTGTCAATATTACAAGTTTCTATTGAAATAAACGCGTATTTAATATATTTTTCGCGTGTTGCCGTTGGAGACGCGCGACAAAGATATTTTTCGCTTGGCATGAAACTATCTACTCATCCTGTAATTTTTTGACTTTTTACGTAAATAACTATTTTCGATTGTTCCACAGAAAAGTCAATTTTACGATGACAAATGAGAGCGCAATTTGAAACTTTTCATAGCAATCTTAGAAAGTATTTTCAAGAATGTTTGTATCTATTAAAAAATTAAAGATTTTTATTTAGACGAGCTTCATTTTCTAAGAGCTAAGGGCTCAACATTACGCATCTTAAAGACGAGCTTTAAATACTTCCATTATAAACTATAAGCTGAGTTCGAGAAATTGGCGAGTGACGCCTGATATCTATATTCCTAATTCTGAAAAATCCTCATAATTATCCGACAAAATCTTAGAACATTGAATAACTCATTATTGAATGTATAACGTTTCTATATATTATGAGCAGACAGCTGATTAATGTACTTTTAATACAAGCATGAAAGAAACAGTTGCGTGCAAATCGTTGTAAAATTCAGAACAAAACGCAAGTTGATTCGATGAGGCCTATCCGCACATTATTAATAGAATAAACAAGCACGTACAGAATTTCCATTTGACAGGGCATAAATTTCCCTGTGCGGCCGCGATTATATTATAAATTAACGGCGCTTGGCGCTTCCTTTCAGTCTTGAGTTGTGCACCGAGTTGGGGCCGCGAGCTGCTGCTGCTGCTGCTGCTGCTGCTTATCCGTGATTTATTGCCACCTTCCTTCACGCATCACGAGCCGATCTCAGAATTGTACGCTGCATGAGAAGAAACCGAAATGAGGCATTGTTCACTTGATATAAACGTGAATTCTGCTTGTGTTATTATTGCGGTTTGCGGTTGTGGTTTGTGAATCATATAGATTTAAATTATTGCACTTACTTATAACGCGGTTACAGACAAATTGATGAAGACTATCTGAGATATTGAAGTTACACAGATTTACAATCGCAGAAGATAATACAATTTAAATATAAGTAAAAAATATTAAATAAACACTTGGCTAAGTCTCACAAAATTCAGCCTTCAAGTCACCTTATGAGGGCATCGTCAGAGGCTAGCCAGCACAGTTTGTAACCATAGCCGCGTTTCGCTCTTATTAGAGTTCATCAGTATGGTATAACCTACTTCTTCACCTAGAACAAAGTTCACGTGAAGAAGCTGGTGACGAAGAACTGTGCCAGCAGAGAATAAGATCTCTAACAAACGGTAAGATGACATGAGAAGTTCTGTCGAACCAGTAATGTCATCTAACGAAAAAAGGAAAAACTACGCAATAGTAATTTAAATAACAACAAAGACAAAATTAATTGTCATTCATACACTTGGTGAAACTAAGTTTAATAAAAAATATTAAATAAACACTTGGCAAAGTCTCACAAAATTCAGCCTCCAAGTCACCTTATGAGGGCATCGTCAGAGGCTGGCCAGCACAGTTAGTAACCATAGACGCGTTTCGCTCTTATTAGAGCTCATCAGTATGGTATAACTCACTTCTTCACCTAGAACAAAGTTCACGTGAAGAAGCTGGTGACGAAAAATTGTGCCAGCAGAGAATAAGATCTCTAACAAACGGTAAGATGACATGAGAAGTTCTGTCGAACCAGTAATGCCATCTACCGAAAAAAGAAAAAGCTACAAAATAGCAATTTAAATAACAAGAAAGACAAAATTAATTGTCATCCATACACTTGGTGAAACTAAGTTTAATAAAAATATTAAATAAACACTTGGCAAAGTCTCACAAAATTCAGCCTCCAAGTCACCTTATGAGGGCATCGTCAGAGGCTGGCCAGCACAGTTAGTAACCATAGACGCGTTTCGCTCTTATTAGAGCTCATCAGTATTGTATAACTCACTTCTTCACCTAGAACAAAGTTCACGTGAAGAAGCTGGTGACGAAGAACTGTGCCAGCAGAGAATAAGATCTCTAACAAACGGTAAGATGACATGAGAAGTTCTGTCGAACCAGTAATGCCATCTACCAAAAAAGAAAAAGCTACGCAATAGCAATTTAAATAACAACAAAGAAAAAATTAATTGTCATCCATACACTTGGTGAAACTAAGTTTAATAAAAAATATTAAATAAACACTTGGCAGTCTCACAAAATTCAGCCTCCAAGTCGCCTTATGAGGGCATCGTCAGAGGCTGGCCAGCACAATTAGTAACCATAGACGCGTTTCGCTCTTATTAGAGCTCATCAGTATGGTATAACTCACTTCTTCACTTAGAACAAAGTTCACGTGACTCAGTGGTATCGAGTCGACCTGTGGATCTTAAAAACCTTGGTTCGATCCCCACAACCGACAAACAATTTTAAATAAATAAATATATCATCACGCCTTTTACCCATTACTAAGCGTTGCACTCTGACGTATCAGATTTCGGTAAGGGTTATATATTTCTTCGCGTGAAGTGCGGTTACCAACCGACAAATCACGGCCCCCAAAAATGTTAGGGGAGAGGGAGCCACATGGCAAACATTTACACCAAATTATATCTACCCCTGTGGCTCCCCCTCCACTAACATCTTTGACGGCTGGTAACCGCACTTCACGCGAATAAATATAACACTTACCGAGATCTGCTTCAGCAGAGTGCCACCCCAATAATGGGTAAAAGGCGTGATGATATATCTATATATAAAAATCAGAAAATATGCTTAACATGTTGTTAGCCAACAGCATTGTTAACATCGCTTTATGCAACCGGGCTGTGTCATTTATTCGGAGTCAAAAAAATGTATAATTCCGTTGCCCCCGCTACTGCTCCGAACAACTATTCTAAAAGATTATGTATTAAAGTCGATTCCATAAAGCTAAAAAGGAAGTTTACGAGAACGAGCAGCGTTTTAAACTAACAAATATACAACCAGACAGAAAACACGGCGTGCACAGATACACATTCCGGTATATATGTCTGCGCCACTTCCAGCTTCCCACTGCGTTCCATTTCACATGACTTTATTATTCGGAAAGGCGTGTGTCGCGCTGTTTTGTTGTGTTCTGCATTCGTTGTTGACCCGAGCACCAAATAAAAAATGAAACAAAATGGCCACGATTGTAATACTCATACATACTACATGCAACGAAAAAAGAAAAATGAACTGTGGTAAATTAATACACGAGGTCGTAGATATTTTTGTGTGGTAACTAATTATTATGTATATCTTTGGATTTACATACAAATTACACATTTTGGTTGTTTAATGGTGATACAAAAATCTGATGTGGACACCACATGACTTCCTTGTACGCGTATTAAACTATAAATATTTTTTAATTGCACATATTTGACATTAAATCTTTTATTTTTTGTTCTAATCCATAGCAAACTTATTTATAATATTTAAATTTAGATATCTTGTTTATGCAAATAGCTAATTTAACAATTCTTAATGTGATAGATACAGAATTTAATTCTCTAAAACTTTTATTTGCAGCATTCATTCCTAAAATTAAAATAATACCATTTTTCTCAAGGAAAACTGTTAGCAGCTTCATGTAATGTGCCACTTCCGGTTAGTCTATTTTAACCAAAATCTAGTATGTTATTTCCATTGATATAGTAGTCTTATATACCAAATTTGGAAAGTTTTAAATTATATTTGAATATAGTTTTTCATGAAAATCTATTATAGGCTTCAAGTAACGTACCACTTCCGGTAGTTGTATAATGACCAAAAAGGGAAGTGCACAACTAGATGTTATAGCAGTCCTATATACAGCGTGTCCCATTTTACATTATCTTCTTGAATATCTCGAAATGAAAGCATTTTACCGAAAAGTATGCCGAATCATAATCGTCATGGTTTTGAGGTGGACATCGGATTTTGACAAAATGGCCCCCTTAGCCCCCCAAGGGAGACCAGGAAGAGGGTCAACTTAAAAATTTTAAATGGGAACCCCTATTTTTTATTGCAGATTCTGAAAGAGCGTTAAAAAATATGTAGGTTTTATCCGGATACTTTTTTTTAATTTCCAACAGGTGGCGCTGTAATCGTGAAAGTACGATTTTCGTGCAAAATATTCGTGAATTAATATTGTGTCAATAACTTTATAAATAATAACATTTGGTGTTTCAATCATTACCTAAATTTCTGAAAATATCAATCCCTAACACTGGGGGGGACGAAAACAGGACATTAAATAAACTAATGTTAAGTTTACTGATTGGTGATTAATTTAATTGTAAATTAAGTGTTTTAATAGGGTTATTTCGTGTTGGAAATTCAAAAAAAGTATTCGGATAAAACCTACATACTTTTTAACGCTCTTTCAGAATCTGCAATAAAAAATAGGGGTTCCCATTTAAAATTTGTAAGTTGAACCCCTCCCGGCCCCCCTTGGGGGGCTAAGGGGGCCATTTTGTCAAAATCCGATGTCCCCCTCAAAACCATGACGATTATGATTCGGCATACTTTTCGGTAAAATGCTTTCATTTCGAGATATTCAAGAAGATAATGGAAAATGGGACAGCCTGTATAAAGTTTCAATTTTCTACGGCTTACCGTTTTTGAGTTATGCGAGATACATACGTACGTACAGACGGCATGACAAAATTAGTCAAAATGGATTCAGGGAGGGCCAAAATACCTATTTCCGTTGAAATCTGAGAACCGAAAATTTTCGCGATTACAATACTTCCTTTAGTTCGTACAAGGAAGTAAAAATGGGCGTACCTATGAGATCTGATAAAACATATTCGTATTTATAATGATAGTGTTTATTTTAATACAATATACAAGCTGTAAAATAAGTAAGGAAAATTGATATTATCTTTTGATATAATCATTTAATCTACATAATTAAAAACTTGTTTCGAGGATTTATGATTGTGGATATTTTGACAAAGAACTAAGAAGTAGCCGTCACAATGTCAATGCATAAAAAGGAGATACTACATACTGCAATAACTAATTAGGAGTCTCACTGCTAGACACGACACTAAAAGTATATGAACGAATACTAGAAAAGAGATGAAGAGAAGTTATAGAAGCAACATTAGAAGAAGCACAGAGCGGATTCAGAACAAGATTATACAGGCTGTTTCAGGACTAGTGTAACAAACTTTAACAGCTTATTCCTGAGGTCATTTTGAGCCAAACATGTCATATGAACATAGGTCCTATTCCTTCTAGTTACCAAAATACAAGAGGTAGAAGTTCTATAAATAACACGAATTTTTTTTTTTCATCTTTTTTGTAATCAAGATACTTTTGGAAAACAAGAGTTTTATTGAAAAGTTATACCTTATTTGTCTTAATTAATTTTTTTATTAATAATAACATGCATACGAGTTCAAGGCGCTCATTTTGAACACTTGCTGTATTTTTTTTTAAATTTGTTATTTTATTTCATATTGTGTTAACCTATTCCATGTTTGGTTATGTTGTTCTGTGTCTATTTAATTGTGTCATTTTATGTTTTGTTCTCCAAATCGTATTCGTTAATATTAATAAATAAAATTAATTAAGACAAATAAGATATAACTTTTCCAGAAAACTCTTGTTTTCCGAAAGTATCTTAAAAATTTCGTGTTATTTATAGAACTTCAACCTCTTGTATTTTGGTAACTAAAAAGAGTAGGACATATGTTTATATGACATTTTTGGCTCAAAATGACCTCAGGAATAAGCTGTTAAAGTTTGTTACACTAGTCCTGAAACACCCTGTATATTTACAGTTAAACAAATATTTTATAGACCTAGAGAAGGTGTTACACAGAAAACAACAATAAATCTAAATAAAAAGCTTATAAACGCAATTAAAAAATAAACTACGTCATTAGCAAAAATAAAATATCTGATGTTTTTCAAACTAGAGGCGAACTAAAGGGTGAATTAATGAGCCCAGTGCTTTTTACAGAATTTATGGACGAAAACATTAAAGAATATTGGGTAGGTGACTCAGTGGTATCGAGTCGGCCTGTGGATCTTGAGAACCATGGTTTGATCCTCACAGTCGACAATCTCATTTCACCAAATTAAATCTACCCCTACACTAATTTTAATCATAATTTTTGTTTATTTTATAACAAAAAAGTATGCAAAATTGCATTTATTCAACATGATTGTTCTCAATATTTTTCAAATAAAATATTATTTTTCTACGATTGCTATGAAAAGTTGGCAATTACGCTCTTACTTATCATCGTAAAATTGACGTTTTCTGTGGAACAATCGGAAAATATCTTTTCTTGCGCGTCTCCAATGGCAACGCGCGAAAAAGACGTTATTTTAATAGTTACCAGAGATACAAACAAAATAGAAACTTGTCATATTGATAGTTGACAGAACGAATTTATTTTCAGTGCGTATACGTTTTTTAATAATTTTAAGATGCAATCGTAGAAAAAATTATGTGTGTATTGCGAGCGTAAAGTGTCTTTGTTCCTCTTACACTATTGCAGCTCTCGCCTTCAAGTAACAAAAAAGCACTTTACGCTCTTAATACACAAATAACTATTTTTTGTACGTTCGTATAGAGAAAAAAATTACTCTTTAAATGGAATCAAAAAAGTCATAGTATGTCATTTTTAAAATGTTGATTTTGCAAAAATATCCGCCATTATATACCTTCGACACTTTTTAAAATTATTTACATTAAATGGTCATGATCAATAACAAAGCAATAAACATAATGATTATAAACTATAAACATTTAATTACCTAATACAATACTCATAATTTCTCTTCTCAATAAAAGCAACAATCACAACTAATTATTATAAATAACATTGAACTTATTTTGTTTTGTTATTGATCATAGCCTACTGTTTTGCGTCATGTTAAATAAAATTTATCGAAACTTTAAATTGAATTTTCTCAATATTTTTGTTATGTAAGGATATAAAATGATTACATGGTTGAATTCAGAAACAATACTCTATCGAATAGGCTTACAAAATATGTATAATCCCATTTGAAAAAATATAACTTTGTGAGGTAACTTTAAAACCACTGGTTTAAAAAATTATGTTATTCTTTAAGCAGATGTCCCCTTTGGTCTTCTATAACTTTGCTTTATAATATTTTTTGTAACTATAATAATAAAGAAAATATAGGCGGTGGTTGGTTTCGCTGTTACATCCTGTATAATACACTGCTCAAAATTGTACAGGGATATTTTAAAAATTAAATGTAAAATTAACACTGTAAATTAGTTTCATATATTTATTTTTCTAAGAAATATTTGAATATAATTTATATTAATTTTTATATTTGATGCTTCTTAAATACATACGAGTATTTATAACATAATTTATAGTTTTAATTTTACATTCAGTTTTTAAAATATTCCTGTACAATTTTGAGTAGTGTATATTATGTATTAAGTTTTTATTCTTACCCTACGAATATGACGTGTAAAAACGTTGCATCCATTATCAACGAAATTAAGAAAATTCTACAGAAATAGTTCGCGACACCACTCTAGGTAGTAGGTATTTTCAATCATTTCCATTATACAACCCACTACAAAAATATGCTTCCAAAAGAAATTTGTCATGTTCTTTTGTGGCTCTAATAATTACAATAAATAAGTTTTAAAAATTACTTTATAAATCAGTTCTGTAGTTACTTTGTAGTACAAACAACAAGAGGTTAATAAAATCTGTATCAATATCAATAATAGAAAAAATACGACAACGCTACCGATTTGCCCAAATGTCATTAATTATTTAAATATTACCTGCGTTCCCAGCGCAACGAATACTAATTTAATTCCGTGGTAGATAGTTTTGGTAATAATGCGAACTTTTTCAAGTCACGTGCCAGTCAATCATTTTGGATCACTCTGTTGATACGAGTATATCCAAAAAGTGTAAATCTTTACTAAAATTTGTACATAAACAAACATTTTTTAAGCGGAAGAGAGACGTCATAGGTCGTGGATAAAACTGTACAAAATGAAAACTTACTGATAGAATTATAATAGTTATTTACGTATCCAGTTATGAAAAGGTTGATATTGTTCGACGAACATTTGACAAAATGAGCGAAGCTATTTTTGCAAATTATGTGAGTCAAACAATATTATGTTTTCATAACGTATTACGTACAACATTTTATCTAATTCAGCTAAAATAATTTTTTAAATACATCAAATACTAGGTTTATGACAGCTCAGTATATTTCAAAATCAATCAATTAATTTACCAAAGCATTGCTGTGAAAATAAATGAATAATATGTTTAAATTTAAAGCTTATGACATCATTGAAAATGAGTTCTGAATCCGAGACAGACCTTCCTTCTGATATCGAAGAATTTGCTAATTTGCCCGTCAACTGTTTAATACCAGAAAAATTTTAATAAATCGTTTTTTTCCGTTATTTGCAAACATTTTTGAGAAAGGTCAAACTGTCAACATTTATAACGTAACTAGTTATTTAAAGAATTCTTTACATAACTCTTGAATGACAGTTAAAAAAAATACATTTCATAACGTTAAAAATTGATGAAAGACAGCACTTTTTATAACGGAATTCGGTAAATATATTTGTAATTAAGTGAAAACAAAAATTTTAATAAGGAAAGTAGGTACACATTCATGATATTTACATTTATTTAAAATTAAAACATAATTAAACATAATAGCTGGTAAAACTCTGTTTTTGGGTGTTCTAAGAGCACGGTTTTAACATGTTAGAGATAACTAAAACACCCAAATACACTGCTCTTAAAACAGGCAAAAACAGAGCTTGTGCTACCAGTCAATGTTTTTAAAGAAATTTTAATTAATTTAAAAGAATTGAAGTTCATTTTGTTTCCAAACGTTGGTACCTACTGGCTTTGAAATCATTTACATTTGTATCCTACTCTCACTCCATTTTGTTTCGCGTTATCGTTTGTCAATTTTGTTGTGATTTGTGTGTGATATATTTGATAAATAATGCCTAAAGCATTTCAAATGTTAGGATATTTATTATACATTTATGCAACACTCATTGGATTTAATTTATTGTATATCCTATAAACGCAGCCATCTTTGACGTCATTATTCTAGTTACAAATATTGATGACGTCTCTCTTTTTTGTATACATATTCTCAAAATTGGTAAAGTAGAATTCTGCCTTCAACATATTTCAAACTTCTACATATGCAACGTACTTCTATTTTCCAATCTCAAATTAAAATAAGTTGAAAAATTTAATATGATTTTCTACGTCAAATGCGGCACATTTTTCATCGCATTTCCAAATATAACATTGCTCCACATTTTCCCAAAGGAACGTAGTAATAAAACGAAAAGTTTGCTTAAAAATAAATTAATATTTCTTTCAAGATTTCACGTGAAATATTTCATAAACGGAAGGCGCATAATTTTCTTATTTATTATTAAAAGTTGATTCAACATAAAAGTCATTTAATACGAAACTTAAATTACTTTCGCGACAAATTTAATTTCGCTGAGTTTTCAGTGAATTCACAAGAGGCCTATAAAGAATAAATATCTTAATTTAGTTTCTATTTCACTTTATATTCAAATACGTTCTTATTACCAAAACACTTGTCAAAAATACCCTACTTTTCACATTGAACTTTTGACATTAAAAGAAAAATCGATTTTATACAGTTAGAAAATGGGGTAGGTGACTCAGTGGTATTTAGTCGGCCTGTGGATCTTGAGAACCCTGGTTCGATCCCCACAGCCGACATACAATTTTCACCAAATTAAATATACCCCTGTGGCTAACCCTGCATTAACATCTTTGGAGGCCGTGATTTGACGGCTGGTAACCGCACTTTACGCGAAGAAATATATCACTTACCGAAATCTGCTATGCCAGAAAGCCACATCTAGTAATGGGTAAAGGGCGTGATAATATATTTATTTATATTTACATAATAAAAATAATTCTGGATTAAGAACCCAATTTCGATTCCCACAGGCGACAATTGGTTTTTTATTTCTACTAACATCTTTTAACCATTAAACATTGAAAGAACTGTTACACAATTTTAATTAAATTAATTTTAATATTTACTAATTATTACTTTAAGTAATATGCAATTATTTTTGCGAATTTCATAAAAATTCTTTTTGCGCTGTATTCAGTACATTAATATACCCTTTATGAGGTGTGTTACTCAGAGACCTCGGGTTCGAGTCCAACAGGCGACAAACAATTTTAAATGAAATAAAATAAATATATCATCACGCCTTTTACCCATCACTGGGTGTGGCACTCGGTAAGTGATATATTTTTTCGCGTGAATTGCGGTTACCAGCCGTCAAATCACGGCCTCCAAAGATATTAGTGGAGGAGGAGCCACAGGGGTAGATTTTTTAAATTGGTGAAAATTGTTTGTCGGCTGTGGGGATCGAACCAGAGTTCTCAAGATCCACAGGCCGACTCGATACCACTGAGCCACCTACCCCAATTTTCAGCACATTAAAACTACCCCTGTGGCACTCCCTCCACCAACGTCTTTAGGGGCCGTTATTTAACGGCTAGTAACTGCACTTCACACGAAGAATTATATTACTTACCGAGATGTGCTACAGCAGGGCGCCACATCCAGTAATGGTTAAAAGGCGTATTTATTTATTTATTTTATACGTAATGTTAAAAGTAGGCGTTTATTTTCAGTAGATAAAGAAACACTTGAACATCGAGTGTAGATAAAATACTATTTTATCTACTCTTTTTAATAATAATAAAGCGTACAATTTTGAATTATTTACATTATTGGTAATTTATCTGTACACATATTGATAGTGCAATTTTCAATGTGGTTAATATTTAGACTACCCAGAGCCATAGATTTTGAAAAAAGAACTGCCTATATTTTCATCATTTCCTTGCACACAATCAACATATTTTTCGAGACAGTCATTTTTGTAGCTTCAGATTGTTCGACATACGACAATACAATAAACTACTGATCTGTAATAAATTATATACCGGGAGTTTTTATTAGTAAACATAGGGATATATCATTACCATAGTTACAATTAAAAAGTTTGACAGCAATACATTAGAGCGTTTATTTTAAAAGAAAACATAGGGAAAATAACATTGCTGTCATCTATAGTTGTCAAAGTAATAAGACTGTCCCCTTTCAAAATCAGGCCGGGTTAATAGGGGATCAAATAGTGGGGCCTTGTTAATAAATGGATATTTAAATGGGGAAAATTATTTATAGTTGTTACAAGGGAGACTAATCCCGGCAATAAATAATTTAAATATTGAGGAAGTGTTGTTCCAACAGGATTATACTCAAAATGTACGAAATTATCTGCACCGGATATTCCCCCAACGATGGACAGGACGAGGTGGAGAAGTGGAGTGACCTGCAAGGTTACTAGATCTTGCGCCAAACGATTTCTTTCTTTGGGGCAATTAAAAAATAAAATTTATAATGGTGATTGAATGAGCGTAGAACAATTAATGGGGGTAATTTTGAACAGTTACTAAATTAAAATTCCTATTTAAACTAATGTAATTTAAAGTAATTAAAATTCATTTAATTTGTTTAAGCTTAAAATGTTTCTTTTATTATATAGACTTCAATGCATTGCTGAAAATGTTATTTTCCCTATGTTTACTTTTAAAATAAACGCTCTAATGTATTGCTGTTAAACTTTTTAACTGTAACTATTGTGATGACATGTTTACTGATAAGAAAAACTCCCGGTATGTAATTATGTACTATATACAATATGCCTGCCTGGAAACATAAATTTTCTCATACACTAATAGTGGTTTCTTTAACTTCGAATAATAAGACCAAATACATGATGATTTTGAACGTTTTGATCTATCACTAAAATATGCAATTAATGTGTTATAATTTGTACCAATCTCAATATTATTCTCTTTTTTCCACTTGACGAATAATTCATATTATTTTTCATACGCTTCTCTAGATTTACCCATTTCTTGTTTCACTGTAGCTTCAACATCCATTTTTAGCACAAGCAAACTTTTCAGTATTGTCAGAAGTAAACAAAATAACAAAACAACAGTCATTGCTGACATGATCACAATTACTATGATATTTTAAAACATCCGTACAGCTTGACATTTATATATAGAAATTAATTATTATTTAACAGCTGGTACAAAATAAAATAATATATTATACACGACGATAAATTGTCTTAATCGACTCGTGAATGAAGCTAACATCTTTTACTTGTCGATAAAAAATCTCTTAATGTTCAACTGCATCATATTACCTTGTTTTACGACACTGTTTACTGTCCATAATCGGGTACTTTATTGGACTAGTACGATAAAATGCAAAATTGGACTGCTGTCAATGTCACATTAAAACAAAATTCAAAAGAAATATTTAAACACCATTTTCTGTATGTATTATATGTGTCTTCATACAATTGTTAGATATTCTCTTGTATTACATGCAAGATCTTTAATTTCTTTTGGAACGTCTTCAATGTCTTCATCCACCTCAACACTTTTTTCACTTTGACAATTTCATAAATAAAGCAACAAATGCATAACATCGAAGCACACTTTGAGATGCAATTAAATGTTTTAAATATATGTATTGACATAATCATATTTTAAGGCAAAATATTCTGCATGCAGTCGAACATAAAACGTTGTATGAAACTCGTACATAATCGGACTTTATAGACTCGCCTTATTTATTAGCCTCGCTCGCTCTGCCATAAAATTCGGCTCGTCCAATAAAGACCTTAATTATGTACTTGTTACATAAACTCTTATTATCGTCGTGTATAATAAATAACTATTATTTATTTTTTTTGCTATAATCTTGAAACACCCTGTATTATACTTTGTCCTTCCAATAAGATTACTTCGTATTAAATAAAAAAAAACTATATCCTATATGTAAAGAAAGTTAAATTTTATTATACAGCTATTTTATTTGGATTCAAATCGGGAGAAATCGGGAGGTTTCGGGTCCTCAGGCTAGTTTATTACGTTATAAATTCGTATTATATCTTGATATGTCTTACTCCGTAAAGCAACACAACCGATTATGGCCTTTTGCAGAGAAATGCGATACGATCGACGATTTCCTTTTTGAGAATGTGTTTTTCATGTTCGGAAATCTCTTGTATTTTATTGAAATGTCCTGCGGTTCTCAATGTTGGATTGAATAAATATTCCATGGAATGTTTCTGATTTTATTAGGTACGTACAGAAAAATGTAAAAAAATTGTTTTCGATGAAGTATAAAGTAGAATATGTTGATCTTGTTGTTGCTGTTGCATGTCGAGAATTCCAAGAGCATAGGCTATAGTGCAGAGTTCTTATTTATTTATTATTTATTTAAATATACACTACCCAACGGGAGGAGTCCCAATAACAGGGTAGGAACAAAAAAAACTAGAATTTATACAAAAAGGAGCAAATTACAAAAAACGTAATAAAAAATACAATATACAAATAACATAAGAAATAAGTTCTTCAATAGATATACTGCGAGGTGGTAATAGACGTCCCCAAAGATTTTTCAATACGTGCATTAGTTAATCTGATCTTAGATTCCACGATAAAATGAATATCTTATATACATATATACTGGATATTCGAAATAACATTACATTCTTGAATATCTCGAAAAGAATGCATTTTAACAACAAGTGTGCCGAATCAAAACCTTCATAGTTTTGGGAGGGACATCGGATTCTGTCAAGATGCCCACCCCACCCCTAGGGGGGTGGGGCTGGACAGGGGATCGACTTAAAAATCTTAAATGGGAACCCCTATTTGTATTGCAGATTCGGAAAGAGCTTAAAAAAAGTATGTTGGTTTGATTCGGAAACTTTTTTTGTACACCCAACAGGTGGCGCTGTAATCGTAAAAATATGACTTTGCTAGAAAAAATTAACTAATTAATATTGTGTCATTAACTTGATGAAAAATGACGTCTGTTGTTTCAATAATTACATAAAACCGTAGAAATGTTACTCCTTATTTATTGTAACAACTCTAAATAATTTTCCCCATTTAAATGTCCATTTATATAACAAGGTCCCACTATTTGATCCCCTATTAACTCGGCCTGATTTTGAAAGAGGACAGTTTTATTATTTTGACAACTATAGATGACAGCAATGTTATTTTTTCTATGTTTACTTTTAAAATAAACGCTCTAATGCATTGCTGTCAAACTTTTTAACTGTAACTATGGTAATGACATATCCCTATGTTTACTGATAAAAAAAAACTCCCAGTATATATATATATATATATATATATATATATATATATATATATATATATATATATATATATTATTGTATGTACTGATTAAATGCAAATAGAATATTTCCGAAATTCACAAAAATAATTACACATTACTTAAAACAAACAATTTTCGTGCCACTGAACTGATAGGTTACAGTAATGAATATTAATAAGTAAATATTGAAAGAACAAATGTAATTAAATTTAATGTTTACTAATGTTTATTCACTACTTTAATTTATCATCCCAGTGGCTCAAAAAGGGTTGCTTCAAGTAAGATGCAATTATTTTTGCAAATTTCGGAAAAATTCATGTTGCGTTGTTCATTCAATGAAATAATATATTCCTTTTTAATATTTTTGCAATAATTTTGAAACATCCTGTACTAAAATGTAATCTATTTCGCGCGGTATATAAAGACGTATGGTACTATTTATTTAGCATTATTTATTAAGGCCATCGTCCAATTCGGTTAAGTAAACTTTTCTACTTGTTGTAACTGCTTCGCTACACGTGAACTTCTATTTACTGTACAACTTTAAACTCATCATCATCTGTGGCGCTACAGCCCAAATCGGGTCTGGGCCTACCGGACACACCGAGCCGCAGTTTTTACACTGCCGTACTGCCGGTTTTCGTAGTCTTTAAACTAACTTAATTAATTTCCCTTCTACGTGAAGAAAAACAACTTTATATTTGAATAAATCATTTAATAGTAATTCATAAGAATTATTTTATCAAGACCTTTTAGTATAGTGGTCAACAACAGTTATTTACCGCAGGCCAATTTATAAATAACCTCTCACAGCTGCCTACACATACCGGATGGAACATCATACCATTGTACATAGGCGTTTAACATGAAAAAGCAGTTTTTCTGTACGCATTGCTCCCCAAATTATTTTAGCCAAAAATGCTTCAAATAAATGTTGTAGAGCATAAAATTCTGCATCTAAATCAATAAACAGAATTACATTTACATGCGGTGTAACGACAGAAATTAAATAAAAAATATTAAAAATTACGTTCAAAATATCAAATAACCATGGAAGTGAAACAAAAATAGATAAATACTTGACGTTTTTCTGTCTATTTGATATTTTACCCCCGACAAATTAATCATTCAATAAAATTCATACAAAAAACTCCATACCTATGATTTCAATTTAATAATAAATAAACAATTGTACATTTCAATGAAACGTTTATTTCTTATAGGGTTGGTCATGTACAAATTATAACCTATCTATTATAATTCAAATATCAAACAATAATTCTCTCAATAAAATAATCTCTACAATTTATTATTACAATAAATATTCAAATAAACCTCCATTTTCAGCAAAGCAATAACCAAGTCTATTGTAGAAGGAATGTCGTACATTAGCGAGCTGCCTATTTGTGATTAAAGCGCACTTATCCACGATAGCTTCTCTCAAAGAATTAATATTTGGGTGGCGATGCTTATAAATTTTACATTTAAGATGATCCCATAAATAAAATTGCTAGGTGTTAAATCAGGAGATCTGTCAAACGTCAAGCATCTATCTATTTTTGTTTCACTTCCATGGCTATTTGATATTTTGAACGTAATTTTTAATATTTTTTTATTTAATTTCTGTCGTTATAACGCATGTAAATGTAATTCTGTTTATTGATTTAGATGCAGAATTTTATGCTCTACAACATTTATTTGAAGCATTTTTGGCTAAAATAATTTGGGGAGCAATGCGCACAGAAAAACTGTTTTTTCATGTTAATCGCCTATGTACACAGGTATGATGTTCCACCCGGTATAGGCATTTAACAAATAAACTACTTTTTATACTTTGCATTCACAATAGGTTCATATTTATACCGAACACAATTTAGCAATGGAAGCTATTGTTAAATTGTTCGTCGTAAGTTTTTATTTTGTATAATTGGTACTACTGCGTAGCCATACGTTAAATATCAATACATTTTGACGTTTTTCCACTGTGAATTCAAATGAATTCACTTGAATATTTTTAAGACACGAAAAATTTTCATACTCTGTTCTGTTTCCGTCAAGTGTATAGATAGTAATTTTGTTGTGTGCCACTCGACAAAAACAATTTACTTATTTATTTACGAAAACAAATTACAGGTCGAAGTATTCACAACTGAAATGACTGCTAGTAACTGAGAACAAAAAATTCTCCTTGAAAACTAAATGTCAGGATATTTAAACTAGTTGGTCCAACCCTTAAGACAGGGGCATCTTCCGAAACGACCAATAACAAATATTATTAACCCCTACTCGAAATGGTAGGGGGGGAATCTGGGTAAGCTGTCCGCGGGACAATGACCGTTAAAACTAAAAAATGTCTTTGAATTTAGGGAAGTTTTAAAGTTATAAAAATAGGTCGTTTTGGCGAGTCCAAGCTAATAATTTTAAAAACATTTCAGAAGAAAGTAAGGTTTGAAGTACAATTTTAAAATATCGGAAAATTCGAATAAAAATTTAATGAAATTGAAAATAAAATACTAAAAATCCTAAACCTTAAAACTAAAATAAATATATCATCACGCCTTTTACCCATTACTGAGTGTGGCACTCTGCCTAAGTAGATCTCGGTAAGTGATATATTTTGTCGCTTGAAGTGCGGTTACCAGTCGTCAAATCACGGCCCTCAAAGATATTAGTGGAGAGGGAGCCACAGGGGTAGATTTTTAAATTGGTGAAAATAAACTAAAATATTGCTGCACCGTATATATCGACACATGCACTAAAATAAAATAATATTATTATAATATTAAGTTAACTTATCTTATTTCTAGGAAAAACAAACAGTAATACAATATATATACAGGCTGTTAAAAAAAGAGTAAGAAAATTTCAAAAATTCAGAATCAAAAATATTTTTTTCAAAATTAGCAAAATTATGGACATGCTTCTAGAAAAGTACATTTCTAGTACCACTGTCAACACTTAATTTTTAATAAAAATAATAATGAATTTTGTAACCACGAAATACAAACAACATTTTTTCTACAACTGTAAATGAAGAATAATACAATAATTATTGATTTATTTAAGTAAATTGAAGGAAAACAATCAACAATAATATGAATTTGATACTATTGAAGTGTTGTAACTAATGGAACCTGGCAACAAATAATTTGGGAGCGTGCGCGAGATACTTATTTTGCGCACTAGAATACGAAGGGTGCAAAATAATGCGCAAAATACGCGTTGTCATGGTGATGTAAATGATGAAAAAATCATGTACTTCGCGTATTGATATTAGTGAAAAAAAATGAACATTTTTTGACAGTTGTAGAAAAATTAATTTTTGTAATATATTTATATAATAAACAAATAATTGAAAATGACATTCATATTTACTGGAATTTTAACGAATAATTATAATTGTCAAATTAAATAAATAAATACATAAATATATCATCACACCTTTTACCCATTACTGGGTGTGGCACTCTGCCTAAGCAGATCTCGGTAAGTGATATATTCCTTCGCGTGAAGTGCGGTTACCATCCGTCAAATCACGCCCCCCCCCCCAAAGATATTAGTGGAGGAGGAGCCACAGAGGTAGATTTAAATTGGTGAAAATTGTTTGTCGGCTGTGGGGATCGAACCAGGGTTCTCAAGATCCACAGGCCGACTCGATACCACTGAGCCACCTACCCCATTATTTGTCAAATTGTATTGAAGATATTAATTTGATTCTAATTCAATCTGTCGCGTCGTATGTATAAACGATAAAAACCCGCAAATTTTCATAGCGTTCCGCTTTTTTATATTTACCCGCCATTGTTTACCTTAAATAAGGTCAACTATCTGTCAATTACATAGTATAGAAAAAAATTATCACACTACAACTCTGTGAGTCCGGATCCTGTACTGTAAATTGGACAAAGTTTCTATTGCATAAAGAAGCATAAATAAAATGAGATTGTAAAGATTTGTTAACAAGATTTATTGAAATAATCAATAAACATGAAGTATTGAAAAATATCTAAATCCTAGAAGTAAATTCAATCATTGTCATCTTTTCAGATATTTCTTTAATTCCCTTGAAACAGAAAATTCCGAATAACCCTAAACCTAAAACTACAGAGGTACGCAGTTAATTCTGACGATCTGACCTTTCAAAGGGTCAGCGAAACTTTCTGATCCTTTCCGAAGCTGGCCGAACCTTTTCGGAACTACACGAACACGATTGTGATTTGATTTGTAAATGAAAGATCAGGGGTTCACACAATGTGTAATTTATGTCACTTTGCTAATTGGAATTTATTCCTTGCCTACTTCTAAACTTTTGACAATAAAGGATAAATTAATTAACTGTAATTGCTAGTTATTACTTTCTAGAGAGTTCCATTTTAGGTTCACAGTTTTTGATAGAATTAAATTGAAATTTACATAAAAAATATAAAGTAAACACAGTATGTTAAGAGATGTGCCTTAACACGCTCGGCCACCATGCCTGTATTTGATAACAATAATTGTATGTATATACTACATGATTTGATTCCATTGGAAATGAATTGATTACGGCTGCGCAATATTACTATTTAAAACTTTGTGAACATTAAAAACGATTTGATTCCATTTTTAAATCATAATTATCTTTAAATCTATTTGACAATAATTATCTAATGACAAAAAAATAAAACGAAAAATATTCTAGCATATGTATACTTAAAAATATAAAGTAAACACTTGGCTATGTTTCACAAAATTCAGCATCCAAGTCCCCTTATGAGGGCATCGTCAGAGGCTGGCCAGCACAGTTAGTAACCATAGACGCGTTTCGCTCTTATTAGAGCTCATCAGTATGGTATAACTCACTTCTTCACCTAGAACAAAGTTCACGTGAAGAAGCTGGTAACGAAGAACTGTGCCCGCATAGAATAAGATCTCTAACAAACTAGTTCTAGGTGAAGAAGTGAGTTATGAGCTCTAATAAGAGCGAAACGCGTCTATGGTTACTAACTGAACTGTGCTGGCCAGCCTCTGACGATGCCCTCATAAGGTGACTTGGAGGCTGAATTTTGTGAAACATAGCCAAGTGTTTACTTTATATTTTTTATTAAACCTTGTTTCACCAAGTGTTGGATGACAATTAATTTTGTCTTTGTTGTTATTGAAATTTATGTATTTATAATTCATTTATAAATTGTATAGTATTTGATTCATATCTGAATGCATCTTTTATTTGAATAATTTAGAATTAATTTCATGTATTATATAAGTAAAAAATAAAGAAATCGGTATATACATTCGTGTAATGGTAGTTGTAAAAATTCAGTGAAAATGTTTTGGAATCTTTCCGATATAAAAGATCTCAGTTACAAACGACACATCATTGGACAGTTGAATAGAATTTGTTTGATAGCAACGACAAGTGATTGTGATTTTAAAGCCTGAAAAGCCATACAAAATATTCTTTTGTAAAGCTATTTGTAGATATCTATTGACGATTTATTATTTATTTTTATATTTATTCAAGAATTTTTTTTCCATGTATAACTGTTTGTAAATATTTATTTTATAGTTTTTTTTTTATATTGAGTGCGCAAAATGAGTGTATTTCTGTGGCGCATGAGATATCTCTTTTAGTCGAGACCGCAGATCGAGACAATAAAAGTAATTCGAACGCGGCAAAAAACAAGTATTTTGCCCACGAAATTTTTTCTACAACTGTAAATAAAGAATAATACAATAATTATTGATTTATTGAAGTAAATTGAAGGCGAACAATCAACAATAATATTAATTTGATATTATTGATGTGTTGTAACTAATAAAACCTGACAACAAATATTTTTTCTACGATTGCTATGAAAAGTTGATAATTACACTCTCATTTGTTATCGTAAAATTGAAGTTTTCTGTGGAACAATCGAAAAATAACTTTTTTGCGCGTCTCCAATGGCAACGCGCGAAAAAGATATTAAATGCGCGCTTATTTCAATAGTTACCAGGGATACAAACAAAACAAAAACTTGTCATATTGACAGTTGGCAGAACGAATTTATTTTCAGTACGTATACGTTTTTTAATAATTTTAAGATGCAATCGTAGAAAAAATTATGTGTATCACGAGCGTAAAGTGTCTTTGTTCCTCTTGCACTATTGCAGCTCTCGCCTTCGGCTCGCGCTGCAATTACCGTATTCGAGTAACAAAGAATCACTTTACGCTCTTAATACACAAATAACTATAGGACTGCCAAAATTTTTTTTCACTAATGTCAATACGCGAAGTAAGTGATTTTTTCATCATTTAACATTACCATGACCACTCGTATTTTGCGCATTATTTTGCACCCTAATACGCAAAATGAGTATTTTGTGCACTGTTTCAAATTCTAGTGCGCAAAATGAGTATCTCGCGCACGCATCCAAATTATTTGTTGTCAGGTTTCATTAGTTACAATACATCAATAGTATCAAATTAATAATATAAAATTAATATTATTAATGATTGTTTTCCTTCAATTTACTTAAATAAATCAATAATTATTGTATTATTCTTTATTTACAGTTGTAGAAAAAATATTATTTATATTTCGTGGGCAAAACACTTTTATTGTCTCGACCTGCGGTCTCCAATAAAAGTAACATTCTCACGCGTAACAAAAAACACTCATTTTGTGCACTTAATACAAAAATAACTTTTTGTATATGAATTTGCAACCATATTTTGTAACCTTTAAAAAAAGTTGTCATTTGTAAATAACTATTTTCATATGTGTGTCTTTTTTTGCATACTCCATTGTTTTGGCATCCCATGGCTACTCACAAGAAACTTATTTTTCTATTGTTCCACAAAGAACGTCAACGTTACGATGACAAATGAGAGCGTAATTTTCAAATTTTCATAGCAATCGTAGAAAAAGTGATATTTTAATTGAATAAATATTATAGAGCCAGTTTTTCTAGATTTTGTGCAATACAAACATTTGAATAATTGTTTATTTCGAATATTACAGATTTTAGTTTTAGAAATTTATTAGTAAGTAATAAATATTAATACAATCTGTTCTTGCGCCCTTCTGCTAATTTTAAGTATGTCACCCTCACTTCTTAGATATATTATAAACATATAAAAACTACTGAAATTTCTAATAATTTTTAATTTATAGCTCATTTATGCTCGGAATCTGTCATCACGCAACAAACATTTAATCGTATGCATCTATCCAATCGCTCATATCTCTATAATTCAACGTGTATTCCACATGCTCAAACCTTCTCATCTTACTCATGCCCATTGTTGTAACAACTAGTCTATTAAGATAAGAAGGAAGGAAATGTCGTTCTGCGTTTGTTTTTAAAAGTAAATATCACTCAATAGCGATCTAACTAAAATAAGTAGAGATGGGCGAATATCAAATTTCTCGAATTCGAATATCGAATACGAATATTAATCAGATCTCGAATATTCGAATACTCCTAAAAGTTAATTTATTTATTATTAATAATTATTTAATTATGTCCTTTTCATTATTTGAATGAAATTGTTAAGATAAAATAAAATTAAAACAAAAAGTACAAACAAATAAGAAAAAGACGAAAACTTCAAATTTAAGGTGAAACGTACAGGCTGATGTTGGCGAAAAACAAATTTGAAATATGGTAAGTCTTCATGGTTTTGAAACAAAATATCTTTGTTATTAATAACTTCAAAGTATTGTAATAGCTTTAAGTTTATGTACAAATGATAAAGAAAAACATAGGCAAAAATTGAGGTCAACATATGGCGCGATATTCGAGGTATTCGAATGTTCGCTATACTGACGTTAATATTCGAAAATCTCGAATATCGAATAATGTCAATATTCGCGGCATTCGACTATTTGCGGATGATATTCGCCCATCTCTAAAAATAAGTAAATAAATATTTTTCCCGAAGTACAGATACACCCTGTATATCTATGATCTTACTTTATTGCCAATAACCTGATTCTTATACGAATATATTTTTAGAACCAAAAATTTGACTCCGGAAGCGATGAAAATATAGTTTTTAATTATTATCCAGTAATTACTATATTCGACTTTTAACTCAAATAAAATAAAATAAATACGCCTTTTACCCATCACTGAGTGTGACACTCTGCCTAAGCAGATCTCGGTAAATGATATATATTTTCGCGTGAAGTGCGGTTACCAGCCGTCAAATCACGGTCCCCAAAGATAGTTAGTGAAAATTGTTTGTCAGCTGTGGGAATCGAACCAGGGTTCTTAAAATCCACAGGCTGATTCGATACCACTGAGCCACCTACCCCATAACGTTCTAATAAAATAACTAAACAACGAATCAAAATATCCTGAATATTCTAAATAAGTCAAATTTAATATTTATTGAAAAAATCAGAAACTTTTTTTTGGCGGTGACCCCATTCATAAAACAATATAATGATGTAAATTATTTTGTTTCAGGATATGGCAGCGTATCACCACGTACAGCCTGGGGCAAGCTCGTGACCATTTTGTACGCGCTGGTTGGTATCCCGCTTATGTTGGTATACCTGTCTACTACAGGCGACGTGCTGGCGCGTAGTTTCCGGCGTCTCTACGGCAAAATGTGTGGAGTGAATCCCGCCAAGGCACCAGGTATGTTCAATTTATTATATTCTTAATATGATCATGTATAAAAAACAACAAAGACAAAATTAATTGTCTTTAAATGCTCACTTGGTGAAACTAGGTTTAATAATAAAATATCAAAATAAACACTTGTCTACGTCTCACAAAATTTAAAGACAATTAATTTTGTCTTTGTTGTTTTTTATTTAAATTGCTATTTCGTAGCTTTTGCTTTTTTCGGTAGATGGCATTACTGGTTCGATAGAACTTCTCATGTCATCTTACCGTTCTTTAGAGATCTTATTCTCTGCTGGCACAGTCCTGCGTCACCAGCTTCTTCACGTGAACTTTGTTCTAGGTGAAGAAGTAGGTTATACCATACTGATGAGCTCTAATAAGAGCGAAACGCGTCTATGGTTACCAACTGTGCTGGCCAACCTCTGACGATGCCCTCATAAGGTGACTTGGAGGCTGAATTTTGTGAGACTTAGACAAGTGTTTATTTTGATATCTAGTAAAGATAAGTAGTTCTTGACCGAGCCGTTCAATTGAGCCGGTTTGATCGCTAAATGAAAAATATTCAGGTTGCGGCTCAGTGACCTGATACAGGACCTGTCCGTATGCTATAGAACTCTGTCAATTTCCGATAATACAGGCTGTCCCACAGTGGCGGATCCAGCGGGGGGATCATGGGGGTCATGACCCCCCCCCCTCCCAAGCATGGACATTTTTTTAAATGTTGGCCCTAATAGTTAATTGGTCCTAATACATAATAATGATGTCATTATTTACGATAACTCAATTTGTTAAAGAAATTAAATAGAAAATATTATCTAAGAACTTAAAATTCTAAGATAATTAAGAACTATTATTTAATTTATTATTCTAATAAATAACCAAAAACCAATATTTTGTGGGGATATTATTTCAACCCGCAGATGGGAGAGGTATTCTATTTAAGTTTGGGAATTAAGTGTAATTTGTTAAAATTCTTTCAACATTTGTCAGCATTTGACCTCTGAACTAAAGACGTCATTGATACAACTTCTTGCAGATTGTAAACAAATAAATATCGCGACTAATACTATATAAATAATAAGAAAAAACACATATTGTGGAATATAACAACTTAGTTTAATGGAAAAGTAAGATTATAACAACATAAAATGCTTACATTAATTAATCTATTTTAGGTTAGATTTGATATTTGAACTAAAAAAACTATATTTATAGATTGGGAATAGCCACAATTGTTACAAGTGTTATTATAAACATTTATAGTAAAATGTTGACAATTAGAAATCAAAGTTCCTGGAACAGCTTGGTTTGCAATTGATAAAGATTGTGTATAATTTGCAGATTCTGGTGTACTCACACAAGTTGTGTTGTATTTTTTTTAAATACCAGTACTCGAACAAAAAATATTATACAAACTACGTGCGTGAAGACGTCTTCCGCTCATTCGCGCTATTAAAGACACTCGCTCCTTGCAGTCGCTCTTGCTTTAAAATGCGCTCATGCGGGAACATCGTCTTCCCGCACTTAGTTCGTAAATAACTATTACAACACGTATTTATATTCATATTACAGTGCTAAGCAACGACTTGCACTGTTCACACTTGAATACAGACTGACTGTTGTCGACCCAAATTCTCCCTTATATACTGAATGTTACTTCTACACTATTCCAGAATATGCTGGAATATTGTAGAAGCATTTCATCATACCACGGGTATATTGTAGGAGTATTTCAACACATTACGGTGAATCATAGTTCTGACGCGCAGCGTATTACGTCATATCGACTATTCCAGAGAGAACAGGGCCGTACTCGTTACAATATTTAAAATTTTAATTTTTTACTATCATTGTTGTCGACAATATATGTTATTTGATAACAATCTTCTTCTTCTTCCTATGGCACTACAACCCAAATCGGGCCTGGGCCTACCGGGCACACCGAGCCGCAGTTTTTACACTGCCGTACTGCCGGTCTTCGTAGTCGAATGCTACATTATTTGAGACGTATAAGTGACTAGCTTATAGCGCCCGAGTGTGATAAATACATGTAACTGTATTTTATATTTTACGACAAATCACACATTGTCGACAGGCGGATTCGAACTGACGAACCTTGGTTCGGGTGACGTCACAGTATGTTAAGAGATGTGCCTTAACACGCTCGGCCACCATGCCTGTATTTGATAACAATAATTGTATGTATATACTTTATGATTTGATTCCTTTGGAAATGAATTGATTACGGCTGCGCAATATTACTACTCGTATTTAAAACTTTGTGAACATTACAAACGATTTGATTCAATTTTTAAATCATAATTATCTTAAAATCTATTTGACAATAATTATCTAATGACAAAAAAATAAAACGAAAAATATTCTAGCATATGTATACTTAAAAATATAAAGTAAACACTTGGCTAAGTCTCACAAAATTCAGCTTCCAAGTCACCTTATGAGGGCATCGTCAGAGGCTGGCCAGCACAGTTCAGTTAGTAACCATGGACGCGTTTCGCTCTTATTAGAGCTCATCAGTATGGTATAACTCACTTCTTCACCTAGAACAAAGTTCATGTGAAGAAGCTGGTGACGAAGAACTGTGCCAGCAGAGAATAAGATCTCTAACAAACTAGTTCTAGGTGAAGAAGTGAGTTATGAGCTCTAATAAGAGCGAAACGCGTCTATGGTTACTAACTGAACTGTGCTGGCCAGCCTCTGACGATGCCCTCATAAGGTGACTTGGAGGCTGAATTTTGTGAAACATAGCCAAGTGTTTACTTTATATTTTTATTAAACCTTGTTTCACCAAGTGTTGGATGACAATTAATTTTGTCTTTGTTGTTATATGTTTACTTGTTAATATTTTAATAACAGTGTTATTAAAATGACACATAATTCTGTGTTCTTTACCAATAGAGTTCAGTCCTAAACGCCGCTTATTTCAGGTGGCGACTGCCCATGCTCCGCTACTGTGAAGGTCCCCATCACACTATGTTTAGTGCTGGTGCTCAGCTACATTTGCTGCGGCGCGGTCCTGTTCCACCGTCTGGAGAACTGGAGCATGCTGGAAGGGTCGTACTTCTGCTTCACGAGCCTCGGCACCATCGGCTTTGGTGACCTGGTTCCCGGCCAGCACGCCGAGGAGGTGTCGCTCTGCGCTTGCTCAGTTTACATCCTGGCTGGCATGGCGCTCGTTGCCATGTGTGTCAGTCTCGTCCAGGAAGAAGCCACTTCATTGCTAAGACTCATAGGTTAGTCTAACGTATGTAACAAAAGTTTTGAGTACGTACATTTAATTTTTGTACTCGTAACCTTCAAAATGACACTTCCCGCACGAAACACTCAATTTTTCCGATCGACTCGACTGTAAAAATTACAAAACACACTGGCCCTTTGAAACATTCTAAAATAAATCTGTCTTGATAAATCTAATTGATAAAATACAACTTTCTTTTATTCAAAATTTGGGAAATACGAGTAATTTGTTAAAACTCTTTCAACATTTGTCAGTATCAGTGTCATCTATTTGACAACCTCTGAACTAAAGACGTCATTGTTACAACTTCTTGCAGATTGTAATCAAACAAGAATCACGACTAATACTTTTAGTTTAGGTTTGATATTTGAGTTAAAAAACGATATTTTTAGATTGGAAAAAGCCACAATTGTTACAAGTGTTATTATAAACATTTATAGTAAAAATTTGAACAATTAGAAATTGAATTTCCTGGAGCAGCTTGGTTTGCAATTGATAAAGATTGTGTATAATTTGCAGATTCTGGTGTACTCACACAAGTTGAAATTGAAGATGTATTTTTTAAATACCAGTACTCGAACAAAAAATATTATACAAACTACGTGCGTGAATTCGCGGTATTAAGAGGCTGCAGCTCGAAAAGCCATATTTTCTGGCTAGTCATGAAGCTGTATTATACAACCTAGGTTATTGAAATTTTGTATAATGAATATTAAAGGATAGATTTAGTGCGCTATAGAACATTTTTTTCATTTTTTTACTTAATATTGAGTTAATATGCAATTCAAATATGTATATATCTTGAAACAGGCAAATTTTCGGCTAATCCTGAGCCTGTAAATTAACAAATAAACTGTTCAAATTTTATATACTATATAAGAAACTATATATAAAGTACGCTATAGAATAGAATTTGGCATATTGATTGCTATAATTAAATAAATTAAATCTCAAGTTGACCATTTTCGGACAACGTTTTTAACACTTACAATCATAAAAAATTCATATCTATTTATACAATTCGTAAGTTTATACATTTCTGAATACAGTTTATTTTGTACATTTTCAATTTTTGCGTTAATAACAACAATATTTTGCATCTGAAACATGCCGATATCGTGCAATTTAGTTCATATCACTCTCGCTAGATAGAGCGCGTAGATCACTATTCCAGCAATTAATGTCTTATATTTTGATTGGATCACTAACACTGTAGGGGGTGGAGCTTCATATGTTCAAGAGAGCGTTGAAAGAATAATGCATTCGCCAACAAATTTAAAACTTCTATCATTTTTATTATTTGTGGACTGTGTAGTGACAATTATAATCGTAGGATATTATTACATATTATCTTGATTTCTCGCTTATTGTTTATTTTTTATCATGGGCAGAAAAAATACGAAAAATTTAAAACTTACAAAAGTGAGAAGTATAAAAAATAAATTAAAAAAAGTGCGTGCAGTTAAATTAAAGTTATCTGAGGATAATCCTGATTTGGTAGGTTTTATCTCTTATTCATTGTATGTACTACTTATACCCTTAAAAATTTATAATTATGTAGGAACCAGAAACTTATACAGAGCAGGTTACTGTGGCAGTTTGTAGGAAAAAATTATTTCATTGCGATGAAATATCAGATGAAGTTGACGTTGACAACGATGAATTATCCGTATGTATATTTTTTTAAAGTTTCTATTTCAAAGTAGGTATGTATAAACAGGCAGGTAGGGCTGGTACTAGGATTTCTGATGCCTATCGATAATTTACAAATATGCACCCATATGAATAAATTCAGCCATGTTACTCTCTAAAATCGCTTCTAATCTAAATACACAAGAAATCAAAGAATATAAAATTAGATAAATAAACTAAAATGAATCACGATACAAGCCGATGTAGGCAGAGACAATGCTACATTGTGCACAAATGTTTCTGCTGAGCGAAAAACAATAATACATATAGACAAAATAAAAATAGACGCATTCTTATCGGGATTCATAATTCTTCTGCAAACGTGTCAAAAACGTAACAATCTTCTGCCAATTTTATTTGGTTGTAATTATTTATGTACATTTTTAGTTATCATTTATTAGTTATAACAAGAAAAAGTATTTCTTGAAATATATTTTATTGTAACAAATTTATTGAAAAGTTTGTAAAGCAATAGTTAATGTAATTATTATTTAAATACCTAACAATGAAAATATTTTCAGAATGTAATACAGGAGAGCGCCGCAAAACAAAATGCATGCGAAAGGAGATTTGTAGACATATTTTATTTTTTTAATGAATTAAAAACGTTTGACCATAATTCTTTATTTTCTTGTTCCATGAAGAATTTAAATATTAGTACAGAAAAGCGTGACGGATTTTTTAGTACATTTACAATAAAATGCGAAATGTGTCAAAAAAATAAGCAAGTAAGATCTGAAGGTGTTACAGATATGGATATAAATAGAGCTGCTGTTCTTGGTATAACATCAGTAGGTTGCGGATTTTCACAACTTGAGGAATTAACTTCCATTTGTAATATCCCTTGTATGACAAATAAGACATACACAGCGTATGAAAATGAATTAGCTGAACATATTCACAATGTCCGCGTCAATCAAGAAATTTACCAATCAGAACATTTACAAAATCAAATAAATAATAGTCCAATTATATGAGTACCTATTTACAATAAAATATTTATTTGCATGAATACCTAACTATTATTGTTATTATTTACTGAGATTTTAGCATTGTCAGATGTTTACCTATTTTATTATTTATATTATTTGTGAAATATAATATTTTATTTTAATAATGTTATAATATAATTTATTTTTTAATATGCATTAATGTGTATTGTGTACCTATTATAACATAATAAATGCATATTTGTAAAAATAACCATGAATCTATACAAGTTGGAGACAATATTTCTTCACTAAAAATAAGTTTGAATTTTCCTTCATGTTTTACTCGCTGTAAATTACAATTCTAAACGGTACGTGATTTTGTAGCATGCTGCTTTTGTTATACAAAATAACCAAATGCGTCGCACAACATAAATAAATATATAAATAATTAATTATTAACAATATAATATCTTGTTCAACATATTTGCATGTTGGATAGTTGCAGAAATTCTATTACAAAATATAAACTATGTATGCTTTTTAGTTTACTATAAACACGAAAAAAAGTTTTAAGACGAGGAAAAATTTGTGTATTTTCTAAAAACTTTGAAAGTTTACGTCGATTATGATATTTTCTAGCCATATACCTACCTAAATTTCCGAACGTTAAACATTTTTTGAAACGAATTTGCTCATAACTCAATCTACAATGACCGAGTAATAAACTGCTTGCAGAATTAAACGTGAGTGTGTCAGTGTCAGTGCATTTTGTACGAACAACCCATTTCGCTTCATCAGATAGTGGAAGGGGAACGTGCCTGGGCCAGCCTACTTGCTACCTGCCACCGCACGTCCCGGCCAAAATTTTTTCCCGCGATTGTGGCTGCAGCCTCTTAAAGAGACTCGCTCCTTAGATTCGCGCGTGTTTCAAAAATGCACTAATGCGGAAACATCGCACTTAGTTTGTAAATAACTATAAAATTCAATTATATTTTTAAAAACGGGGTTTTTGAGATCGCCAAAATTTATTTTCGGGTTTTTTTTTAATCATATGCACTTTTTTAAGGGATTAAAACGGAGTTGGGGGGGGATGACATTACGATATTCAACTAAAATAGAGTTTTAGGTTCAAAACTAGTTACTCGGGCGTTTTTGAGGTCGCTGAATCTATTTTCAAGGTTACCCCCTAGGTAACCATTGTTGAATGCGGAATATTTTGGTATTATTTAATTTTATTTATGGCGTTTCTTGCTTTTACCACCTTTTAGGGGTGGTTTGTACCTTTAAAATGCAACTTCCGGAAGAAAAAAAATATGGGTTCAATATTTTTTAGAGTTCTATTAGTGTGCCAAGTTTCATTGAAATCGGTGAGTGACAGTCGGGTAGAGTTACATGTAGGTCGGATCTTTTTCGTGATCTAGATCCGTTGAAACAGTTTAGTCAAAAGATGAGATATACCCATTACTGGTAGGTACTCCTATTGTTGCCGTATACAAATTTGTTTCTCGATTTCTAGCGCACATCCTGATCTGAATAGAGAATATTTTAAAGATATTTTTACAAAACATTAATCAGTTTGTAATTTCTTATAGTTATCAAAAATAAACAATCCCCTCCTCCCATGAGTTCCCATGCGGTTGAGTGCCATACCTAAAACCAAGCAAATGGTGTGAAAATATACACGAACAAGAAACGGCCTCGTTCATGAAATTTGAAGGAACGCTGAGATATCTTCATTTAAATCAAAATTGAACGAATAATTATGATTATGAAAGTCAGTTAAAAAAGTATGATATAATTGAATATATGCAGGAACCTCATGCGGAGCCCCTGCTCACCCCAGCAAGGAGCCGCTGTCGAGTGTGGACGATATCCCGATGTCGCTGGTGTCTTGACAGGGCGGAGGCGCGACGCGGCCCAACACGGAGGGCGCCGCGCTGCTAGCCACGCCGCCGGCCTACAAACGTCCGCCACCTGCCGCCTACCAACATAATTCGCTCCCGCGTAAAGCCAGTGTTGCCACTGCCGCAGGCTTACTGATGCCTGGTGCCGCCGGTTTCACGCGTAATGCACCTGCACGTCGCTCTATGGGCGCCGAACCCCTCGTCGAGTACTTCGTGCCCCGCAGCGTCAGCGAGTTCGACCTGAGCACTGGCGGTGAAGTATGGAGCGCACGCATTCAACACCAGAAAAGTATGTACCACAGATTTACCGTATTCTAATCACACACAAAAAGTATTCAAAAATTCACCATCTTAATTAATTTAACCCTTAAATGCACGATTTCTTATTTTATTATAAAAAAAAAATTCTAACGTGAAAATGGTCAAATAATAATGGAAAAATAGTAAAAAAAAATATAATGTCAAAAACTCAAATTTATAAATTTTTAGAAATATTTTGCCAAACAAAACTTCTGCTGCCACCTATGAGAGAAATGATGTAATGTATACTTCAAATAGTATGTTGTAAATGTGCAACAGTGCGCATTTGAGCTATTTAAACTTTCATATACGAAAAAACGCAATAAAAATGGGATGTTGCAAATATGCAACAATATGCATTTAAGGGTTAAAATAAATAAATAAATATAAATAGATCATCACGCCTTTTACCCATCACTGGGTGTGGCACTCTGCGTAAGCAGATCTCGGTAAGTGATATATTTTTTCGCGTGAAGTGCGGTTACCAGCCGTCAAATCACGGCCTCCAAAAATATTAGTAGTGGAGGACCCACAGGGGCAGATTTTTTAAATTGGTGAAAATTGTTTGTCGGCTGTGGGGATCGAACCAGGGTTCTCAAGATCCACAGGCCGACTCGATACCACTGAGCCACCTACCCCATAATTAATTAATAATTAATTTGTCGTTTGTAATAGTTATTTACGTATCAAGTGCAGAAAAATGGGTTTTTTTGAATGAGTGGACCGCGAGTTAAAAAAAAACATTTTTCTGCACGAGTTGCGTACACTATTTTTTCTACAACCATAAACCAAATTTTGATAAAAATAATAAAAAAATAAAAAAAAATAAAAGAAACTTTAGAATGACAAACAAACTCAAGAAAGTATACTGTATACTGAACACGTATTAGATTCTATAGACATTATAGAAGAAGCAAATGCTGCAACATTAAATTTGCTTTAAAATTTCGCAAAAATATATATTTAAAATAAAAAGTTGCATATCACAGCGCGAAATAAGAACACCTGATAAAAAAACTTATTTCAATTTAAAATAAACTTTGAGAAAATTTCGATAATATTTAAAATAATCAAATATAATACCCCGAGAGCTTTGCGCTCGGGCTTTTTTTGAGCAAAACTTATCTCAATCGATGGTACGCAGGGAAACGAGGGAAATACCCGATTAATTTTCAAGCTCTCGGGGTATTCGGCTGATTATTTTTGATGATTCTGAATAGCGCATAGGTTACAACTGTCAGAAAAATGATTGTTTATCGCCTAGCAACCTAGCCGGGAAATTATTGAAAAATTATCGATATAATTTAGACCTAGTTGTACCACGTGATGTTAAATGCCACGCTCTTATTGGTCGAAATTGGGGTTGAAAAAATAATCAAGAAAAAATATATAGACCGATGAACCATACTGTATAAGAAAGGAATATGTTTAAACCAGGTAGAAGGACTAAACATTATACGCCAAATACCTTCTAAAATGGCTCTTTTTCTTATATTAGATAATCCTCATTCGTATAATATCCATTTAAAATATATAGTGGCTGAAAAGAGCTACGAAACAGACTGTCTTCAAAATTAAATTCAATTTGCTAATCAAATTTTGCACAATATTAACACCATTATAAATGAACAACTGTCTACTTTCTCTCATTTGAAAACTAAACAAGTAGAACAGTTGCAGGCAGAAATTATTTGTGTGGCGACGAATTTTAATAATAGAACAAATTGTACTTTTAATTTTTCAATAAATAAATCATTTTGGTAAAATTAATTAGATAATATGAGCTATCGATATTATTTAAAAATAAAACAACGAACAAAAAATACGATGAAACTTCAAAACGACAGTTAAATAAATGAGAATTGTTTATAGGAAGGATATTGTTATGAACCGGAACAGTAGTGAGTGATCCAAAATGAGAACCTCTCGTGAGTTGAAAATGTTTACATTACTATCAAAAATATCGTCCACGAAATAAAATTAGTATTAATTGCCCTGGACACAGACGCAGATAATATTCACATAATTAATTACAATTGTTAAAATAGTAGCGTTGTCATACTTTTTCCCTTATTATATATATACAGGGTGTTATATTTTAATAGAGCCAGCAAATATCTCGCTTATTTATCAACTTAGCAATTTCTATCATATAACATGATTTATACAGCAACATGTAAGCTAGTTGTTGACGGATGTACATTTATGATCATTTCCGGTTTATTAGTAATCAATATCAACTTTGAAATTTCAAATGGAACATACTATATTTTTTTACAAATTTTAAAAGTGCATCAAATTTGCTTTACAATCATGTAAAATAATCCATATGTTACATTATTAAAAAGTAAAATGGCGGGCATTTTATTATACACCAAATCGGAAAGAGAATAGTGAGCCATGAATGTGGCTTGAAATTAAACAATTAACTAAAACAATTGTAACTATTATTATTAAAGAAAATATTTTTTTTTTGTCATAATAATACAGAAAATAAGAATAACTGCAATTGTGTGCAGGTGTGAATGGATGGATGTGAATGAAGATTTGTTGCGTGATGATGGATTTTGGCTGTGAGGAAGGAAAGAGCTCGTATGGAGGAAGTGTTAATGTGGTCGAAACGAGTATCGTGTGTCAGGATGAGAATGTTCTGTGAATATATCAGGGGTTCATGCTACCCCATTTATTGGGATATAGCGTGATTTATGTATGTATATATCATATTTCAAATCCGTATTCTTTCTATTTGTAATCACTCAAATTTATACCCACGTGTGGGTAAATACCTTTTTATTTACCCTGGGTATTTATCTTGAGACATAAATACCTGGGTATCTTGTATTACTATTGGAGACACACTGGGCTCACACAAGTTATTTTAGATGATGTACGGGATCGTTTATAAAGTTCAAATAAATCGTTAAAATAAAAAAAAATCCGAATAGATTCAAATTTATCCCTTCTAGAGATTGATTGTCAATGCAAGCTGTCAGTCGTATTCCACTATAGCAATAACACGGCAAATAAAATATCAGAACGAAACGACGAAAGGCAATCATTTTGGATCACTCTGTAGAAATGTAGAAAGGTTGCAGGGGAGGATCCAGACTTCGAATTAGGGGGGGTCATAGAGTGAATTTAGTCTCGGGAGGGGGGTATTGCCCATGTTCTAAATATAAAAAAAAATTGTATTGCTCATATTATATTCCTGCTTTAAATAATTTTTTCAATCCCATTAAATCGTCTTTGGAATCGCATTAAATCACTTTTGGAATCACATTAATTCACATTAAATCACATTGAGTAACATTAAATAATCTTTAGAATATAATTAGATATTAACAAAATCAATTCGTCGTTTGCTTTTTGCAAATTTAGTGATGATTTTATCGTTGATTTTCTAAGTGCAACCGTCGGTAGTCACATACTTGACTAGGTCTTAAATAGAATACCTCTCCCATCTGCGGGTCGAAATAATATCCCTACAAAATATTGGTTTTTGGCTATTTATTAGAATAATAAATCAAACAATAGTTCTTAATTATCTTAGAATTTTAAGTTCTTAGATAATATTTTCTATTTAATTTGTTTAACAAATTGAGTTATCGTAAATAATGACATCATTATTATGTATTAGGGCCAACATTAAAAAAAAGTCCATGTTTAGGGGGGGTGGGGGTCATGACCCCCATGACCCCTCCCCTGAATCTGCCACTGAAAGGTTGTAACACGTTGCTAAGATATTGTTATTTGTAGAGAATACACGATAACTGATGAATCGACATCGCGTCAAGTAAGACCTTCATTCCTTTTGCTTGGTTACGTAAAAATTGTTTTTGTCATATGCACACTGAAATTACCTCTTTTTACTGCGTGTTTCTGAAACGAAAGTAGCCTTATCAGATAATTTCATTATCGCCCCGTTTCTGACCGATAAATAATTCATAGCCCTAAAACTGGTCGGTAAAATATTTACAGCCCTAGAACAGTCAAACCGTATGGCATCTGAAAAACAAGAATATGATTTAATATTAGTAACATCCATATAACATTTTAAATTTTTAATTTATTTGACCTTACGTCACAAAAAAAGACACGCATTATTATAAAGGGGTTATTTCAGTGCACTTATAACAAAAACTCGTGTTCGTGCCTAAATCCGGAACGTTTATTTTAACTTGCGGAAAGTTGGTAACTCGTTAAAATAGAACTCGTTGCGGCCTAGGAACGTAATGAACTATTTTACATTTTCAACATAACTACAACCCAACGATGTTGCTCGGTGTATATTAATACATATTGTAGCTTTATTACTTGTTTCATTACATTATTAAAATTGATTTATTATTACTTGCATAAACATTAATTTTTATTTCATAATTATTTTATTTTTGTAATATTCAACTACTCACTGAATATATTTGAAATTTCAGTAAAATAAAAAACAATATGGAGCATATTTTAATAATGATATAGTTATTTGATTATAGTGAAACCTAGGATGAAGTTAGATAAACTGCAATCCTACAAGTTTGAAATTTAGTTGTAGAACCTGCATATAAAATTAATAGTGTTCTGTTTGTATAGCTACAAAAGTACCCAGCAAGAATCGCGAGAAGATGGTCACATTCGAGGACGAGATGGCCGGCCGGAAGAACCCCCTAGAAGACGTGTTCATGTGACCCACGCGAAGCCACGCGTAACACAGCAAGGCGTGCGAGTGTGTCATCAGCACTACTGATGACCGCTGCGCCATCTGCGAATTGCTCAAACTCAGCAAGGAGAAGAAGCAACAGCAACAAAGTGCTGCCAACACAAACACGAACAGTACGAACATCACCACGACTAGTGTCACTGTTAGTGCTACCGTAGATAACATTTTAACCTGAAAATGGTGATCTTGTGACAAATTGAAACTTTGAAATAAATGGTCATCAAAATTGAATTGAAGAAAACATAAATAAAAGTTAATAACTGGATAATGTTTTAACAATTGGTGATGATTGAATTGTGGTTTTAATTGATGGTTATTGATTAATGTGATTTGTATAATGATGTTTACGATGCACTGATACTATGAAATGATTTGTTTTGAAACAAATATGATATACATTTACAACATATGTAATGAATAGGCACTAATTATATTTAAACAAAATGATCATGTCCTGATTTCAAAATTAATCGTTTCATGTACGGGATTGAAATAATTATCTAATGTGTTTCTGTCATTGCTACTGGAACAATATAAAAAGTATATTAGCAATGAAATAAACAGAAAACTGAAAATTGACAACTGTGTAACTTATAAGTGAAATTGTTTATATATATATTTAAAAATATTTATCGAAAAACTTAAAAAATATGGTTTTACTGCATTACGCTGTAAACTAATATTAATGCTTTATGACCATATTAATGTATACAACAGTTGTCAAGAAAAGTCAACATACAAAGATATTTGAAAATTTAAAGTGTTCCTGATGTAAAACCCTTTTCATGAATAATTCGTGTTCGGAAAAATGACTTTCACTCAATAAACTAATTGTTCAAGAAATGTACACCATTTTATAATAGTTTAAATCGACATACATTGAAGAAATTATATTTTAAATCGTTAATTTTCAAACTATAATTTATTTTTAAACAAGTTGTGGATATCAATTGTATGCATCTGCAAAAGAGTTATTTTAAAAATTAAATCAACTTGTTTTTAGTTGCATGTTTGAAAATGAATGAATTTTAATATTTTTTCTTCTTTCGGTTTCATTTAGAAAATATCAATGAACTTCTAAATATAAGTAGGTTAGACAAGAATAAAAAAAAAACAAACTGTCTAACACATATGGATCATATAAATAAGTGTCCTATTATGAAATTATGAATAAATAAGTAAATTATCCAAGGGCGAATTTATTTATTTTAATTTATTTCATTTTTATCTTTTTAAAATTTGAGCATAACTTATAACTTAAAATAAAAATTTAACGTTTTTTAACTTTGGAAAGAAATGGGAATATTTTTTTCTACGATTGCTATGAAAAGTTGACAGTTACGCTCTCATTTGTCATCATAAAGTTGACGTTTTCTGTGGAACAATCGAAAAATATCTTTTTTGCGCGTCTCCAATGGCAACGCGCAAAAAAGATATTAAATGCGCGCTTATTTCAATAGTTACCAGGGATACAAACAAAACAGAAACTTGTCATATTAACAGTTGACAGAATGAAGTTATTTTCAGTACGCATACGTTTTTTTAATAATTATAAGATGCAATCGTAGAAAAAAATATGTGTGTATCACGAGTGTAAAGTGTCTTTGTTCCTCTTACACTATTGCTCGAGTAACAAAGAATCACTTTACGCTCTTAATACACAAATAACTATTTTCTATAATTGTAAAAATTGTTCACTTTTTTTCATTCATATTAATACTCAAAGTTCGTGCTTCTTTCATTGTTTACATTACCATGCCATGTTTTGCATTCTAGTGTGCAAAATTAATATTTCGCGCACGCTTCCAAATTATTATTTTTCACGTTCCATTGGTTACAGCACATCAATAGTACCAAATTTAGAAGTTGTCATTGGAGACGCGCGACATAAATATTTTTCGATTATTCCACAGAAAATATCAACTTTACGATGGCAAATGAGAGCGTAATTGTCCACTTTTTATATCAATCGTAGAATAAAGATATTAAATGCGTGCTTATTTCAATAGTTACCAGGGATACAAACAAAACAGAAACTTGTCATATTGACAGTTGACAGAATGAATTTATTTTCAGTACGCGTACGTTTTTAAATAATTTTAAGATGCAATCGTAGAAAAAATGATGTGTGTATCACGAGTGTAAAGTATCGTTGTTCTCCTTACACTATTGCAACTCTCGCCTTCGGCTCGAGCTGCAATTACCGTGAAAAAAACTATCTCGGTTTCAGAAACATGCATTAAATATGGATCAGTTCAATACACTTTAAACAAAAAGGAATGTACGTTCCGAGGCCGAAATGAGCTCTATTTTAACAAGTTGCCAACTTTACACAAATTAAAATATGAGTTCAGGCCTAGGAATGTAATGTACTATTTCATTACTTTACAAAGGAAAAATTCGGTCAATTTTTACCTTAAGCCTCAATTTATAGATGTAAAATTTTGTTCTATTCTGTTCTGTTCTGTTAGAGATACATGGCGGGCCCTAGAGCCAATCTTGGTTTATTTACATTCTGCTAAGTATTGAATAATAATGATTCAATATCCGAACAGAATCGCCAGGTCGGACCATGCACCCTAGACATAAATACAATACACTACACTCCGCCCAGTTTCTGGCAAGAGCTGGACTGACCTGCTTATACCTTAAATGAAAGACATAGTGCAATGCAAATCAGCAGACACCACAATACACAAAAAAAGTTTAACGTCCAGAGGACTCCCCAATTTCAAAGTAAAATCAGTGTTGGGTGACTTTCTTAACGTGGGATTCTACCACACTTTGTTGCTTCTTTCCAAAATTTATAGATGGAAAATTTTGTAAAAAATAAACTAAAATCAATTATAAATTTTCGATGGACAAACATGATTTTGGATACCTTTTTGGAATACATTTTAGTGATTCTTAATTGAGTCATGAAATTTAACAAATGTGTGATTTAGGGTAGATGGCTCAGTGGTATCGAGTCGGCCTGTGGATCTTAAGAACTCTTGTTCGATCCCCACAGCCAACAAACAATTTTCACCAATTTAAATCTACCCTTGTGGCTCCTCCTCTACTAACATCTTTAGGGGCCGTGATTTGACGGCTGATAACCGCACTTCACGCAAAGAAATATTTCACTCACCGAGATCTGCTACGGCAGAGTGCCACACCCAGTAATGGGTAACAGGCGTGATGATATATTTATTTGTGATTTGGTTTAATCCTGCCTGTAAAGTGTTTATGTTCTAAATTATAAATCTAAAACGAACATAATGTTAACATTTTTATTTAGCGATATTTATAGATTGTTTCAAAATTGTTGCAAAAATAAATAAATAAATATATCATCACGCCTTTTACCCATTACTGAGTGTAGCACTCTGCCTAAGCAGATCTCGATAAGTGATATATTTTTTCGCGTGAAGTGCAGTTACCAGTCGTCAAATCACAGCCCCCAAAGATGTTAGTGATGGGGGAGCCACAGGGGTAGATTTAAATTGGTGAAAATTGTTTGTCGCCTGTGGGGATCAAACCAGGGTTCTCAAGATCCATAGGCCTACTCGATACCAATCATCATCATCTGTGGCGCTACAGCCCAAATCGGGCCTGGGCCTACCGGACACACCGAGTCGCAATTTTTACGCTGCCGTACTGCCGGTTTTCGTAGTCAAATGCTACATTATTTAAGGCGTATCAGTGACTAGCTTATAGCGCCCGAGTATTTTTTTTTAATATTTTACGACACTCGATACCACTGAGCCACCTAAATACCTAAAGGGTATATATTATTTGATGTACTGCATACAAAACTAAAATTTTGTTTTAGATGAAATGTTTTTTTCTTCAAGAATACGTAATAATGAACTGATTCATAAGCAACAAAATTATGAACTTAAATTAAATAAAGAGGGTTGTGGTCTTCCACAAGACACAACTTTCTGCGGACACCTAGCATTAGGTTTACATGAATATCTTGAATTTTTCTATTTATTCTGCGTCAAAGTTCTTTCTCATTCTGGCTTTCCCATCATTCATAGTCAACTTTTCGTTACTAAACATCTTCTATGGAAGGAGCCTGGGGAAGTTGAGGGGAATGTCGTTTCGTGGAATAAATGGATTCTGGCAAGTTGGTTGATTCTTTTTCTGTATTTTTTACCATTCCATGATAGTTACCGGGATGTGGTGTTCTTAGATTATTAATAAAAGATGAATTTCGAACTTTAAATGTCTTTATTTTTTTTTTTAATATAACACAAAGTTTCGATTGATATCATCTTCAATCGTTATCAAGTGAATTTTTATAAAAAATAAAGACATTGAAAGTTCGATATTCATCTTTTATTAATAATCTACAATTATCTTGAGAACCTGGTTCGATCCCCACAGCCGTCAAACAATTTTCACAAATTTAAATCTACCCATATGGCTCCCCCTCCACTAACTACTTTGGGGGCCGTGATTTGACCACTGGTAACCGTACTTTACGCGAAAAAATATATCCTACACCTAGAAATGGGTAAAAGGCGTGATGATATATTTATATTTAATTTATTTTATCTATAACTTTCTAACAAGTGTTCTTAGATGTTCAATATTGTCGTGTCAGTTTTCTTACTGATGTACCAAGTGTGATTTTCGCTTTTATCATCAGTGCTTCGGCTCTTACTCTGGTCAAAATTCTGGATCTTCCACTTTTTGGAAGATTCATACAACGAATACTTTGCTCACATTCAACAATTGTGTACAGGACTGGATAAACCAGGGAACCATGGAGCCATTGCTCCATAAACATTTTACAGGAAGGATTAAACGTAAACCAAATCACAAATAAATAAATCATCACGCCTTTTACCCATTACTCTCGTAGCAGATCTCGGTAAGTGATATATTTCTTTGCGTGAAGTGCGGTTATCAGTCGTCAAATCACGGCCTCCAAAGATGTTAGTGGAGGAGGAGCCACAGGGGTAGATTTAAATTGGTGAAAATTGTTTTTTGACTGTGGGGATTGAACCAGGGTTCTTAAGATCCACAGGCCGACTCGATACCACTGAGCCATCTACCTCAAATCACACATTTGTTAAATTTCATGACTCAATTAAGAATCGCTAAAATGTATTCCAAAAAGGTATCCAAAACCATATTTGTCCATCGAAAATTTATAATTGATTTTAGTTTATTTTTTACAAAATTTTCCATCTATAAATTTTGGAAAGAAGCAACAAAGTGTGGTAGAATCCCACGTTAAAAAAGTAACCCAACACTGGTTTTACTTTGAAATTGGGGAGTCCTCTGGACGTTTTGTGTATCGTGGCGTCAACTGATTTGCATTGCACTTTCTTTCATTTAAGGTATAAGCAGGTCAGTCCAGCTCTTGCCAGAAACTGGGCGGAGTGTAGTGTATTATCTTTATGTCTAGGGTGCATGGTCCGGCCTAGCGATTCTGTTCGGATATTGAATCATTATTATTCAATACTTAGCAGAATGTAAATAAACCAGGATTGACTCTAGGGCCCGCCATGTATCTCTAACAGAACAGAACAGAACAGAACAAAATTTTCCATCTATAAATTGAGACTTAAGGTAAAAGTTGACCGAATTTTTTACAAAATTTTCCACCTATAAATAAAGAAGCAACAAAGTGTGGTAGACTCCCCCGTTAAAAACACTGATTTTACTTTGAAATTAGGCAATCTTCTAAACGTTAAACTTTTTTTTGTGTATCGTGACGTTTAGGGGGCCCCGTCCATCGGATATCTGTTTATCAAATTTACATATTTATTTTTAAAATTTATTATAGTAATTATATTCATATTATAATTTACAAAATATGTAATTTTGATATCCTACAACTTATAGTAGAGACAAAATTCCGTGCTCTACTGTCATTTATTTTCCACTGCGCCGTACACAGGACGGAGTCGCGAACAATGTGGTTGTGGCAATACTGTGTCTAGTTCTGTGGTTCAACAGGTCAACAATGCTCAATCCTAGATTGAATGCTTTGGTGCTAATGAGTATTGAAAGCAAAATACTGGAGAAATTAGATGTTAGTGCCATAGTAGAAGACTTTGCTGCATCCACAGCGCGGAAGCACTCTTTATAATTTAGTTTTTTTCTTTGTTTATTGTAGAATCTTGTATTATTTTATTTTTTTGTTATTAATTTTAATGAAAAAATTATTTATTCCTGTCCACTTTCCGAGTAAACTATATTTCATTTCAATTATTTGGACGCTATTCTCAATTTCATATTAATTTTAATAATTATTATTATAAGTATTAATATTTTTGTTCCATTTTATTATTTAAATAAATATATTTATATTTCAAGTGGTCTTTTTAAAAAAACAAAGTTCAGTTTAAAAAGTAGGAGGGAGGGACCCTATGATTAATTTGGCTCCAGGTTCTCAATTGCCTTAATCCGACTCTGATTGTCCGATAAATAATTCTACGGGATATATTAAGATTTTCAAAAATGCATATTTTAGGGATTCAATTATAAATTATAGATACTTTTTGTAATCTGTAAGCCATTTCAACGTACATGACTTAAAAATTTCAACTAGTTAAGTTAAATTAAAATGTTAAATAAATGTTGCCATAGCAAAGTGACATTTTACTTCCTTGTACGAAGTAAATGAAGTATTGTAATCGCGAAAAGTTTCGGTTCTCAGATTTCAACGGAAATATTCATTTTAACCATTCCTGAATCAATTTTGACTAATTTCGTCGTGACGTCTGTACGTACGTATGTATCTCGCATAACTCAAAAACGGGAAACCGTAGAAAATTGAAATTTTGTATTTAGGACTGCTATAACATCTAGTTGTGCATCTCCCTTTTTGGTTATTATATAACTTCCGGAAGTGGTACTTTACTTGAAGCCTATAATAGAATTTAATGAAACACTATATTAAAATATAATCCTAAACTTTTCAAATTTGGCATACGCGTACAAGGAAATCATGTGGTGTCCACATCAGAATTTTTCTTATTACTTTATAGACAGGTTTCTGTTGGATAAGTCTTACATTTTACTTTGCAAATATAAACTGGACACACGAAAGTTCAAGTAACGTAATAGAAAGTTAAATTTTTCTTGTTGATTTATATTTCAATATTTACCTCAAACTAAATATATCATGTGTTTAATAAAATTATTAATAACCGATATAATTAAAATTTGTAAAATAAATAATATATAAATATATCATCACGCTTTTTACCCATTACTGGGTATGGCACTCTATCAAAACAGATCTCGGTAAGTAATATATTTCTTCGCGTGAAGTGCAGTTACTAGCCGTCAAATCACGGCCCCCAAAGATGTTAGTGGAGGGAAAGCCACAGAAGTAAATTTAATTTGGTGAAAATTGTTTGTCGGCTGTGGGGATCGAACCAAGGTTCTCAAGATCCACAGGCCTACTCGAAACCACTGAGCCACCTACCCCATAATTTGAATTTGTATTATTAATACTTTTGTAAATTCTCAAGTTAAAATAACAAATTACACTTTAAAAATGCTGTTATTTGCTAAAACAATATTGTTTGTCAGCATGATATTCTTCAAACAAAAAAGACCCACCGCAACTGAAAAAAGAATACTCACCGTGCGTCACAGTGAAAAGGATATCACAAAAAGTGAATTTAATCCAACAAAAATATATCAAAGTGAATATTTTAACAAGCTGTAATAACAGGTCCTTTAGCTGATCCTTTTAATTCAGCCAATGTTCACAAATATGAAAGGATGTCCTACAAACGTTAAGTTCTTTTAATTAGTATCCTTGTCTGTCGGACTCCTTTGATGTTTTAATTGCAAACGTAGAACGAAAAATTAATTGTCTCTAAAATAATAGATCCTTTTTCAGTCCGAGCACTGCTCTTTCATTTGGAAGAGTAATTTAACATTATTTGCTTAATTTTTCTTAAAAGTTTTTGAATTTAGATAATAGTACAAATCGCTTGCTTCTTTATATTTTTTTCTTAACAATATTCAATGTAAGTAAAAATAATGAAATATAATTTAAATGACGAAATTTCAAAAATATTACAATTATATTTAAAAAGTAATATTTTTCATTAAATTTTCAAGTGAAAATTAAATCATTCGTTTGGTTATCTCTACTTTGAATTAGTGCTGCTTGCTGCTGAATAATTACCTGGAACATGTTATAACAATTGAAAATCAATATACTGTGAGTGTTGAATTTGTCCAACCATTAATTATTAATTTAAATTCGTCGGATTTTCAACCTGATAGTGAAAATTCAGATTGAAATTAATTAATTTTTGACATGTGAAAATAGGTCTTCAGGGGAAACAGTCACAATAAAGAGAGTTAATATGCTGATAGTAGTGGGTGGTCATGGAAATCTACTAATACATTATGTATTTATTTTATTGGGATATATATTTTTTACAGGTTTCAGGATATGAAACCTATGTTTACATGAACAAAAGTAGGCTGGTAAGTAAGTAATAACTGTATTCTGTACGGTAATATTACCATACTGACTTGTCAAAACAGTCAAGAAAATGAAAATATACACAATGATAATATAACACTATATATGTAAACGGAACTCAAAACAACAATAATACAAAGATTACTTCTCCTGCTTCTCCTGTCTTTCAAATTAGAGATGACCACGTTATGACGTTTAAATAAAAACATACAGACCACAGACTTACTTGATCACCTTCTAAAATGATGACAATGACGTTATTCATAAAAAGAATTCAAAAAGTAATATTTATTAATGACGTTAACGTGTTTATATTCTGAAACCGGTAAACTATTGAACAAACCACGGATGTTATGAGTCATAACAGGCCTTAGATGTCTTAAAATCCTCGAATTTCAAACTGATATCTGCGGCTGTAATAATACTCACAACATTCCTAGGTATGTTAATACCTATAAATAAATTTAATACATTTTTGCTTACACTCGATTTAAAATATTACCAGTTGCACAGTTTAGTATTGTGCTCACGTTACTAAGCGAAGAATGGCATTACGGAATAAATATTTTATTGACTAATTACGGTCGCGCCAGGCTCCATAAACTCTATCTGTATTTGAAAAGTTTTCAAGTAATTTTCATGTTAGCTAAACATATTGTAAAGCATACATTTGCCTAAAAGCAAGACTTTTTATCAGTAGCATCGATTAGTGTGAATGGACGAATTTAGAAGTCATTTTTCCAAATGATCATTGAACGTACTACACCGGATGAATACTAGAATACAGTCAAACGCCGCTAACATAGGAAAATCGTTATTCGGAGATTATTATTCCCCGGTTTAACTTAGAGCGCTTAAAGTAACACCATTTGAAAGGAAATTATCTTTCTTATCTAGTTGACTACAAATTTATTCAGTTTTAACTGTAATTTTTATTATTTTATACAAAATTTATAACAACTCCAACAGAATAATCATATTTAGCTATGGCTTATTTCAAATAAAAGGAGAAAATTTTGCAATGCGTCGTTAATAATATTAATAAAATGTTTAGCAAGGAGGAAACGATTTTCATTGTACAAAATTTTATAGTGGAAACAGCTACCGAATCGTGCAAGATTTATAATAAGAAATGAAATGTTGAAAGTACACTAATTGCGCGCGCTTATTCATAATTATATTTTAACATTCAAATAATAATAAATAGTAAATAATAATCAATAATAAATAAATATATCAGTACGCCTTTTTGTGTGGCACTCTGCCATTATATTATTATTATCATCCATTTTTACTCCAAAGGAGCATAGAGCACCGGTAGGTGATTCAAAGCAATTTTTTGTTAAGGTTGGCAGCCTAATTTAGTTTTCGTTGATATGTTTTCTACTGTTTTCTTCCATTTATCTTTATCTTTTGCTTCTTTTTACTTCCTTGTATAGGAAGTATTGTAATCGCGAAAATTTTCGATTCTCAGATTTCAACGGAAATAGGTATTTTGGCCCTCTCTGAATCCATTTTGACTAATTTCGTCATGCCGTCTGTACGTAAGTATGTATCTCGCATAACTCAAAAACGGTAAGCCGTAGAAAATTGAAACTATATATTTAGGACTGTTATAACATCTAGTTGTGCACCTCCCTTTTTGGTCATTATACAACTACCGGAAGTGGTACTTTACTTGAAGCCTATAATAGATTTTCATGAAAAACTATATTCAAATATAAATTAAAACTTTCCAAATTTGGTATATAAGACTACTATATCAATAGAAATAATATAATAGATTTTGATTAAAATAGACTAACCGGAAGTGGCACATTACATGAAGCTGCAAACAGTTTTCCTTGAAATAAATGGTATTATTTTAATTTTAGAAATAAATGCTGCAAATAAAAGTTTTAGAGAATTAAATTCTGCGTCTAGCACATTAAGAATTTTTAAATTATCTTTTTGCATAAACGAGATATCTAAATTTAAATATTATATATTTTTTTATTTAAAAAAAAAATTAATTTTGCTATCGATTAGAACAAAAAATTAAACATTTAATGTCAAATATGTGCAATTAAAAAAATATCTATAGTTTAATACGCGTACAAGGAAGTTATGTGGTGTCCACATCAGATTTTTACTTTTACATTGTAGTCTAATGCTCTTTCGTGATTTCCGTATTATCTTTTCAAGTAAAGTTGCACTTCCGGAAGTTATATAATGACCAAAAAGGGAAGTGCACTACTACATTTTATAACAGTCCTAAATACAAAATTTCAACTTTCTACGACTTACCGTTTTTGAGTTATGCGAGATACACACGTCGAAATTAGTCAAAATGGATATTTCCGCTGAAATCTCAAAACCGAAAATTTTCGCTGTTACAATACTTCCTTTACTTCGTACAAGAAAGTAAAAAATAATAATAATCTATAATTTTTTGGATCCTATTTTTAGTACCCCTGATAAAGTACATCTACCGTTGTAACCTATACCAGATACTACCTATTTTATTTGTTTATAATTCTGAATTAACATCTATACGACATAACTAACAAATATTTCTTATAAATTTTGATGGTTATTAAGGATTGGTCTCAGTTTATCTTTATTTTAAATAGTTTTATAATGTAAATAATTTTTTCTTTTAATTAACCCTTCCGGTTTTTTTTTACTTGAGAATGGTCATGAATGAATGCCTGACACGTTGTCATAATTTATTTCAACATTAATTAATGCCAATATCTAATAAACCTGAATATTTTGAATCATTTAAAAGAAGAACTGCATGTATTTATCGTATAATTTCAATTTATTCATTAAATAACAGATATATCACATAATTATCGCAGCTTCAATTCTCCTAATAAACATTCACAAATATTTATAATAATAACAATTATAATCAACATTCTAGATATAATTAAAATACAAAAACAAATTCTGTTATCATAGTTGGTTTCAAAAATCCGTCATCAACAAACTAAGAATAACTCTAAGGTTTTAAACAATAAGTTTTAAGTTCCGATATCGTGCAAGACTTCCTGCAGCACTCGTCCACAATACCCCGGGAATATCTTCGGAAACTCCCAGGAATGAGAGAGGCTGCATTCGGACGTGGCTTGAAGGGGAACGCCAGTCTGGTGTCGTCCAAATTCTCGTAGTCTTCAACGCTGTTACCATCGTAAGATTTCTTCAAAGCCGGATTGTTGAACTGGCCTTGACAGACGACGACCAGAATTTCACTTAGGTAAGAGCTGCAGTATTTCGCAGCATCTTTCTTCATGGCGATTGGATAAATCTCGGATTGAACTTGAAGGAACAGACACAAGCAACTGATGCCAGCAATTAACGCTAAGTAACTTTTGAACATCGTGTCAGTGATTTGTGTGGTACTGCAGGAGCGTCGGTCGCTGATTGCTGGTTGTTGCTGATCAGAGACCACTTGGATATCTGATGCTGCTGGAATTAAGCTAGAGCTTTATATAAGAGGTGAGATTCTGATACATGTTAGTGAAACCGACGTGTTTACCAGGGTATTACATGCAAAAGACGTCAGTTGCTCTCTATGAATAATAAATTATGTAAATTAGATCAGTAACACTATAAATGTGCATGCTTTAGAACATTTTGTCAATTTGTTCTTTTGCCTTAAGACTTTTAAATAGTCATAAATACACTTATAGTAGTTCAAACTTTTGTTGTTTAAATTTATTTACAGAATCTCTATAACTTGCTTTCACTTTGAAATTTTATTTTAAACCTGTAATCGTTACATTGCGGTCTCTGAGATTGACGCTAGAGAAATATGAACAGTTTTTTCTTTTTTTATTTCCTCAGGGCACTTATTCTGAAAGTTTTAGAGCTAGTTCTATGCCGTTAGTGTTCCTATAGTCGGAGATGGTTTCTCGCGGAGACTAATGGAAATAGCGTACATGACGTTATCTGTAGGTGTTTCTATATCATAGAGCTAGCTGTATTTTCGATGTTTGTGATAGTATTTGCAGATTGGTTTTATTTTCATATCATATTCTAATGTTAATATTCTTTTTTCTATTATTTGCGATTTATAATTTAGTAGTATTATTATAGTTTCATTAATTGTACCTTTTTAGTTTGGTTAGTCTCATTAATTTTAAGAGAATATATTATGTACCTCGGTTTATTTTTAAAATTTAACCCCATGTTTACTTATATTTGTTCAGTTTATTTTAATATCAGTAATTTAATTCATTGTATGTGTTTAAATTTAATTCTAGTGTTACTTTTATTTCTTAGTTTCATTTTTTGTATCGCTAATTAAATTAATTTATCGTGTTTAAATTTTACTTATTAATGTCAAAACTAATCTAATATTAATAATTAAAATTAATAAAAGTATATAATTAATGAAGCTGTAAAAAAATTAATTAATATAATAAAAAACAGTTAATATTAAAGACAATAATTGAATAAAATAAATGAACAAGCATTTAAAAACACGTGTTCAGTGTTTCAAATATTGTTTCCAACCTAAAGTTTTTAAACTTTTACGAACCAAAATCACTAAGATAGAAACACTGGTTATTCCATAATATAGGTACTGCTAGAATCTGGTATATATATATATATATATATATATATATATATAGGTAAGTCAAACGTACAGTTTTGAGTCGAAAAATTCCGTGAAATGTGTAGATTGAGGTCGAAGCGTACCTTTTGGGGTCTACCCCAAAGTAGCCATCTTGCCTAACGTTTACATCGGGGTCTTGGATTAAGATTAAAAATTTAATCAGAAAATAGAAGCACATCATTAGATCTAAAGCATGTTGGATCTAACTTTAAACAGGATAAGATATTTGGCGCGTATTTTAAAACATTCTTAGGTTTTTGTATTCATTTTTTCACGCAAATGTATGAATTAACAGATAGCGTAAATTAATGTACCATACAAACCTATATGTTTAAATTTTGAATGGATTATATAACTTCAGAATGAAATAATGTTTTTTTTTTGTCATAATATGTAATTGAAATACTACTCAGCTGCAGTGAATTTGAATGATATAATCCCTCTTTTTCCGCTGTGTCATGTTTGACTCACGTAAAGAAAGCAACGAAGGTGTTAATCAGGACACAATGTGAGAGGGAAGGTATTTTGACATATATAGAAAAGATAGTTTTACAATATAGATTTATAATTTTCAACAAAAAATTTGTACAAACCATTTTTGTAATAAAAAACTATTATAATAATTCTTTTCCATTATGTAACTAAAATAAACAGAATTCTAAGTGGTTAAAGAGTGGACATTGGCAATAGCACCGACAAATTAAAAATTAAAGCTAAGAAAAGGTACAAAAATAAAGTTTATTTTTAATAATAAATTTGTTTTAAGTAGATACTGATTTTTTTTCACTGTAGACAAAGTAAAAAGTGTTTCAATTAAATTATAATAATATGTGTATACATGTGAGTCTGGGTAGACGAACTCCCCCCTTAATTTTTTTATAATTTCTTTATATAGAAGATTTATTATATTAAATATACTATTTTATGACATATATATATTTTTTTTGTAAGATCAGGTTTACATATTACGACTATCAACTTTTATTTTTCAAATGGAAATAGAATTGTTTTATTAAAATTAGAACCGCTATTTTTTCACTTTTCAATGACGTATTACTTGTCATAAATGAATATGAAAAAATTCGAGATAAATAATTTTTGATATTTCTCAATTATCTTATTTATCTCGAATTTTTTCATATTAATTTATGATATACATCTTCGAAAAAAAAAAAATGGCGGTTTTTATTTTAATAAAATAATTCCAGGTTTCCATTTGAAAAATAAAAGTTGATAGTCGTATCATGTAAACCTGACTTTATAAAAAATTTCTATATAAATATAAAAATAGTATATTTAATATAATAAAACTTTTGTATAAAGAAAATTTTTCTATTTTTTATTATCAAAATGTTAAGGGGGGGGGGGGGTTCGTCTGTCCAGACTCACCTTATATAGATAAATGATTTTTAATTCATTACATGATTTTAAAAGTAGATATTAGTTAAAATATTATTTTACATTAGTCTACGATCAGAAAGTTTTACTTAATAATGGTGTGAAATAATTTGTAACTAATATCTACTTTTAAGTTAATAATTCAAATATCATCATATCTATTGACTTACTATTAATGCGCGCAACCCACTTTACATTAGTGTATATATTACAACGGCTAGTGGCCAGTGATGCTCAAGTCTCGAATAGTGTCCCAAACAAATTCGCCCGCAACCATTAGTTCATCTTCAGCTTTCGACGTACAATGTCATTATTAACATAGCCTTTCACCATGGCTGGTGAGCGGTTTTTTAACACTGGATATGTTTCTATAACATCTCTACATTCCGTAAGACTCGGCAACTTTAAATTTCGTAAATTTTTGGGAGAATACTTTTTTGATGATATTTTTTTCCGGAGTTCTCCAGGTGCGAACAGTTTCTAAAAGCAGATATATATTAGACATTAATTTTTAATAATAATAATAGTAAAAAATATGGCCGTGTAGATTCAAGCTATGAAACTGGTATTACTTTCGCATAGTCACCTAGAATATATGAATAAAAAGATAAAATACTTGGCTAGTTTCAAAATTCGAATTTTGAAACTAACCAAGTGTTTTATTTTTTTATTTTTATTAAAATGTTTCAACGAGAACCGACAGGAAAATCCATTGAATTTATAGAATATTTGAATTAAAATCATTTCTGATAGTTCTGTTATTTTATTTTTCTCGATTTTTTTATTATTAATGATAAACAACCTTCTACATCATGAAAATAGAAAAAAATGGCGGTGTTAATTCAGGAAAAAATACTCTAGATTTCCATTAAAAAAATTAAACCTTATAATCGTATTGTGTCAAATTTGCTTTAAATAAATTAAAGGTGAGGTAGGTCGTCTTTCCAAATATACCCTGTATATTTAAAATGGCCTTTTTTATCTAATTTAACTAGTCTAGTTTTCTGTTTAGTTTTCGAGATTACTATGCTGTCGTACGTAATTCCAAATTTCAAGGGATTATCATTGCTAACTTTTAAACCATAAAAGCTAAGATTTCTATCAGATCTATTTTCGTTTGCCAAAAATTTCCATATGTCACAAGATAATGACAAAAAAAATCTAAAATTAGTCGATGTTTTCTTTCTCAAGTAATTCCTAAACTATTCAATAGAAAGAAAAATGTTTCAAATAAAAAAGTTAGATATGGTTAAGCTCTAAGTGGCGTAGCAAAATATTTTCGAGATATGATATAAACTTATAATTTATTAACTGACATTAATATTAAAAATTTAGAGAAAATTAGGAAATACAAAAAAAAATCGCACTCATTGAAATTTATTGTTAAACCATCGAAAACAATTGAAACACGTAAATTTGTACCGCAAATTTGTGAAATAAAATGTGTGTATGTTCCTATAACAAATATTTTGCTACGCCACTGGTTAGAACTTAAATATATTCAACGTTTTTATTTGAAACATTTTTCTCTCTATTGAATATTTAAGGAATTTTTTTCAGAAAGAAAAAATAGACCTCTGCAGTTGCTTGATTCATATAATACAGCATTACCAAAATCAGCTACGTTTAATTTTTTTTGTGTTTCTCCCTGCTCAGATTCATTTGATTCAAATTCATCACTTGGCAAAAAGTCAGGATCACCAATACTATCATCTGCAAATTATTTACTCTTAATTTTTTTAACTTACTATAATTAGTCTAAAAATAGTTAATTTTAAAGTAATAAGATTTAAAAAAAATTACTTCAATATTTGTGTTGTGTATTACCTGAAAAATTATTGGATACATCGTAATATTTCTCCTGTTCAGAACATTTTTTTGTAATAACTTCTTCCTTTTCATCATTAGACTGAAATATATAATCTAAAAAAAATAAATTAATAAATTGGAATAAAACTTTATTCTGGGCTGATTTTCAAATTCATATAGTCCAAAAATATTGGGTTGATGCATAAACTTGTAGTGTTTTAATTAAATTCAATGAGCGGTCCGGTAAATTGATTCAGTAGCAAAGAGAACTAGATTTTAGTGAGTATGATTTTAAACGTCAAGCATGGGCAAATTCAAATTAAAAAGAATTATTCCGGGTACAAACAGAGCCAGGTAACTTTGATTGCAATTCATTGTCAACAAATTTTGACAATTAGATACTTATTTAATTCAAATTTTTCCAAATTGTGAATTAAACTTGATTTACCAGAATTTGGTTGTTTTAGGGAATGGTACCCGAACGCACAAAATTCATCTATTTTTTTCTTTATCATTTAATATTTAAAACTCTAATTTAAATAGTCGAAGTTATTTTCAGAAAAGACGGTTTAATCAGTACCATTTAGTTATTACATAATATATGTAAATAAATGTTAAAGATCTTTAAATTTAAAACTATTATCATTTTATGTTGTATTAAGTTAATTTATTTAAAATAAAGAACAGAATAAAATTACTTCCGTAATAAATTTAATTTAGGGTCAGTCTTTCCACTTTCGAATAAAGTGACAAATAAACTATCTGGCGAATAAACAAAAAATATTGCATCAAAAATTAAATATAAATAAATATATCATCACGCCATTTACCCATTACTGGGCGTGGCACTCTGCCAAAGCAGATCTCGGCAAATGATATATTTCTTCGCGAGAAGTACGGTTACCAGCCGTCAAATGATGGCCTCCAAAGATGTTAGTGGAGAGGGAGTCACAGGGGTAGATTTAATTTGGATAATAATTGTACAATATAATCATTAATTTGCATAAATTCAGATACTCCGGAATACACCATTCTACAAAAAAAAATCGGATAAAAGTGTTACGTATTTCGTACTGCCGAATATTCCGTCGAATACCGAATAATTATTTGGCTTAGATTCCATCTCTAGTAAAAACAAAAAACCGATTGCCGGGCAGAATTTTTAAAATATCGTTAAGTTGCCTCCACTAACATGTTTAATTTGATACCAAGGATAATTAGATCCTTACCTTTAGGTAAACAAGCAAATTCCTTAAATTCAGGTTCTTTTTGTGTACTGTTTCAAGATGTCGATGTATTTTTGTTACCAACTTCTTACAAAAAACACAGAAAGCTTGTTTTGTTTTTCCTTTTAATACAGTTTGAGTTTGCGTGCAATTCATTTCAGTACTCAAATTCTTCTTTGTTTCTTCTCCTCTGCAGTTGCTTGATTCATATAATACAGCATTACCAAAATCAGCTACGTTGAATTTTTTTTTGTGTTTCTCCCTGCTCAGATTCATTTGATTCATATTCTTCACTTGGCAAAAAATCAGGATCACCAATACTATCATCTGCAAATTATTTACTCTTAATTTCTTTTAACTTACTATGATTAGTCTAAATATTTATGTTATGTATTACCTGAAAAATTATTGGATACATTGTAATATTTCTCCTGTTCAGAACAATTTTTTGTAATAACTTCTTCCTTATCATTAGACTGAAATTTATAATCTAAAAAAAAAATAATAAATTGGAATTATTGTTTATTTAATATATGTAAATAAATGTTCAAGATCTTTAAATTGAAAACTATTATTAAGTTAATTTATTTAATATAAAGAACAGAATAAAATTACTTCCGTAGTAAATTTAATTTAGGGCCAGTCTTTCCACTTTCGAATAAAGTGACAAATAAACTATCTGTCGAATAAACAAAAAATATTGCATCAAAAATTAAATATAAATAAATATATCATCACGCCATTTACCCATTACTGGGTGTGGCACTCTGCCAAATCAGATCTCGGTAAGTGATATATTTCTTCGCGTAAAGTGCGGCTACCAGCCGACAAATCACGGACCCAAAGATGTTAGTGGAAGGGGAGCTACCGGGGTAGATTTAAATTGGTGAAAATTTTGCCGACAAAATTTACTCCAAGTTATAATTACTCCTGTTATTCCCCCCCTACACTAACATCAATTGATTTAACGGCTACTAACCGCACTTCACGCGCATACCACTTACCGAGATCTGCTACGGCAGAGTGCCACTCACAGTAATAGGTAAAAGGCGTGATAATATATTTATTTATGAAAAATTATTTTAAAAGTTGGCTTTATTCATACCTATCGAGTAAATTAACTGCTTATCCGGCGCATATGAAAGTACATGCCACACTAACAACTTTCCTTTAAGTCAAGTGATAACTGCTGGTACCAACGTTTTATGGACAGGGGGCATGCATTAAAAAGTTTTATTATATATATGGTGCTGGTTTCCTAAGAGCAACAAATAACAATAAACAAATTATTCATGTTACATGGAAACAATTTTGCATCTTATTAATCAAATGTTCAAATGAATATATGCAAATAGATATTACATGAATTTTGTTATTGTTACTTGTTACACAAACCTGTACAAAATACTTACAAAAAAAGTCGTAATAAAATTATACTATGTACCTTTTATGTTTGTGCTTGCAGACAAATTGACAGACGGTGTAACCATCCGTAGAATTTTTTCACCACGAGACATACTGAAAACTGAATATAATGTAGAAATACACAGAATCGGCTTAACTTAAATATTATAATGAATAGAAAGGTCATTGAAGAAACTTAAAGTAGACACCTAGGATACCGGATGTCTACTGTTTCTTTTGTACAATACTGTGGTAAAATCTTCAATTTGCGATAGATTATTCCCTATTAATTTTAGAAAAAAGTGTAAATACAAAAGATGTTCAGAATTTAAAACTGCATTAAATGAGCCTAAATTTGTTGATATAATACTTTTCTGGCATCAAATAAACGTAAAATGACTTAAACAAATAAGTATTGTTTTGGATTCTTTGGGTTTGACAATTACCAGTGGCGGCTCGTCATAAGGGGCTAGCTACGGGGGCCAAATCTCGGCTATAACTTTTCATTAATCAAATTTTTTTAATGTACTACTTAATTCGACTTGATATGTTATTTTTCGTTTCGTTGGGGATAGAGGATAGATTTTTAAATAATATGGTATTGATTTACTGGTTTGTAAAATTTTAAAATGCTAAATGTAACTTTAGAATTGATTAATTTAATATATAATGACAATCGTGTACATATATTAAGTAAAGAAGAAAGAGTTATTTTATGCCTTATAAAATTGAAATGCGATTTAAGTTTTTCAATTTTACATTTATTGTTTGGTATCAGCTCTTCTTTATGCATAATGTACTTAACGCAAACGTGCAGCTGCTTTAAAACCTGCCATAGCATTTCCGACAAAAAATTAAAATGATAGAAATATGCCAATTTGTTTTAAAAAATTTGAGGATACGTAAATAGTTTTTGAATGCACAGAAGTATTTGTGCAAAAACCAAATAGTATTTTTGTGAAGAAATATTGCATATTGAACAGGTTAAAATGATGTGTAATTCAACTATTACTTACAGAGGTCTTATTATTCAATTTTCTTTTGAAGTTTCACTGCAGATAAAAACTTAAAAAATACTCCAAACAAATATTTAATGTTACGAAACTTCAAATACCTATCCTGGAGGAATCATTAGTTCGTGAAATATTCCGGATGGCGCAACGATCTTACTGTTATTTACCGCGCTATAAGTAAACACGGTGAGTCGCGCGTGACCTTGAGTTAGCCAATCAGAACATATGTGACAATATCATAAGCGGAGCTTGAAGAGTTTTCCCCAGAGCGAGAGTGGGCATGTAAGTTAGCGCATGGATTTTAAGCAGTTCTGAATGGTTCCGAACTTTCTGTTGGAAAAAACCAGTTACACCTGTCACAATAGCTGTAGCACAATGTTTTAATTTAACGTTGAAGTGAATAAAACCGTTTAAAAAAAATTTGACAAATTTCAACATAAAAATAAATAAATTTGTTTTTCAAAATAATAGACGGGCAGAATATTTATTAAAAGTAATATTTACCTTTAAAATTAGTATAATTTGTTTTATTTTTTAAACATAAATTTTTTATATATCTTGAATTAATAGAAGAACAGTTTATTAAATTATATTATTTTTTAAGATACCATATTATATATTTGCTCTACACTTTTGACCCCGGCTAATATAAAAATAACAAGCCGCCACTGGAAATTACCGATCATGCTGCAAAGCGAAAAAAAATATTTTTTTTTGGGAGTCATTAATAAAATGAACTTATTCTAAGACATTAGGCATTTTCCATCAAACTTTTGCTTTAGTTGTAAACAGAATCAATTTATATTGAGAGTTCTATCTTGTGCTAACACCCACACAACAACGCTACTGCATACTACGCACTATTTTAAATAATTTCTTTTCAAAATATTCTTAATAAATAATTACACAATAACTCTCTTTTGTAATGTACATACCTTAAATATTTGTTGTTTTGTTGAACTGCACTATATATTCCACTACACCTACTTGCACAAATTAAAAATATAACTGATGAAGAACTGCGTAAAGCACTGGTACAAGTCGTTGGACAGTTGGACGTAGTATGTCTTGTCAATTAGAGTGGGGGTAAAAACTAAGTAGCAGCAGTGTTCCCAACTGCATTTAAAAAATATCTATTGCTAATTCAAAGTTCAACAATTAATTTCTCGGATATATTGCAATTTAAATAAATAAAAAATAGTTTTCTTATACCGTATTGCTTCATGATTATGAATAAATGAAATACGTAATTCCATGAAATGTATTGCATTTTATCACATTCAATTTTGAAATATTTTAGGCTGTGTTACTTTAATTTTCAATTATTTGAAGGTTGTTTTTTGTAACTTGAAAGCGTTATCAATTTCATTTAATTGAAATAAAAACATTGCTGAGGTTTTAAAGTTTTAAATTTTTCTTAAAACCTGATATCCACTCAACAAAAATTATATAAATCATATCATTTGGCTTATTGTTTATTAATATTTGCCAAAACGAGCGAAGTGAGTTTTGTAAATTATGTGCTTAAATATTAAGGAATAACATCATGTATTTAACGGCTGGTTCATGAGCATAAATATATTACTTACTGAGATCTACAACGATAGAATGCCAATGCCAGAATGGGTGAAGGCATTTTTTTTTTTTGTTAATTTTTGGTTAAACCGGTTCAAAAATCGAATTTTTTTAAATTCTGTTTCTATATAATACACTCGATTAATTCGCATTCCAATATCTCTTTTAGTTTTTGAGTTATATCGATTTTTGACTTTTTTTAAAATCAACTTTGGAGCCCATATCTCGAAAACTAAAAAAGATATTCAAATGCGAGTTAAACGACTGTATTTCTCTTGCGCTACTTAACTGATACTGAAATTTTACCATTTTTGAAAATTTTTCAACTCTTTTCAAAATTTTCTTTTCTCAATATTTTTAAAAGTTAAAGCGATAATGAAAATCTGAAAACACCAGTGAATTCCTCGCGTGAAAATACATAGGTACAGCAAAATTCGCACAGATTAAATTTTTATTACAAAAAATCGAAAAGAAAATTTTGAAAAAAAGTTGAAAAATTTTCTAAAATGGTAAAATTTCGGTATAAGTTAACTAGCGCACGAAACCAATTAAGTCATGATTATAAAAAAAAAAAACATTAGATTAAAATGATACGGACCTAGTTTACAATTTTGAGTTCGATTTTCTCAAAATTCGTATTATATTTGGATTAATAAATAATAAATTTTCTATTATGATATCACATATCTTTATAAGTTTTATAATTACAATAAAACTTTGAACAATTTCATTTCAGAATATATACAATAAATTAGATTTGATTTATAATTAAAAACATATTTCGTTTCAAAGAGATCAAGAAAAATCGTTGTTTTGTAGCTATCTGCATCCGTGATGATTCACCTTCATACAAAATTTAATTCTCTGGCAGGCGCAACTAAAAATACATGTTTTAAAAATAACTTTATCATAAAACTTAAGATATTTTTAATTTGATGAATATAATTTTCAACAAATTTTTGTGAGTAACAATATGTACAGAACATGAAAGGAAATAACTGTTTTGACATAATCAGATTAATTCGGTCAGTAGATAACAATTAAATTAAATTGAAGAAATTCAATGTTTTTTTTTTAATTCTAAATAAATCACATATGTGACTATCTAATCTATTATTCTACATAATTGTAAACATATTTTGAGATTCTCTAAGTAATACTATAACGCCTCACTTTGAACTGTATTTTTTTTCATAAATATAAATAATTGACATATACCAATATCTAATCAATAATTCTACGTATATTGTAAACTTATTTTGAGATTTTCTGAGTAATTCTATGCTCAGGTATCAATTAAAATGAATTACAAGTTGATGTTGGTCTATATAAATACTCCAAGAATATCGCTCCCCTTTGAACTGTATTTTTTTCATAATTATAAATATTTGACATATGCCACTATCTAATCAATAATTCTACGTATATAGTAAACTTATTTTGAGATTATCAGAGTAATTCTATGAATAAGTATTAATTAAAATGTATTACAAGTTAGTGTTGTTCTATATGAAGTCTCCAAGAATATCGCTTCACTTTAAACTGTATTTTTTTTATAATTATAAATAATTGACATATGCCAGTACCTAATCCATAATTCTACGTATATTGTAAACTTATTTTGAGATTTTCTGAGTAATTCTATGCTCAGGTATCAATTAAAATGAATTACATGTTAATGTTGGTCTATTTAAATACTCCAAGAATATCGCTCCCCTTTGAACTGTATTTATTTCATAATTATAAATACTTGACATATACCAATATCTAATCAATAATTCTACGTATATTGTAAACTTATTTTGAGATTATCTGAGTAATTCTATGAATAAGTATTAATTAAAATGTATTACAAGTTAGTGTTGTTCTACATGAAGTCTCCAAGAATATCGCTTCACTTTAAACTGTATTTTTTTTATAATTATAAATACTTGACATATGCCACTATCTAATCAATAATTCTACGTATATAGTAAACTTATTCTGAGTAATTCTATGAATAAGTATTAATTAAAATGTATTACAAGTTAGTGTTGTTCTATATGAAGTCTCCAAGAATATCGCTTCACTTTAAACTGTATTTTTTTTTATAATTATAAATACTTGACATATGCCACTATCTAATCAATAATTCTACGTATATAGTAAACTTATTCTGAGTAATTCTATGAATAAGTATTAATTAAAATGTATTACAAGTTAGTGTTGTTCTATATGAAGTCTCCAAGAATATCGCTTCACTTTAAACTGTATTTTTTTTATAATTATAAATACTTGACATATGCCACTATCTAATCAATAATTCTACGTATATAGTAAACTTATTTTGAGATTATCTGAGTAATTCTATGAATAAGTATTAATTAAAATGTATTACAAGTTAGTGTTGTTCTATATAAAGTCTCCAAGAATATCGCTTCACTTTAAACTGTATTTTTTTTTATAATTATAAATAATTGACATATGCCACTACCTAATCCATAATTCTACGTATATTGTAAACTTATTTTGAAATTTCTATGCACATTTATTAGTTAAAATGAATTACAAGTTTGGCTTCGCAGTAAACTAACTAAACTGTAATTAGTAGTAGGGATAAAAATTCAGCAAGTTTTCAAATAGACTAGAAATATAATCCCATGATGCGAATAATAACATTACCTACATACATATAGTTCACACTAAAAATATTTCCAAATTTGTAACCCTTGTGCCGTTTATATAATTATATATTCTAACTATCGAATATGTACCATAATTATGTTAAAATATCAATAAAGCAATATTCACCATATTTAAACAAAAAAATTAAACAAGAACTAACAGGCCAGTGCGCCCCTGTGTATTGGTGTTTTAAACCATTGTCCGGTGAGTAAATGCAGCTCTATCCGCTATGAAACGTTTCTCTCGCGATACGCTAGAATGATAATTGCGCAGTATAATCAGTGCCGAATTAAGGAGAAATATATATTTTTTAACATTACTCCTATGGCTCCCCATAGTTTGTATTAAGAGTATTTCCAAATTTGTAACCCTTTATTAAATTAAATATAGCATAAATAATAGTTAGTCACTAGTTATATTGCATCAACACCTATGACAAGCCGTTTTAATATTTGATGTAAAAATGACTTCATACAAAATTTAATGCAATATAATGCGTACCTAACTAAAAATAATTGTCTTAAATTGTATCTCATAAAAATTTAGATGTTTATAGGTATTTTGATGAATATAATTTACATATAATTTTTATGAGTAACAAACTTAATTAGAACACATTTAAAATGTGTACGATTTAAAATGTGAATGTATTTAACATTAATAAGACATAAATTTTGATGTATTATATTTCGTATTATTTAAAATTTAAAACTATTTAAAATTTATTTATGTACAGTAAATCATGGAATGAAATTTCAGATGTTTTTTAAATGTGAATGAGTTAAAATTTACTCATATTATATTCTGTACGAATTAAAATGTGATCGTAATTAAAATTTTCAACTCGGACCGCGTATCCTATAGAAAATAGAAATAGAAAGAACTATTCCCTATTTCAAGGCGAGTTAAAGTTGAAGCTTAACTTAAAATTAATATTATTATTATTATAAATGTTATTGTTACATATTTTTATTGTAATTTTTGTTGTTAATAGTTATTCAACAATTTTTTACATTATTTATGTCGGTACTTACCTATATTTTTTGTGAATTTACAATTATTAGAAGCAAATCTAATTGCCATTTAAAAAGATCCATTAAGTCATAGATCAAATACGTGAAGTGTATTCAGCAAAAGCACGTTAATAGACGAATATCGACCTTCTGTACTTGCAGACACATAGAGTCGTTTTTCAACTGTACTAGCCACAGTAAATTGAACCCTTGTAGCGTCTCCAAGGCCGACGAATGACGAGACGATATGCTGTTACAATTTTCAATTTTTTAACGAAACTACTTCTCGGATTGATAATTTGAGAAGAATAGTGTAATCCTCGATCATGGATCTACAAGGATCGTACAAGTAATTTTTTCATGTAACTAAAAGGTTTTCGACTTACGACAAGTTTAAGGATGTTTTTTAATATACAATAATTTGCTTCGAGAGGAAGTGTGTTATTAACAAAGTTTATTATATTTCGTAGGACGAAGCCTATATGCTTTTTCAGTGATATCAATATGGATATCAAATAATCAAATAATAGTCTGCAATCTAGAGTAATACCAAGATCTTCGACATGGGTCGATTGTTGTAAAGAAATTATCTATGGTATAAATATAGCTAAATACTTGTCTATTACTTGTGAAATATATTTTGTTGCACTGGGATACATTTATAAGTCAGATTGTGAGTTGACAGTACGAAAAATGTTTAAATTGTCTGCATACATCACAATTGAGAACATTTGAAACATTTGTTTATATCATTGATAAATATATTGAACAGGGACTCCAGACGACGATTATATTAGTATACTTTTTCGATATAATGGAAAAAAACAAAAAAAGAAAGACTTGTCAATAAATAAGGTTTATTTCATAATTGTTTATTCTACTTAAGGTATTAATTATACAATGGGCTCATAAACTATAATCGAAATACGGCAAATTTATATTAAAATCGTAAAATACTTATCAAATTATCAGTAGTAATTATTATTATTTTTATTATATAATTATTTACGATAGTAAAGTATTATAATGCATGAAACAATTTGTGACGTCAGCAATGGTTCCAGGGCCCCCGATGTTTAGGGGCCCCGTCCAGCGGATATCTATTTCTCAAATTTACATCACAATTTTTAAAATTTATTATAATAATTATATTCATATTATAATTCACAAAATATTTAATTTTGATATCCTACAACTTATAGTAGACAAAATTCCGCGTTTTACTGCCATTTATTTTCCACTGCGCCATACATAGAACGGAGTCGCGAATAATGTGGCTGTGGCAACACTGTGTCTAGTTCTGTGGTTCAACAGATCTACAATGCTCAATCCTAGATTGAATGCTTTGGCGCTAATGAGTATTGAAAACAAAATATTGGAGAAATAAGATTTTAGTGTCATAGTAGAAGACTTTGCTGCATCCAAAGCGCGGGAGGTCTCTTATAGTTTAGTTTTTTTGTTTGTTTATTGTAGAATTTTGTTTTATTTTATTTTTTTGTCGTTATTAAATTTAAAGAAAAAAAATGTTAGTTGGAAAGTTGACAGGAATAAATCAAAATCAGTGTTGACAACAATGACATTGATTTATTCCTGTCCACTTTCCGAGTACAAAAATTTTTCCTTTCAATTATTTGGACGTTATTCTCAATTTTATATTAATTTTAATAATGATCATTATAAGTATTAATAGTTTTGTTTAATTTTATTGTTTGAATAAATATATTTATATTTCAACTGGACAAAACAAAGTTCAGTTTAAAAAGTCAGGGGGAGGGGCCCAATGATTAATTTGGCTCCAGGTTCCCGATTGCCTTAATCCGATCCTGGTAATTTATGATCATTTTTGTTATATAATAGCTAAATATTATAATTATACACAAGGATTAATTCATACTTTTATCTTCATGCACTACCATTTTATAGTTAGGTAAAGTATAATAAGAGCCCATATACGTTTCTAATTCTTTTATCTTGTTATTTACGTTTGTTAAATTTCTTTTACTAAGTAAAATATAAATTATATTAAATTATTATAGAAGTTGATATTACGAACGAAAAAGTGCAAAAATGCAGTTTCTATAATTTCTCCGGAGTGAATAAAATTTTCAAATTTTCCCCTAAACCTTATGCACCCGCTAAACTCAGCAACTTGGCGTGTTGCTGTTCTTTGAATCGTGGTCTGCTGGCCGAGGATCTATTTATTATGGGTTGATTTATTTTTTATTTTGTTATTGTATATTCTAATATTTGTTGTATTATATTCAACTTCCGAAATATCTAACCCAGATGATGCGAGTTTCACAGACATTTAAGTTTTAGACGAATTTGCACGTTATTTTATATTTATTATCTATTTTTAAAATATTTATTAGATTAGAAACAACAACAATTAAAATAAATGAACTGTACTCAATATCAATATAAATAACTCAAATCATTTTCAAATCATTTATAAATCAAATAAATATTAAGGAATAACATCATGTAGATATTACATATGTATGATTCACCACTGTACCACAATTCTTAGAATCTCAATCGGTAACATTTACAGCAATAACTATATACCTAATTTGTATTAATTTATTTTTCAGTCTTCCTTGTCGGAGGATTTAGTAATAGAAGTATAATATTCTAAAATGAATGACGATGAAATTTGCGGTAGAAGAAAATATCATTAAAAATACTGACCGAAATTATATTTTCCAACACATTATTGGCTAGTTTATTGAACAGCTTTGGAAGGAAGAAAGGCGAAAACGTGTTATTGTCTCGCATTTCGAACAGATTTGCAAAAAGCCGAAAGCAGCATCCACAACGATTATAGTTAAAAATATGTTGTATAAATTGTTTAGTGGTTGTAAAGCAACAGAATATGGTATTAGAAATGAACGTAAGGTTATTAAAATCCTGGACGGCAAACAAAAAAAAAACAAAGCGGCTTTTTAATACATGAAGCCATATTATTTTTAGGTACGTTGCCGGACGAACGAATCGGCTGTGATAAAATCTGTGAAATCAGCGCACGAGACATGACAGTGATTGAAACAGTAGAGAAAAAATATAAAATTTGTAGAAATTAAAAATGGCATGATAAGTTTGAAAAAACGATATGTTTTGTATCAGATACAGAGCCAATTAAATATTTCAAATAGAAATATGTATTAGTTTGTAATTTACACTAATATTGACAAATATATATTGAAAAAATACAAAATAATTCTGTATTTTGGGAAGAAATAATGGTTCCAAAATTTTATCAAAATTCTTTGTTGCACGAATTAGTTGATCCTCGATATAGTCGTGGATTATCTATTAGAGATATTTGCTAATTGTATTTTTATTTTCTTGTTCAGATTATTATTGCTAGGAATCTCGTCAATCTTCAAACTATTTTTGACAAAAAATATTCAATGAACGTAGTGGTAAAAGTTTATGGTTACCCCGCAATATACATGCTTTCAATTCATCGTCGCAGCGAGAGCATAAGATGTTAGTTTGGTTGCATAATTTTGTACATGAAAATATTATGTAAAAATCGAAAACAAATATATAATTTTCTCTTGAACGGGGCATTTAAAAAACAAATTGACTGACAAAAAGTTTGACTTTTTCATATCCTTTCATTTCATATACAAATTGTAAATTGATATGCTCTGTAATCTGTGAAAAGTTTGATAATGTCTGAATACAAAAATGACTGCATCTTGTTTATTATAAACTTTATCAAAAAACTGACTGACATATGTTAATATTTTTATATCATCATTATTTATATAAAATTTGAATAAATTTGGTCTGTTAGAAGAGCAGATAAGTTGATAGCATTTTTGAGCGTTTTCGCTTTTACTCCAGAGCGACCTTACATTTTGCTACACATTAATTAAAAAAAATTATGTATAGCCATTCAAATTAGTATTATAATTTTTCATAACCACAGATACTATTCCTTCATGGTATTAATTAAAAGCACGCGAAGCACTTTAAATCTTTGAACAACTTACCTAGTTCTATGTGTATATGGTAAGAATACTATTTATAAAAAACTATTTTCTTTTGTACATTAAAATAAAATAAACCGTTAATTAAACATTTAATTTATTAAATGTATCTATCTTCCTTTTTACTCTCTTGTACGTAGTAAAGGAAGTATTGTAATCGCGAAAATTTTCGGTTTTCAGATTTCAGTGGATATATACATTTTGATGATCCCTGAATCTTTTTAACTAATTTCGTCGTGTCGTCTGTACGTACGTATGAATCTCGCATAACTCAAAAGCGGTAAGTCGTAGAGAGTACAAATTTTGTATTTAGGACTGTTATAATATCTACTAGTTGTGCACCTACCTTATTGGTCATTATATAACTCCTGGAAGTGGTACTTTACTTGACGCCTATAATAGATTTTAATGAAAAACTATATTAAATTATAATCCAAAACTTTTCAAATTTGGTATATAAGACTAACCAGAAGTGAAACATAACATGAAGCTGCTAACAGTTTCTCAAGAAAAAATATTTTATTTTGATTTTTAAAATAAACACAGCAAATATAAGCATTAGAGAATTTAATTTTGCACATTAAGAATGATTAAATTAGCCTTTTGTATAAACGAGATATGTAAATTAATTTTTTTTTGAGTAGGTGGTTCTGTGATATCGAGTTGGCTTGAGGATTTTGAGAACCCTGATTAAATCTCGATAGTACGCAAATAATTTTCACCAATTTAAATCTACCCCGGTGGCTCCCCTTCCAATAACATCTTTGGGAGCCGTGATTTGAAGGCTGGTAACCGCACTTCACGCGAAGAAATATATCACTTGCCGAGATCTGCTACGGCAGAGTGCCACACCCAGTAGTGGGTAAGAGGCGTGATGATATATTTATTTTATATATTTTTTGTTTTTTGTAATTAAGTTTGTTATGGATTAGAATAAAATATAAGAAAAAATTTAATAAATTAATGTCCATGTCAAAATACAAGAAAGTCATGTGGTGTCCACATCAGATTTTTATATAATAATATTCTATATCGACATTTATAAAATTCAAAAAATTAGTTAACAAAATATTAACAACTGTGCACCATGCTTTTTCAAACATGTATTGCTGGCACAAATGCAAGTTTCACTAACATTTACAAAAACTGTTCTACAACTAAACCATTTACAGGATAAATTGTAAATACTAGTATAACTAGTTTTATGTACCTTAAAATCGTTCAGAAACTCTAAATTACCAGCCTAGTTCCATGTAGGGACCACATAATCAACACAAAAAGAATATTCACTTATCAATTAATGAAAAGTGAAAATCACAAAGACACATAATTATTCATATATTTGAAATTCAAGTATTCTGATGTCACCAACATAAAAAGTTACGTAATATTTACAATGTTAGTAATAAATTAATCTTATTTATTAAATTTACAGAAAAGTCGGCACAAAACATCTTTTACATCACACTGCCAGAATAGTATATTTTCAAATTACGACCACTTACTTAATTTAAACACAGTAAATTATGTTTTCAAATTTTAATACTTTTCGTGTAAACTATCACTATTAAATATGGATTTAATATCTTTAATACATTACACTATTAATCCCTCATCATTATGTCTACGCTTTTATTATGTATATAGTTCTTATAAATGTTGAATACGAAAAAACAAACACAACTACCTAGCTTGTCTTTAATATTGTTCACAAAGCTCTGATAACCATCAATATTGTCAGCTGCTAAAAATTCTTCAATTTTTGGTGCATGTCGTTGAACAATTTCGTCATTTTTACACCATGGGTTTCTTTTATCTGGGTGAGTAGATGACAAGATAACTCGGATATTTCAACAGCAAATACTGTTTGTTACCATTCCTAGGATTTGAAAAACTTTGGTATTTTATAACATTCGTCTCATGGAAGTGATTGGCACACTCAGCAGAATTGAAGAACAGGTTCACGATTTTTCTTCAGCAACATTTACGTGACAGCTGTTAAAATTATTTACAAAGTAAGGTTAAGTGTCAAATTATCAATGGTTATTTACCTTCAAATGCAGCACATACTATATCAAACCACCGGAGTCACAATGTAACTCGTCCCTTAATAACGACATGGTTATAAAATACATTTAAGATATTTTTCTGTGAATAATATAAACTGTCACTGTCGTCCAGTATTGCCAAATGTGTATGAACACAGCCATAGAAAAGATAGAACACAGCTTGTTAACTTACGGATTGAATAATAGACATTGGTATAACCAACTGTTGTGCATAATAATGTTATGCTGATAATATAAAAATAAACTTAACCCTTTAGATCAAAATTTTAGATCTAGTAACTTGATTCCAGCGACCTCTAAATGTTCATAGCACTGAAAATATTAAATCTGTTAATCCGACCCCTAACTGCACAATGTTTGCAAATATATTTATATTTATACCTCGACCTCAAACAGTACTTTTGAGAAACCTATATATATATATATATATATATATATAACCTAATGTTCCCTCCAAAAATATTGACTGGAACCACCATTGACTGTAATGTATATATGTGCCTAGTACACATAACAAACTCTGCAAAATATGAAAATGAAAATTTAGAAAAAATAATTATATTCAACTAATCGATATCTCAGATCGTTGCGATTATTATTTATTTAAAAATAGTTTGCTTATCGCAGGATAAATAATTTCTTTACATCTGAAATTTATTAAATACCAAAAAAGGAATATTTTCAAACTTTCTTCAAATTCCTAAAAATATTTCACATGACCTAAACAAACCGTTTAAACTGTAGCGGTGATTCAACTAACCAGATAAAAATATAATAAATTAAAATCTTTAAAACATAGATCTAGCGGCCGACCTCACGTTAAGCTCTGTAGATGCTGAAATGGGATTTACTTCTGCATTGAATATAGAATATTTTTGACTAAAACAATTGGCGATCGAAAAGTTTTAATTCTTCACACGAGCTCTTGCAATATTCTTCAAATTTAACTAGAAATTAAAATATTTATATAACATCATCACAGGCGCGTCACCCGAGCCAAGGTTCGTCAGTTGGAATCCGCCTGTCGACAATGTGTGATTTGTCGTAAAATATAAAATACAGTTACATGTATTTATCACACTCGGGCGATATAAGCTAGTCACTTATACGCCTTAAATAATGTAGCATTTGACTACGAAAACCGGCAGCACGGCAGTGTAAAAACTGCGGCTTGGGCTGGTGCGCCACAGATGATGATAATACGTATCATCATAACCTAATGTCCAAAGTGTAATTCCCTAACGTCATTCATAAAGTTTCATTTGGCAGCAACTAAAGAGAAACTAGGTTTGAATCGAGACGTAGAAAACTTGGGAACATATAAATAGGATTTAAATCTAAATATTTATGAAATATTTGTGATTAATATTTTCTGCATAAAACAGAAGAAATTATACTTCTGCCTGTTAAACATATTCAACCTGCGAAGTTGATATAATTTCTTAGTGATACACCATCCAAAAATGAAGCAAACACAAGCGTGTTGAACTTTCTGAAGTCTATGACATTGGCTTTGATCTAAGAAAGAACTATAAACTACATCACAATAATCATTTGTACAAAGAATTAAAGAGTTGACAAGTATAGCTTTCAAACTTATTGCAAAATAATCTTTATATTGTTAAAGGGATGTAAGGAAGTAATAGGATTTCTGGACAAGAGAAGTAGTATTTTCTTCGAACTGCAAATTGTTATTTAATAATAAACCTAAATTTTTAGGATAGTGCTTAATTGCCAAAGGTATATCTGTTTGAACCCGTATGTTTTCGTCGCAGAATGTATTGTCCAAACAGCATGACATACATTAGATTTTCAGGGTATTATTTTGAGATAGTTCAATAAATTTTCTTAAATCCTGATTTATACGAGACACAACTTCAATGATGTCTTGTAAGTTCACAAGAGATGTCTACCTGTGTATCATCAGCATAAAAATGAGTCGAACAGGAAGTCTACGGACTGTAAAGTAGAGGTCTTAAAATTGAACCTTGAAACATTCCCACGTACAAATATAAGTATCTCAAAGATTTTAGTAAATAAAGGAAGAATATTAATAAGTCTAAGATCTTGAAAAGACGACGAATATTTATTTTAACAATCAGAATAATAAGAGAAATTTTCCATGATACAGATGTAATAAAATGAAGGATAAAGTAATTGAAAATATGAACAAAAAATAGAGTAATATCATTATATATGAAATGCCATCTATTCCGATAGTTTTACTTTTAATTGAACTTATAATTGCATTCAGTTCTATGACATTACATAAACTAATGGAGACTTGTGGCATATCCGTTATTGTACTTCGAATTTTTGAAGAAAGAAACTAATTCAGTTTGTTCATTGTCAACAACGAATTGCGCAGAAAAGTAATTATTTATTTAACCAAAAAAAAGAAGAAAATTAATTATCTATCTGCTTGGTGAAACCAGGTTTAATAAAAAATTAAAACAAACACTTGTCAAAGTTTAACAAAATTTTCGGGTTATTAGGTCATCATCAGAGGCCAGCCAGCACAGTTAGTAACCATAGACGCTATGATTACGTCTGTGGTTACTATACTATTTTCATTTTAAACTCGAGGAATCAGCATAAAACGATTAAACGTCCCTGTCCCATATAACTACAATGAAATCCATTAGTGCGGCTATCCCATATCGTTTATTGATGGTCAAAATAGGTAAATTTTCAAGGGTCATATTCAGCCTACAATGATTCTTGTTTTTTCTGTGTCGAAATGTTTTTTCGTCACTCGCAGTTTAGGCTCACCGATGTCCGGAGACGTCCGAAACATCGGTGATTCCTAAACTGCTCTCATTTCTCCGGAAATAAGAGCAACCCCGGGTTTTTGCGAATAACTCCGGCTGTAAACACCCGATCCGAATAAAGTTATACTTTCCTGGCAGCTCCCGACGAACATACTCGAAGTCAGTCGTCGCGGTTAGGAACCCATCCTAACCACTGTCAGCAGTGGATAGAGACCGACGCCGCCGCGACGCCGGGCGTCGTTTCCTAGTTACGGCCGTTTTTAATTTCCACTACGTGGGAATCGGATCCGCCATCCTCGGGAGGACCGAGAGACCCCGTAACATTGCCACGCCAAGCGTCGTTTCAGCACGAGTCGCCAGAACGCGCCGCGCTTCGCAGGGTCGATTCAGGGACCCGCCAAGGACCCATCCGACACACCGCCGCCCAACCGACGCCCGGGCGTCGGTTTTCCGAAAACCACCGTTTGACGTCAGGACGCCTTCAAGGGGTGTTCCGGAGACCAAGTCAGTGGCCGCTGCCGCGACCAACTCGAGAAAATCAGTGTACACCAAGATCCGCGAAATAAATCTGAAATCTGAAGCCATCCGCTGTTTTATTTCTATATCCTGGACACAACCCCGACACCGCTATCCATTACCGTTTGGCGCCCGAGCAATCCACGCCAAACTCCTTGTGCTCGACCAAACATCGTCACATTTCCTATGATTGACCGTACCGGCGAATGAGGTTGTACAACCCTGTGTGAACCTTGTGAAACCAGTTATGACGGATCATATTTTGAGTTCCTTTGTAAACGTAATTGCGGTGCATTTAATCGTTTTATGCCGATCCCTCCAGTTTAAAATGAAAATAGTATAACTGTGCTGGCCGGCCTCTGATGATGACCTAATGACTCGGAGGCTGAAAATTTTGTTAAACTTTGACAAGTGTTTGTTTTAATTTTTTTTTAACTATTTATTTGTTCAGTATCGACTAACAAGTAACTCTATCCAACTGTCACTCACCGATTTAAATGAAACTTGGCACACTAATACAACTCTAAAAAATGTTGAACCCCTAGAGTATTTTCTTCCGGAAGTTTCATTTTAGGGGTACAAACCACCCCTAAAAAGTGGAAAAAGCGAGAATCGCCATAAATAAAATTAAATAATACCAAAATATTACGCGTTTAACATTGGTTATCCACGGTCCACGGGTAACCTCAAAAATAGATTCAGCGACCCCAAAAACCCTCGAGTAACTAGTTTTAAACCTAAAACTTTATTTCAGTTGAATATCGTAATTTCATCCTCCCATTCCCTTTTGAACTCCTTAAAAAAGTGCATATGATCAAAATAACCCCGAAAATATATTTTGGCGATTTCAAAAACCCCTGGGTAACCAATGTTGAACGCGTAATATTGTGGTATTATTTAATTTCATTTATGGCGATTCTTGCTATTTCCACCTTTCTAGGGTGGATTGTACCGCTAAAAACCAACTTCCGGAAGAAAAAACAATATGGGTTCAATATTTTTTTAAATTCTATTAGTGTGCCAAGTTTCATTTAAATCGGTGTTAGTGAGATGGAGTACTTTTCGTGTTGTATATTAAATTAAACGTATTGAAGAAAGTATAATTAAAAAGAAATATAACTTTTTCCCCGGCTTACCCGACCGCCAATTGTATATAATAAACAGCTAATTGGATTCACTGTGCTCCAAAAATACGTGTTTTATACCCGAAACTTTATGCAAAACTATTTAAAATCGTTCAGATACCATTACTTCTTTGTTTCGACTAATTTCTTTTAAAAAGTCCATTGCAGCGATCAAATTTTTCTTAGTCTTGCTGTAATAATATACTTACATCAAATATGACTAAATATTTCGTGGCACAGGGCTGAAACAAAAATATATTTTGAAATATTTAATAGAAAACCTCCATGTAGTTTATGTCACAATCATCAATTTATTCATTAAATAACAGAATATCACATCATTACTTCAGATTCAATATGCAGAATAAACGTTAACAAATATTCATCTTAATAACAACAATACTAATAATAAGCAACAACCTATAGGTATAATTAAAATAGAAATATACAAAAACAAATTTTGTTTGTACTGTGGTCATCAAATAAGTTTAAGGTGTTAAACAATAAGTTTTGAGTTCCGATATCGTGCAAGACTTCCTGCAGCACTCGTCCACAATACCCCGGGAATATCTTCGGAAACTTCCAGGAATGAGAGAGGCCGCATTCGGACGTGGTTTGAAGGGGAACGCCAGTCTGACGTCGTCCAAGTTCTCGTAGTCTTCAACGCTGCCTCCATCGTAAGATTTCTTCAAAGCCGGATTGTTGAACTGTCCTTGACATACGACGACCAGAATTTCACTTAGGTAAGAGCTGCAGTATTTCGCAGCATCTTTCTTCATGGCGATTGGATAAATCTCGGATTGAACTTGAAGGAACAGACACAAGCAACTGATGCCAGCTATTAACGCTAAGTAACTTTTAAACATCGTGTCAGTGATTTGTGTGGTACTGCAGGAGCGTCGGTCGCTGATTGCTGGTTGTTGCTGATCAGAGCGCACTGACTTTCTGATGCTGCTGATATTAAGTTAGAGCTTTATATAGGAAGTAAGATTTTAGTTCACGTTAGCGAAACCGACGTGTTTATCAGGGTATCACTTGCAGAAGACGTCAGTTACTTTTTATGAATAATAAATTATGTAAATCTTCCCACCGCCATGCGGATGAGTGCGAGTTGTGTAAACGCATGATCATGAATTATAAACTGTCTTAAAATAGTTTATTATGTAACAAAGAAAAATGTAAAGTTTTAGAAATTATTTAAAAAGTAAAGTTAAGTTACACTGACAGGTGCTTGAATCCAATTTCATCCCGTATATAGTAGTATGGTATGTGACATATTTCGTAAACTCTTTAAAAACTCGACTTTATAAAAAAAAAAACTCGTAATTAAAGCGACATTTATAAAATTTGTTACATAATATAAGTAGATACTATTTACATAATTAATGATATTTGGGTAGATCAGAGCTGCTATATTTTTATCATTATTAACATTGATACATATTTTATTAACATCTTTTTTGGACTACAAAGTAAGTATAGATCTAAAATATGAAGTTCTTTTGTAAACTTATTTATTGAAATTATTAGATTAACAGATAAACATGACGAGTTTGTTTGGAAGAATATTTTCGTACTGGAATGTTAATTTCGAGGATATTAATTAGAAAGTTTTTACACGTCATATTCGTAGGGTACATGAACATTTTCGTAACTCTGGAAGTGTATGTAAAGGCAAATCAACTGGGAGACACACAGTTCTCACACAAGTTACTTTAGATGATGTACGGGATCGTTTAGAAACAAGTCCAAATAAATCTTTAAGATTTAAAACATCCCGAATAGATTCAAATTTACCCCTTCTATAAATTCACTGCACGCCAATGCGACCTATCAGTCGTAGTCCACTATCACAACGATGCGGTAAACAACAAATCAGAACGTGGTGGTGGGGGCTGTAGATATCAAGCAGAATAATTACAAGTGATGACCGACTGATTTCCAATTGTTTTTCCTAAAAGTGTTTGGAAATTTATCATTTTTAATATCTGGTTACACGTATAGAAGAGAGATGTCAAGCAGAATAGTAACAAATATAACCGACTGATTAGAATTGTTACAAAACAAGTCATAACCCTACCTTGTTTGATAAAGAGAAATGTCAAAAATAATATGGATGAATAGACATTAAAAAAAGAACTCAAATATGTTCATGTGTTCTATATCGAATGTTAAGTGTAAAAACAATCATAACTTAATTCATTCACTATACATTAGTAAATTAAGTAACCAAACTTGAGCCATCGCTACAGCTTGTTTGATAGTTGTGATTTTTGTCTAGGAATTATAGAATTATCTGGGTATTTCAGATTTTTTAAAGCATAGTTCTCGAGAAATTAATATAAAACTTTTGAGATTTCAAAGAATCGTAGTATGTATTTAAAATTGATAGTTTTAGATGAAATGTGTATGAAGTTGTCATTTGTGGCATTGCGAAAAGAACCTTTTATGCAAATATTTTAATTTCAAGGCAAGTTACAGAGACTTTGTAAATTAATTAAATTATCGTGAGAGAAGTTTTACTTCCAGTGTGTGATTCAAGCATACTCATTTCCTTTATTTATCTTTTAACTCCATTTGCAATTTACAAAGGAAAAATGTATAATTTTAGGTTAAATAGAATGATAACTATCATCAAATTGAATTAACTTTGTAAAATTGTATCGCTAATCCGCTTTTGTTTTGCATAAACTTTTTATAGTCGTTTTGATTTTAGAATACTCATATCATAGATAATATGAAGGACTAGGGTGTAAATTTGAAAAGGTTTCAATTGGCAACTATTTAAGAAATAGTCGGCTCGCATGAAAAATTTATTTTTTGCAACCGATATTTTTTTGTGTTTAACAAATAAAAATAAATTCTTGCTTTTCAGTTATTATCACTACAAATGTAAATCCTACTTCAATTTCCACGAAGTGTTTAAAATCAGATTAAAAGTTTTGAAGAAAGATGTTGAGCAGAATAATTAAAAATGGAGGCCGACTGATTTTCAATTATTTCCCTTAATGCGAACTCCATAATTTTTGGTATCAAATTTAAATTATAAAAAGAGACTTAGAGCAGAATATGTATTTTTTAACAATTACAAATATAGCAAATTTTGTTATCAAATTAAAGGCTTTAAAGAGAGATTTAGAGCTAAATAATTTAAAATGGTGGCAGACTGATTGTCAATTGTTTTTCTCAAAAGTCATCCAAAACCTTTCGTGTTTAGTATCAAATTATTGGTATTGAATAAGGTATCGTTTGAAAAGAAATTTTTTTTTAAATTTTATGCATTATTTAAAAAGTAAACTGACAGCTGCTTGAATCTAATTTCACCCCGTGTATAGTATTTAGTATGTGACTTATTTCTTAAACTCTTTAAAAACTCGATTTTATAAATTCGCTTCTTTGAGTTCGTTTAAAAAAATAAAACTCGTAACTAAAGAGACATTTATAAAAATTGTTACGTAATATACTATTTTAAGACAGTTTATATTTCATGTTCATGCGTTTACACGATTCGCACTCATCCGCATGGCGGTGGGAAGATTTACATAATTTATTATTCATAAAAAGTAACTGACGTCTTCTGCAAGTGATACCCTGATAAACACGTCGGTTTCGCTAACGTGAACTAAAATCTTACTTCCTATATAAAGCTCTAACTTAAAATCAGCAGCATCAGAAAGTCAGTGCGCTCTGATCAGCAACAACCAGCAATCAGCGACCGACGCTCCTGCAGTACCACACAAATCACTGACACGATGTTTAAAAGTTACTTAGCGTTAATAGCTGGCATCACCTGCTTGTGTCTGTTACTTCAAGTTCAATCCGAGATTTATCCAATCGGCATGAAGAAAGATGCTGCGAAATACTGCAGCTCTTACCTAAGTGAAATTCTGGTCGTCGTCTGTCAAGGCCAGTTCAACAATCCGGCTTTGAAGAAATCTTATGATGGAGGCAGTGTTGAAGACTACGAGAACTTGGACGACACCAGACTGGCGTTCCCCTTCAAACCACGTCCGAATGCGGCCTCTCTCATTCCTGGAAGTTTCCGAAGATATTCCCGGGGGATTGTGGACGAGTGCTGCAGGAAGTCTTGCACAATATCGGAACTCAAAACTTATTGTTTAACACCTTAAACTTATTTAATGACCACAGTACAAACAAAATTTGTTTTTGTATATTTCCATTTTAATTAAATTTATAGGTTGTTGCTTATTATTAGTATTGTTGTTATTAAGATGAGTATTTGTTAACGTTTATTCTGCATAATGTATCTGCGATAATTATGTGATATTCTGTTATTTAATAAATAAATTGATGATATACATGGAGTTTCTTTACTTAATGTTTCAAAACATATTTTTCTTTGCCACGATATATTTAGTAATTTTTGTTTTGAACAATTATATTTGTCCTGGATATTAATATACAGCAAGACCAAGAAAAATTTGATCTCCCCAATCAAATTTTATTAAAAATTGGTTTAAGTATTAAAGGATGAAGGATATAGATTTTGAACAGTGTTACAATTTATTTCAACTGCATAGACATTTAAGACAAAATTTCAATTTGACAAACTTTTACAAAGTATATATAAATCCTATCAATATTTCCATTAAGTAATCATATATAGCAAGACTGAGAACTACCGCGGCAATTTATTTTAAAGAATAAATAAATGAATAATCTTTCGCTAATAAAATACGAACTTTTAGAGCCAAATTGTCTAAAATAGCGCAACGAATCCAATAAGCGGTTCAGTATATATGGCTGGCGGTCAGGTCAACCTAGGAAAAGGTTATATTTCTTTTTAAACTGCACCTTCTTCAATATCTTTGGTTTAATACTAAACACGAAAGATTTCTAACGACTATTGGAGAAAACAATTGACAATCAGTAGTTCACCATTTTCAGTTATTTTGCTTGAAATCTCTCTTCAAAACCTTTAATTTGATAGCAAAACTCGATATATAAATGTAATTATTTATTTAAAAAAAACAGTTGAAAATCAGTCGGTTATTATTTTATATTATTCTTCTTTAACTCTCCTTTCATAACTTTAATTTGATATCAAAAGTTATAGATTTCTCATGCCTATTAAGCGAAATTGACAATCAGTCGGCTACCATTTTAAATTATTCTGCTCGACCTTTTTTTAAATTTCTAATTTGATTCACTTCGGTAAGGACAATAATTGAGAAGTATGAATTCATTCTTATATGTAAAACTTAAAACAAGAGCCCTTTAAAAGACTATTACTAAATCAATTGCCGATTGAAACTTTTAAATTTTACTCGCGGGTCCATCAAATTATCTTTCATAGGAGTATTCTAAAAACGAAAGGACTTATAGGCAAATGCGGATTAGCGGTACAAATTTACAAAGGTGATTAAATTTAACATATAATGAAAAACTGAAATTCAAATTCGTAATAATTTTAATAAAGATTTTTCTATATTAATTTATTATTTTAATTTAGTGAGATCCTTGCGCTTGATGCTTGCTGCACAGAGATTTTATGTTAGGTTCCAATTTAGTTAGCTTCAGTCTCAAGTCTCTCCGCTGTGTTATATTCAGCTAAATATGAAGATGGAAACGGTAACAATAGTTTTCTTGCACATTTGGTTGAAATTAGATATTTGATTTCTGCTTCCTCCTTTTATATGAAATAAAGTTTTAACTGCCTCATCATTTAGCATTTCTGCGAGTTCTTCTTGATACTGCATATTTGATATATCAGACAAATCCACTAACATTGGCTGCATCACCCATGTTGGAAAGTCAATTTGTTTTAAATCAGAAAATCTTTCTTTTAAATCAGACGATAGAATTTTCAGATGATCGACAATAACAAGTATAGCGGTATCATTTACTTCACATTTTTGGAGCCACTTAAACTGTTCAAAGTTTTTGTTGTTAATATATTTCTGACATAACTCAACATGAAACTAAATATCTTCGCTTTTGCATCGACAAGAGTTTTATTTGTTCCTTGAAGTTACTTATTTAATATATTTAGTTTTTCAAAGCTATCGGCATAATAACTCACAAATACTTTACCATTGACTGTTAACAGATACTTCATTTCAGGTTCTAAGAGTATCAAACAGTTTCATAAATCTTTTCAAGTAGACACCTTTAGAGAGCCATCTCCCTTCATTGTGAAGTAAAAGTCTCACATGGTCTGAATTTCGTTTTTCACAAAATAGCTTGAAGAGACGCTCACATTTGGCATTAGCTTTAATAGCATTGATACACTTTATTGCTGAATGTAGTACTTCATTTAGAACAGGCGAGCCTGCCGTCTGCCGCAGGGAAGTTAATTTGACGATGCTAAAAACCCAGTTGATATTTTGGTCTCGTCAAACGTATTTATAATATTTATTGGCTGCAATTATTTAAGAATTAGCTTTTTTTTCAATTTTGGCACTGAAATCTAGCATTGCATTTAAATGGCCCGGAGCAAAAGGGTTAAATATGTGTCCAGTCCCTTTTCGAATTGCCCCTCTTAACAATCAAATTGCCCCCCTGTGGGGCGTGGGCCCCACGTTGGGAAATACCGATCTAGAGAGTATTCCCAGTTATTTTCATTATGCATCCCAATACGAAAATATGCTTCCAAAAGAAACTTGTCTTGTTCTTCCGGGAACCTAACAATTTCAATAAATAAGTTTTGAACATTCAGTTCTATACTTACTTTGTAGTCCGAACAACAAGATGTTAATAAAACATGTATTAATATTAATAAGGGAAAAAATACGACAATGTTACTGATCTACGCAAAGGGCATTAATTATGAAAATATTACTTGCGTTTTCTTGATGTTTCTAATGCTCTTCGATAAAACAATAGAATGCACTCGTCATCGACGAAAATTAGAGGCTCCTCTATTTCCATCGAAGAGCTCATCGATGAAACGAACGTATCTCATTTCACTCGTATCTTTTGTGTCTCATTTCACGTTAGCATATTTTTGAAATTTAGTTTTTCTTTATCAACTTTAGAAACTTTTATTGTTTGTCAATGAAGGGTGCGTTCTGTTGTTTCATCGAAGAGCTCATCGATGCTCTTCGACCAGTGTGCCATAGGCATAAAGGCTTATGCAAAAAATAATTGAAAATAAGTTAACAAATTATTTGAATTATATTATTTGAAATCTCTCTCCAAGACCTATCAAATATGATAGGTTTCTAATAACTTGGGAAACATAAATGGCAATCAGTCGGTTACAATTTTAACTATTCCGGTGCAAATTCAAAACCTTCAATTTGAAAACAAACACGATGGGTTTTTAAGGACTTTTAGGAAACACAATTAATAATGAGTTGGTTATAATCTGTACTTTTTCTGTTTAAAATCTCTCATCAAAAGCTTTAATTTCATATGAAACTTGATGTTTTTCATTTTAAAATAAAAAATTAATGTTTTAAAATATTTTATTATTATGCTCGAAAGATTTCTTCAAATTCTTCAATATGATTCACATATTTTGTTAAAAATCCTTTCAAAATATAATTGTCGTTCAAAAACTTTTCCATTCTGCACGCTAGCGCCACAAAAACACTGACAGGTGCTTACATCCAATTTCACCCCGTGTGAGTTATTTCATAAACTCGATTTTATAAAAAAAAAACCTCGTAACTAAAGAGACATTTATAAAACTTGTTACATAATATACTATTTTAAGACAGTTTATAATTCATGTACATGCGTTTACACAACTCGCACTCATCCGCATGGCGGTGGGAAGATTTACATAATTTATTGTTCATAAAAAGTAACTGACGTCTTCTGCAAGTGATACCCTGATAAACACGTCGGTTTCGCTAACGTGAACTACAATCTTATTTCCTATATAAAGCTCTAACTTAATATCAACAGCATCAGAAAGTCAGTGCGCTCTGATCAGCAACAACCAGCAATCAGCGACCGACGCTCCTGCAGTACCACACAAATCACTGACACGATGTTCAAAAGTTATTTAGCGTTAATAGCTGGCATCACCTGCTTGTGTCTGTTCCTTCAAGTTCAATCCGAGATTTATCCAATCGCCATGAAGAAAGATGCTGCGAAATACTGCAGCTCTTACCTAAGTGAAATTCTGGTCGTCGTCTGTCAAGGCCAGTTCAACAATCCGGCTTTGAAGAAATCTTATGTTGGAGGCAGCGTTGAAGACTACGAGAACTTGGACGACAACAGACTGGCGTTCCCCTTCAAACCACGTCCGAATGCGGCCTCTCTCATTCCTGGAAGTTTCCGAAGATATTCCCGTGGGATTGTGGACGAGTGCTGCAGGAAGTCTTGCACAATATCGGAACTCAAAACTTATTGCTTAACATCTTAAACTTATTTAATGACCACAGTACAAACAAAATTTGTTTTTGTATATTTCCATTTTAATTAAATTTATAGGTTATTGCTTATTATTAGTATTGTTATTAAGATGAATATTTGTTAACGTTTATTCTGCATAATAAAACTGCGATAATCATGTGATATTCTGTTATTTAATTAATAAATTGATGTTAGTGACATAAAATACATGGAGTTTTTCTAGTTAATGCTTCAAATCATATTTTTATTTATTTAATTATTTATGTTACGCTTTACAACAGGAATTTATTCCGAATTAAAATACATGGAGATTTTCCTACTAAATGCTTCAAAATATATTTTTATTTATTTATGTTACGCTGTACAACAACAATTTAATCCCAATTACAGTACAGGGTCCGCACTTACCGAGCCGCAGTGTGGTAGTTTATATAAGTTTTAGCTTGAGTGCGATTCGAACTCGGAATCTCCGGATTCGAATTCCGTATCGCTATCCACACCACCGTACTGGCGGACATTTTTGTTTTATCTCTTTCCCACGAAATATTTAACCATTTTTATTTGTAGCTATTTATGCCGAATACTAATACTAATGAAATATCTGAATTGTAAACAAATTAAAACACATAACTCCTAGATTACATCAAAACGTCAGAAGTACCACAATCTCGAAAAAAAATTACTATAGGATCTTTGCACATTTTTTTCTACACATTATTGCAAGTTACATGCAGATATCAACTTAATATTTTGCTAATTATTCCATATTTAGGATGTAATTAATCATTGTCGTCTATTAAAATCCGATGTAAATATCTTCATCTAGGTTCATACACAATTTCACTTTATAATTATTTGAAGTACAGGTACAGTAAAACTAAATAGCGAATTTGTTTATGACTAATGTATATTGTAAAAAGAGTAGATGATTCGAATTGGAATCATTTGGGCACTTAGTGATAGGAACTCAAGGATTGAAGTGAGGAGCGTTACAGGTTTAGTGGCACGAAATTGATGAAAGAATTGTCGAATTCTTCTTATTATAAGATAGGAAAGTAAAGCAGGAAGACTTTTAAAGAGCTGGCCTGCATAAATGGAATTTTTTTGATAGGAAATTGTTCTAGTGAGACTGCTTGAAAACTTATAGTGCTTGGTTTTAAATGAAACACTTATCAACCTACGAGTACAAGCGAAACTGTTTCTGATACAATATAACTCATCAATGAAAGAGTTTTTGTAGCGCTAGCGTGCAGAATGGAAAAGTTTTTGAACGACAATTATATTTTGAAAGGATTTTTAACAAAATATGTGAATCATATTGAAGAATTTGAAGAAATCTTTCGAGCATAATAATAAAATATTTTAAAACATTAATTTTTTATTTTAAAATGAAAAACATCAAGTTTCATATGAAATTAAAGCTTTTGATGAGAGATTTTAAACAGAAAAAGTACAGATTATAACCAACTCATTATTAATTGTGTTTCCTAAAAGTCCTTAAAAACCCATCGTGTTTGTTTTCAAATTGAAGGTTTTGAATTTGCACCGTAATAGTTAAAATTGTAACCGTCTGATTGCCATTTACGTTTCCTAAGTTATTAGAAATCTATCATCTTTGGTAGGTCTTGAAGAGAGATTTCAAATAGTATAATTAAAACAATTTATTAACTTATTTTCAATTATTTTTGCAATAGTCTTTATGCCTATGGCACACTGGTCGAAGAGCATCGATGAGCTCTTCGATGAAACAACAGAACGCACCCTTCATTGACAAACAATAAAAGCTTCTAAAGTTGAGAAAGAAAAACTAAATTTCCAAAATATGCTAACGTGAAATAAGACACAAAAGATACGAGTGAAATGAGATACGTTCGTTTCATCGATGAGCTCTTCGATGGAAATAGAGGAGCCTCTAATTCCGATAACGGGTGCGTTCTGTTGTTTTATCGAAGAGCTTTAGAAACATCAAGAAAACGCAAGTAATATTTTCATAATTAATGCCCTTTGCTTAGATCAGTAACATTGTCGTATTTTTTCTCTTATTGATATTGATACATATTTAATTAACATCTTGTTGTTTGGACTACAAAATAAGTATAAAACTGAATTATGAATAAATTTTCCAAACTTATTTATTAAAATTGTTAGGTTCACGGAAGAACAAGACAAGTGTCTTTTGTAAGCATATTTTCGTACTGGGATGTATAATGGAAATAACTGAAAATACTCTCTAGAGCAATATCGCGAACAATTTCTGCAGAATTTTGTTAACTCGTAAGGTAATTGAAGGTTTTCGTAACTCTGGAAGTGTATGTAAAGGCAAATCAACTAGGAGACAAGGGCTATGGGGGCTATGCCTTTTCCCCTTGAGTTAGTTTTTTTAGTTGAGATTTTTTATTAGTTTCATTTGTTTCATTCGAATTATAAAGAAATAAAATCAGCGAACAAATTTATCATTCTAAATAAAACTTTGAGTAAAATTTAAAATGTACTGTAAAAATGTAATCATTTAATTTATATTATTCGTCAGACGACTGAAATTTATACGTCTTTCCTACCCCAAATAATCAGGTTTATACACATTTTTTTCAAGTTGAAGAGTTAGCTGGCGTATACGTTACAAAATTTGTGACGCGATGAGACGAACGGAAGTGGAGACCGAGAGAGATGAAGATATAAGGAGGGAGATAGAGCATGCTTATGGTGTTACACGAACGATGAGAGGCTTTTACTTTTTTGAGTTCGCGCGCACATCTCCTTTCTCTTTTCTCTCTTTGTCCATTGAAATATATGTGTTAGAGAGTAAGCGAGTTAGGCTGCGTTACACAAACGGTGACAGTGCTATATCTATGTGTGATTTTATTGTTCACTAATTTATGAAAACCTATACAACATACAAAAGATACTTGATACTTATACAGGCTGTGCACAGAAAGGCGGAACATAGGATTTTAAAAATGTGCGTAAATTGGCTCTCCTGTACCAAAAGTACAAGAATGAAAACGTATTTAAAATTAAATAACAAATGTATTATTTTATTAAAAATTACGTGTCCATCAGTGGTACTAGAAATGTACTCTTCTAGAAGCATGTCCATAATTTTGCGAATTTTTTTTTAAATTCTTTTTGATTGTGAATCAATACATCGAAATGTATATACCTTGTAATTTTTATACCCTTTTTTTAGCACCTTGTATAAAGGTATTATTCTAGGTTAAATAAAATGTTACTTACCATCAAATTTAATCACCTTTGTAAATTTGTACCGCTAATCCGCATTTGCCTATAAGTCCTTTCGTTTTTAGAATATTCCTATGAAAGATAATTTGATGGACCCGCGAGTAAAATTGAAAAACGTTCAATCGGCAATTGATTTAGTAATAGTCTTTTAAAGGGCTCTTGTTTTAAGTTTTATATATAAGAATGTATTCTTACTTCTCAATTATTGTCCTTACCGAAGTGAACCAAATTAGAAATTTTAAAAAAAGGTCGAGCAGAATACTTTAAAATGGTAGCCGACTGATTGTCAATTTCTTAATAGGCATGAGAAACCTAGAATTTTTGATATCAAATTAAAGTTATGAAAGGAGAGTTGAAGCAGAATAATATAAAATAAAAACCGACTGATTTTCAACTAGGTTTTTTTTTAATAAATAATTACATATATATCGAGTTTTGTTATCAAATTAAAGATTTTGAAGACAGATTTCAAGCAAAATAACTGAAAATGGTGGCCTACTGATTGTCAATTGTTTTTCCCAATAGTCGTTAGAAATCTTTCGTGTTTAGTATTAAACCAAAGATATTGAAGAAGGTGCAGTTTAAAAAGAAATATAACCTTTTCCAGGCTTGACCCGCTGAACCGCTTATTGGATTCGTTGCGCTATTTTAGACAATTAGGCTCTAAAAGTTCGTATTTTATTAGCGAAAGTTTATTCATTTAATTATTCTTTTAAAAAGTTGCCGCGGTAGTTCTTTGTCTTGCTATATATTACTTAATGGAAATATTATTAGGATTTATATATACTTTGTAAAAGTTTGTCAAATTGAAATTTTGTATTAAATGTCTATGAAGTTGAAATAAATTGTAACAGTTCAAAATCTATATCCTTCATCCTTTAAAACTTAAACCAATTTTTAATAAAATTTGATTGCAGCGATCAAATTTTTCTTGGTCTTGCTGTGTATTATTATTCAGGGCAAATATAATAGTTCAAAACTAAAATTACTAAATATTTCGTGGCAAAGAAAAATATGATTTGAAACATTTAGTAAAGAAACTCCATGTATTTTGCGTAACTATCATCAATTTATTCATTAAATAACAAAAATCACATAATTACTTCAGATTCATTATGCAGAATAAACGTTAACAAATATTCATCTTAATTACAACTGCACTAATAATAAGCAACAACCTATAGGTATAATTAAAATGGAAATATACAAAAACAAATTTTGTTTGTACTGTGGTCATTAAATAAGTTTAAGGTGTTAAGCAATAAGTTTTGAGTTCCGATATCGTGCAAGACTTCCTGCAGCACTCGTCCACAATCCCCCGGGAATATCTTCGGAAACTTCCAGGAATGAGAGAAGCCGCATTCGGACGTGGTTTGAAGGGGAACGCCAGTCTGGTGTCGTCCAAGTTCTCGTAGGCTTCAACGCTGCCTCCATCATAAGATTTCTTCAAAGCCGGATTGTTGAACTGTCTTTGACACACGACGACCAGAATTTCACTTAGGTAAGAGCTGCAGTATTTCGCAGCATCTTTCTTCATGGCGATTGGATAAATCTCGGATTGAACTTGAAGGAACAGACACAAGCAGGTGATGCCAGCTATTAACGCTAAGTAACTTTTAAACATCGTGTCAGTGATTTGTGTGGTACTGCAGGAGCGTCGGTCGCTGATTGCTGGTTGTTGCTGATCAGAGCGCACTGACTTTCTGATGCTGCTGATATTAAGTTAGAGCTTTATATAGGAAATAAGATTTTAGTTCACGTTAGCGAAACCGACGTGTTTATCAGGGTATCACTTGCAGAAGACGTCAGTTACTTTTTATGAATAATAAATTATGTAAATCTTCCCACCGCCATGCGGATGAGTGCGAGTTGTGTAAACGCATGATCATGAATTATAAACTGTCTTAAAATAGTATATTATGTAACAAGTTTTATAAACGTCTCTTTAGTTACGAGTATTTTATTGACACGAATTAATGGAAGAAAGATTTTATAAAACAAATTACAAATTACAAATTAAGACAAGAAAAATTGTATAGTTTCATAATTTATTTTAAAAGTTAAGTTGAATTACAATGACAGATACCTGAAGCTAATTTCATACCGTGCCTAATATCTCAAGCCGTGACTAAAATGTTCGAAGCCACGGCTTGTCAACATGTGATTAAGATGTTATTTGGAGCCATGGAAACCAGTACGTTAAATGACATTTTAATAACGGGAGTAGAAACAAAATAATACAGTGACTTTGTCGCATTTCTTCTTCGTATAAAATAATAGAAAAATGTGTATGTAGCAGACATCTTCGAACTACATCCTGCGGACATCATCTGACCCGTCTAATACTTTTATACGGCCCGTGAACGGTATTTATTAATATCTTAACTCATTTCAATGATTTTAATCAAATCTTGCAAGAAAATTATTTATATGCGCATAATTTAATATAAATCTTAAATTCATTTGAAAGAAAACAACCTATTTAACAAAAACTTAAATTAAAAAAATTGTCATCGAATGTTTCTCAGGAAAAAACTAACTACTGCATTAATAATTTTTCCCGCGTGAAGACCACGCAAGTTGAGGGCGTGATTCACGACCGTAAGGTCGTGAGTTCGGGTCCTGCCTGTGACGGCTAATTACAAAGGACATTTCGGCATATGACCGTAGTAGTTGGTATTTATATATATATATATATTAATATGGGTAAAAAAATGTTTTTCTCTTCTCACCCGTTAAATCGTCTCCAAATGTGTCAAAAATAGGCTAAAAATACTCCCACATTTTTACCCATTTGTATTTTGATAATCGAACTTATGAATGAATATTTTCAATAAATTAGTTTTTCACTAAATAACGCCACAAAAAAGATTATGAAGGTATTTCACGTCGCTGAGTTCAAATCTGAGGTCAAATTTGAGTTTTAACCATTCCAGATGACTATGACAAAAAATTAATATTTTCCGAATTAATTAATAATTTCATATATTTTATAGGATTTTGGGGTCGTTAAAATCAAATCTGAAGTCAAAATGAGTCTTCAACCATTTGTAGGTGGCGCTGCCCTGCGCGTTTACAATTTTCAAGATAAAATTTGCATTACTGAGAGTTGTTTAGGCTTTCAAAATAGTTTTCTTATGTCTGAAAAAGTTCTTTGTATATTTAATATAAAGATATTTGTATATTTAATATAAAGATGTATTTAATACAAATATAAATATATACATTTTGACACGAATCAAAATACTTTTGCAAACATTGCAATGGGTTTTAAGCCATATTTTTCAATAATTTGACCGTTGCGATAATCTGTATTTTCGATAAAATCATAGTGGCGCCATCTGGAAATGGTTAAAATTCAAATTTGACCTCAGATTTGAACTCAGCGACGTGACATACCTTCATAATCTTTTTTGTGGCGTTATTTAGTGAAAAACTAATTTATTAAAAATATTCATTCACAAGTTCGATTATCAAAATAAAAATGGGCTTAGGGGAGTCATTAAACCAACGAGTAGAAATGTGGGAGTATTTTTAGCATTTTTTTGGACACATTTGGAGACGATTTAACGGGTGAGAAGAGAAAAACATTTTTTTACACATATTAAGGGACACCCTAATATATATATATATATATATATATATATATATATATATATATATATATATATATATATATATATATATATAAAATAATAATTTAAGAGCATTATCAAATGTTTTTTATCAGAGAAACAATTGACAATTCGGTCATAACCTTAATTATTTTGTTAGAAATGTCTTTTTTTTTAACTTTAATTCAATACCCAACCCGATATGTTTCTAATCACAGAATTAAACAATTAACATTCAATTAATCACAATTTCAAATCATTTTGTTTGATATCAAACATGATAGATTTGTAATGACATTTCGGTAAAACAATTGACAATCAATCGATTATAATTTGTAATTATTCTGCTCGAAATCTCTCTTCAATACATTAAATATGATACCAAACACTATGGCTGGTAACACACGTGTTTTAAGAGCAGTGTATTTGGGTGTTTTAGCTATCTCTAACATGTTAAAACCGTGCTCTTAGAACACCCAAAAACAGAGCTTGTGTTACTAGCCTATGTGTCTAATTACTTTTAGAAAAGAACTATTGACAATCAGTCAATCAAAATTTTTAATAATTTTATTCGACGTCTTTCTTCAAACGCTTTACTTTAATATCCAACACGATACATTTCTAATAATTTTAAGGAGAAATAATTGACAATCACTCGAACATAATGTTAATGGTAGTTAGTTACTATTTTTAATCATACATACTATTCAGATTTCTATCGTTTCAATATGGATAGTAACCAAATTTCTCAAGCACCTACAGCTTATATGATTTGCACCATTGTTGTGATTTTTTCCCAAGACTTAAAGCAGTGGTTTCCAAACTTTTTCTCTCGGCGGCCCCTTTTTTCCGTAAAAAATTGTCGCGCTCCCCTCATTTTTTATAATATATATAGAATAGAATACATAAAAATGAGTACTATAAACAAATATTGTTATTATATAAGATATTTGTTATAACAAATCTTTTTCTTAACCTAAAATTATGTTTATTACAACATAATAATAGAACAAAATAATATAATAACATTTATAATCTTAAAATTGTAATAAGATTGGAAATTATATTTAATTTAAATTAGGTATATTTAATACAATATAATCATAATTTTTGAGTGTGCTGAATGGGTGCTTGTTTTTCAGTTTCTCGAACCGGGGAGTCATTGAAGATATCGCCACTCGCAATTCTTTTTCAACGAATAATCGAGTTCAATATTTTGTTTTTAAAACAGCTACAGCGGAATAGCCTGTTTCACACAAATAAGATGTTACGAAACGTAATAAAATTTCTAAGGCTTTGTTTGTTAAACCACTGACTTAAAGAATGTTTGGTAGCAAAACTTTTTTGGGTATCCCAGATTTTTTAAATTATAGTCTGCGTGAAAATAATTAAAAACTTGGGTAATTTTCAAGGATCACAGAGTGTTACGGAATGGTCGAGTTGCTATACAAGAAAAATTTTCACAATTGACAACATAAAAGAATATTTATACAAATAATTTAATTTCTAGACAAGTGAAATAGAGTTTGTAAATTGATTTAGGTATTAGAGGAATGAGCATATATGTTTAGAACTGTTACAATTGATTTCTAGTTTATTTAAAACTTTTAAGACAAACGTCAATTTGACAGAAGTACGTATATGGTAAAACCAAATAAAATTTGTCTTCGATAATAAAATACTGTAAAACCAAGAAAAGTTACTTGAAAAAAATGTAAATAGTTGTTAAATATTTTTACCGGTTTCAGGATATTAAACCTATTGTAACGAGTACGGCCCTGTTCCCTCTGGAACAGTCGATACGACCATTGTATTTGAAGTATGAACAGTGCAAGTAGTTGCTAAATACTTTGTTGTGAATATAAATACGTGTTGTATATAAATATATGTCTTAGTTGTTGTACTACATTATTTTCGTTTAAATAAATATTTTGTTAGTGTTTTCATTTTTCGTGTTTTATATAATAATAAATTTCACCGAACCCGAAATTGTAATAAACGTTACTTTATGTTTACATGCACAAAAGTAGGCTGGTAAGTAAGTAATAACTGTATTCTGTACGGTAATGTTACCATACTGATTTGTCAAAATAGTGAAGAAAATGAAAATAAAACACAATGATAACACTATACATACAAACGGAACTCAAAACAACAATAATACAAAGATTACTTCTCCTGCTTATCATAATATATATTAATTGTACTGTCTTTCAAATTAGAGATGGCCACGTTATGACGTTTAAATAAAAACATACAGACCACAGACTTACTTGATCATCTTCTAAAATGATGACAATGACGTTATTCATAAAAGAATTTCAAACAATAATAGTTATTAATGACGTTAACATGTTTATATTCTGAAACCGGTAAACTATTGAACAAACCACGGATGTTATGAGTCATAACAGTCCTTAGATGTCTTAAAATCCTCGGATTTCAAACTGACATCTTCGACTGTTAATAGCTAATAATAATAACAGGTTCAAACAATAACTTTTAATTGGTACATTTGTTTTGTTATTTCATGGCACTGACGATTTTAAGAAAATTGTCAATAAACATTTCCGTTATTTTTCCGGTTCCAGGTAGAGTAAAATTATAAATTTTAGTATCAAAAATAATTTTAAAAATTCCCCACAATCAACTATTGAACTTTCTCAATGTAAAATAATAAATAAAAATAAAATAAATATATCATCACGCCTTTTACCCATTACTGGGTGTGGCACTCTGCGGGAACAGACCTCGGTAAGTGATATATTTTTTCGCGTGCAGTTACCACGCGAAAAAATATATCACTTACCGAGATCTGCTTAGGCAGAGTGCCATACCCAGTGATGGGTAAAAGGGCGTGATGATATATTTATTTTATTTTTATTTTACATTTATGACAAGTAATACATCGTTGAAAAGAGAAAAAAATGGCAGTTTTTATTTTAATAAAATAATTCTAGGTTCCCATTTGAAAAATAAGTTGATAGTCGTATCATGTAAACCTGACTTTATAAAAAAAATTCTATATATGTCATAAAATAGTATATTTAATATACTAAAACTTCCATATGCAGTGAATTTTTCTATTTCTTATAATAAAAAAGTTAAGGGGAGGTTCGTCTTCCCAGACTCACCCTGTATTTAAAAAATAAAAATAATATTATTATATATCTGCTTTTAATATATTTAGCAACTATTATTTACAACATTTGAACATAAAATTAAAATAAATACATTAAAACTTTCAACATTAATTACACAAAATATCAGAATTCATGTAATCAATTTAAGAATGGTTCAGTGTTAATGAAGGTAACTCATCGGGTCAATAGTACTTGGTGTCGGAAGTTCTCCACGTGTCGTTGATGAAGCTGGCAGCGCGCTCTGCTACCATGATGGCCGGTCCCTGCAGGTTGCCACTAGGTGTACGTGGGAACACCGACGCGTCAGCTACGCGCAATTTCGAAATGCCGATCACACGTAACTCGCTGTCAGTCACTGCCTTTGCTGTAGTCACATAAACATAAAGTATTTTAATCTTAATTTCGGTAATAAACACTAAACTAGAAACATTAGTGGTAGGTAACACAGAGAGACGATAACAGTATTACATTACTATTTTTTTAAATATACAAAACAAAATACTAAAATTGTTCATTTGATTTCATGTACAAGAGTGGAGCATGCTTAAAATTTAGTTCTATAAAATGTTTTCTTATTCAGATTAATTTGAAATTTGAATTTTATATCAAATTTAAAATAGCATTTCACTATTTTAATTACAGTTCAATTTATGTTTTATAAAATTCCGGAATAAATGTATTCAAAAATCTTCCGCAATAATAGTATATTATGTAACCAGTTTATAAATGTCAAATACTGTACTTGTTCTATGATTGCAAATAAAGACAACAACAAAATGTAAAATCTTATAAATTGCTGAAAAAGTAAGGTTAAGTTATAATGCTAAATGCTTGAAGCTAACTTCACTCCGTGCTTAATATCTCAAGCCGTGAGTAATACGTTCGAAGCCACGGTTTGTCATCATGTGATTAAGATGTTATTTAGCGCCATGGAAACCAGTACGTTAAATGACATTTTAATAACGAGAATAGAAAATAGTATATTATGTAATACGTTTTATAAATGTCTCAAAGAAGTGAATAGTATGTTATGCATCAAGGGAGGGAAACAAGCGATTATTCCCGCGTGTGAAGTTGGCAAACCGAGACCTAAGCGAGGGTCGAAGGCTCGAACAGAAGTCGAGGTTTGCCAAGTTCACACAAGGGATAATCGCGCCCTCCCGTGAAGCATATTATACTTTTCGTAACAAGTGCACAAAAATTACTGTCCTATCGGGACAAATGTCAAATATGGGTTGCGTAACTAGTTACCTAGGAAACACCGCAAACAGCTAATAATCGTAGTCTCTAGGGAGAGAAACATGTTATCTAGGAAGAGAAACATCCTACCTAGGGGAGAAAAGCAGTGTTTCTCTCTCTAAAATTAGGGAATTAGAACATGCTTCTTGTGCACGTATTACGAAAAAAAACTAATATCTAAAAGGTTTATCAAAAAACGAGTCACATACTATACTTTATCTACGATCACAAATTAAGACAACAAAAAATATAAAATTTTATGAATTATTTAAAAAGTAAGGTCAAGTAACAATGACAAATGCTTGAAACTATCTTCACCCCGTGCTTAATATCTCAAGTCGTGACTAAAACGTTTGAAGCCACGGCTTGTAAACATGTGATTAAGATGTTATTTAGCGTCATGGAAACCAGTACGTTAAATAACATTTTCGTAACACATGCACAAGAAACACGTTCTTATTCCCTAATTTTAGAGAGAGAAACACTGCTTTTCGCCCCTAGGGAGAGAAACATTATGTTACGTAGGTAGGATATTTCTCTCCCTAGAGAGATGTTTCTCTCCTTAGAGACTACGATTATTAGCTGTTTGCGGCGTTTCCTAGGTAACTAGTTACGCAACCCATATTTGACATTTCTCCCGATAAGACAGTAATTTTTGTGCACTTGTTACGAAAAGTATAATATGCTTCACGGGAGGGCGCGATGATCCCTTGTGTGAAGTTGGCAAACCGAGACGTAAGCGAGAGCCGAAGGGAATATTCGTTTGTTTCCCTCCCTTGATGCATAACATACTATTTAATAACGGGAGTAGAAAAGTATATTAGTTCTAGTTTCGCTACTTACGATTGTCGACGGCGCCCATACGACACGTGCCAACTTGGTGATTCTCTGGATTAGTCTTGTGCGCGATATAGCACACCCAATACTCGTAACTGTCAGGCTGCAAAGTCTCGCAGCCCTTAAGAGGCGATGGATCCAGGTACACGTTCTTGTACTTCATGGCATTCGTCTTTACAATGTTTAGCGTTTTGCTAAAGAAGAAAATTTAACGGTAATTATAGTTTATTGATTATATAATCAGGAAGAAACCATATCAAATGTTATAATAACAATTCATCGTACTATTTACAAAACAATTTTTGACAGAAAAAATGAATTAACGTCTTCACGGTAAATCGCTCAGTTCGTACAAAAATTCTTCATTTATTTGTTTTAGAATATAAAATATAAAAGAAAACGCCAAAATAAAAAACTTTTACAGAGTGGTCCACATATTTGCAATTTTTACAATGTTAAAACTACCCCTGTGGCTCCCCCTCCATTATCAATGGTTTAATAGTACATTTAATGAAAAAAAAATACAAATAAGGCATTGCACCAGGTACCTACATAATTAATAAATGGTTATTTGTAGCCAGTGTTTATACTTTTATTTCATTAGTAACATAATTATAAATAATTAAATGTACTATTAAACCAGTGACACTAAAATTGTTTACTAGGAATAAAATACCCTAATTTTTGCGAATTTCAAAATAGTTATTTGTGACTTAAGAGCGTAAAGTGAGTCTTTGTTATTCGAGCAGGGTAATTGCAGCGCGAGCCGAAGGCGATATTGCAAGAGGAACAAAGACACTTTACGCTCGTGATACACGCATCATTTTTTCTACGATTACATCTTAAAATTATTTAAAAACTGTACGTACTGAAAACAAATTCATTCTGTCAACTGTCAATATGACAAGTTTCTGTTTTGTTTGTATTCCTGGTAACTATTGAAATAAGCGTGCATCTAATATCCTTTTCGCGCGTTGTCATTGGAAACGCGCGCATTTAACATCAAAGATATTTTTCGATTTTTCCCCAGAAAACGTCAACTTTACCATGACAAATAAGAGCGTAATTGTCAACTTTTCATAGCAATCGCAGAAAAAATCTCTTTTTGTTCTATAATCACTATATCAAATTATATATGGCATTAAAGTTCCGTACAGAGGTATAGAAACATCCTGTATACAATAACAAAACCAAAGTGAAATAGTTATTATGTTATCTAATAGTTGAGTGTAAATGGTAAATTCCGAATTGACTGTAAAAATAGTTTTAAACAATGTTATTTCTATCGTAAATTATGTTTTAAATAAATGTAAAATGATAGCGCCGCCAAACTACATTTGCAATATGCTCGAGAAAGCTTCTACAACAGATTAGGTTATTGTTTAGCTCAAAACGGTGGAGTATTTGAACATCTAATTTAACAATTTAAGAATATTTAGTTTGTTGACATTTTTATTGAATTTAATTTATGTTACATGCGGAAGGTCCCTGGTTCGAATCCAGGCGTCATCAGAATTTTTCTGTCATAATATAAATTAACTTTAGTCAAAAACTACAGGTATGATTACCTTTAATAATCACACAACTTAATAATATTAGCTCTATGTTACATTAATTAATTTGTTAAATATTTAATAACAACCTACCTTAAATATTTTATCGAGTTTATTATTTTATTATTCTTAAATAATAAATCTAAAAAATCTGATGTGGACACCACATGACTTCCTTGTACGCGTATTAAACTATAGATATTTTTTTAATTGCACATATTTGACATTAAATCTTTTATTTTTTGTTCTAATCCATAGCAAACTTAATTTTTTTTTTAAATCTAAAAATATATAATATTTTTAATTTAGATATCTCGTTTATGGCAAAAGCTAATTTAAACATTCTTAATGTGCTAGACGCAGAATTTAATTCTCTAAAACTTTTATTTGCAGCATTTATTTCTAAAATTAAAATAATACCATTTTTTTCAAGGAAAACTGTTAGCAGCTTCATGTAATGTGCCACTTCCGGTTAGTCTATTTTAACCAAAATCTATTATGTTATTTCCATTGATATAGTTGTCTTATATACCAAATTTGGAAAGTTTTAAAGTATATTTGAATATAGTTTTTCATGAAAATCTATTATAGCCTTCAAGTAAAGTACCAGTTCCGGTAGTTGTATAATGATCAAAAAGGGAGGTGCACAACTAGATGTTATAACAGTCCTAAATATAAAGTTTCAATTTTCTACGGCTTACCGTTTTTGAGTTATGCGAGATACGTACGTACGTACGTACGTACGTACAGACTGCACGACGAAATTAGTCAAAATGGATTCAGGGAGGGCCAAAATACCTATTTCCGTTAAAATCTGAGAACCGAAAATTTTCGCGATTACAATACTTCCTTTACTTCGTACAAGGAAGTAAAAATATTTTGCCTTATTATTATTAAATTTTTATTTAGAAAATAAATATTTAGTACGTAAAAATGATTTTGACAATTTATTCTGACATTGACGTATAAAACGTTACGCATTTGTTCATCTCTTGATTTTAATTCCATGGCTATTACTATTAAATTGAAATTACGTGAATTTTCAAATTTAATTTCAGTTATGAAGTAGTCAAAATGAATTTTGTTTATTGATTCGGATGTAGAATTGTATGCTTTACAACATTTATTTGATACATTTTTTCCTAAAATAATTAGGGAAGCAATGCGCAAGGAAAAACTGATTTGCCATGTTAAACGCCTATGTTTCACTTTTCGTGTTACACCCGGTATTACATACTGATGATATCAAAATAAATTTTAGGTTTTTGGCAATTTATATTTATTTATTATGAAGATACTTACTTGACACCAGCTAATAATCTGTCAAGATCTTCTTGGACTGTTAGTAACCCTCCGTAGATGATCGGTTTCGAGGTTGGGAACTGGTCTCTTAGTTTAACGTATCCAACAGATTTCGCATTCAGCAAAGTCGGGGAGATGCTATAAAGTAAAGACATAATGTATCAGTAACTTTGTTGAAATAGAATATATTCAGTATTTATTATTTCTATATTTCTGTTCAAACCTGAAGATTCTGTGTCCTGGAGATACTGTTTCTCCTAAAAGTCCTGACTTTGAGCAGTTAGCCATGAATCCAGCATGAAAAATTTGAATATCAGGTCTTGGATCAGGATCTGATGCATTTGTCCACATGAATCCAGTTACCTATAAATGCAAATCTATACATTAGAGCAGTGGTTTCCAAATTGTGGGGCGCGAGATTGTTTCAAGGGAGGCGCGTTATATAAAAATATAATTGAGGCTTATGAACACATTCTCAATTCATATCATAGCACACACGTGTTTCTAACTCGCGCTCGCAGTAAAATATCCCTAGTTTAACAAACAAAGCCTTAGAAATTTTGTTACTTTTCGAAACAACTTATTTGTGTGAAACAGGCTTTTCCGCTGTAGCTGTTTTAAAGACAAAATATCGAACTCGATTATTCGTTGAAAAAGAATTGCGAGTGGCGATATCTTCAATGATTCCCCGGTTCTAGAAACTGAAAAACAAGCGTCCATTCAGCACACTCAAAAATTATGATTACATTGTATTAATTATGCCTAATTTAAATTAAATATTATTTCCAATCTTATTACAATTTTATGTTTATAAATGTTGTTACATTATTTTGGTCTATTATTATGTTGTCATAAATATAATTTTAGGTTAAGAAAAAGATTTGTTATAACAAATATCTTATATAATAACAATATTTATTTATAGTACTTTTTTTGTATTCTATAAAATAAATTATTTACGATTTTTGAAGTTAGGCTGTTATAAAAAATGAGGGGGCCTCGACAATTTTTTACGGAAAAAAGGGGCCGCTGAGAGAAAAAGTTTGGAAACCACTGCATTAGAGAAACTATATACAAACACTGAATTTAAATAGCAAACGTAAATATTTATAGTAAACTCTATGAATACAGTTAAATCAAAAGTGACTCAAAATTATTGCAAAAAAATTAAAGTGTATTATTTGATGTACTGATACAACCCAAATGTTTTTTTTTCTGAAGTTCGCAAAAATAATTGCACATTACTTGAAGCAAACAATTTTTGTGCCACTGAACTGATAGGTTACAATAATAAATACAAATAAAAAATATTAAATAAACACTTGGCTATGTTTCACAAAATTCAGCCTCCAAGTCACCTTATGAGGGCATCGTCAGAGGCTGGCCAGCACAGTTAGTAACCATAGACGCGTTTCGCTCTTATTAGAGCTCATCAGTATATGGTATAACTCACTTCTTCACCTAGAACAAAGTTCTCGTGCTGGCCAGCCTCTGACGATGTCCTCATAAGGTGACTTGGAGGCTGAATTTTGTGAGACTTACCCAAGTGTTTATTTAATATTTTTTATTAAAACTAGTTTCACCAAGTGTTGGATGACAATTAATTTTGTCTTTGTTATTAAATAAATACAAAATTAATAAACATTAAAATTAATTTTGGTACTCCTAATCTTCAAAACGACACTTTCTGCACACAACACTCAATCTGGAACAAGTGCTTCCCGATCGACTGTAAAAATTCCCTGAATTTTCCTTTATTCAAAGTTTGGGAAATATTAGTAATTTGCTAAAATTCTTTCAACATTTGTGAGCATTAGTGCCATTTATTTGACAACCTCTGAACTAAAGACGTCATTGATACATCTTCTTGCAGATTGTAATCAAATCAAAATCGCGACTAATACTATATAAATAATAAGAAAAAACATATAAAATTCTTAAATTAATTAATCTATTTTAGATTAGGTTTGATATTTGAACTAAAAAACTATATTTTTAGATTGGGACGAGCCACAATTGTTACAAGTGTTATTATAAACATTTAGAGTAAAATTTTGACAATTAGAAATCGAAGTTCCTGGAGCAGCTTGGTTTGCAATTGATAAAGATTGTGTATAATTTTCAGATTCTGGTGTACTCACACAAGTTGTGTTGTATTTTTTTTAAATATCAGTACTCGAACAAAAAATATTATACAAACTACGTAAGAGAAGACGTCTTCCGTTCATTCGCGCTATTAAAGACACTCGGTCCTTGCAGTCGCTCGTGCTTTTAAAATGCGCTCATGCGGGAACATCGTCTTCCCGCACTTAGTTCGTAAATAACTATTAATTTACCTGAAACTGACAGGAAAATAAACATTTGCCTGAGCTTTAAGACTTGCTTTGCTTGCCTAGCCAGGAAAATAACATATTGCCTGCCTAGGCAGGTAATGAAACAATCGTGAGTGTCTAGTTACTTAGCAACATAAAATACTGACTAAATATGTCAAATATTTCTTTTCATTTAAATTAATTAAAAAAATATATTATTTGTTTATAAGTTTCAGGTAAAATGCTATACGTAACATGTCAAGGATTTGTAAGCTTTATTTTAATTTTTCAGCTATTTTTATTTTCCAGTTATTTTGTCGTCTAGCAACGAGCAAATTTGACTATAAAAAGTTGCAAATTAATAAATCTGAACTGTCACGAGGGCCACATTTTACAAAGATTTTAACTTTATTTGACGTAAATTGCTGGCGATAACTTGAAAAATGTAATATGCGACTCGGAATGCAAATACTACAATTTGTAACAATATGAGCTATCTCATTGCTTTTATGTTGCGTTTAGGTAAGATTGATTTCGTGTAATTTGACACTCGTGACCACATGTGCCATTAAGGCTGAGTGTGAGATCTTTTGGTTTTCGAATATAGGGCATTAAATTATAAAAAGAGACAGTTATAGTTAATATTCTTAGAATTTCAACAAGATTTCATGTTCGCGTTTTCTGCAGTGCCCGAGTGTCAGACTACGTAACCAAAACACTTGAGGCATCTGTGTCCACCCCGATGTGTGGGGGATGGATTCCAGATGTGGGTATCGTACCCAGGACAGCAAGTGTTTTGGTGGAAACCATCAGTCTCGTCCATCGACTCAAAGCGTGAAGATGTAGATCTTCACATCACGCGGCGTTCGCGTTTACTTTAATTTTAAACTAGATTAGTGAATTAAGTATTATAATTAATAAAAATTTAATTCAAATAATAATTCTGTTTCCATCCACATATTAAATTATAACGTTTCGTGTTACAATAAGTATAAAAATATTTGATAGCAATGTGTTAATAAAATTTCAAGACTGCATCCATTCCTTTCGTTTTACAATTGATGCAATCCAGAAAGATTAACTTATTCACCCAGCTCTACTTGTGTTACAAACTATTCTCGTACGGTATTTAACCTCGGCTCATACATTCTCGAATTTTATAATGTACGTACGTTCCTTGTAGCTTAAATAACTATAAATAATAGGTTTAATAATCCACTAAGACTTTGAAGGCAATTTTCTTGCAGTTCAAGAAAATATAAAAAATATTGCAACATAAAATACTGCCTGAATATGTAAGTCAAATAATTTAAATTAATTTAAAATATGTATTATTTGTTTATAAGTTTCAGGTAAAATGTTATACGTAACACGTCAGTAAAGCGTCGTACAGGATTCATAAGCTGTTTCAAGCCTCGCTATTGCTCTTCATGAAACTATAAAATTGAACATTTTCCTGACTTTTTACGTAAATAACTATTTTTTATGAGTTTTGTGAAAGTTTACAGGAATACGCGCTGAAATTATTCATTTGTTCCATAAATACCTGCAGAATGTCATTTATGTAGAAGGTGGAAATAAACAATAAAACACGTACACGTGATACGCGTGTACACGCCTACTAATACTTGTTTATTATCTGTTTCTACTGCACACTATTTTATTGTTTTAATTTTTTTGTTCGACTAAAATTAACTTCATAATATACATGAATTTAATTTAACTGTAATTATTAATATTAACAAATTATATAATAATGGGATAGGCGACTCAGTGGAATCGAGTCGGCCTGTGGATCTTTAGAACCCTGGTTCGATCCCCACAACCGACAAACCATTTTCACCAATTTAAATCTACATCTTAGAGGGCCGTGACTTGACGGCTGGTAACCGCACTTCACGCGAAAAAATATACCACTTACCGAGATCTGCTTAGGCAGAGTGCCACACCCAGTAATGGGTAAAAGGCGTGATGATATATTTATTTATTAGTTATTTACATGATTTGCATCCGAAATTAGTTTCTTTATTTTGGTGGGATCACTCCCGTATTCTTGATCTTTTTATATTCTCTTGCATATTTTTAATATCAGACATAGATGAAAGTATTATTTACCTGAGATAATCCTGTAGATGTGAGAGGTCCTTTTCTCTCATTGAGAAATTCTTTTAATGTCTCATCGTTCAACTGTTGTGTATAAAAATCACTGCCTATTCTGAAGAAAATTTCTGTTGAAGCATGGTTGTTCAAATTCTGACCAACTCCAGGCATATCGCGAATAACCGACACCCCTAAAAAAACAAGAATGATCAACATTAATTATTTTATACATAGGGTAAGTGGTTCAGTGGTATCAAGTCGGCCTGTTAATTTAAAACCCCTGGTTCAATTCCTACAGTCGACGAATAATTTTCACCATGTTAAAATCACCCCTGTAACTTCCCTACCACTAACATCTTCATCAGCAGTGATTTGACGGCTGGTAACCACATATCACTCGAAGATATATTGTTTACCGAGATTTTCTGCGGCAGAATGCCACACCCAGTAATGGGTAAAAGGCATCATGCTATATTTTTCAATCCCCACAGCCGACAAACAATTTTCACCAATTTAAAAAAATCTACCCCTGTGGCTCCTCCACCACTAATATCTTTGGAGGCCGTGATTTAACGGCTGGTAACCGCACTTCACGCGAAAAAATATATCACTTACCGAGATCTGCTTAGGCAGAGTGCCACACTCAGTAATGGGTAAAAGGCGTGATGATATATTTATTTTATTTATTTATATAAATTATATTTATTTTCTACTTGATATTTATAATTTTTTGTTGCTTTTTAAAAATTCTAAATATATACCTCTTGTCAAGTGACGCAATAACGTTGATACTTGTCAAAGGTCAAACCCTAATTACATGTTTTGTTGATACAAGATCATTCCTTTAAAAATGCTTTTAATATATATATATATATATATAGTGTCCAAAAAGTCTGGAAACGCTTAAATTTCTCGAAAACCAAGCATTCGATGACAAAGTTACAAAACACGTATTTTTATTTTTCTAAAACTATCCAGGCATGATATGCAAACATACCTCCCACCCCCAGATAGGCGGGGTGATGGTGAGTTTCAAAAAAAAATAGAAACCCCGAATTGAGATATCAGAAAATATTTCTTAAGGTGAAGAAAATGATAAAAATTTATCGTTTTTTTCACCGAAAACATATTTTCTAATTTCGTAATTGTACCCCAACCCTCTCCACCCTTCCAACCCCTTGAGGTTGTAAAAAGGGAATATTGTATATTTCCGAAGATACGATTATATATTATAAAACAGTAAAACAAGAAAGAAGCAGAATAATAATGAAAAAGTTTCGCTGTTTATGTAAACGCCAAAACAAAATAATCGTAGATATTGCATGCATAGATGTATGGTAGCTAAGATGCTAAATTATTTGTGAAATAAAATTTCTAAATAAATATTTGACTATAATCTTTCAATATAGATATAAATATTTCATTGTATTCCTGCATAAAAGTACATGAAGCATATTACATATTTGACTAGTGAGCGATCTATATTGACTGAAAGATTTAGGGTAGGTCTAGCAGCATTGCGGCATTGTTAGATGCACATTGGTTATAATGCCTATGGCACACTGGTCGAAGAGTGTCGAAGACCGTCGATGAGCTCTTCGATGAAACAATAGAACGCACCCGTCATCGAGCGAAAATTAGAGGCTCCTCTAAATCCATCAAATTTCTCATCGATCTTTGTGTCTCATTTCACGTTAGCATATTTTTGAAATTTAGTTTTTCTTTGTCAACTTTAGAAGCTTTTATTGTTTGTCAATGAAGGGTGCGTTCTGTTGTTTCATCGAAGAGCTCATTGATGCTCTTCGATGCTCTTCGACCAGTGTGCCATAGGCATAAGAGATATTACCTCAGCAACATGGACACTTGAGTGAATTTTAAATGATTTGTTCAACTTAATATGAATATATGTTTGAAACAATTTATTATGTCGTATGATAGTATAATGCATATAATCACGTATTTTGGAATAAAAACTGCACCATGTTCCAATTTGTCACCTGAATTAGAACTGGAACTGGTTTGTTAATATCAATATTCCAGTTCCAATTCAAATAAAAGATAGGTAATTATGTCGTATTTCTATTATCTTCTAATTTATTGCTACTTATCTTTAGCTTTCAATATATTTCATTCAGAAAACTGCATTTATTACATGTCTATTTTTAAAATAGGAAATTTTTATCTTAATGTTAATGTTTCGTAAAAAAAAATATGTATTTACCTCTAGGATTTTCCGCTGGCTTTTTTTCTTTTAGTCGTAAATATGTCACGAAATTATCCATGCGGAATATTATAAAAATAGGTAGCTTATTATAGATTACAACTCCTACACTGAGCGAGTATAAATTATCTATGTATTTTTTTAAAACCATTTTTTTTGTTCAGGACAATGATAAACTGCATGTAATAGCAATCATTTTATGATATCTATTATATGGACAAATTATTAATCAATACGATACTTAAATTGGTAAATTATAACATTTTGATAACCATTGGAATATTTCTCTTCGTATATCTACCGCTGTCAAACAGTTCTAATTTTATTTAAAGATAATTTGTTTGTACGAAGAATTAAATTACCTGCCAGTTTTATTTCAAACATTATTGAATAAGTAGGTTAAAATTTGAGCACTTTTAATAGTTATTTACGTAACCAGTTATGAAAAGGTTGATATTGTTTAACGAACATAATATTTGTAAAAACGAGTGAGTGAGTCAAATAATATCACGTTTTCATAACGTATTACGTACAAAATTTTATCTAATTGCGCTAAAATAATTTTTAAAATACATAAAATTATATTTCAAAATCAATCAATCAATTTATCAAAGCATTACCGTGAAAATAAATGAATAAAATATTTAAATTTAAAGCTTATGTCATCATTGAAAATGAGTTCTGAATCCGAGACAGACCTTCCTTCTGATATCGAAGAATCTGCTAATTTGCCCGTGAACTGTTTAACACCAGAAAAATTATTCAATGTATATTAAATCCTCACAATTTTAATAAATAGTTTTTTCCGTTATTTGCAACATTTTTGAGAAATTTATGTAAAGAATTCCTTACATAACTCTTGAATGACAGTTATGAAAAAATTGACATTTCATAACCTCAAAAATTTATGTAAACCCATATATATATACTAGTAATATATTGCTGATGCCCTATACCAGCAATGTTAACAAAACGAAAAAGGAAAGAGAGTGAGATATATGCTATCTTACCTTTATTAATACCGTGCTTCAAAATGCGCATGCCCGTAATACTGGAGTACGATTGGCTAATAACGAAGTGGGAAAAACATTGCAAATATGGCGAGCTCTCTTCGCCACCTCTTGTGTGAATTTGAATTAGTCTGTTTGCTACATTTGTTTTGGCGCTAGATTTTAATATGCTAGAAATTGACGTCAGCCAATCGTACTCCAGTATTACGGGCATGCGCATTTTGAAGCACGGTTTTAATAAAGGTAAGATAGCATATATCTCACTCTCTTTCCCTTTTCGCTTTTGGACCCAGTGTCAGCAATATATTACTAATAGATATATGTGTAAAACATCACTTTTTATAACGGAATTAGGTAAAATCATATTGTTAACTATTCTTAGATTCAAGTTCTTGTTCCGATCGCAGATCGCCGTTCTCTCAATATAGCTCTTTAAAAACATGAAATATTGAATCTATTATCTAATTCATTTAAATGTAATACTTTGAAATGCCAGTTGAGCTAATACTTACCAACAGATTCCAAATCATCCTTAGGTCCAAGTCCAGAAAGCAGCAACAATTGTGGGGATGCAATGGTTCCTGCACTAATAATAACTTCTTTTCTTGCTTTCACTATTTTCTGAACACCGTTACGTTCATACATCACACCTTCAGCTGTCTTAGTTTCATTGTTAATTAAAATGTAATGAACCTGAGACAAACAAAGTTATTTATACAATTATATTATAAATTATTAAAACAAAGTATATAATGATTTATATACAATACATGTTCTTATACAAACAAAACTAAAATGCATCTTTTCTGTAAAAAGTAATAAAGAATTAAAAATATCGACTAAATATGTCTACATTTTTCTTTTGGGCTATTTGAAATAATATCGGGTTGAATACTAACAAGTAACACTACCCAACTGTCGCTAACCTATTTAAATGAAACTTGAGACACTAATAGAACTCTAAAAAATATTGAACCCCTATTACTTTTTTCTTCCGGAAGTTGCTTTTCAGGGGTAGAAACCACCCCTGAAAGGTGGTAAAAGCAAGAATCGCCATAAATGAAATTAAATAATACCAAAATATTACGCGTTCAACATTGGTTACCCAGGGGTAACCTCAAAAATAGATTCAGCGACCCCAAAAACCCCCCGAGTAACTAGTTTTGAACCTAAAACTCTATTTCAGTTGAATATCGTAATTCAATCTCCACATCCAATTTTTAACCCCTTAAAAAAGTGCATATGATCAAAATGACCCCGAAAAAAGATTTTGGCGATCTCAAAAACCCCTAGGTAACAAATTGGAGGAGACTACATTGAAAAGTAAAAAATATTTATTTCAAAATATTAAGTACTTTTCATGTTCTGCACGGACTTTTCAAACAACCCTCCTAATTTATAGAAATAATCTATTTTCAAGTGATGATACATTGACAGGAAATGCTCATTTTTGCATTATTAATTATTACTAAAGAGTTTAAAGTAATGAGAATATACAGGGTGTAACAGCGAAACCAACCACCGCCTATATTTTCTTTATTATTATAGTTACAAAAAAATATTATAAAGCAAAGTTGTAGAAGACCAAGGGGGACATCTGCTTAAAGAATAAAATAATTTTTTAAACCAGTGGTTCTCAAGTTACAACACAAAGTTATATTTTTTCAAATGGGATTATACATATTTTGTAAGCCTATTCGATAGAGTATTTTTTTCCTTTTTTCATATCCTTACATAACAAAAATATTGAGAAAAATTCACTTGAAATTTAAATAATTTTTAATATTAATGTGCAGTAAGCAGGGATGTGCGTGTAGTCTACTGCAAGTAATCTACGCCATTCTCTACGTGTAAACAATCATGTAGTCTACGTCTTCATTTTTCATGTAAACAATGTAGACTATGTAGACAATGAAAACACCTGTGTTCACTTAAGTCAGATTAGAAATGTTATCCCTAGAACTAGGGAATTTTAAATGTTGTTAGAGATTTTTATTTTTATTCTAGGGATTACATGAAAAAAAAAATTAGTTGTGCAGGGCAAAAACGTTGAAAATTTGACTACTGGTTTTCTTTTAAAAATAGCGCCAAAGAAAACTCCGTCTGGTGAGATGGCGCGTTGATCGATTTTAAAAATATGACAGTTCGCCCAAGACCCAAGACAGACATTCGTATAGTAATGTACCAGCACTTGCTTTATTAGTTTTATTATATAAAGACCGATAATGACCCGAGCTTACAAATATGAATACATGTAGATGTAATAGTTACAAAGGAATAATTTTAGGTTATGTTGAATTTTACAACTGTCAGATGCATTTTCTACATTGTTTACATTGTCTACGTCGCTAGAATTGTCGACGTATTGTCTACGTGTAGATGTAGACAATTAAAGATTACACGTAGATGCACATCTCTGGCAGTAAGCTATGGATGAAAAACAAAAACAAAAGAACAAAATATGAAACATACAAAGAATAACAATTTACAACAATGATTATTACTTGACAGCAGCTAAATTTTGTTCTTTTGTTTTTATTTTTCATCCATAGCTTACTGCACATTAATATTAAAAATAAAAAATTATTTAAATTTCCATTGAATTTTTCACAATATTTTTATTATATAAGGATGTAGAATGGTTGAATTCAGAAAAAAATACTCTATCGAATAGGCCTAAAAAATATGTATAATCCCATTTGAAAAAATACAACTTTGTGTTGTAACTTGAGAACCACTGGTTTAAAAAAATATTTTATTCTTTAAGCAGATGTCCCCCATGGTCTTCTACAACTTTGCTGTATAATATTTTTTTGTAACTACAATATTAAAGAAAATATAGGCGGTGGTTGGTTTCGCTGTTACACCCTGTATAGGTTTACAAAATATGTATAATCCCATTTGAAAAAATATAACTTTGTGTTGTAACTTGAGAACCACTGGTTTAAAAAAATATTTTATTCTTTAAGCAGATGTCCCCCATGGTCTTCTACAACTTTGCTGTATAATATTTTTTTGTAACTACAATATTAAAGAAAATATAGGCGGTGGTTGGTTTCGCTGTTACACCCTGTATAGGTTTACAAAATATGTATAATCCCATTTGAAAAAATATAACTTTGTGTTGTAACTTGAGAACCACTGGTTTAAAAAAATATTTTATTCTTTAAGCAGATGTCCCCCATGGTCTTCTACAACTTTGCTTTATAATATTTTTTTGTAACTATAATAATAAAGAAAATATAGGCGGTGGTTGATTTCGCTGATACACCCTGTATAATCTACTGAGTTTAAACATATTGAACAAAAATTTCTGAAGACAAGATGGGTGAAATTAAAGGACAAAGACTGCAAAGTCATTTAAAATATAGATAATCGATCACTTATCAAAATAATATATAGATTCTGCGGACCCTGAAGAAAAGTACTTGTTGGACCTGTTAGTTTATACACCACCTAGTTGAGCATTAATATCATAAAGAAAATATTGTTAACTAATAATTTGCTATCAATCCATTATTGATTCATTTTATGTTATCTCTCAGACCTTTCCGTAGAACTGAAAACAGTCGGATACAATTTTTGACTATTTAATTGGATATCTCATCTCAAAACTTTTAATTAGATACTAAACACGATAAATTATCTAATGGATTTTAGCCCAAACAATTGACAATCAGTTGATCATAACTTTTAATAATTAAAGTATTGAATATTCCAAGTTTGTAGAATATGGAAAAAGTAAAAGTGCCAATGATGTTTAAAAGAGATTAATTGTGGTTATGTAATTGAACCTGTTGGATAAATTTTGAAGAGACTTAATATCATACGTAGTGAGATATATTGTAAAATAACAAAACTCACCGTGGCTTTGGGCAGCACATACAAATTCTTCCTCTGTTTGAGATGGGGGTAGACGTAAGCTTTGGTGGTGGCCTCTCGCGTTCCATTAATAGTGGTGGCTTGAGCGATCATGAAGCCGTGCTGTGAGTGGCCATTCAAGTCCACGTTTATATTGTTACCCATTTCATGCCACGCATTCAACAAATCTTCGGCAAACTGCGGGTGATCGTTGAAGCGACTGATGGTCAGTGGACCGCCAGTATGATGATATTTGGGCTGAACACATACAAAATTCGAACTGTTGCTTTAGACTATTTTATCTATTTTTTAAACAAAATATTACATTTATTAAAGAATACTCTAAATTCAACAAGGAAAAAATTCATTTCCTACTTGTAGTGAAAGCAGGGGCGGATCCAGAGGGAGGGTCATGGGGATCATGACCCCCCCTCTAAGTATGAACTTTTTTTTAAATGATGATGTCATTATTTACGATAACTCAATTTGTTAAACAAATTAAATAGAAAATATTATCTAAGAACTTAAACTTCTAAGATAATTAATAACTATTGTTTGATATATTATTTTAATAAATAGCCAAAAACCAATATTTTGTGGGGATATTATTTCAACCCGCAGATGGGAGAGGTATTCTATTTAAGATCTAGTCAAGTATGTGACTACCGACATTTGCATTTACAAAATCAACTTCTAATTCAATAATTTTTGTATTCTATCGAAGAACAGTTTAGATATTGAAACTTTATAATTTAAAAAGTGTTGGCGTTCTTAGAGAAAATTTTTTAGGTGAAAAAAATCACTTTACCTCACCACGTTTATAATTGCTTATAGAAAAGCAATTTTGCTTAAAGCTACACATTAATTATTTAAAGCAGGAATATAATATGAGCAAATACAAATGTTTTTTATATTTAGAAGATAGGTAATACCCTCTCACCCTCCGTGACAAAATTCACTCCATGACCCTCCCTAATTCGAAGTCTGGATCCACCACTGAATGAAAGAGACCCTAACACTTATTTTATTTTCCAGATATTTATATAAAAGATATTAACAACAAATGTAAATAATATGTAAACTGACTTTGCAATTACATCATTATTGAAACAATAAGAACAAATTAAAAACCGACAAATATTCAAAAATTATCAACGTATCTTGCAGTACAAAATAAAATTACCATAATAATGAAAACTTTTAAGCGAATAATAACATTGAAAAACATTTGCCCCGTATTTTTTCTTTTTCATTAATTATGCCTTAGTAAACTAATATTAATTATTAAAAGTCAAACTATTCAAAAAGCGGTTTAATTATCCCACTACACCTCTTGTCAAGTGATATTATTATATTATTGTATTTATGTATTATTATTAATGGCAGCCGCAATATCTATAATAACTTATTCTATTTATTTTTTGCCTTTATGCATTACTTTATATTTCTTATTTTATCTTTACTCTGTAATAGGACTCTGTTAGGTAATAATAGTATATTATACAACGACGCTATAATGGATGCTCTTATTCCCGAGGATGAAGTTTGCAACCCGAGCAAGGGTTGTAATCATCCGAGGTAATAATAGCCATTATAGCGAGTTGTATACTATACTTTATATACGACTAACATATACGACTAATTTAATAAAAATTAGTCAATTTTTATATTATTTATTATCTATTAATTTTACATCTATTTACCTAATAAATTTACATCTAATTGAAATGAGTAAATGGAGTAAAAAGACCATAATGAAAATGATTTGTATTTTTCACCTAATTCAGTTAAATATGCCAACAATACATTTTCTGAATACGAATTTGTCTTCATTTTAATACGCCAGTCCATAAAACTTTGGTATGCTTTTAGACTTTTGCGGTAATAAACCATATGTAGTAGCATCAGCGATTTTCGTTATTTCTGGTGGTGTAGAAGATATACTGTCTTCTGTAATACTGTCCATTTTTTCAATTACAGTTAAACACAATAATTTAACACAATTTGCAAGACCGTTTTTGACAACTTCTCAACGATGATTTCGTTTTGTTTGTTTCCGATTCGTTAACAACAGTGAACTTAGCAACGAGCATGTTATATTTAAATATGAGTCGCTATGGCAACTCTGTTCCGATGGCACAATAAAACAATGATCCATGTTTTAAGCATTTTGATTGGTTCACGAGCGGGAATAATGACCATTATTCCCGACTTATTATTCCCGGCGGGATTAATATATAACATTATATAGCAAAAAACGCATATATAATGATAATATTATTAGTTAGTCGTATATAAAGATTATTATTATTATATTTTGATGAATTTGTTAGTAGATGTTTTGTGAATGTTACCGGGGTTCGTGCACCCCATTTAATGGAATATAGCGTGATGTTATGCATGTAATTATAACCGTACACATTACCTCTATCCAACTGGCGTTGATATCCAAGTTGTTCTCTGACTTTAAGAAATAAGGCATGACGTCATCGTAAGACCAGCCAGTAATGCCATCTTTGGAGAGTATATTGTAGTCTTCTGGGTTACCTCTCATGTACATCATGCCGTGTAGGATTCCAGTGCCGCCCATTACCTTTCCTGAAATTTTATTTTATTTTCCGGATAAATACTTCATTGTTCAAGTCATAAACATGGAGCTAAAGAAAAAGGAAATCAACCAAATGTTTAATGGTTATATTTCGATATTAGTTAAAAACTATTTTCACCAATTTAAATCTACCTCTGTGACTTCCCCTTCACTAATAGCGAATTTAAATTAATAATAAATGCTTGGATAGATTCAATACTCACAGCGTATTGATTTTCAATCGTTATAACATGTTTCTAACGATTATTAAAATTCAATTATAGAAAAACTATAGTTTGTATTTTGAGTGCGAAATGTTTTAGTGCGTGAGTATTCTCATTTCTGCATGAGCACAATTTTGAAGCACGAGCGACTGCGAATGAGCGGAAGACGTCTTCACGCACGTAGTTTGTATAATATTTTTTGTTCGAGTACTGGTAATTTTTATTCATTCCTACAAACTAACAGTACAGTGGCACGAAAAATGTTTGCTTCAAGTAATGTGCAATTATTTTTGCGAATTTCGGACAAAATCGTTTTGCTTCAAATAATATATACTCTTAAAATTTTTACGTACATTTGAATCGTAATGAACTGTTTACTTAACTCTGTCTCTAGGGGTTACGAGACTTATAACGTGCTAGCCCGTGTACAATTTATAACGGGCTGTTGACATTGGTTATCATGACAACATATCTTATTTTAAACGTTTCACACTTAAATATTTTTTTATTAAACAAAATTTGTCAGATTTTCAAAGTCTACCTTCATTGAACATTTTAGTTATTGCGTTATACTATTAGAATTAATTTTATTAAATATACATATATTGCGATTCAAATGCACATAAAATATTGTACAATGCTCGACCGTTAACTGAAATTTACAGGCTCACACAGATAACAGGCTCGCTCGCGCTCGCCCGTTACCTTTCTATGCTCGCCTGTAAATTTCTGTATAACGGTCTTGCTATGTAAATAACTATTACAATTTGAAAACACCGTGTATAAATTTTTCACGTTACAAAAAGCACGAAGATGTTATTTGTACCGTTCGTGCAATTGCCATCATATGAAAAGTATGTCTTCGCGTGCTCGTTATATAAACAACTATTTATATGCTCATGTTAAAAATATGTCCTGTTGTTCGTGTTTTCAAATGAATATTCCAGATGTAACCACAGCATTCCTATTTTCATCTAACTAATATAACAGGCGCGGTGGCCGAGCGTGTTAAGGCACATCTCTTAACATACTGTGACGTCACCCAAACCAAGGTTCGTCAGTTCGAATCCGCCTGTCGACAATGTGTGATTTGTCGTAAAATATAAAATCCAGTTACATGTATTTATCACACTCGGACGCTATAAGCTAGTCATTTATATGCCTTAAATAATGTAGCATTCGACTACGAAGACCGGCAGTACGGCAGTGTATAAACTGCGGCTCGGTGTGCCCGGTAGGCCCAGGCCCGATTTGGGCTGTAGTGCCATAGGAAGAAGATAGGAATATAATTACCTCTGGGATAGACACAGATGCCGTTCTGATTGAGACAGACGTTATTCTGAGGTAGCAGGTCATACTTCCAGTCGAAGTCTGGATCATGTTGGTAGTTGAAGTACATGCCTGGCAGTTGACTGCCAGCTGGTGCCGCAGGGCCTGCTTCCAGCAGCATGACGTCCCAGTCGCGTGCCTCGCTTAACCGTCCTGCCACGACTGACCCGGACACGCCACCACCAACCACGATAAAGTCTACTTCTTCCTAAAAACCACACAACCATTATTACAGTTGAGAAACTATCGATAGTAACTATCAATATATCGATGATATACTATCGAAAATGCACAATTATTAATAGATTTCAATTTAATTTTATCTTTTTTACTTCCTTGTACGAAGTAAAGGAAGTATTGTAACCGCGAAATTTTCGGTTTTGAGATTTCAGCAGAAATATCCATTTTGACCATCTCTGATTCCATTTTGACTAATTTCGTCATGACATCTGTACGTACGTATGTATCTCGCATAACTCAAAAACGGTAAACCGTAGAAATTTGAGATTTTGTATTTAGGACTTTTATAACATCTAGTTGTGCACCTCCTTTTTTGGTCATTATATAACTTCCGGAAGTGATACTTTACTTGAAACGTATAATAGATTTTAATGAAAAACTATATTATAATATAATCTTGTATTAAATTTAAACATAGAAAAAAAAATCTTCATATCCATTTATTTAGGACTTTACAAATTTCTGCAATTATGACGTCACATTAAATGCTGCAAATTGTTTTAATTACATTTTCGTAACACATGCTCAAGAAACACGTTCTTATTTCCTAATTTTAGAGAGAGAAACACTGCTTTTCTCCCCTAGGGAGAGAAACATTACATTTCCATAGGTACCATGTTTCTCTCCCTAGAGCGATGTTTCTCTCCCTAGAGAGATTAGCTGTTTGCGGAGTTTCCTAGGTAACTAGTTACGCAACCCATATTTCACATTTGTCCCGATAAGACAGTAATTGTTGTGCACTTGTTACGAAAAGTATAATATGCTTCACGGGAGGGAGCGATTATCCCTTGTGTGAAGTTGGCAAACCTTGACTTCCGCTCGAGCCTTCGGCCCTCGCTTACGTCTCGGTTTGTCAACTTCACACGCGGGAATAATCGTTTGTTTCCCTCCCTTGATACATACTATTATGAATAAACATTTTATATTTTTGGACTTTTTTGTTCTAAACAGTTTAAAATTAGCTATGTATACTTTACTATTTATTTATTTTTTAATTTTGTGGAAGACCCTATAATAAATTAAAGTAAGTTTGTATAATTCATGTCCCAAAAGAACAAGCCGCGCGGAATTATTTTGAAAAATTCATGAATTTTTTTTATTTAATCTAATTTTGCTGTAAAAATAAGATTTGTTAGACTTACGCTATAGTTATTTGTGTATTAAGAGCGTAAAGTGATTCTTTGTTACTCGAACACGGTAATTGCAGCGCGAGTCGAAGGCGAGAGCTGCAATAGTGTAAGAGGAACAAAGACACTTTACGCTCGTGATACACACATCATTTTTTCTACGATTGTATCTTAAATTATTAAAAAACATATACGTACTGAAAATAAATTCATTCTGTTAACTGTCAATATGACAAGTTTCTGTTTTGTTTGTATCCCTGGTAACTATTAAAATAAGTGCGCATTTAATATCTTTTTTGCGCGTTGCCACTGGAGACGCGCGACAAAGATATTTTTCAATTGTTCCACAGAAAACGTCAACTTGACGTTGACAAATGAGAGCGTAATTGTCAACTTTTCATAGCAATCGTAGAAAATATTAATATTTATTACTAGCAGAGCATGAAAACAAGTTTTTTTTTCTTTTTGGCTTCTTGGCGGACCAACTGCTAAGGTCATATGCTGCCATTACGCCCTGATCCTGCATTTTAGATCTTTAAAGTCAACAGCAACGCGGGTTTCTCTGGACGGTCACTCATCCAAATACTCCCCGCGCGCAACGTTGCTTAACTCGCATTATAGCATAGATCAGATCCAACGAGTTGAGCCGTTGACAAAACCATTGTTTTTTATAATTTAATGAATTATTAATGAAATGATTAACTCACAATATTTTCGTAGGAATCATACAAACATCTTGAAGGATCTTCGAACTCCTTGAATTTGATGAGAGTTTCTTCCATGTGTTGCATATACTTGATGTACTCGTCCCCGCAGGTGATGGCCAACGTGTATTCTTCTTCTTCACACTGGTAACCGGATCGACATTGTCTACGTCTTGTGTGATTTCTTACACTTGTTGGACTAGCATGAATGTGGTAAATTGTAAGCAGACATAGTAAAGCTAATCTGCAAGTAAATAAAACCAAATTTCCGTAAACACATCGATATTATTTTTTCTAAATAGATAGGTACTAATATATGCAGATATACAACGAGTCGATTAATGATCTGATATTAATTGTATTGCGTAATTTATCTCAATAAAATCTAATCTCTGTTTACGTCAAATTTAATAAACACTAAATTTACATTATCACAATATAGATATAATTGCTATGACAACTAAAAAAGAAATCCTTCTTATCATTAATTACTAATACTAATAATCATTAATTGTCTATTATTCTCAAGGTTAGACATAATACACAAACTATGTAATATATGTCCGAATATATACAGGCTGGTCTATCGGTCTATATTTTTTTTTGGTTATTTTAAATATTAGCGAAGTCTATTTTAAATTAAAATATCCACATATCTGCAGTACAAAGTTTTAGAACAATCTATATATTTATAAATATCTTTTGTTTGTTAAAATATTAAAACAAACACTTGTCTGAGTTACACAGAATTTCAGCCTCCAAGTTACCTTATAAGGGCATCGTCAGAGGCTGGCCAGCACAGTTAGTAACCAAAGATGCGTTTCGCTCTTATTAAAGCTCATCAGTATAATATAACCAACTCCTTCAACGAGGACAAAGTTCACATGAAGGAGCTGTGATGATGAACTGTGCCAGTAGAGGATAAAATCCGTAACAATCAGTAAAATGACATGAGAAGTTCTGTCGAACCGGCAGTGCCATCTACCGAGAGAAGCACAAGCTATTGACTAGCAATTTAAATAAAAACAAAAGACTGATGAGCTCTAATAAGAGCGAAACGCGTATATGGTTACTAACTGTGCTGGCCAGCCTCTGATGATGACCTCATAAGTTGACTTGGAGGCTCAAATTCTGTGAAACACAGATAAGTGTTTGTTTTAAAATTTTATTAAACCTAGTGTATACAAACGGACAATTAATTTAGTTTTTTGTTTTTCTTTCGATTGACTTTAAAACAGCTCAAATTCAAAATAGTCTTAAAATGATCACAACAGAAACTATACATGTTTTTATTGATAACCACACACAGAAAGTATGTCATGAATCCACTTGTTTAAACAATTAGATTAGTTATTGTCAAATAAAAATAAATGTATCATCATGCCTTTTACTCATTACTGGGTGTGGCACTCTGCCTTAGCAGATCTCGGTAAGTGATATATTTTTTCGCATGAAGTGCAGTTAACAGCCGTCAAATCACGGCCCTTAAATATGTTAGTGGAGAGGATGCCACAGGGGTAGATTTAATGTGGTGAAAATTGTTTGTCAGCTGTGGGGATCAAACCAGAGTTCTCAAAATCCACAGGCCGACTCGATACCACTGAGCCACCTACCCCATAGGTATTGTCAGATCTGTAATAATTATTACTTGCTTTTTTTTTGTTTGTTTATGTAAAAGTGAATTTTACAAAAGACGAATAAGATAATATGGTATTTATTCTTATTGAATTTTGGCACACTTTCCGTGTATGATTATTTAGTAGTAAAAACATGAATGGTTTCTGTACTGATCTTTTTAGGACTATAATGAATAAGAACAGTTTTAAAAAGAAATAAAAGATTTTTAATATTTTGCTTAAATATATACACTGTTCCATTTAAAAATGTAAAGTTGCGAAAATGGAACACCCAGTAGAAAAACTTGTACTGCAGATATTTAGGCATTTTAATTTAAAATAAAGATTGTTTAAATTTCGGTAATATTTAAAATAATTGAATACAAGAAATAAAGACCGTTGGACCAGCCTGTTTATGTATGTTACCTGTATCTTGCTTTTAATTTTAACATTTCCTTTTATAATCTATATTCTAACACAATTAAATTAGGAATATTTATACAGACCAAGCGATTTACTGTGAAGTCGTCATTTAATTGTTTGTGTTAAAAATTGTTTAAACCTAAGTAGTATTGTAAATATTAACAAATGTTAAATAGACATAGAAAAAAGGTCAAAATAAATCCTAAACTTGTATGTAACAAAAATGAACCGTTTCGGAGATAGAGAAGGTTTAATTATTGCAAAATTTCTGTAATTTTGTAGAAATTTGTCAAGAAAACAACATCTTTTCTGTTTTTGTAATTGTTAGTTTACAGATTAATATAAATATTGACACGGTGTTTTACACGATTGTAGAAACGACGTGCTTCATTAACGTTGCCGTTAACACGTCCGTACTATAAACGTATGTCTGCAAGTTCAGCAGTCGTCTAAACAACCATGGTAATTTTTACTTTAACTCGTAAACTGACAATTGTAAAAACGAAACATGTAATTGGTTTTTTGATATACATTAGAAAACAAAAACTTTGCAGTAATTACCTAAAATGAAATAAAATGTTATAGAAAAATCTTCGACTTACGTCTCCCTAAGTCCTGCAAGTATTTTATATTTATTTTTCAACACCCTGTATATCAACAGTAAATTAAAATTTAATGGAAACATATGCGAAATTTTATTAAAAATCCGACAAAAAAATTACTGTTCATACAAGTTTTTGCTTGCTACATAACATGTAAAAATATTATAATTTATCATATATATTTGAAAAGATAATAATTTTTTTAAAATGATATTTGCAGTTATAATTTGTACCTAAAATACATAAATTTGTGAAAATTATCTATTGTTTTATTTTTCGTCTTTAATTTATGTATATTAAGAGCGCAAAATGATACATTGTAGGCACTGTTTATACTTTTATTTCGTTAGTAACATATTTATAAATAATTAAATGTACTATTAAACCAGTGACACTAAAAATGTTCGCTAGGAAAGAAATACCATAATTTTTACGAATTTAAAAAACATGATTTTTGTTCTATAATCTGTATATCAAATTATGTCATTAAAGTTTCGTACAAAGGTATAGAAACACACATATTACAATATAATACAATATAAAACATGAAAATTACATTTTTATGTTTGCGATACAAGAAATTTAATAATAATTTTATATAAATCAAAGGAGTTGCATTTTTAATGGGGTAGGTGGCTCAGTGGTATCGAGTCGGCCTGTGGATCTTGAGAACCCTGGTTCGATCCCCACAGCCGATAAACAATTATCACCAATTTAAAAAATCTACCTCTGTGGCTTCTCCACCACTAATATCTTTGGAGGCCGTGATTTGACGGCTGGTAACCGCACTTCACCCGAAAAAATATATCACTTACCGAGATCTGCTTAGGCAGAGTGCCACACATCCAGTGATGCGTAAAAGGCGTGATGATATATTTATTTATTTTATTTATATATATATTATGCTTGGTGTAGAATTAAAAAATGTTACATATTAAAAACTGCATTTAATGACTATCTACTGATTGCTCAATTGTTTTTTAGGCAAGATTAACAAGCAAACAAAAAATGATATTTATAAAAAAAATATATAGCATTAATTCCAATTCATTAAATAAATAAATAAAAGCTTTTAACTGAAATTAATTATAAATTACAATTGAACATGTATTGCCATATTTTATTTAAAATAATAATAACAATTATTTCGTTTCGTTGTTTTCCAAAGCATTCTCAATCCCAAATTTTCTTTATGAAAACCAATTTTCGTTTGCCTCTTACTCTTGCATAAAAAACAATTGAGCGACAAGTAGATACTCATTAGGTGCAGTTTTTAATACTTATAATTTTTTGTATTTACACTTGTGGTCTAATTTAATTAGGGAAGCAACAATCATCATATTCAAAAAATTCCATTGAATTTCCTATGTTACATATTTCAATTCTATATCCGGTATATTATTGTAGTATTTGATATAATTAGGTAATAGTATATTATCTAACAAGTTTTATAAACGTCTCTTTAGTTACGAGTGTATAAAAAACAAGTATCTAAAACAAGTCACATACTATACTCTTTCTACGATCGCAAATTAAGACAACAAAATATAAAGCTTTATGAATTATTTCAAAAGTAAGGTTAAATTAACTTCACTCCGTGCTTAATATTTCAAGCCGTGACTAAAACGTTCGAAGCCACGGCTTGCCAACATATGATTAAGATTTAGAGTCATGGAACCCAGTACGTTAAATTACATTTTAATAACGAGAATAGAAAAACTTATTTATATTTTTTTTTATTATCAATTTCATTAATAATCATATTATTTAATTGTCAATTATTAAAAGTAACAAATGGTATTTTTACCTGAAGTCCATGGCTATGCTGATCTTTGTGCACTACTGACAATACAAATTTACCCGCGGACTTATATATGCACAATTTTCACACACCTCCTATGTAATATATAAACCTTATCAATTTTTAGACATTTTTAAGTAGTGAAAGATAAAAATATCATTTATGTTTGTATTAATTTCTTCCGATGAAAACTAATTAATTATAAAATAAGCAGTACAGAGTCGTATTAATATTTTTTGCGCTATTAAATAAGTCTTAGATTTTATTTTTATATAACATTTTTTTCATTGAATGTAAAAGAAAAATCTTATTTTACATTTATTAAAAATTATTTTTTGTTTCTATTTTACACTACTAAATACGCAATTAATATAAATAGCATCTAATGAATTGTTAATAAAAACACGTTAATTTAATATAAAAATAATATAATTCACTTTAAATGCAATTAAATAAACACAATTTTGAAATTTGTGACGAGTATTGAAAACAACTGACTATCATGTAATGATTTAAAACAGTTGAAGAATGAGAATGTTATTAAGAAAATAATTTGTCATTAAGAACAACAATAATGAAATAGAACAAAGAATTCACTAATTTTTGTTTTTAATTTGAAATACCCGTACTTAATTATTCATTTTATTTATGTCATTGTGTCACTAAACAATTTTTTGAATAAATTTACATAAATCTGAATTAAAATTTGGTTCAATATTAATATATAAATTATGCACGTTTGAACGGAAAAATAGGAAAAATCAATAAAATAACCGTCAAAAATTTAAAATGTTTTAACTGTTCTTTACTTTACTTACTTTAAATAATGAAATATGCCAACCTCATACTTAATACAATTTTCCAATTTCCAATAAGCAGATGTCTCATCAAAAATGAACCAAATAATCTATGACTTATTTAAACAATTTTATATACGTCTAACTAATAATATTATCATTATATATGCGTTTTTTGCTATATAATGTTATATATTAATCCCGATGGGAATAATGAGTCGGGAATAATGATCATTATTCCCGCTCGTGAACCAATCAAAATGCTTAAAACATGGATCATTGTTTTATTGTGCCATCGGAACAGTGTTGCCATAGCGAGTCATATTTAAATTAAACATGCTCGTTGCTAAGTTCACTGTTGTTAACGAATCGGAAACAAACAAAACGAAATCATCGTTAAGAAGTTGTCAAAAACGGTCTTGCAAATTGTGTTAAATTATTGTGTTTAACTGTAATTGAGAAAATGGACAGTATTACAGAAGACAGTATATCTTCTACACCACCAGAAATAACGAAAATCGCTGATGCTACTACATATGGTTTATTACCGCAAAAGTCTAAAAATTTCTATGACAAAGCATACCAAAGTTTTATGGACTGGCGTATTAAAATGAAGATAAATTCGTATTCAGAAAATGTATTGTTGGCATATTTTACTGAATTAGGTGACAAAAAAACAAATCATCTTCATTATGGTCTTTTTACTCCATTTACTCATTTCAATTAGATGTAAATTTATTAGGTAAATAGATGTAAAATTAATAGATAATAAATAAAATAAAAATTGAGTAATTTTAATTAAATTAGTCGTATATGTTAGTCGTATATAAAGTATAGTATACAACTCGCTATAATGGCTATTATTACCTCGGATGATTACAACCCTTGCAAACTTCATCCTCGGGAATAAGAGCATTCATTATAGCGTCGTTGTATAATATACTATCATTTCAGTAAATAATGTAGGATATAAAATTATAATACCACTTTCCATTTCCTATTAAATAATAACAATTCTGAAATTTTAACTATTTTGTAAAAAAAATATAAATAAATATATCATCACGCCTTTTACCCATTACTGGGTGTGGCACTCTTCCGCAGCAGATCTCGGTATGTGATATATTTCTTCGCGTGAAGTGCGGTTATCAGCCGTCATATCACGACCCCCAAAGATGTTAGTGGAGGGGGAGCCACAAGGGTATATTTAAATTGGTGAAAATTGTTTGTCGGCTGTGGGATCGAACCAGGGTTGTCAAGATCCACAGGCCGACTCGATACCACTCAGCCACCTACCCCATTTTGTACATATTTAAAAAATAAATTATTTTGATTTTACTCTAATGCTTTTTCTATAACAAAAAAAAATCGTAACACTTTAATTATGCCATATTGACCTTTATTAATACTATTCAATGTTTTCACTAAACTACTATTGATTTCAAAATTTTATTATTTAAAAATCAAGCAGCATACAATATTTTTAATATGAATTTTTATTAAATTCGTTAAATGTTAAATAATATTAAAGTTTACATCATTGAACAAAATGAAATTAGCAAGTTTTATAAATATCAATATGCAAAAACAAAATCAAAATAAAAATTAATAATTAACATTCCACTGGTGTGAAACAGATTTCCTACAATATCTAATATTTTCTTACAAAATTAATAATTTCTTTCTACAACTGTCAAAAAATGTTGACTTTTTTTCATTAATATCAATTTGCGAAGTAAGTGATTTTTTCCTATAATGCATATATAAAGCAAATTTTATGATATTGTTTTTATCAAAAACAATGTCACATAATTCGATTTTGTATATTTGTTTTTAGGAACTTTGTAAAGTTGTCGTACTGTAAAACAAACATATCATTTTATCTGCCATTGCTCATATAAATATCATTAGAATTTACTTATTTTATGATAAAATAAGAACATCAAAGAATAAAACACGTCTCTTTTTATGGGGTAGGTGGCTCAGTGGTATCGAGTCGGCCTGTGGATCTTGAAACGCCTGGATCGATCCCCACAGCCGACAAACAATTTTCACCAATTTATAACTACCCCTGTGGCTCCCCGTCCGCTAACATCTTTGAGGACCGTGATTTAACGGCTGGTAACCGCACTTATATATCACTTACTGAGATCTGCTTCGACAGAGTGCCACGCCCAGTAATAGGTAAAAGGCGTGATGATATTTTTATTTTAATTTCTTATTAATTCGATTTATTTCGCATAACGTTTGATCTGCAAAACAATCTCAGCACAACTTAGTGTGAGAATAATACACATATAATTAAGAAACAATTACGTAATATATGTATTATTCTCACATAGATATGTGCATCTCATGAAAACTGCTGCGCAGCCGAAACAATATGCAAAATAAATCGAATTAATAATAATAATTTTATTTTTCTGGAGACACATTACAAACGTAGAAAACATCAAAAAATATATAATGTAGACATGAGAAGTCATTGTTTCATATAAACTTTCAATTTGAAATATACAAACAATGTACAGAACAATATTGCAGTCAGAGATCCAGTCAGAGACAAAGGTATAGGAAAAATTATGTTTTTAGATTACAATACTGTTGTAATTAATAAGTAATTCACTCGCCTTACAAGCAATCGCCAAGTAATTGTTATCTTGACAATATTTTCAGTGAAGAAACCATCTACTATCTAACTTCTGAGCTAACACAATATGAAATATAATCAATTTTAAATTTCATTTACGTCAGTTCAGTTCAAATTTACAAGAGAAAAGATTTAAAAATAACAGCTCAATGTTGATCATATTTTTATAAAGATCAAAGTTTAACAAGAAATTAACAAAAACGTACTAATGTGTTCGGGGGCGAGAAAGTTGAAGTGAATATCATATAACAGCAAATAGAAACATTGTATTAAGCATGATTACCATTATAATATAAACATTTCTTGACCCAACTAAACAAAATTAATAACTGGAAATTTTCGTGTGAAAAATGTCAGCTTGACATTAAAAATATATATATACACTATGCAAATAAAAAAACGCAACAATTTGTCAACCCACAAAAAAACGTGAATTTTAAGTTCATGTAACTTGGTTGAAAATAAATTGTTTTCAACGTTCTTGGGCCCAAAAGAAAGGTTGAAGTCTCTACTTTACAATGACGTATGTGCTACTTTAATATAACCGGAAGTGCTTTAGCTACAACCGGATGTTTAGCACATAAAAAAAATACGAAAAAAGTATCAACTTTATAAACGTGCACATAACGCAATTGTGGTCGCAGATTAATTTTTGCAACAAATTCAAAAAGTTCAACTTTTTTGCATTAAATTTGCTTTATTATACGTCCCGATTCGATAAAATGGAAGGTTTTGACGCCCTTTAAAAAAAAACTTTTTTTCCTAGTTTTTAGCTTGAATATCTGTACATAACAAAAATAAAGCTATGATTTCGAGTACTACAAAATTGCCCCCAAATACAAACCCCCTCCCTCACCCCAGATGAAGGGAGAAGTTTAATTCCATTATATTTTTTACAAACTTTCAACAATACAGATCAAAAAGAATAAAAACTTATAAAACGATGGTAATTACAAATAAAAGATACCCCTCCTATCCTTTAGGAAACAATATCTGTCCAATCAGTTTATGTTCTACGAATGGAATTAAACTTCCCTCTTCATCGCAGGTGAGGGAGGGGGTTTGTATTTGGAGGCAATTTTGTACTAGTCGGGATCATAGCTTTATTTTTGTTATGTAGGCATTTAAGCTAAAAACTAAGAAAAAACAGTTTTTTTTAAAGGGCGTCAAAAACTTCCATGTAATCGAACCGGACGTATAATATAGTAAATTTAATGCAAAAAAGTGGAACTTTTTGAATTTGTTGCAAAAATTAACCTGCGACCACAATTGCGTTATGTGCAGGTTTGTAAAATTTATACTTTTTTCGTATTTTTTTTGGTGCTAAACATTCGGTTGTAGCTAAAGCAGTTCCAGTTATATTGAATTAGCACACTTAAAAATCATGTTTTTTGCGGGTTTGCAAAGTGTTGCGTTTTTTTTTTGCGTAGTATATATATATATAAAATTGTCATTATATCAAAATACATGTTTTAGAAATAATAAATAATAATAATCTTTTTCATTTTTGCGTTTCATATTAAACTCTTAGTCCTTTAATATGTCTGCAATTTATTTTTTGAAGTTAGTACATACAACATGTAATTTTTTCTTGACAAAATGTTAAAAGCTGTCGCCATACACCAGATTTACTTCTTGTTCAATATTGAAGGACTTTACCTTCTTCTGCTTTATTCATATTTTCTATCGATTTGGTGTCAAAATGTGACATTTTAGATTTTTCTTATAGAAAAATTGTTTTTTTATTGTCAATTTTATTTACTTGATACAAGTTGCCAAGGATATATTATTCTGTCATAACTTGTTTACTTTAAGCAAAATATAAAACCTGAATTATATTTACTTTTTGTGCTGACGTCGGCGTCGTTACAATTTTCTTACCGGATCTGCCATCGAGCTTTGATTCATATCCGGGATTGATACGTTATTAGAATGCACTCAAAATGCAAGTCGTCTATAGAGTTTTATTATACTTTAATTAGTTTTAGCAATGAAATACTTTTGTGAGACTTAGCCAAGTGTTTATTTAATATTTTTTATTAAACCTAGTTTCACCAAGTGTATGGATGACAATTAATTTTGTCTTTGTTGTTATTTAAATTGCTATTGCGTAGCTTTTTCTTTTTTCGGTAGATGGCATGGCCTGTTCCCCAGAACTTCTCATGTCATCTTACCGTTTGTTCGAGATCTTATTCTCTGCTGGCACAGTTCTTCGTCACCAGCTTCTTCACGTGAACTTTGTTCTAGGTGAAGAATTGAGTTATACCATACTGATGAGCTCTAATAAGAGCGAAACGCGTCTATGATTACTAACTGTGCTGGCCAGCCTCTGACGATGCCCTCATAAAGTGACTTAGAGGATGAATTTTGTGAGATTAGCCAAGTGTTTATTTAATATTTTTTATTAAACCTAGTTTCACCAAGTGTTTGGATGACAATTAATTTTGTCTTTGTTGTTATTTAAATACTTCTTTAAATTGAAAACTGAATACTTTATAAAATTATTGTTATATTTTGTTATAATGAATCAAAGTTTTAGACAATTGAACGATATATAATTCATAAAGAATTGAGCGTCTTCTAAAAATTATATTTGCTTGATAAATTATGTATATTTAAAGTAAGTAATTAACTATAATTAATATGGGCTTTAACTAGAATAACTATCAGAAATTATATAATTCGTGCTTCGCTAAACGAGAATTGAACGTTTATAATTACGTTATGATAAACTAAATCAGTAGCGCAGCCAGAATTTTCTATTAAAGGGAGCCGAGTTCTAATCAAAAATAAATTAATATAATATAAATAAATATGTATTATAAGTAAAGAGATAAATAATATTTTATACATAAATATAATCACAATAATGTCACAGTAATAAACAAAATAATAACATAATTAGTAAAAACGAAAATAATATAGGTACTCGATATATTTTTTTAATAATGAAACAAGGAATCAAAATTAAATTTTAAAGGGTTTCTGATATTTGCAAAAAAAATTGCACATTACTTAAAGCAAACATTCTTCGAGACACTGGATTGATAGGTTACATTAATGAATAAATATTAATAAACATTAAAATTTTAATTACTAACAAAATTAATTTAATTTAATTAATATTGTGTAACAGTTCTTTCAATGTTTAATGTTTATTTACTACTGTAACAATCTAGTGGTTTGACAAATGTTTTGTTTCAAGTAATCTGCAGTTCTTTTTGTGTTGCAACCAATACATACAATAATTATTATTATATATACAGGGTGTTTCTTTACCTTTGCACGAAACTTTAATGACATATAATTTGATATACTGATTATAGAATAAAAAGATTTTTTTTTAAATTGAAAATTAGGATATTTTATTCTTAGCGGACATTTTTAGTGTCACTGGTTTAATTCGGAATTTAGCGCCGCTTCTCCATACACTAGCAGCATTCACTGTTGCTATACGTTTTTCTCAAATTTCTCCCACAACAACTTACCCTTTCAATACCGTATACGAAATCAGACTAGGTACTCAAATCAAAATAAGGCATTACACCAGGTACCTACATGATAACTAATTCATAAATGGTTATTTGTAGTTAGTGTTTACACTTTATTTAATTACTAACATAATTATAAATGAAAGTAAATACGATGATCGACAGTTTAAATATTGAAGAAACTTAGATAATTGGAATGTCAGTCTAATTTATGAAAATATTACAATTTCCACGTTTCGGCGATAACCATCGCCTTCTTCAGGGATATGTAACGTCTAATAATTGACATAAACAAATTGTTTAAATAAACTTAACATAATAGTCACAAATTAAAAGAATAAATAGTCAACAATGTTTAAAAATTACAACAACTCTTAACAATTAACTATAAGACGATACATATCCCAAAACGTCGGAATTGTAATATTTTCATAAATTAGACTGACATTCCAATTATCTAAGTTTCTTCATAATTATAAATAATTAACTGTACTATTAAACCAGTGACACTAAAAATATGTAAAATGCGCGTGTTTCCAATGGCAACGACCAAAAAGATGCGCACTTATTTCAATAGTTACCAGGGGTACAAACAAAAGAAAAACTTGTCATATTGACAGTTATAAATAAAATAAATAAATATATCATCACGCCTTTTACCCATCACTGGGTGTGGCACTCTGCCTAAGCAGATCTCGGTAATTGATATATTTTTTCGCGTGAAGTGCGGTTACCAGCCGTCAAATCACGGCCTCCAAAGATATTAGTGGTGAAGGAGCCACAAGGGTAGATTTTTTAAATTGGTGAATATTGTTTGTCGGCTGTGGGGATCGAACCAGGGTTCTCAAGATCCACAGGCCGACTCGATACCACTGAGCCATCTACCCCATATTGACAGTTGACAGAACGAATTCATTTTCAGTACGTTTTTTAATAATTTTAAGATGAATAGAAAAAATGATGTGTGTATCACGAGCGTAAAGTGCATTTGCTTCTCTTACACTATTGCAGCTATCGCCTTCGGCTCGCGCTGAAATTACCGTGTTCGAGTAACAAAAATTCACTTTACACTCTTAAAAATAACTTACAAATAACTGTTTAGTAGTATTTTTTTAGATTGTGATTGAATTAAAATGCGCCAACAGTGTTGCCAAAGTAGATATTATATCAAATTCGTACGAGAAACATAGGAACCGTTATCATAAATGCATATTATGCGTCGAAACAAAAAAAAATAAAATCTTTTAAATATCTGGGAATATATAATTAAATTCTTTTCATTCAAATCTCCTTGAGGGGTATGGTCCCTCTCGTCCCCCACCATCGCTTGGCTACGCCACTGAACAAGATCTATGGCTATTTACTGCACTGTCTTATTTGAATTTTAGGAATCTCTTATGTCATTCAGGTCTAGCAATAAATAGACGCTTGTTTTTTTTTTAATTTATTATTCTAGTTCTAGTTTAAGCCACCTGTAAGAATTGAATACACATTGTGTAAAATATGTAAGGAATATTGATATTTTCTTCTGAAATAATCACTTAATTTATACACATACAATTCAACAAACGTTTCGAGGGTTTAAGATTGCGGATATTTTGACACGATCAAATATTTATTATCGATAGTCATTTTTTAGATAATGAGGGAGACGTAATTTTTTAATGGTATGCTATGATTGTTTTATTCCATTCGAAGGAGTAAATTTTTCTCTATACAAACATATCAAAGAATAATAATACTTGCTTTGAATAAATTTGAGAAAAATAAAAATAAAATAAATAAATAAATATATCATCACGCCTTTTACCCATTACTGGGTGTGGCACTCTGCCTAAGCAGATCTCGGTAAAAATCATATTGAATAAATACTATTTAACAGACTTTTATTGGAAATGGATGTAAATTGTCACAAATATACTAATGATAAAATAAACAAAAACTATGATTAAAATGTCATGGCAAGAATGAAAGCCGTCTTTATGATTTTTGTTTATTTCCGGATAAAATCTGTACGAGAATAATTGCATTTATTCAACACGATTTTTCACATTTTTTTCAAATAAAGTATTATTATTTTTTTATCCATTTGTATAGAGAACAAATTATTCTTTCGAGTGAGGTCAAAAAAATCATAGCATGCCACTAAATATTGTGAAAAAATGTCTTTAATAGCGCGAATGGGCGGAAGACGTCTTCACGCACGTAGTTTGTATAATATATTTTCTTCGAATACTGGTATTTAAAAAAATACATCTTTAATTTCAACTTGTGTGAGTACACCAGAATCTGCAAATTATACACAATCTTTATCAATTGCAAACCAAGCTGCTCCAGGAACTTCGATTTCTAATTGTCAAAATTTTACTATAAATGTATATAATAACACTTGTAACAATTGCGACCCTTCCCAATCTATAAATATTGTTTTTTAGTTCAAATATCAAACCTAACCTAAAATAGATTAATTAATTTAAGCATTTTATGTTGTTATAGTCTTACTTTTCCATTAAACTAAGTTGTTATATTCCACAATATGTGTTTTTCTTATTATTTATACAGTATTAGTCGCGATTTTTGTTTGATATAATCTACAAGAAGTTGTACCAATGACATCTTTAGTTCAGAGGTTGTCAAATAGATGGCACTGATGCTGACAAATGTTGAAAGAATTTTAACATATTACTCTTATTTCCCAAACTTTGAATAAAGGAAAATTCAGGGAAGTTGTATTTTATAAATTAGATTTGATTATTATCAAGACAGATTTATTTTAGAATGTTCCAAAGGACCAGTGTTTTTGCAATTTTTAAAGTCGAGTCGATCGAGAAGCATTTGTTCCAGATTGAGTGTTGCGTGCGGGAAGTGTCATTTTGAAGGTTACGAGTACGAAAAAATATGTTTAGACCCAATACTGTACGTAAAAACCTACGTACATAAAAATAAATTGCACCTACTTAAAAATACGTCTATAAATTTTCAGTTAAATTTTCCCAAAATTAATATATTATGTATTCAAAATTTTACATAACAGGTAATAAATTTCAAAATCTTACATTTAAATATTGCCAGATTATCTTTATGACTTTAAATTTATGACTATAACAAAATTTCATAATTTGTTTGCGGTAACAATTGGCACATTATAAAAAATCCAATAAAAGATATTTATTTTAGGTAATAAATATTGTTCCAAATTCTCTTCTTCCGCTGTCAAACATGTAATTTCATAGGTTACTAAATTTAGATTATACCTACGCAAAATTGTAAATTATATTGTAATATAATAAATAATAATAATCTAATTTATTTTTCTTTTTAATTTTAAACCACTTTATTATCATAATTACATTGATTAAGGTAGGCACGTGAGTAAAACCGGATTCAGACTGCATAGCATAACTTAACGAAAATATAAATGTATTTTATATAATAATAATTCGATTTGTTTCGATCTTCCTCTGTTTCTCTTGCTTTGTGGGTTCGATTGTATTTTATATACAACCAGTAAATAATGTTTACCGGTTTCAGGATATGAAACCTATGTTTACATGCATAAAAGTATGCTGGTAAGTAAGTAATAACTGTATTCTCTACGGTAATATTACCATACTGACTTGTCAAAACAGTCAAGAAAATGAAAATAAAACACAATGATAATATAACACTATTCATACATAAAGAATTCAAAACAACAATAATACAAAGATTACTTCTCCTGATTATCATAATATATATTAATTGTACAGTCTTTCAAATTAGAGATGACCACGTTATGACGTTTATATAAAAACATACAGACCACAGACTTACTTGATCACCTTCTAAAATGATGACAATGACGTTATTCATGAAAGAATTTCAAAAAATAATATTTATGAATGACGTTAACGTGTTTATATTCTGAAACCGATAAACTTTTTAGAAACTTTAAGAATTTTAAACGTTGTTGTTATTTATATTTATTTTAATTGATTTTTAAATTTTACTTTAATATTAAAGTATATTTGTTACAAGAAGTACCCTATGGCAAATTTACTTAATTTACTCCGAAACAAGAAAACTATTATAGTTTAATACAGGGCTGCAAACCGAACCGGAACTTGAATAATATAAAATCGCAAAACTATTTTCCATGTTTCCCAGTCCAAAATTTTTCGTTGCCACTGCCACTGGGTGGATGATTATGTTAAAGTTATTAATTAAATAAAATTCTATTATAAATAACTGCTAATAATTGAATTGTGTAATTATTCTTTCGTAGTTGATACCTACTTCATTGTTTGTGTTTAATAGGAAAGCGAATCCAGTGCAGAACTACAAGAAATGTTTTAGGTTAACAATCCTTAATTTTTCGAATTTTAAAAAAAAATCTTTTTGTTTCATGATCAGCACGTCGTACAGAATATACCCTTTAATTTTTTGCTCTAAGTTGTGAAACACCCTGTATATTTGTTACAAGAAGTACCCTATGGCAAATTTACTTAATTTACTTCAAAACAAGAAAACTATTATAAAGGCTGCAAACCGAACCGGAACTGGAATCACAATACGGTTAAATGAGCCAACCGAACAGGTGAACTGATTCGAACCGGTAAAATTACATATATAAATTGAATAATAAGCGTATACTGTAATATATCTGTTAATTTTGAACAACGCGTTTATAGCTATTAACATACCTAGGAATGTTATGAGTATCATAACAGTCGCAGATGTCAGTTTGAAATCCGAGGATTTTAAGACATCTTAGCCTGTTATGACTCATAACATCCGTGGTTTGTTCAATAGTTTATTGGTTTCAGAATATAAACACGTTAACGTCATTAATAAATATGATTTATTGAAATTGTTTTATAAATAACGACATTGTCATCATTTTAGAAGATGATCAAGTAAGTCTGTGGTCTGTATGTTTTTATATAAACGTCATAACGTGGTCATCTCTAATTTGAAAGACTGTACAATTAATATATATTATGATAAGCAGGAGAAGTAATCTTTGTATTATTGTTGTGTTGAGTTCCGTTTGTATGAATAGTGTTATATTATCATTGTGTTTTATTTTCATTTTCTTGACCAATGAAATGTACATTTCGTCGGAAATGCATCACTAGTGAAATTGATGTCGGAAATACCACTGTTAATAATATCCTTGGTTACGTTTAAAATAAATGATATTTTCAATATTTTCATAAACGTCAATTTTGAATATTAAATGTACACTGAAAAAATGTAGAATTTTCATCACTGTAATACCTAATTAATAATGTGCAAATAAATACCTAACTATTCTTGTAAATTAACTCTTGTTTGATAAATTCTCAAGCCGAATACAACTCGTAATATGAAAATTGACAGATAATATTTTGACATAACAACTCATAATTTATGTCAAAATATTTTCAGCAATTTTCATACTACTTGTTATATTATATATGACTAACTACAAAATATTATAAATTTTAACATGGCCAATTTCATTGAATTGCGCTACGCTTATTATGACCGTTGCATACGTCATTAAAATTAATTGTTTCAAATTTACAGAGCGGGTACGTCAACTAGCGCCTCTAACGAGATACATAATAATATTGAATATGTAAATAAAATACCTAAATCCATGAAATGTATTTCATTTTATCACATAAACTTCAATTTTTAAATATTTTAAGGTTGTTTTCCTTTATATTTAAATATTTGAAGGTTGTTTTTGTAACTTGACAGCGTGACCGCCTACATTTAAGAAAAATAAAAATCACTAAATACCGTTTCTTGACGTACCAAATTTGTAAAAAATTCACGATAAATTTTTAAATGGTAGAACGATGAAATAAATCTGCCATAATAAGCGCTGGCGCAATTCATGATTTTAAATTCGTTAGTCTACATCTGGTGAGAGATAGATTAAACACAACCGCCAACAACTGGTTCGTATCTTGGGAATTTTAATAAAACTGCGGTTGCACAAATCAGTACTTGGAGTTAAGCAATACGAAGGATAAACCGTATTTGAATATTATAGTGATGCGTGCATTCCTAGTATAACTTACTCAAATGAAACAGCCAATATAAGTGTAACACAATTTAATAAAGTTTGCAATGCTTTATGATGCTAATGCTGCCATCTCTCTTACATATCTGTGAACTACATTTTAGATTTTATAAATTTAGATACAAAAATATTTGCCTGACTGTCAATTGATGACATTACATTTTTATAGGTTAAGATTTAAACCATTTTTTAAGAATGTTGAGATATACCAATTCACTAGTCAACCTTATAAAATATAAATGCAAATATATAAACGAATTAGATTTTATAAATTCTCCAAGCAAATTATTATATGTAGCAACGCGATATTGTCAAAATCAAAAAGTTTTATGTTGGAAGTGTGGAGTTGAAAAAAAGTCAGTTTTTGAATTATTTTGTGAAAATTGTAAAGTAATTCAACAACCATATATTAAAAACAACTATTTCCAAGTTTTAGGAATTAATGAAACATATGATGTAGATTTGAAATCATTAACAAACAAATATAGACAATTACAAAGTGTTTTACATCCCGATAAATACAGTAACAAGTACATTTCCAATTCTCTGCTATAATAAATAAATATACATTTTATTTATAATTTTAGAAGTTATGAAGAAAAACAAATATCCGAAGAATACTCTTCAATTGTAAATAGAGCATATAATATCATACAATCACCCATAGAAAGAGGATTACATTTATTAGCATTAAAGGGTGAAAAAATTGATGAAAATGAAAGTAAAAGTGCAGATCAAGCATTTTTAATGGAAATAATGGAATTAAATGAAGAGGTACTAATTGTTCGTATAATTATTTTTATTTAATTTCTAATTAAATTGTAATTTTAAGGTTGAAGAAGCGAAATCGCCAGAAGAATTCTTAACTTTAAACAAGAAGAATCGCAAAGAATTAGAAAATATTACCCTTGAATTATCTGAAGCCTTTAATTCTGGTGATATAATAAATGCGAAAAGAATAATAATCAGAATGAAATATTATATTAATATATCGACACAAATCAATAATATTTTAAGAGAACAGGGAATAGTAGAATAATTTATAGAAATTTGTGCAGGTATTCTGTACTTTTTGTTTAATAAAATAGTAATTGTAAGTATATTGTAACAATTATGTTTTTTTAACTTTCACATTTTTAAAGAATTATTGTACAACTACACTAATCTAAAAAAAATAATTATATATTGGATATTTTTTTTAAATATTCTGAAATACAAAAAGTTACATTTTATTCGAATGTCAACAAAATAAAGATGTTATTTTTGTTTTCGGCTCAAAAGATATTTTATTTTACTTGTTTTATTTAGTTAACAGTATTTTCGTTCTAAATTTTGTTCTAATAAGTCAAAAATATGCCAAAAAGCCTAGAAAATAAGTTATGAATTATTCTCTATTATAATATAGAAAATTTAATTTAAAATTATTTTAGTTTTTATTTTCATGTCAAAACTATAATTTAGATTGTTTCGTGTAAACGCAGCTTTATTATTATAGGTTAATTATCAGCTGTTGTACCAAAATAGTGTTTTGAATTATCAAGTAAAACTGAATAAATAATCATTAATACGATTAAAAAAACATCAGAAAAAAATGAGTATCGTGAGCAGAAATACTGGCGATACAGGTGGTAAGTTTATACTTTTACAATTTCAAAAAACATTTGTATTAAACGAAATATGTTACAAAATTCAGAAGGGGATGGAGGTACAACTAGCAATGAATTTGATACCAATCTACCGACTGTACATTCGGTAAGATGTAAAATAAAGAATCACTTTTTTATACATAATGTTATTTGAAATATCTTTTTTTAGTACTTGGGACAAATGGACAATCTGCATGGTTACACATTATATGATGAGGGTACTGATTTGGAAATGTTAGGTCTCTATGCAGATACTTGGGTTTGTCCAGGACATACTCTTCCGCTTTTCGTAGATTATCATCGAGAAGTTGAACTTATGCGTCAATATATGACCACCAATAAAACATTCGTTCTTGTTTGCTCTAGGTATAGATAACTAAAATATTCATCTAAATGATAATATTGTACATATTTTTTATAGAACTAATGATGCGAAAGGGTATGGCATAACTATGGAAATTATTGAAGTTTCGGAATCTGACAATTCATTGGCATTAAAAGCGAAAGGACGACAAAGGTGTTTGATAGTTAACACAAAAACACATTTAACGTTTCGTATGTGTAAAGTAATTATTCGTATTTTACCTGATATTGAAATGACAAGTCCTCTTTTTAATACTCAATTACCATCTTTAAATAAAAAAAGAACTAATTCTATTGACTGTAAAAGTTTAACTAAAAACAGCAAATACAGATTGTAAGTATCCATTTTACGCTAAATTTACAATAATACAGGATAATCCATAGGAATGGGAAAATTTGGAAATGTGATAACGTAAACCAAATTTTTAGTTTAACTATTTGTATTTTGAGCTCACGCAATAATCAGTTATTTTAAAAATACTATTCATTTTGTATTTGAGCAAGTAATCTACTTTTTCGAAACTTCTATATCATGGTAGATTCAGAAACCTATTTTTTTAATATCACGGCGTATTTCGGATTACTTCTTTACTTGTCCTAAACGGCAGCAAATATAATTCCTCTATTCCCAACAGTAATGAAACGAACGCAATTTCAAAATTTGTCGATCCTGTGGCCGAATCTGTAGTTTTGAATTATCTTTTAACTTTATTTTATGTAGTTATGATGCTGCACAATTACGATGGCCAATTTGGGTATATAATCAATACGAACCGCATATTTTAACCAAAAAAATTCAACGATTATTAAGTGCATACTCAATAGGTAAAACTAATATTATGCATTTGATTTATTTGTTTATATTAATTTATGTTTCTTTTAGGACACTGTGCTCCATCTGATCCAATGAAATTATCTTATTGGTTTATGCAAAATTTTCAGCTAAATAACGATGAACGATTAGAAATATTGAAGTTAAACTCTGCTGTACAGCGATTAAAACTAGAATTGCATTATTTACAAATGGTAATAAATTTAATATCATTAGGTCTCAAAACGGTTTTAGCGAATCCTAGTTAATCTTAATCTAATCCGATTTAAAAAATTTAATTCAAATCACTTACTAAAAACTAAATAGTAACAGTATTAGAGTTTATTTAAAGAATTTTGAGAAAACGGTTTAGTTTTATTTGACTAATCTATTCTCAGGATTAGCTAATATCCTTTTGAGAATTAGGCTGGTAAATATACAAGTAAGGCATTTGTTGATTTTTAGAAACGCCTGATATGTTGTGCATATTGCAGTACTGTTATTGCTAAACAAAATGATGTTTTTGCTATGTCCAAAGATGGAATTCAAAGTAATTATTGCAATCCAGGTAAATACAATTCTGAATTCTTAATAAATCAGTACACGTACAGTTTGTTTCATGTTTAAAGCTCACGATTTCGTGACACAAAAATTATTTGATATTTTTCTGCTTTTAGAGACTGCGGTAGTTTATTAATAGTCATTAGAAACCAGAAAAAAATTAAACAATTTTATTAATGCATGATGATGTGTTAGACATATAATTTTAATTCTTTAAAGAATATAGTTAAGATAAATATGAAATATACGACTCCTCTTGTAAAAATTATTTTTATTATAACATTTTTAAACTTTAACTGAGAAACATTTAAATTATTTTTGCTTATTTTCAACTTCACAAGCGTGCTATATTTTTAGTTACCTTTTTTATTATATAAAATACGGAAGAAGCTAAAACGATTGCCGATGAAAAAAAAAATATTTGGAAATGAACAACTTGTATGAGAATAAATTTAATAAAAATTTTGAATACAGTTCTTCAATTTCGAGGAGCTATTATTGCTAACTTTTATTATAAAGCTACAACAAAGACAATAAAATTTCAATTAAGAACAATAATACTTGAATATTTAATTCTGAATTTAATAATGATTATAACATTTAAACTCAATAACATTGAACTAAATTGTCACATTGAAATTTTGTTTTATCGGGTTTTGGCGAAAATGTTACATTTTATTTTCAAAATATCTAGTAGTACAGACAGATTATTACGATAAATAAGTTTTTATTCTTGTACTTTTGCTCTAAAATGTACAGGAGAAACAAGTTTTGCACCCCGATGCTCCGCGTTTCTTTATACGTACTGTTTATTATATTTATATTAGTACATTTGTCCCTATTTCTTATATTGAAATAAAGCTATTTTGACCCCAGTGGCAATCGTTTTGGAATTATAGATTCTATTATTTTATACCATTTAAAAATAATGTTTAAAATATTATGTGACATATTTTTTAATCGTTTACTATTAATTATTTACAATATATTTGATTGTTCATTTAGGTGGTCACGTATATGAAACATTAACTGTATCTGAAGCATACAGAATTACATTAGTCGGTAATTCTTCAGAAGAATTCAGTTGGTTTCCGGGGTAAAACAAATCAAATAACACAAATAATATTGATATAATTATACATATTTTTTATTTTCAAGGTATGCATGGACTATTGCCCAGTGTGCACAGTGCAGTCATCATCTCGGCTGGCAGTTCACGTCGAATAAGCTAAAACCGAAAAAATTCTTCGGTTTGGCTAAAAATTGTATCAACGCAAAAATTATTAACTCTCAAAGTCAGAAGTAAGTCTTTTGCAGACGAATTTTGCGACTATTTATTAGTTTTTATTTATTTATGTACGAAAATAAGTTCAATTAAGATTAAATTTTGATTAAATCTTTTTAGGTTATCATCGAATGAAAAAAACGATGAAAGATAATAATTGGCATAAAATCATTCAAGGAATTGAAATTCAACTTTTTTCTGATAATTTTTTTTTATTATTGAATTATGAAAAATCCAAAATATTATGTTATATTTTTTGTTTGTACTGAAAATATTACAATGTGTTTTAGAAGAAATCTAGTTGCAGAATTTTACTTCTTAAAGTAGTAAACAAAAATTATGAATTAAAAGGAATAATGGTATTTGTATGTATACTATTGAATGTATTATTGTCAGTAGAAATGAATTTATTTATTTGTAAATTAATTAATTTCCATTATTCCTTGTTCTCTGTTCTTTGTAAATGAAGCTTAACAATAATCTATCTGTGTTATATGCGTGATAATTAACAGTAGTACATAGAAAACTTAAGAGGTGTACTAGAGAGAATGATTTTTATATGGAATTGGATTGTAGTATATTTTATACAAAAATGGAATAAGAAAATGAAATAATGACTTTGAAAATGTAATATATACGCCTGAATGGCTTGCAAATTAAATCTTCACAAATATAATTATTTGTTTTTCTAAACCACTTCTATTTAGCGAAACTGTCTAATAGCTATATATCAAATAAATGAACAAATAAAAAAATATTACTAAATGTCATTTTTTTAGCGAAATTTTTCATTTATTTGACACAGTTGTAGTAATCTTTAATTATCGGAGTTTATGGCCTATACAAATGTGGAAACCTATCCTTGAAGTATTTTCTTTCATATAAATTAGAGAAAAGATCTAACTCATGTAATAAATGTAGACAAGAAAACTAATTTGTGTATCCTTTTTTACACCCGCGCCAATTTGTCTTTACTGTGCTGCCACCTTGGCTGCTATCATTTCAACACACGTGACAGAACAGCACCGACGAACATTGCACTAGTTCTTTCTCGTCCGAATTCACTTCGGCATACGTCAGCCATTGGACAAACGTAAGTTTTTAATTAAAATTATATTGTTTTACTTTATAATAATTCATCGTTGCATTGTTAATTGTTACTACTAACATTGGTAAACTTGTATTCGCATTTTTATTACAGTTAAGTAAGATTTGGCATTGACATTACATTATGTAATTTTTGAGGATCATGTGGTAACAGTTTTAAAGTAATTTATTTATAATAATTCATAATAATGGAGTTTGAAATAATGTTTAAACGTAAAGTAATGTGTAAAGTTTATTTATTTTGTCTAGAAAATGTTTTGACAATATTGACTTATTTGATTAGCACCGATATGTCAATATATGTTTATTGAAGCAATTCTTTAATTATTTATTTTCCATCCGGTATTTAAACTGCTAAAGTTACAAAATTAATCCAATTTTATTTATATATTCCATGATTTTAGAAATTCTTATTAATTTTCACGATTTATATAAACGCCACACCCCAGTTTTGCATAGTATCTATTTTTAACAATGTTTTGACATTTTATTAAACTTATTTAAATTTGTTAATTAATAAAAGCCCAACTTAATTTTTTCATTTTTTGGTTATGTAACAGCATTGTACCACTGACCTTAATATCGATTTTCAAGGTACAATATTATCAAAGACATACGTATTGTAAACGTATGTTAAAAATAATTTTTAACTGTTTGATATTTAATCAATGATAACAAATATTTAAATATGAATAGTTTTATTAATCATTTAACCAGCTGTAATATTATCTCTTTGTAGTTTATGCACTTTAATTATTCAAAAGTCTCCTGACTGTAAATTATTGATTTGGTTTTAGATGTTTTCGGCATTTTTGGGCACTGCTGCCTGCCAAGAAAGTAAAACAATGGCTTTAGAAGATTCCATGGCCACCCCCGAAATCAAACCCTTGGGACTTACGCAATCCCTGGTAGCTGGAAGAACTATCGCTGCTGCTAGTATCCAACCTGGTGGTAAGAATTTACTAAACCGTAATCATCTGTGTAAATTTCTCATAATTCTAACTGCACAAAGTTTAGTTTATTTTACTCGTAATATTGAATATATTCGAAAAATATTTAATAATTTAATACACCTTATGTAACTATTATGTTTAATTTATTGTGTTATGCCTATAGCACACTGGTTGATGAGCGTCGATGAGCATTGATGAGCTCTTCGATGAAACAACAAAACGCACTCTTCATTGACAAACAATAAAAGCTTGTAGAGTTGAGAAAGAAAAACTAAATTTCAAAAATATGCTAACGTGAAGTGAGATCCAAAAGATAGGAGTGAAATGAGATACGTTCGTTTCATCAATGAGCTCTTCGATGGAAATAGAGGAGCCTCTAATTTTCGTCGATGATAGGTGCGTTCTGTTGTTTCATCGAAGAGCTCATCAATGCTCATCGACGCTCATCGACCAGTGTGCTATAGGCATTAGATTTTTTTTTAAGTTATGAAATTTGTGCCGATATTTTAAATTGAATTTCTATTTATGAAATATTTTATATACAACCTGTAAATAATGTTAACTTTATTCTTATCAAAATCATTACTTAATGTGCTTCATTATTCACCGAGGGAAATAAAAATGATAAATATTCTTCAGTGATATAAAGTGATTCAAGACCACTGGCATGAGGAAAATAAAAATGACAATTACTCTCTAGGGAAATACAGTGATTCAAGACCATTGGCAGTGCTAAGTCTTGTTTGTTAAATAATGTATTTTTTCGTTTGTATTTAAAATATCGATCTGCAAAGATACTTTCAATCAGAGGTGTATATAATATTTTTGTTCATACATCATTCCAGTTAAAAATTTAAAAATTAAATTAAATTTAATGGCGTTTTAGATCAATTTTATATACATTAAAGAAATCATTCAAATTTTGGCGCCATTCGTGATTTTAAATATTGTTTTCTGTAAACAATACAACATAATAATAAATATAAAATTAACAAATTACATAAACAAAAAGTATAACGTTGGCAAATTCAAACACTTGGTTAATTTGAGGTTCGTAATTTTTTTGCATTGTGAACTTGGTTTGCGTTTCGACCAATCAGAGGGTAGAAATGATTGGCTCTATCTAGCTCTTTGATCCAATCTTAACTGTAATGAACTATAAACTATACGATCGGAAATTAATATGAATCGATTTATAGTTGTAATTAATACAAAAAATAATAATGTAAGAGTACTTGGAAAACAATACAAATTTGCAATTGTTCATTTTCTGTCACCAAATAAGGTTTGAAAAGCCTACGTTTTTACTGATCATAGAAAAAATAATACTTAAACACGTGTTTATTGTCAACAGACTCATGTGAATATGGTTCCGCTCACTACTTTGCTTTGTGCGGCCTGGGTGGTGTCCTATCTTGCGGCATCACTCATACCATGATCGTGCCCCTTGACTTGGTCAAGTGCCGCATCCAGGTGGATCCCGACAAATATAAGGGTGTATTCAATGGCTTTAAAGTCACAATGGCCGAAGAAGGATCTCGTGGTTTGGTCAAAGGTTGGGCTCCCACATTCTTTGGTTATTCCGTACAAGGTCTTGGCAAGTTCGGTTTATATGAAGTGAGTAAAACAAATAACTTGATTTATTTTACATTTATTGAAGTATTTTATTTACTTTTATTTGAAATGTTAATATATTATTTAAAAAGTATCACGCAGATATCTCAAATAAAGGACCTGTCTCTTTTAAATTAATACAAAATCAACATATTCATTATTATTATTATTATTGGTTTCTTCTGTGTAATTAATATTTTGTATTTATTTAATTTATGCATATCTTTATGTTGTAGGTGTTCAAATGGTTGTATGGTGACTTAATCGGCGAGGAGAACTCGTATTTGTACCGTACCGCTCTGTACCTAGTGTCGTCCGCTTCCGCAGAGTTTTTCGCCGATATTGGTTTGGCTCCTATGGAAGCCGTCAAAGTACGTATCCAAACTATGCCTGGCTTCGCCAATACCCTACGCGAAGGCTTGCCTAAGATCTACCACGGTGAAGGCTTAAACGGATTCTACAAGGGTCTCGTACCTCTCTGGTGCAGACAGATCCCTTACACCATGATGAAGTTCGCCTGCTTCGAAAAGACTGTTGAACTTCTCTACAAGTAAGTCTGTTTTTAAAGTATTAAAAATATTATTCGTCACTTATTATTCGACAATAATTGATAATCACTATCATTTTTATTATTTTATATTCACATTAATATGACTCTCATACGACCTTTTATATCACTTTGAATATTTAAATAAATTATCTCTCACGTTCATCCCATATACCTATGGCACACTGGTCGATGAGCATCGATGAAACAACAGAACGCACCCGTCATCGACGAAAATTAGAGGCTCCTCTATTTCCATCGAAGAGCTCATCAATGAAACGAACGTATCTCATTTCACACGTATCTTTTGTGTCTCACTTCACGTTAGCATATTTTTGAAATTTAGTTTTTCTTTCTCAACTTTAGAAGCTTTTATTGTTTGTCAATGAAGAGTGCGTTCTGTTGTTTCATTGAAGAGCCCACCGATGCTCATCGACCAGAGTGCCATAGGCATTACGCGTGAAAATTAAAAAAAATTCATTTTGTTTTACCAATTAGTAGATTTAATTTAATTTAGTGTTACTCGTGAAATAACAACAATAAGTGACGTATCGAAAATTGCAGCCTAGTTTTACTTCTTAATTATTTTTTTTTAAATATTCGTAAAAAAAAATACATTTAATCGTCCAAATTTTCAATATGTAGTTGATATAAACGATTATCATTATTATAGATATCAAAAATTTATTGTACTAATAGTACTCTTTCTCAAACAATAGTACTATGAAAAAAAATATCATAATTAATATAGCTAAATTATTATTTTTTTACATTTTAAGCCTTGTAGGCGACGAATTAACGCATCCACGTTCTTTGCTTTTTTAGCACTTGACGTATATCACTATATTTATCTTACTCGATAAAAATTTCTGCGAATTCAGCAACTAAGCAAATCAAGCAGTTTGTTAAATAAGCACTATAAGTCGTTTGGTCTGCTTTCCATACAAATTGTTGACTACTTACAAGTAACACTCACCGATTTAAATGAAACCTGGCACACTAATAGAACTATTGAACCCCTATTTTTTTTTTTCGGAAGTTGCTTTTTGGAGTACAAACCACCCCTGGAAGGTGGTAAAAGCAAGAATTGCCATAAATGAAATTAAATAATACCAAAATATTACGCGTTTTTGAGATCGCCAAAATATATTTTCGGGGTCATTTTGATCGTATGCACTTTTTTAAGGGATTAAAAGGGGTTGGGGGGGGATGCAATTATGATATTCAACTGAAATAGAGTTTTAGGTTCAAAACTAGTTACTCGGGGGTTTTTGGGGTCACTGAATCTATTTTCCAGGTTACCCCTGGGTAACCAATGTTGAAAGCGTAATATTTTTTTATTATTTAATTTCATTTATAGCGATTCTTGCTTTTACCACCTTTCAGGGGTGGTTTATACTTCCGGAAGAAGTTTTGTTAAACTTTGACAAGTGTTTGTTTTAATTTTTTATTAAACCTGGTTTCACTAAGCAAATAGACAATTAATTTTCTTTCTTTTTTTGTTTGTTTAAATAAATAATTACTTTTCTGCGCAATTCGTTATTGAAAATGAACAAACTGAATTAGTTTTTTCTACAAAAATTCGAAGTACCCTAACTGATATTTGTTCCCGTAAAATGCAACTTCCGGAAGAAAAAAAAAAGGATTCAATATTTTTTAGAGTTCTATTAGTGTGCCAAGTTTCATTTAAATCGATAAGTGATAGTTAGATGGTGTTACTTGTTAGAAGTTGTTAGAAAAATAAAATAATTAGTTTAATTATCGTTAATATTTACATGTTCATCAAATAATTTCTTTTTCTATAACAAAATGTAAATTTTATTTTGTGTCTATTTGTGAAAGAAAAATGTAACCTATTCGAAGCTTTAAATTTGGACATTTTTTTTCGTATTAACAGTTTTTTAAATTAAAATCATGCTTATCATTTGTTTTTTTAAATCGGATTGAAAATCTCCTACAATTTAACAAAAATGTATTTGTATATTTCACGATATAAGCGATATTTAATTTATATGATTTTAGACACGTCGTACCTAAGCCTCGTGCCGACTGCACAAAGGGTGAACAACTCATCGTCACTTTCGCTGCCGGTTACATCGCCGGTGTGTTCTGCGCCATCGTATCTCACCCCGCTGATACAGTGGTCAGCAAACTTAACAAGGAGAAGGACAGCACCGCCATCGACGTCGCCAAGAAACTCGGCTTCGCCGGCATGTGGAAAGGTCTCGTGCCTAGGATTATCATGATTGGTACACTCACCGCCGCCCAATGGTTTATCTACGATGCCGTCAAGGTAACACTGTTATTTATTTTGTCATTATGTGACGACATTTATTTATAGTGCCGATTTGATTAAACTATTATTTTTGCAAAAGAGAGTTTAGATGAACTAAGCCGAGATGCATCCAAAAAGAACAATATGTTGTATACAGAGTGATCCATCGGTCTGTCTCGATTATAACAAAGTTTATTTCATATTAAAATGTCCCCAGATTTGCAGTACAAGTTTTTCTACCAGGTGTTTCATTTTCGCACGATATGCAACTTTATATTTTTAAATGAAACACTCTATTTTGCAAAATTTTAAATATTTTTTGTTTATTTTTAAAACAGTTCTTATTTATTATAGTCAGAACAAAAACTATTCATGTTTTTATTATTAAATTAATATTATATAAATACCAAATTAACTATTTAGTTTTTACGCTCACAAACTAAATAAATTATAATATACAGGGTGTAACAGCGAATTAACCACCGTCTATATTTTCTTTATTATTATAGTTACAAAAAAATATTATAAAGAAAAGTTATAGAAGACCAAGGGAGACATCTACTTAAAGAATAAAATAATTTTTTAAACCAGTGGTTCTCAAGTTACAACACAAAGTTATATTTTTTCAAATGGGATTATACATATTTTGTAAGCCTATTCGATAGAGTATTTTTTTCTGAATTCAACCATATAATCATTTTATATCCTTACATAACAAAAATATTGAGAAAATTCAATTTAAAGTTTCGATAAATATTATTTAACATGACAAAACAGTAGGCCATGATCAATAACAAATCAATAAACATAATGATTATAAACCATAAACATTTAATTACCTAATACAATACTCATAATTTATCTTCTCAATAAAAATAACAATCGCAACTAATTATTATAAATAACAATGAACTTATTTTGTTTTATTATTGATCATAGCCTACTGTTTTGTGTCATATTAAATAATATTTATCAAAACTTTAAATTGAATTTTCTCAATATTTTTGTTATGTAAGGATATAAAATGATTACATGGTTGAACTCAGAAAAAAATACTCTATCGAATAGGCCTAAAAATATGTATAATCCCATTTGAAAAAATATAACTTTGTGTTGTAACTTGAGAACCACTGGTTAAAAAAAATATTTTATTCTTTAACCAGATGTCCCCCTTGATCTTTTACAACTTTGCTTTATAATATTTTTTTGTAACTATAATAATAAAGAAAATATAGGCGGTGGTTGGTTTCGCTGTGACATCCTGTATATAAGTAATAATTATAAGATCTGATAGTAACTAATCTAGTTGTTTGAACAAGTTTATTCATAACATACTTTCTATATGTGATTATTTATGAATAAAAACATGAATAGTTTCTGTACTGATTGATCATTTTAGGACTACAATGAATGAATTTTGGAATACTTTCTATGTGTGAAGAAAAACATAAATAGATCATTTTAAGAACTGTTTTAAAGAGAAACAAAAGATCTTTAAAATTTTGCAAGAATATATATATTTAAAAATATACAGATGCATATCATTGCGCGGAAATAGAACACCCGGTAGTAAAACTTATACTGCATATTTGTGGGCATTTTAATTTACAATAAACTTTTCGGTAATATTTAAAATAATCGAGTAAAAAACTGTATGTCTGAGATCATTTTGAGTTTATTTCGCAAGTAGTGCAGCATCGGTAAAGACGGATGTGTGTGTTCGTCTCACATCAGTTGGAATAAAAATAACAACAATTTATTGAATTTATATGAAGTGAGCTGAAAGGAACTAAGATATTGACCAAAAATAATACAACTTAACTACAAATAAATAAACTTGCACTTTTAAACATTTTTTTTGTTTTTTTAATTCAAATTACTGCGAATCTTGCGAGTTGAAATTCGTACAGACCAATGATTGACTTAATCTCTTTGAAACAAAATATTATTGTTATTATGAATGAAACTTATTACTTTTGTATGAAATTTTAAAGTCAAAAATTTAAAGTATAGTATAAACAAGATACCATTAAGTTTATATAGAAATTATAAAAGAAACTACACTCAAAATATATATAATATATAAACCTGTTATAGACAGAGACGGCATATATGAGTAAGATTAAGTCTTAAACGCAGTTTTTCAAAATAATTTTTTTTTTAAATTATCAGCATTGTATTGTCGTTGTTCTGACATGAATGGCTTGTGCGGAATAATTAGATGTTTATATGGTCGCCCTAGAGGATAATAAGCTAAAACTCCACAAGGAAATTCTATACAAACCGTATATCATTTTCATAAAATTAGGTCGCTAGATTATTAGTTACCAAATTCAAATTTTTAAATGTAAAATTGTTACGATTTTCGTGAATCATTTTTGGCTCACGTTTACCAACCTTTAAAAATACCAGTTTAGAGACTTTTCAACAATTAATAATGGAATATCTCTACACCAAATTCATAATAATGCACAGTGGCTGATATTTTTAAGATAAATAATCAAAACTATAAATTTTACTTTCTAAATAAAAAAATTTGTAATTTCGACCGGTTTTTTTTTTAATTTATAAAAATATATATAAATAGATACAGGAAATATTTTAAAGGATTGCATTTGGCACATTATTGTTTTGGGAAACTTGGTATGCGCTATAAAATAAAGTCATTCTGAAATATGCTTTGTCTTAGGTCTGGCTGCGTATGCCACGTCCACCACCACCAGAGATGCCCGAATCCCTGAAGAAGAAGTTACAAATGAAGGGTGAATTATAAATTAGCGTAAATAATTTCAATTGAGAAAACACCCTAGTAAATTATTAAACAATTAAAAAAACAAATTGAAAAAAAATAAGCAAAATCGAAGCGAAACTAGTAAATATAGCAACCTGTGCTGACACCTGTTGTTATATCGAACTGTAGTGACATTTTAAAATATATAAAATATCGATTTTAAATCGCTCGTTTTATATCTGTCTTTTTATTTTTATGATATTATGTCTACTTACATTATTTACAGTATTTGGATGATTTCATTTTGTTGATATTGATCATTTTTAATCTTATTCTAGCTTGGTTTAGAATCTGTACATAGATCAAATAAATGTGTTACACCGATTAGTTTTATACTTATTTCTTCTCATCACTTTCCTAACACATTTCAAAATAAAAAAATTCCTGATTTTTCTACATATAATATACAGGATGTTTCACAACTTAGAGCAAAAAATTACAGGGTATATTCTGTACGACGTGCTGATCATGAAACAAAAAGAATTTTTTTTAAATCGCAAAACTATTTTCCATGTTTTCCAGTCCAAAATTTTTCGTTGCCACTGCCACTGGGTGGATGATTATGTTAAAGTTATTAATTAAATAAAATTCTATTATAAATAACTGCTAATAATTGTATTGTGCAATTATTCTTTCGTAGTTGATACATACTTCATTGTTTGTGTTTAATAGGAAAGCGAATCCAGTGCAGTACTACAAAAAATGTTTTAGGTTAACAACCCTTAATTTTTCGAATTTAAAAAAAATTCTTTTTGCTTCATGATCAGCACGTCGTACAGAATATACCCTTTAATTTTTTGCTCTAAGTTGTGAAACACTCTGTATATTATATATAGATTTGAACATTTTCATATTTAGTTAATAGATTCATATACTGATATAAAAATTATGTTAAAGTTTTGATAGTGAATTTTCAAAACATAAAGACGATGTTAATAGTTTCACAAAGTTTTATACTTTTTTGTATAGGCTAAATGGATATACGATATACTATTTATATGTAACATTTATTTGTAGCAGGATAATTCGGAAAATATAATTTAATGTCACTGATGGTTTACTGTATGGGTTTGAAAGTTTTTTTGTAATATATAATTATGGTATTATTTGCAGTTATTAATATTGTCAAGTACAATTTTTAAACGACCATACATAAAGTACAAATTTTACTCTCTTTAAAGTTAGTAAAGAGTCACTTTTCATAAAAGTAACTATCTACTACCGTGCGTAAAATTTATTTTTAAAATTCGGTGAGAAATTACAGTGTGATTGGATATATTTTATTCTGATTGGCTGAAGAAAATATAAAAATGAAGTCATATTTACATGCATATAAAAATTGTGACAGTGACAGCGCTAATTGTCCTCCAAATGTTTAGTTACATGTTCAAAAATGCCTTCAACATTAATTTTTGAAACTTTTAAATATTATAAATCTATGTTTAGTCCGCCACTAACATCACGATGACACAGCCACCATATATGTATTAGTACTAAATATATGGCAGCCACAAGCACAACCGCAACCAATGTCACAGTAATAAAATAACAGCCAGCGGCATTCAAGGTTTATAGAAATATTTTGTCGTGACGTTAGTGGCGAATTCCTCCGGAATCTCCGTGAGGTTCCGGATGCCCATTTGGCGGTTAGTGGGTGGCGATGTAACTTGACCTTTCGAGTTAGTCGGGATTGCTGCTGACTCAACTTTCTCGGCTGAGTTGGGATTGTTATTAAGCTAGCGGCAGAGAGCGTCATCGCCACTGATACCCGCCGGAGCTCTTTTTATACCCGGACGCACTGCGGGGGTGCTGTCCGCGAAAATAACAATTGGCACCGTTGAAAACAGAAAAAAATTCTTACGTACATAACATCACGCTATATTTCATTAAATGAGGTAGCACGAACCTCTGAAACATTCACTAAAAGATTCATAAAAAAAAATGTGTCCACTTCAACATTTTCAACCTGACACCCGATACTCGCTTCAACCACATTAACGCTCTTTTAGTCCTCACAACCAAAATACATCATCACGCAACAAACCTTCAATCACATCCATCCATTCGCTCCTGTACACTTGTTTCATAAATCTTCACTTATGCCCACTTTTCTAACAACGAATCTATACAGAAATGAAGGCAGCATTTACTGCGCTTGTTTGAAAACTAATTTGAGAACCCGAGTTCGATTCCTACAGTCGATACACAATATTCACCACACTTAAATTATCCCAGTGACTTCCCCTCTACTTACAACTTTGAGGGTCATATTACAAAAAAAAATGGTGATATCAAGAACTTTTAAACAAAATATTCTTTTAATATAAAATTACAGGTAACAAAAATAAAGTCTTAAATAAAATTGGATAAATAAAACAATACATTTAGAATTTAAACCATGGAAATATAAAATTATTAATGTTTACAATAACAAAAATAATATTTCGATGAACAGTTATTTTTTTCTAAGAGTCCCTGATCTTTTATTTGGTAGTCGTAAAATCCTTGGCACCTTATTTACACATTATCTGTTGTAAATAAAATGCTTTTAACAGCTTTTATTGTTACCCTAATATTTTTAGTAATATAATAACTTAATTTTTATATAAATATCGGTTTAGTCAACAAAATTTGCTAATTCTTAAATAAATCCTGAATAATCAGATATAGTCACAATTAAAAAAGAAAAAAAACTAATTTGTATAAAAATATATTCAGGTAGTATTCTTCTCTCCTCATCTCTTGGCAATTTATAAATTACAGACAACACTCTTGTTTTGTAATACTATAAGGGATATAATATTTGTTCCAGATTCTTCTTGGACGTGCAGTCATTTGCTTTTATTTGCATGTTTGTAGTACGATTTATAAAATCATCCGAAATATATACATATGTAGTTTAGTTAAACAACAACCTGAACCGAAATATATATATATTTCACAAACACGAATCAGCCATATATATTAGAGAATTTACCACGTATATGTGGGAACCAATAGAATCATGAATTTGCTTAAAAATGAACCAATGAAATCAAAGCTATTTTCATAAGTTTTCCACTTTGAAATTAATAAGTGATAATTTTTCACTGTAATTAAATCTCCTTCGTTTCCAATAATATAAATGCTATTTTCATAAACATCAATTAAATAAATAAATATATCATCGCGCCTTTTACCAATTACTGGGTGTGGTGGGGGAGCCACAGGGGTAGATTGAATTTGATGAAAATTATTTGTCGGCTGTGGGGATCGAACCCGGGTTCCCAAGATCCACAGGCCGACTCGATACCACTGAGTCACCTACCCCATAAACATCAATTGAAATAGTATATTGTAATACTAGTGAGAAAAGGATTTAATTGCAAAATGAGAATGAAAGTTTTAGCACGAGCGAGAGCGAGTTTTCATATAGTACAAGATTTGCAATGGCCCTTTTTCATGTGTGTTACATACTATTTTTTCAATATTAAACGTGAAAACTAAATTTTTACGTTCGCGATACAATAAATTTAAAAATTATTTTATATAAATCAAAGGAGTTGTATTTGCAAATGCACATCACGTTTCGTTGGTCGCCATGTCAAATGACATTTCCCTCACTCAATTTATTTGTGATAGTCACTAGTGAGGAAAGTTATTTACCTTCACGGTTACTATCACAACTAAATTGAGTGAGGGAAATATCATTTTCACAAGTAAAGATAAAAAAGAATTATCCAAATGGCAAATTCTCGATGGGGAGTAGCTTGTTCAATTCTCACACAAAATTAATGATATATTTTTAAAAAATCTGATGTGGACACCACATGACTTCCTTGTACGCGTATTAAACTATAGATATTTTTTTAATTGCACATATTTGACATAAAATCTTTTATTTTTTATTTTTTGTTCTAATCCATAGCAAACTTAATTTTTAAAAAAACACAAAATATATACTATTTAAATTTAGATATCTCGCTTATGCAAAAGGCTAATTTAAAAATTCTTAACGTGCTAGACGCAGAATTTAATTCTCTAAAACTTTTATTTGAAGCATTTATTTCTAAAATTAAAATAATACCATTTTTTTCAAGGAAAACTGTTAGCAGCTTCATGTAATGTGTCACTTCCGGTTAGTGTATTTTAACCAAAATCTATTATATTATTTCCATTGATATAGTAGTCTTATATACCAAATTTGGAAAGTTTTAAATTATATTTGAATATAGTTTTTCATGAAAATCTATTATAGGCTTCAAGTAAAGTACCACTTCCGGAAGTTATATAATGACCAAAAAGGGAGGTGCACAACTAGATGTTATAACAGTCCTAAATATAAAATTTCAATTTTCTACGGCTTACCGTTTTTGAGTTATGCGAGATACATACGTACGTACAGACGTCACGACGAAATTAGTCAAAATGGACTCAGGGAGGGCCAAAATGCGCATTTCCACTGAAATCTGAGAACCGAAAATAATTTACCGTTGCATTGTGAAAATATTATTAATAATTGAGAAAATGGAAGAATATGACGATGTTACTATACCAGAAATTATTTTAAAAGAAGCTGATGCCGCTGAAAAAGATGAAAAAATTTCGTGAGTGGATGCAATCAAAAAATGTACATGTTGTAACTGAGATGGATCCATTTTTAGTTGCTGGCATGTCTGGCGTAAGTCACCAAACAAAACAAAACTCTCAGACAAAAATGGCGCTAGACGGTAAGACTGGAAAGGGGGCTGCATGGGGGAGCAAGATGTAGAGGGCGCAGCCAACACTGAGAAGTAGCTAGATCGTAGATAATAGAAGTCTGATTCTCTGCGGTATTTGAATAATAACAAATATAAGGTTCTGTTCTGTTCTGTTAGAGATACATAGCGGGCCCTAGAGCCAATCCTGGTTTATTTACATTCTGTTAAGTATTGAATAATAATGATTCAATATCCGAACAGAATCGCCAGGCCGGACCATGCACTCTAGACATAAAGACAATACACTACACTCCGCCCAGTTTCTGGCAAGAGCTGGACTGACCTGCTTATACTTTAAATGAAAGACATAGTACAATGCAAATCAGTCGATGCCACGATACACAAAAAAAGTTTAACGTCCAGAGGACTCCCCAATTTCAAAGTAAAATCAGTGTTGGGTGACTTTTTTAACGTGGGATTCAACCACACTTTGTTGCTTCTTTCCAAAATGCAGTTCAAGTTTAGGACTGGCTTACTAGTTATAGTTATAGCTTATAGTTGAGTTGCTTTCCTAATTGCAGTTAGTAACAAAAATAAGGTGATTCACATTTATATTATGGCCTAAATATTATTGTCAATTCCGCCTTTAAGAACGTTAAATACGACATAAAACATTTATATCGAATGTCAAGTATACTTACATGCCGATGGTATTGAAAGTGAGGGTTTGCGTAGATGACATAGGAATAAATGCACAGGATTTTGAGTTATTTAAATTTATTATTAAAATACTTAAGGTTTGAACATATTAAACCAGAGCTGCAAACTCCTAAAAAAAATCGGTTGTTTTTGTTCCGGTTTAAAGTAATTAAATTTCGGAAAGGTTCATGAACCGATTCACAAAATCGGTTCGATTTAATTATTTGCATTATTTAATTTTTTATACATACAAGTACATATGTTGTTTATAACAACAATTGAGGGAATGCAATAGTTCCGGCACCAATATAACTTCTTTTCTTGCCTTCACTATTTTTTTAACACGGTTATGTTCTTGCGTCACATCATCAGCTGTCTTAATTTCATTGTTAATTAAAATATAATGAACCTGAGACAAAGTTATTTATTAAATTAGATTCTAAATTACTAAATTTAAGTCGACAAACTATTTTCATCACATTAAAATTACTTCTGTGGCTCTTTCTCCACTAATATCTTTGAGGGGACTAGCGTGATATGTCGACTGATAATGGCATTTCACGCGGAAGAAATGTATCACTTACCGAGCTCTGCTACGGCTGAGTGTCACGTCCAGTAATGGGTAAACGGTATTTATTTTGGTTTTTTTGTCCTTGACCCTGTTCTGTAATTGAGATTGCGCTCCTGTTGTACAGCGTAACATAAATAAATAAATAAATGTGATTTAGTTTTATTTTCTAGAAGTAAACAAAAATAATCAAATAGATAAACGGGAAATATAAATAATATTATATCACGCCCAAAACATATGAAGTAGGGTATTTTGTAGTGGGAGATGCAAGCAGCGACCTGCAACAATATGGGTGCCATACAAGGATGCAATGAAAAGAAGTGCGTAATATGCGTTTATGTTGAAACATTGATAAAAACAATGTTAAATTTTCCCTGCTTGTTGTATTTATTTCTCCAATGAAATTTTCATTTTTTATTTAGTCTATTGTCATTGGTTAAAAATTTAACATACCTAGGATTTTAAGACATCTAAGGCCTATTATGACTCAAACATCCGTGGTTTGTTCAATAGTTTACCGGTTTCAGAATATAAACACGTTAACGTCATTAATAAATATGATTTTTTGATATTCTTTTACGAATAACGTCATTGTCATAATTTTAGAAGGTGATCAAGTAAGTCTGTGGTCTGAATGTTTTATTTAAACGTTATAACGTGGTCATCTCTAATTTGAAAGACTGTACAGTTAAAATATGTTATGATTAGCAGGAGAAGTAATCTTTGTATTATTGTTGTTTTGAGTTTAGTTTGTATGAATAGTGTTATATTATCATTGTGTTTTATTTTCATTTTCATGGCAGTTTTAACAAGTCAGTATGGTAATATTACCGTACAGAATACAGTTATTACTTACTTACCAGCCTACTTTTGTGCATGTAAACATAGGTTTAATATCCTGAAACCGGAAAATAACTATAAACAGGCTGTTCAAAATTAACAGGTTTATACAGAATACTCTTATTATTCAAGTTCCGGTTCAGTTTGCAGCCCTGTATTAAACTGTAATAGTTTTCTTGTTTCGGAGTAAATTAAGTAAATTTGCCATAGGGTACTTCTTGTAACAAATATACTTTAAGATTAAAGAAAAATTTAAATATAAATTAAAATAAATATAAATAACAACGCTTAAAATTCTAATTAATATAATAAAAAAGCTTCTATTCTTTACATAGACATTTACCATGAATTATATCGTCGGTGATCTTATAAAACCTCGTAGGTGTTAAATTGAAAGTTTCTCTTAAATCTGACTTACTAGTTCTTAAATTCAACGTAGGTATACAAGGAATAAGAATGTGTAAGTAGCGGGAAATATGAATGGAAAAGTCTTAGAATTGTTTGCAAAATGCTTTGTCCAATGTAACTTTAAAACTACTCAATCTATTCCAAAAAGTTTTATAAAATGGTAACTATATTTGGAATATCAAATAAATATTTAAAAAAATATACATACATACATAATAAATAAAAATAATAATTTACTTGATATTTACATTTATATCACATTTTAAAAATTCAAATCCATTTTAGTTTTGAAGAACATTTGTTGTCTTGTTTGCAAGTTATATTGAAAAGATTTTCCCATACAACGCAATGTAAAATTAGTTCCGCGTTATTCCGCATGATCGTATCAGCTCCAACCATCCAGTTTAGGACTCGAAATTAACTTCCAGTGTTGCTGTTTCTCTCAATGTAACGTTCTCTTTTTGTAATATGTAAATTTCAAGCACGGTGCACTCAAAATTATGCTGAAGAATAATTTAAATCAAATGTAAAATATTTTTTATTAAATTTACTTATGAAATGTGTACTTAATTGTTATTATAAATGAAATATGTTATAATTTATACAAATTAAAGGTCGAAAGTATTGTTATATAGGGAGACTGGTGACGCGTCACATGAACATAGGACTTTAACATGTTAAATCATATTTTTATAATTTCCTGCTTTCCTTATTATTTTAGAGAAAAAAGCTTCATATAAATATAGTAGAGCATAAAATTCTACATTAAAATAAAAAAACAGAATAAATTTTGCATGTTTTATTTTACGTTCCTGGCATTGTGAACTGAAATTTAAAAAAAAACTAAATAAATTAGCATAAACGATCATCACATTGATGTTCAATTTTATTTCATTGATTTGTTATAAAATTAAATATCTGTCAATATACTTCTTTTTAAATAACAGCAAAAAAAACAATAGTTAAATCTCGCTCAAATGATCTGTGGTGTATTTGATGAACAGTTGGCAACAGTGTGACGCACTGAAAGACACTAAAAAATTGCACGTTGTCGCAAAAAAATTAGAACATGTAACAGCAGCTTGCAAGTCCGTCAGGAAATAAATCTTGTCGCAATTTTTGTTTTAAATGAAGCAATTTTCTTGCGCAACAAAACTTGCATGAAAAATTGCACCAATTAAAACGGGCTTTAGTTCGCATGTACTCCGAGCAATAGAAGTAACTATTGGCATTGGATTTTCCGACTATGAAGCTTGCCCAAGTACTGGTGGCGCCACTGCGGTTGTCACTCAACCTTAACAAGGTTTCAATAGACTTATGCATAATACATATTCGTCCAAAAATCAAACTTACGAAAATTTATAAGATCACCGGCGATATATAGTTTCAAAATAAAATATAAACATGAATAAATATTAACTCTAAAACAATTTAAAATTGTTTCTTAAAAATATAAACTTTTATGCAATTCATTTGAATACATATATTTTTGTACATATTATTTTACACCTGACTAGCATAGTTACTATATTTTCCATTGAAAAGCCGTTCCGTGGTCCACTTTTAATAAGCACCGTTTAAAATATATGATGTAATTATTGTTCATAAACAAATATTTTAAACAATAATGCAATCTGTAATTTTAAGTTTTACAGAGATGACGAAACCTAATTTATAATCATTTGTTTCTCATTTGTTTTCGATCCAAATTTATAAGCTTATAAACATGGATTTTAAATATTATTTAAAATTCCTCAAAATATTTTTTTTAAATATGAGGACACATTATATACGTATAATTTGGAAAAGCGTTAACAAATGAAAAACATTTGTTAAAACAATTTTAAAAACAAATAAATGTGAATTGTGAACCAGTTATAATTTAAAAAAAATTAAAATGATGTATAATGTCCCTTGTACTTCGGTTACATTGGCCAAAAGTTGCAACATGAGTAGGCCAATTTCATTTTAATTTAATATTTAAAAACAAAGTGTATATGTCACTAGATTAGTGAAAACGTGGAAACAGTGAATTTATTTAAAAATAAATAAATAGAATTAGTAGTAAATAAACAGAAACGTTTCAAATAAAAATTGTAAATACTAAAGCCCTATTTACACTAGAGTATTATTAAAATTTTAGTCGTCCATTATTGAAATGATATATAGCTTCTTTTTTTTCATAAAATGAATATTTAAAAATAGCATGACTTTTCAATGATTAATTAAATTGATCGATAAATATAAATTATTTAACTTTAATCAAGTAGTCTATGAATTAGATTTATATTTGCCTAATAAATGTGATATGATAAATTCATACAGCATAGAAATGTGGCTCAATGGTATCAAGTCGACCTGTGGATGTGAAAACCCGGGTTCAATTCCTACAGCTAACAAATAATTTTCACCAATTTAAATCTAACCCTGTGACTCCCCCTCCACTAACATTTTTGGAGGTCGTGATTTGACGGCTAGTAATCGCACGTTACGCGAAGAAATATATCACTTACCGAGATCTGCTACGGTTGAATACAACACCCAGTAATTGATCAAAGACCTGATGATATATTTATATTTATTATGGAAACAATAAGAATTATAAATTATTTAAATACTTTGCTAACCTGATCACTAAAAAAATCCCATTTAAATATGTAATTTTCAAATTTATTTTTAAATCGTATTTCTATGCCTATGGCACACTGGTCGAAGAGCATCGATGAGCTCTTCGATGAAACAACAGAACGCACCCATCATTGACAAACAATAAAAGCTTCTAAAGTAGAGAAAGAAAAACTAAATTTCAAAAATATGCTAACGTGAAATAAGACACAAAAGATACGAGTGAAATGAGATACGTTCGTTTCATCGATGAGCTCTTCGATGGAAACAGAGGAGCCTCTAATTTTCGTCACTGACGGGTGCGTTCTGTTGTTTCATCTAAGAGCTCATCGATGTTCATCGACGTTCTTCGACCAGTGTGCCATAGGCTTAAATGGGTTTCAGGATCCACTATTTTAATTTGTTAATAAATTATTTTTAATCGCATTTCACTCATATCTAGTCATCTGTGCATTTGGAAAAACAAAAACATCGTTATCGTCTACTAAAAAAATAAAATATACATATCATCACGCATTTTTACCCATTATTGGATGTGGCACTCTGTCGTAGCAGATCTATATTTCTTCGCGTAAAGTGCGATTACTAGCCGTCAAATCACGGCCACCAAAGTTGTTAGCGGAGGGCGAGTCACAGAGGTGGATTTAATTTGGAGAAAAATGTTTGTCGGCTGTGGGGATCGAACCAGGGTTCACAAAATCACATGCCGATTTGATACCACTGAGCCACCTACAAATTATGTATTATTTAACCAATTTTAACCTTCGCACAAGAGACATACTGTTTATACTCAAATAATGTACCATAAAAATATTTCCTAGATATGATTTAAATTTTGTATAGAGTTTAATATACAGGGTGTTTCACAATTTAGAGCAAAAAATTAAAGGGTATATTCTGTACGACGTGCTGATCATGAAACAAAAAGAATTTTTTTTTAATCGCAAAACTATTTTCCATGTTTCCCAGTCGAAAATATTTCGTTGCCACTGCCACTGGGTGGATGATTATGTTAAAGTTATTAATTAAATAAAATTCTATTATAAATAACTGCTAATAATTGAATTGTGTAATTATTCTTTCGTAGTTGATACCTACTTCATTGTTTGTGTTTAATAGGAAAGCGAATCCAGTGCAGTACAACAAAAAATGTTTTAGGTTAACAACCCTTAATTTATCGAATTTATTTCATGATCAGCACGTCGTACAGAATATACCCTTTAATTTTTTGCTTTAAGTTGTGAAACACCCTGTATACAGAATGTAGAATTGAAATATATAACAGGAAATACAATGGTATTTTTTGAATATGATGATTGTTGTTTCCCTAATTAAATTAGTCCGAAACAGTAAATACAACAAATGTTAAATATTAAAAACTGCATCTAATGAGTATCTACTTGTTGCTCATTTGCTTTTTATGCAAGAGTAACAAGCAAACAAAAATGAAGTAATACAATTTTATAAATAAAAGACTTCTTAAATACTTATTTATAAAATTAGCACTATCAATTATATTCAAATATTTCTAAGATAAATAATATGTTAGGTATTCCTGCAATTATTTGAATATAATTTTAATTTTATATTCATAAGCAATGAAATATATCATCACGCCTTTTACCCATTACTAGGTGTGCCACTCTGCTGTAGCAGATATCGATAAATGATATATTTCTTCGCGTAAAGCCGTCAAATCACGGCCCCCAAAGATGTTAGTGGAGGGGAAGCCACAGGGGTAGATTTAATTTAGTGAAAATTGTTTGTCGGCTGTGTGGATCGAACCAGGGTTGTCAAGATCTACAGGCCGACTCGATACCACTGTAATTCAATTTTTAAGATATCGCTGTATACTAACAAAGAATTACAGCCCTAAGCCTTAATAAAAAAGATAGGATTCTATCTTGACCACTGACTTGGTTCACAAGTCGTGTAATCTTGATTTTTTCCCTTTTCTACTGAGGATAAGAACATAGTTCTCGAAATACGTATCTAGATTTGATTCATTTATTAAGGCTTAGGGGTTAAATTCTTTGTTAGTTAGTTCTTAGCCTTAGATTTCTTACATTTATTTTATCCCTCTATAGTTTTGAACATTGTATTTCAATATGTAAAACGGTTCAAAACAATTAATACGTTAGGTAAAGCTTTCAGTGTTATTTTTCAACCATTTGACGTTGTTATTCCAATAAATATCAAAGTTTATAATAAATCTTACTCCTCGCTAAATTCCAAATTTTCTTCGTACAAGCCATTTTTTGTTTGCTTGTTACTCTTATATAAAAAACAATCGAGCAACAAGTAGATGCTCATTAGATGCAGTTTTGAATACTTAACATTTTTTGTATTTACACTTTTAGTCTATTTTAATTAGGGAAGCAAAAATCACCATATTAAAAAATACCATTGTATTTCCTATATGTATTATATATTTCAATTCTATACCTGGTATATGTTTTTCAGTAGGTGTATTCCATTTACTACTTGGCTAACTAATATAAGTTAAGATAAAACCACGCGATTAACTAAATTAGCTATCCTACGATGGATTACTTCAAGTTGTCTTCAATAAATCCTAGTATTGGAATACAGTGAGCGAAATAACCAGTTAAACACAATGACAAATGGAATACGCCTATACAGGGTGTAACAGCGAAACCAACCACCGCCTATATTGAGAAAATTCAATTTAAAGTTTCGATAAATTTTATTTAACATGACACAAAACAGTAGGCCATGATCAATAACAAAGCAATAAACATAATGATTATAAACCATAAACATTTAATTACCTAATGCAATACTCACAATTTATCTTCTCAATACAAACAACAATCGCAACTAATTATTATAAATAACAATTTTGTTTTGTTATTGATCATAGCCTACTGTTTTGTCTCATGTTAAATAATATTTATCGAAACTTTAAATTTAATTTTCTCAATATTTTTGTTATGTAAGGATATAAAATGATTACATGGTTGAATTCAGAAAAAAATACTCTATCGAATAGGCTTACAAAATATGTATAATCCCATTTGAAAAAATATAACTTTGTGTTGTAACTTGAGAACCACTCGATTAAAAAATTATTTTATTCTTTAAGCAGATGTCCCCTTTGGTCTTCTATAACTTTTCTTTATAATATTTTTTTGTAACTATAATAATAAAGAAAATATAGGCGGTGGTTGGTTTCGCTGTTACACCCTGTATAGTTAATAAATATTTTTAACGGATCTGTGATATTGTGTCCTTTATTACTATAAGCGAGACTGTTCGGTATTTCCATCTTGAAATAAAGTAGCATATTCATAATTTTTTGAATAATATGAAGTATGATTTTCTTCGATATAAATAAAATGACGGCTTTTAATTAGAATAATAGATAACTTATAAATCAACCATCCCTTCAGCTTTTAAAATACTATTTATAACTGCGCCACCGTCATGATGTTGCAGTTTATGTGCTAAATAATAATGCTTAATAACAAAACTTTTTTGACATATTTCACATATAAAGGGACCACATTTTTGATGTGTTTTCTTATGTTTTTTCAAGTTATCTGGCCTTGAAAATTTTTTATCACACACGTCACAAGAAAAATCCTTTACACCACTATGTGACGTTAAATGCCTCATTAAATGTTCTTTACGAGAAAATGTTTTTGGGCAGTGAATACAATTAAACGGTCTAAGACCTGAATGTAGCTTTGTATGTTGATAAAGATGTTCACGACGTTTAAATAATTTATCGCAAATATCACATTTAAAAGTTTTGGTACTGTTCACAAAATCATTCTTGTTAATCTGATTATTATTATTGTTTAAATTATGTAAAATGTTATTTGAGTCATTATTTAAAACTTTTGGTGGACTAACTGATGTTTGTTGCTTAAGGAACACTTCTTTCAACTTGTTCACTTCGCTTTCTGGTAAGCCAGATTCAATTAATTGTTCGACATCTATTAACATCATTGGTTGAACTACATTATTTTTAATTATATTAAATTCAGAATTGGGGTCTATATTATTATTTTCTTTTGGTTCATAATTAGTTTTATTATTCGTTATTACGTTAGTGTTGTAATTCAACGATGTTATGTTACACGGTATAACGTTTGACTGGTTATCATTCGTTTTCAGGTTATATTTTAGTTGTTCCGAGTCCAATTTTTGTGTAGATAATATATTTGAGTTATGATTTATATTAATATAATCATTATTCGGTGATTTCACGTTATTTGTTACATTATTATTTGGAATTGAAAGTTTTGTGTAATTTTGTATACTTTTATTTGGTAACACTGGTAATTCTAACGTGAAATACTGTTGATTACCCTCTTGTAAGATATTTGCAGGTATATTCTCCTAAAAATAATGAAAACTATGTAAAAATGTTTATAAAATGTATTTAAAAATTACCTGAATATTTTTCTTTGTAATATTAGAATTTGGGTTTATATTTTCAAGTTTTTGGCCAGTATCTTTTACATAAACCTATAATTTCGCGATATTAGTATTACACACGCTTTATTGCATTAAACAGAAAATAATGCGTTTACCTTTCCAGCTTTTTTAAAATCATCTGTAAATCGAAAATTTGAGAAATAACTTGATAACATTGTTTCAGAATTTATAGAATTTTGTCGAAACATATAACACTGATCTAATGTTTGAATACATGTTGTGCATACTACTTTTGGTAAATAATCATGCTCGCAAACCTGCAATTAATACTAATTAGTTCCAAATCAAATTTAAATGAATTTAACTTACAAGTAGTGGAAAACAGGATTGGATTTTTTGTTGTAACTGCAGTTTTCGCCCTTCCTCACGAAATATATGTATTTTATCTTTAGGCTGACTAGATGTACATAATCTACATAATTCGTAATAATTTACACGTTTATAACCAGTCATATTATTACAAACAGCAAATTATTTCACAAAACGTCAAATATTTTGACAGATATCATTTGTTTATAAATACATATGCGATTATATTGACATCTATTGGAAATAATTATAAAACTCACACTATAGTTTCAGCATTTTTCAACAGATGGAACATGCATCCGTATTGATTTTTGTCGTTTTACCTAGATTTTTCTCCTCAAATATCCAAATAACGCATGTATCATCATAGTGTAGTGATTTTTTTTTCTATTTAAAAATATAATAAGTCATCATTTAACAACAGCTGCATTTATTTGGTAACTTTTAAAATGTCATGCAAGCCATTATTTTTATTATATAATTGACATAATTAGGATAGAGTTTGTTGGCCAAACGTTTCTTTACTCCGCCACAAGTCAGATTTTGTGTTGACGTTTATCCGTTAACGTATTCGTTTCACTCTTTATCTGACTATGACGACGTAATAGAGTTATCAAGGACCACACATATATATGCTTATTTAAGTTTCAACGTTACAAAGTTTAACATTAAAATATTTTCATTGAGATCAGGACAAAAGTTTTATATATTTTTCATTGAAGCAGATGGAGATGAGTAATTTGACTCCATTTTGAGCTACGTTTTAGTAGATAAGTACAGTGTTTGCATAGCTGTTTTCTACAATTTTATTTTGTGATAAAATTATGTGACAAGTCTCTTTTACGTTATTCTTATTATCTTATAAATTAAATTCTTTTATATGTAATAAATTATTAGAACAAAACGCCTGACTAAATTTAATTATTGCTGGAACTCTTTAACGTTGAATATTATTAGTATTTACGAACTATATTTCATAAGAAAAAATTTTTACGTTTTGGCATTCCAAACCTGACATAGTTTTTATGAATATGAACAGATCCAGATTTGGGCCAAGATGGAAATCTGTCCCATACGAACCATGCAATAGAATCCAAATTTGATTGCAACATCTGAAAGTTGACAAGTAATCGTTACCGTGCAGTTTCACCTATTCAGGCAAACAACCAGTGACGTCATCCACATGGAAGCTCCTCATTGGTAAGAAATTACGTAATAGCAACGCTGATTGGTTGGAGAAAATGCGTATGTTTGTCCGTGGCGTTCTCCTGCACAAAATTCATTTGTGATCTCATCGCTAAAGAGAACAGTCGGTTTCCTGGTTTAATTCTATGAAATAATGCGTAAAATTATAAACATTTTCTGTCCCTTGGTTTTAATATTGTAGGACAGATCATAGTGAATGAGTGAATGCCATTTCAAAACATTCTCCTACCTAGTGAAACATAAAATTGCCTTTGAATATGGCACTCGTATGTGATTTAAAAAGGTTTGATAATTTTTTACGAAAGAAATATTTCAAGAGCCTTACAATAAGGCTTCAAATAATACGCTAAAATTATATTAGGATCGATTATTACTTGACATATCGGTTACGTTACGTGTTAAACAATTGCATTTAAATGGATGTAATTTGCTAAATGTGCACAAAGTACGTTTATTTAACGTTCGCTTATAAAAAATTCTTCGATTTATGCGATTTTTGGGAAGATATCCGTAACTGTTTAACAAGAAGACCGTTCGTTTCTAACAGCAGATTGAAAAATTGTCCACCATTTTGAACGACAAAATATTATTTTGTCAGGGACATGTTCTAATCATTTTACGTCAGTTATCGTGATTACGATTTAAAATTTTCCGTGAAAATGTCATGAAACATTTAATTCTTGCATTATCTTTTATTTATTTAGCTATTTATGATATTCTTTTCAAAAACCTCAATAATGACATGGTTACAAATTTGTAACCCTGAAAGGAAGGTAATATCGATTTAATATACTTTTAGCATTTTTTGTGAAAAATTAGTTCTTATCTAAGATACACAAAATATCGGATATCACTCCAATGACCTTCTGTAATGAAGGTTAAAAAATGGCTGTGTACGAATTGTATATCCAAGGTTTTTTAATAGTTAGGGTAAACATTTTTATAATATTAGTACGTATAGATACTGTTTATTTTTTTGCATGAAGCACGTCAATTCTGGCTTAGATTTAATTTATTTTAAGAAATACAGTTTGCATTAATTTTATATTTTCTTCTTAATTATGGTGAAGGTTCATTTTACACTAAAAGTTGTGTATTTATGGTTAACGGCATTAGTTTTAAAATAAGTGGCTTAAAAATATTTTCATATTTCTATGAAAGTATTAAACCTGGTCTAAATTAGTATATAGTACTTTTTAATCAATTTACAATTTGCACGCAGCCGTTTTCTGCTCATGCGCTACATGTAAGTGCGAGAGTCATCAACATACGTTGCAAAAATGTATGATTCTGTAACGGCCAGGAGTACTGAAACACGCCATCTATCGAACGAATATAAAAAAAAATCTATATCAGTCGATAAAAAAGACGAGATATATGCCTTAAAATTCAATGATATCCAATTTTAAAGCGCATTTAAATCTTAAAATTCACATTACACAGAATTGGATTAAAATTATTTGTTCGGTATTTTTCATAAATGTTGAATATAAATAATAAATTTTTGATATTATTTTCATTATATTGTCAATGCTTCACTAATTATACATATTTTGTTTTTTTGTAAAAGATTTTATTATGTTAGCAGAATAAATTCTACTATGATATATTTAGATACAACTGAATATACCGTTACAAGTTTGTAGGCGTGCTGATGGATATTCTATATAGGATATCAATTCTTGAAAGTGCTAGAAAGCTTTACAAAAATATTTCACGAATCTATTTTTTAAATTAAATGATGCATTTATATTGGTCGACCGGACAAATATTACAAACAATTATGAAAAGTGAATAAAAATCTTTTTACTAAAATTGATTATTTATACTAAATAATACAAATTTCATGCCATATGGTAAATAAAATGTCTAAATTATTCAGGCTCAAGTCTGGAATTTATTCAATTTAGTAAAATGAAAATGATTACTTTTAACAAATTTTGATTATCTTTATATAATATTAGATATTTTTATTTTTCTAGTAAAAATTTTGCTAAAATGAAAAGAGAATAAATATTTTATAATTAATGTTTGAAACTTTATATTTAAAATGAATTAAATAGAGGTGTACAAAAGTAGTTTCTTATGTGCATTTCATAGATTCGAATGAATCGCAACTATTTTCAAAAATATGACTTTGTCTTTGATAAAATTTGTATACTTTATTAGATATAAAATATTTTAGTTTTTCCTAAATAATTTAATTTTAATTTTTAATTGTCATGAATACCATGATGATTAATTAAATCTTTGTAGGCTGTATATTATCTGTAAAAGTGGAGTATATACACATATAATATAGATTATAATAATTCGGAATATTTTACATTTAATGAAACTTAATTCAAAAGAAAATTACCGCTCTTTCATAATTCGTTTATAGTTTAATATGTAAAATCAATTTTAACAGTTCGGAGGCTGAGAACTCGGAAGTTCAACAAGACACTGCAGAGAATCCAGATCTGGAGGATGGAGAAATCGAAGACGATGACGACGAAGAGGAAATTCCTCCAGAGGAATCTCCAAGCACACAAATTAAAGAAGCGGCAGCGCCACAAATTTTACCCGCTGCTGTGCCCATTGACACAAGCATCTTCGCTCAAAATGATCCAACGAAAGAAAAAAGAAGACGTAGTACAGAACGAAAGTCTGATAAACATTTAACAGAAGCTGAAAAATGTGTTCGGATGTTACATAAAATGGAACGAGCTGAAAGAGAACGAAGAGATAGGCTGCGTAGAGAACAGTTGCAAGGTAATTATCGGTTTTTAAAGATTACCTTAGTTTTTAGTTTGCTTGAATATATAAATATATTTCCGTATAATATTCTATAGATGATTGGGCAGGAAATGTAGAAAAGGCGATCGCAAGCGTCTTAAAGAAAACTGCTAGTGGAGGTGAAGAAGAAGAGCCCGAAGAAGAAAAAACAAGAGGGCGCAAACGGAAAAAGAGAGAGCGAACACGGAAAAAAGTAGAAATATATATTTAATATTTTATTCATAACTTTAATTATTAATATTTACAGAAACATAGAAAAGTTGAATCCCCTATCAAAAATGAAGAAATTGATGAAGATGAAATGTTAAATGTTAGAGGGGGTAGCCCGGAAAATAAAACACATAAAGAAGATTCGCCCTTTCAAGGTAAAATCATGAATTTTATTGTTTTTAATATTTTCCATATTTATTTTGCAATATATATTAAATTATCGCATTTTTTCCATAGAGGGTGAACAAGGCTATGAAAGCTACGACTCAGAATATGATTCTGAACCATATCATACTAGAAATAACAAACGAAATTTTGATAGAGATAGAAAAGCCAGAAACAGAAATAGAGAGGCTAGAAGAGAACGAAAAAATTTCAGAGAGAAGAATCGAAAAAAGGAACCAGAACAAAATAGGCTACAAATGCAAGATGCTAATAGTATATGCATGTTTTATATGCAGGGAAAGTGTCACAAAGTAAAATACAAAATATAGTGACATTATTCAATATAATTATATTTTTAATTACATTTTTTAGGGTGATGAATGTCCATATTCGCATGATGCTCTTCCACCGATGAAGATGGAACTCTGCAAATTCTATCTGATGGACTGTTGTGCCAAGAGAGACAAGTGTTTATACATGCACTCTGAGTTCCCCTGTAAATATTACCACACTGGTTTGAAATGTTTCGCCAAAGAAAATTGCAAGTTCGCGCACGGAAAACCACTTAGTGACAGTTTGAAGCAAATCTTGCTGAAGGTAAATCGAATAATTGTAGAAATAAAAACAACATTCATGTTTAATAAGACTATATTTTTATTTTATTTATTGCGAAAAAGAAAAATATGAAATAATTATTTTATTGTTAAAAAAGTCGATCTAGTTCATTATAAATTAGCATACATAATTTAAGTACTTCAGCTATTTTATTCATTATTTTAATAAAATTAGAAATCAAGTTTTTAGGTATATAAAAATCTCAACAAAGACAAAATTAATTGTCATCCAACACTTGGTGAAACAAGGTTTAATAAAAATATAAAGTAAACACTTGGCTATGTTTCACAAAATTCAGCCTCCAAGTCACCTTATGAGGGCATCGTCAGAGGCACAGTTCTTCGTCACCAGCTTCTTCACGTGAACTTTGTTCTAGGTGAAGAAGTGAGTTATACCATACTGATGAGCTCTAATAAGAGCGAAACGCGTCTATGGTTACTAACTGAACTGTGCTGGCCAGCCTCTGACGATGCCCTCATAAGGTGACTTGGAGGCTGAATTTTGTGAAACATAGCCAAGTGTTTACTTTATATTTTTATATAAAAATCTGTTATATTTTTCTACATTTTGATGAACTTATCTACAACGCAAAAAAATTATCTTTTTGTTGCGATATCTTTGAGGTATTTACTTGAATTCGAAGCATTTGTTTGAATCTAATAAATTACCGTGATTTCCTTATTGTAATGAAATTTTATTTGTTTTCTTGAAGTTCTTGTTTTAACCTGTTATAAATATTTATCTTACTGAAAGGTAATTAGATATAATTGTTTACTGGTCGCCGTTTAAAATAATCAAAATCGTGAGATAAACATAATCATTATTTATTCGTTTACTGTATATTAACCCTTTGCACTCCAGCCTAATAAGCAATAGTAGGAACCAGTAACTCCAAACAAATGCAGATCACACACATTGGAATGCAAACGTAAACACTTTTGATTATCTAAGACTTAAAAGCGCTGAGTGAGATAAACAAGCGTGTCGCAAATGCGGCGACAACGGATTTATTCCTAACATACGAAATGTCGCAAATGCGGCGACAACGGAGTGCAAAGGGTTAAATTTTTTGACTTAATTTTTGCCAGAACCTACTAATTTCCGGATAAGACACAAAAAATGCCGTCATTAAAATTTTGCTTTCAAAAGTGACTATTTTAAAGAAATAACGAATTTAATTCTGTTTTGTTTATTCTTTGTTTAGCATTTAGAAACAGCTCCGAAAGAAATATTAGGAGACTTTCCCCGATTAAGTCGGGAAGGCGCCCAGCACATGGTAAACCAGACTCAGAAAAATCTAGAATTACAGTATGGAATTAAACCTTTGATTAACGTCAATACTCAAGGCGAAAAAACAGGGATCCCTTCCCTGTTCGACATCAATGTTCCTGTTCCTCCTGAACTTATGCTCCAACAAAATACGCCGGTTGAATCCGACGGTAAGCATAAATGTATGTCTACTTTTACCACATTAAAATTATTCCTGTGGCATCCCTTTCAATAATATCTAAATCGTGATTTTACGGCTAGTAACGTCACTACACGCACATACATATATTACCAAGATCTGCTACTGCAGAGTGCCACACCCAGTAATGGATAAAAAGCATGATATATTTATTTATATTTCACGTAATAGTAGTTAAAAATTAACAGAAGGATACAGTTTTTCTGTGTATCTACGGGGTACGTGGCTCAGTGATATCAATTCGAATTGTGGATAGAGTTCAAACAATTTTCACCACATTAATATTACCCCTGTGGCTTCTTCACCACTAACATCTTTGGAGGCCGTGATTTGACGGCTGGTAATCGCACTTTACGTGCATAAATATTTTTATTCGGACCTCTATACAGTGTTATATATACAAATTTAATGGGTTATATAATTTGATATACTGATTATAGAATAGAATTTTTTTGAAATTCGTCAAAATAAATGCCGTTTATTTAAAGTGTACATTTTTAATGCCACTGTTTTGGTAGCAAATTTAATTATTAATTATATTAATAATGAAATAAAATTATAAGTACTATCTTCAAATACTTATCAGTTATTATATGTTAATATAATAATTAAACTTGTTATCAAACCAATAGTACTAAAATTGTACATTCGAAATAAAGATCACTTATTTTGCGAATTTTAAAATAGTTATTTGTGTATTAAGAGCGTAAAGTAATTCTTTGTTACTCGAGCATGGTAATAGTGCAAGAGGAACAACGACACTTTACGGTCGTGATACACACATAATTTTTTCTACGATTGCATCTTAAAATTATTAAAAACCGTATACGTACTGAAAAATAAATTCATTCTGTCAACTGTCAATATGACAAGTTTCTGTTTTGTTTGTATCCCTGGTAACTATTGAAATATGCGCGCATTTAATATCTTTTTCGCGCGGTGTCACTGGAAACGCGCGCATTTAACGTCTTTTTCGCACGTTGCCATTGGAGACGCGCAAAAAAGATATTTTTCGTTTGTTCCACAGAAAATGTCAACTTTACGATTACAAAATGAGATCGTAATTCTCAACTTTTCATAGCAATCGTAGAAAAATATATTTTTGTTCTATAATCATTGTATCAAATTATGCAAGTGGTCTATCGATCCGTATTATTTTTTACCCGATTATTTTAAATATTAACAAAAAAGACAGACATATTTTATAAAATTAATCAATATATCATATTATACAGACTGGTCCATCGGTCTGTAGTTTTTTTATTCGATTATTTTAAATATTAACGAAAAAAGACAGACATTCGAACATCTTTCATAAATTTATTTATTGCTCTTAATTTCGTAGCATACTTTCTGTGCGTGATTATTTATTAATAAAAACATATTTTTGTACTGATCATTTTAGGACTTTAATGAATAAGAACTGTTTTAAAGAGAAAAGATCTATAAATTTTGCAAAAATATGTAGAGTGTTTAATTTTAAAATATAAATTTGCATATAATTGCGCGAAAATGAAACATCCGGTATTAAAACTAATACAGCAGATATGTGGACATTGCAATTTAAAATAAATTTTCATTCATATATAAAATAATCGAGTAAAAAATAATACAGACCGATGGACCACCTGTATAACCTACGGGACGGTGAAATATCTCGAGAAATACACATCGAATCAAGAAACAAAAAAACACGTGTTTCATATTTTGCAAAAACCTATCTAAGCACACCAAACAGAAACCCCAACTCCTACCCCCAGAGGGTGGGGCGGGGGGCTACTTTGAAACCTTAAATAGGAAGCCCCATTTTTAATTGCAGATTCGTATTCTGCGAAAAAAAAATAAGTTAGCTTTATCTGAAACTTTTTTCCAATTCGGAATAAATGGCGCTCTAATCGCAAACAATAAAGGAATAAAATAACGTTTATTTTATAAAATCGTTTTACAAATTTATTTCAAGCATTTAGTCGGTGAAAGGCTTGTGGCTACTTGTGATTATGTTGATTTTTTTATTTGATTCAATGTTTATTTCTTGTGATATTAGACCGTTTTTCACTTTTCTTTCAGAATCATGTTAAAACTTAGAGCGCCATCTATTCCGAATTGGAAAAAAGTTTCAGATAAAATTAACTTATTTTTTCTCGCAGAATACGAATCTGCAATAAAAAATGGGGGTTCTCATTTAAGGTTTCAAAGTTGATCCCCGCCCCACCCCCTGGGGGTAGGAGTTGGGGTTTCTGTTTGGTGTGTTTAGATAGGTTTTTGCAAAATATGAAACACGTTTTTTTTTGTTTCTTGATTCGATGTGTATTTCTCGACATATTTTACCGTCCCGGAACTTTTTTAACACCCTGTATAAACTGCCTGTATATGTATATCTCAATCTCAGAGTTCTGAAAACCAATTTAGCATCCAATATGCTTAAAGATAATACTGAACAATATTTAGGACAGTAGGTACTATAAATTCCGCATAAGTTTTTCTAATATCCCATGCAAAATATAAATGTTCGAGAGGTCAAATTTCACTAAAAGATGTAGACCTTCGTGTACTTTAATCGAGATTAATGTCCTGATGTGCAGAGTTACAAATTAAGTACCTATATCAAGTTTATTTTGTAATATTCAATTCATTTATATTGCAGCTGATAACACAAAATCTAAACTGACTCCGTCAACAACCAGCAGTCCAGAAAAAGTAGCTGGCGATAAGCCAACAAAGGTGCGACACACGCGATGGAATGACGAGCCCGCCGTACCGCTACCGCTGCTGGGTCAAGCTTTTGCTGCCAGCGCCGCCGCCGCTATGCCCGGTATGAGCTCCGTGTTCAGCAGCCTCACATTGCAAGACCAGCAGAAAATCCATGAATATCAGCTCAGCTATCAAATGAAGGGATTCTATAGCGAGCAAGATCAGGACATGAGGATTAATAGGTAAATTGATAATATGAAATATACAGGATTTTTTTAATTAGATTATTTAAAATATTACCTAAAATTTGTTCAAAGTTTATTTTAAATTAAAATACTGATATACGTTATTTAATGTGTTTGTTAGTGAAATTGGCGACATTTGCATCATATTTAAGTACAGTAGAGCCCCGATTATCCGAACTAATTGGGACCGGACCTAGTTCGGATAATCGAAAGTTCGGATAACCAAAATGCAATATTTTTCGTGGTTTCAAAGAAAAAAAATTATTGCACAAAAAAATATGTCATAAAAATCGAAATATATTCTCAAAACCAAATATAATAAGTATGAAACATTTATCAAAAGTATTCCGCATAATTTATTTTATGGCTTCGGTTGCATAAAACTGTCTATCTTCAATTGGCGAACGGTGGCTACACGTTTTTGAGCGGCCAAATCTCGCAAACGTTCGGATAACCGTGTGTTCGAATAAATGGATTCATCGTTCGGATAATTGAGGGTTCGGATAACTGAGGTTCGGATAATCGGGGCTCTACTGTAGATGTTTACAAGTTTGTAAAATGCAACTATTGTAGCACGAGCAGAGCTGGGTGAATAAGTTAATCTTACCGGACTGCGTCAATTGTAAAACGAAAGGAATGGATGCAGTCTTGAAATTTTATGAACACATTGCTATCAAATATTTTTTACTTCTTGTAACACGAAACGTTATAATTTAATATGAGGATGGAAACAGAATTATTATTTAAATTACATTTTTCAAAAATTATAATACTTAATTCACGAATCTAGTTTAAAATTAAATAAAACGCGAACACCGCGTGATGTGAAGATCTACATCTTCACGCGTTGAGTCGATGGACGAGACTGATGGTTTCCACCAAACACTTGCTGTCCTGGGTACGATACCCACATCTGGAATCCATCCCTCACATATCGAGGTGGACACAGATGCCTAAGTGTTTTGGTTATGTAGTCTGACACTCTGGCACTGTAGATAACGCGAACATGAAATCTTGTTGCAATTCTAAGAATATTAACTATGATTTAATGTACTATATTCGAAAACCAAAAGATCACACACTCAGCCTTAATGGCACATGTGGTCACGAGTGTCAAATTACACGAAACCAATCTTACCTAAATGCAACATAACAACAATGAGATAACTCATATTGTTACACTATACCGGATATTGTTGGTTTTGCGTTCTCTCAAATTTCCTTTGTATTTATTAAATCATTCTTATTCTAAATAGAAACGTATATATTTTTACGTTTTAAATTCATTTTAATATTCTAAAACCTATTGTACGTACATTACAATGTTCAGCAAAGTTTTGTTTTCTTAAAATCAAATATACAGGGTGCTTCATCGGTCTGTATTTTTTTTACTCAATTATTTTAAATATTACTGACAATTTTTTTAAACAAATATTATTTTATATTATTATGTCCACATATTTGTAGCTTTTGGTCTTCCACTTTTGCGCAATGATAAATTTCTTTTGTTTCTCAAATCCAATAAAACATCATTTAATCTATGAAAGTTTTTATCTCCTTTAATATATAATAATATACAGGGTGTTTCACAACTTAGAGCAAAAAATTAAAGGGTATATTCTGTACGACGTGCTGATCATGAAATTAAAAACGATGTCGACTTGGTAAGATATGAATCTTACCACTTATATACCGGATAACTACTTTTTTATGGATCATAGAAAATATAATGGTATTTTTTTTATGATTGTTATTTCTGCCCTATTCACTTTTGAACAAAAATGTAAATAAAAAAAATATTCAGAATAAAAACTGCGTCTAATTACTTCAAAATTATTGATTATTTACTGACACGAGATAAATGTAAATTAAAATTTACAATTTAAAGAATGCCATGGAATATAAAATCAATGATTTGTTATTACGTCTTTGCATACAATTCGAACTATCTTATTAACATAGAAAACTTTCTCACTAAATTATAACAACAATATGACAGTATGAATTCTATGTTTTATTTTCTATCACATTCTGTAGTTAGCTTTAAATTGTAATTTTATTTTGCGTGTTTCATAAAATAAAATAAATAAATAAATATATCATCACGCCATTTACCCATTACTGGGTGTGGCACTCTGCCTAAGCAGATCTCGGTAAGTGATATATTTTTTCGCGTAAAGTGCGGTTACCAACCGTCAAATCACGGCCCTCAAAGATATTAGTGGAGAGGGAGCCACAGGGGTAGATTTAAATTGGTGAAAATTGTTTGTCGGTTGTGGAGATCGAACCAGGGTTCTCAAGATCCACTGGCCGACTCGATACCACTGAGCCATGTGAAAGAAAAATAATTAAACTATCATTAATTTTGAATTCATTAGATTCATTTTGTCATTCAGAACATTTTTTTAACTTTTGTTCTAACATTAATAGGGCAAACCAAATTGTAAATCATACTAGTGTACCTTTTGTTTTTATTTTAAAACCACGTATTGAGGAAAATAATAACATGAAATTAGAAATAATGATCATTTTATTACTGGTGACATAGCGCAGTAAGAATGATACATTTTATATGCTTTTATTTATCCCAAATTGCGATTATTCTTGTAAAGGGATTACTTTAGAAATATTTTTCAATCCATTTTATATTCGAAACTCATGTAATATTATTGTAAAATAATACGCAAAATTGGATTATATACAAGTAATATTTCTTTTTCACTTAGGTCTTTATATTCAAATATTGATACATCGAAATTATATAAATATTTCCTGTATGATTAAAAATGTTAATTTGTTTTTTAGTAACGGCGATGTCGACATGCGCGCCTTACCACAACTTATGTCTAAGGACGCTTCGCATCCACCAATGGGTAACATCTCAACCATTGCTGCGTTACCTGCTGCTGTACCAGCCCTGAACTTCGAGCAGTACAAACAAGATGCCGGACTCACCACGAACTATGCCCCTAGCACTGGATCTGGTTCTGGCTGTATTAATGAATCCAAGATGGATACGGATATCCGTAGTCTCTCGGGAAATGAACCTAATCTTACTATTATGGAGGATAAAAAGAAAGATGATGTGTCTGATAGTAGCGGACATTTTGAAAATAGTTTAACTATTGATGAGAAAGGAGGTATGCATAATTTGTTAAAACTTAATATGATTTTTCTACGATTGCATCGTAAAGCTGATGTTTTATGTGGAACAATCGAAAAATATCTTTGTCACGCGTCTCCAATGGCAACGCGCGAAAAATATGTTAAATGCGCGCTTATTTTAATAGCTACCAGGGATATAATAAAGCAGAAACTTGTCATATTGACAGTTGACAGAACGAATTTATTTTCAGTACGTATGCGTTTTTTAATAATTTGAAGATGCAATCGTAGAAAAAAAGATATGTGTATCACGAGCGTAAAGTGATTCTTTGTTACTCGAACACGATAATTGCTGCAATAGTGTAATCTTAATACACAAATAACTATTTCTCACGTTCGGGTGTGAAAAACGATTTCTGTGTCAATTTAAAATCGTGATAAAGATAATACATTTTAACCCGCTGTGTCATTGCTAAGAGCGACGGAACTAAAATTAAAAAATATTTATGATAAATAAAAATATGACTGTGTTGAAGGACGGTTGTTATGAAACCAACTAAAAACAAAGGAGGAAAACATTTACTTTCCTCCCTAGAGTGAGAATATTCAAGTTTCAACCCGTATTTGAGGGAATAAAAGCCTAGTTTCAATTAAGGTCATAGAAAAAACAAATATAAATTGATAATTTCTTTATTTAAAATTTTTATTCATAAAAATAATTATTCGTTTTATACTATTTATTTATTATACATAATTTCGAAAATGGTTTTAACATTTAAACAATTTTCAAAAATTTAATTCTACCCCTGTTCCTCGCCCTCCACTAACATCTTTGGGGCCGTGAGTTGATGGCTAGTAACCGCACTTCACGCGAAGAAATATATCACTTACCGAGATCTGCTTACGGCAGAGTGCCACACTCAGTAATGGGTAAAAGGCGTGATGATATATTTATTTATATTATTTGTAGGTGATTCCGGATCAGAGATTCCAAGTAATTTACCTAAAAAACAACGAGAATTATTCTTAAGAATTCAAGCTCAGCAAAAAGAAAATATCCCTGAAAATCAGGCTTCGAATTCAGATACGCCAACACTTAAAGACGATGATTGGTATTCCAGTGATGACGATAATGATAATTTATCCAAAATGGTTATCCATTTGGTAAGATTTATATTTTTATTTAATAAATAAATTATAATAACCATTATGCTATTTATCTTATTCTGGATTTGACAGTTTTGCCTATGGCACACTGGTCGAATAGCATCGAAGAGCTCTTCGATGAAACAACAGAACGCACCCGTCATCTAGGAAAATTAGAGGCTCCTCTATTTCCATCGAAGAGCTCATCGATGAAACAAACGTATCTTATTTCACTCGTATCTTTTGTGTCTCATTTCACAATAGCATATTTTTGAAATTTAGTTTTTCTTTCTCAACTTTAGAAGCTTTTATTGTTTGTCAATGTTTGTCTGTTGTTTCATCGAAGAGCTCATCGATGCTCATCGACCAAGTGTGCCATAGGCATAATGTGATTATAAATATTAAAAAATATATTTTTGTTATTAATGACGTTGTTTTCAATTTCTTTAAAGGAGGATGAAGAGAAAGAGGAAGAAAAACGACAATCGCCCGAAAGAATCATATCTCCTCCAACGATTAAACCAGTAGAAGTTATTGATAAGTTAGGAGATTTATCTAAAATAGATATATCGGCAGAAGTAACAAAATTATTAACGTCTATTAAGAGTAATCAGGGCCCAACTGCTAGCAGGTAAATAAAACTAAATTGCTATTCTAATGTTTTTTCATACTATTTCATTTAATGAAGTCTGTTATTACTGTTCTTTTAAAATAAATAACTTTCATACACAACCAGTAAATAATATTAACTTTAGATCAGAAATCATTAGTGCTTCATTAGTTACCGAGGCAAATAAAAATGACAAGTACTCTCTAGGGAAATAAAGTGATTTAAGGGGTAAGGCCACTCGAGACAAGGAAAAAAAGGATCATTTTCAAGATTTTTTTAGCGAAATCTAAACATGCTGCTTAAGAATTGTTTTTGGATCTTTATTTAGTGCTCTTTAAACTTTATTTAAAAAAAAATTTTAAAGAAAATATTCAAAATTGTCACTTATATCATAAGAGCGTTAATTCTTTCCGGAAATTTTGAGGAGTGCATTTCAACAACGTATTAATCGGCCCGAGTGGAACACGAGGGCCCGATTACGTTGTTGGAATGCACGACAAAAAATTTCCCGGATATGAATTAATGCTCGAATGTAGATTCGGTAAGAAAATCGTAACGACACCGCTACAAAAATCAAAAATACATAAATTAATATTTAAATTTTATTCGAAATAATCAAGTTGGAATACAAGTATAATTATAGCAACGTAATAAAATTATTGACAACAAAAAACAATTACTGAAAAATTCGAGCAAAATGTCACGTTTTGGTTCCCTGTCATTACAAAATATTACAGCTCATCAAAGTTACAGGGCATAGTAATGCGCATTCTATTCGGCCTTATTTGCAAATGGATGCAGAACATCATAAAAATATAATACAAAGCATGAGGAATGAAAAAAATCCTGAATCTGGTAGTATCATTTGTTCTTCTACTGCTAACACTTTATCAGATTCTTCTTACAAAGGAAGCATTACTTATAACAATTGTGTTTTTAATTTTAATTAATATGCGTTAGTTACTGCTTTCTTGATTATACTGACCGTTAAAATAAAACTATAATTTCTAAACATTCAATATGACGTTTCACTATATTGTCCAACTGTCAAATTTGACATAAAAATTTCCACTTATTAATTTCACTTAGGTTGGTCTAGGAATGAAAAATTTCCAAGAAAATCATGACGTTGCTAGGTAACCCATGCTCGTATAAGTGTTTCTATTGGTCGTTAATTAGTGTCGTACGATTTTCGTCAGAAATTAAAAAAAATGGCGACTCCTCTCGGCGCGTAGGGCAAATCGGGCGAAAACATTCCGGGAACAGCAATAGACCTGGATCAAAAAGGGATATGTTTTCTTAATCTCTGATGTATACTCGAAAAAAACTACGGGCTGGATTTTGAAAATTTTTATTTTTAACAAAATAGCGCACGTTTGAAAAAAAAGTTCATTATTCGGGACTAAATTTCTGTATAAAAACGACCATAAAAAACGAATGAAGCACTTTAAAAAAAAAGCCCCCGTAGTTTTTGAGTATTTTATATCTAGAATAAGAAATAAAAAGATTCAGCACGATCCATCAATTAGTATTTCAGATTTCTTTTCGCCTGATTTTGAAAATATGATTTCGAGAAAAACGCATTTAAAGTTTCGAGTCATATATATATATATATATATATATAAATACTAGAATCGGCATATGACCTTAGTAGTTGGTCCGATATATAAATTAAAAAAAAAATACTAGTACTAATAGATATATGCTTTTTTCCTCTGAAATACTTCCGCGCGGCATTTAAATTAATTGTCCCTTATTCCTAAGGGTTTAAACTATAATTTAAGCAAATAAAAAAAAATGCATTTTAAAAAATTTTTAGAGTGGCCTTAAGGCCACTAGCAGTGCCATCTAGAAAAGAAACATTCCAACTTGATGTATAAATTATTATTTTTATTATGAAGTTCGTGTTATAATGGAGTAATAGATAAATTAATTAATTTATCAATCCTTGCAGTTCTCCTGAAGTAAAGAAATCCCGTGATCCCCGACAAGCAAAGAACATAGACGCTGTAGCAGATATAACTTCGCCTGGCCAAAGTACACACTCAGATCCTCGTTCAAAGAGCAACGCTGCCACCAGCAGTAGGCGCGATTCCCGGGATTCGAATCCACGTGCTGGTCTCAGCATCTACGAGCAGGGCATCATCAGCCCCGTGCAGCAAGACTACAGGTCAGGACAGGATACTGGACCTAAAGATGTTGACCTCAGAAACCTGGACTCATTAGCTAAAGATTTAGATATGAGGCCCAGCTTTGGAGATACAGATTTACGGCAAGGTAAGAAAGAGGGTGTTTTATTTATCATTCTATTGCAGAACTTTAGAAATACTGGACAATTTATTGAAATAAAAACCACTAGATAGCATTACTTTTCTCTGTAAGTTTGAAACTAGGAATTTTAATGAAACGGCCGTAATACACGTAGCGTAATTGAATGAAGTTGGCCATGTCTAAAATGTAGATAAATCAACAGAAAGTAAATTTTTGAGAGTTTTTGATGTAATGGAGTTTGTTTTTTTGCTTATACTTCATTCGCACAATCAATCGGAGAAAATCTTTAAAAGTTATCTAAAGTGAAGAATCAGTATATTTATGTTTAATAGATTTATAAGCAATAGAAGACATGTTTTCATAATTCATGCAAACAAACTCTGGCATTATTTTATTGTTTCCAACGCTACTCAAGTTACACATTATCATTAGTCAAATTTGATATATTTTATTGAGATTCAGATAGAATTACACTTTAGTTTACATATTTTCCGGACTTCACTTCACGTTGTTTGTACTGAATATTAGTTAACTTGATCCATTAGGTAGGCCACTTCTCATAGATCACTAAAAAATGATGAGTATTAGATAGGTATTATTTTTCTTGATTTACATAAACTTCTGTTTTTTACAACAATTAATAATAATCAAGTGACCTACGCATTTATTTTGTACTTTGAAGATGGAGGAAAATCAATGTTAAGGCTAATTAATAATATTTAAAATTGCATTTTATTATTGTGCAGAACAACACCGTTGAAAAAAGTATATAATATTAAACCTTTATACATTGTGAGTCTGGGAAGACGAACCCCCCTTAACTTTTTTAATATAAGAAATAGAAAAATTTTCTTTATATGGAAGTTTTAGTATATTATATATACTAATTTATGACACATATAGAAAAATTTTATAAAGTCAGGTTTAGATGATGCGACTATCAACTTTTATTTTTCAAATGGGAACCTAGAATTATTTTATTAAAATAAAAACCGCCATTTTTTTCCTTTTCAACTTGTCATAAATGTATATGAAAATAACCGAGATAAATAAGATAATTGGGAAATGTCAGATATAATTTTACCTTGTTACATTTTGTTTAATGTCGCATAGCCACCTAGAATAGTTGAATAAAAATAATTTCTGATATTTGTCAATTATCTTATTTATCTCGAATTTTTTCTTATACATTTATGACAAGTAATACATCGTTGAAAAGAGAAAATAATGGCAGTTTTTATTTTAATAACATAATTTCAGGTTCTCATTTGAAAAATAAAAAATATATCATCACGCCTTTTACCCATAACTGAGTGTGGCACTCTGCCTAAGCAGATCTCGGTAAGTGATATATTTTGTCGCGTGAAATGCGGTTACCAGCCGTCAAATAAGTTGATAGTCGTATCATGTAAACCTGACTTTATAAAATTTTTCTATATGTGTCATAAATTACTATATTTAATATACTAAAACTTCCATATGAAGAAAATTTTTCTATTTCTTATAATACAAAAGTTAAGGGAGGGTTCGTCTTCCCAGACTCATCCTGTATATTAGTTACATTTATAAAACCATGTTTGAAATAACTTGTAAATGTACCCATACAATATACATTTACCTACGCTATTGGATGGATCTTAAAACGGTCTATTGTATTACTATTTTTTTCTCGATATGCTATAAACGAGCCAATAACGGACATTTTTATATATTTTTATTTTCAAAATTGTCTTCGAACGAAATAAAATGATATGCCGATTACATTCTTCCTAATCTTTTTAGAGAAATGAAATCGAAATCTTGAAGTCGTATTGCAGTATTATTTACTTATATATTTAATATTTTCAAATTTAATATATACTTTCAAAATTGTACAGATTCTTATACACTTCATGCTTATTTTTATTTAATTTGTCTATTAGCATAAAACTTTTTTTAATAGAATGAATCGATAGCAAATTTAGTATTGTAATAAAATATAAATAACTAATTTCAAACTATTCGTTCGATTTAAGACTGTTATAAGCTTTAGATTCTACAATTTTCATTTGATAGCATCATCTCTATCGGTCACCGTTGTTATTATGCTAGGCCTGGAAATGTACGCCGGTGTACAAATAAAAATGCAATTTTATTAATAGTCAGTAAATTTGACAGGATCATATTTTCCAGGCAGTGGTAGACAAGATGTCGACCTTCGCCAACTTGGTCTTCCATTCAAGGCAATGCAAAATTACACACCGGCAACTGAAATCGATGCAAGTATAAGTTCACATACTCCCATCACGTACCGAGTTCATGTTGTCGACATTCCTCGACCAGACTACACCGGCCTCAAGCTAAATGCCCAGGACGCGCAAGTCACCGCCGATCCGCGATTGCGGAAGATCTTCCGCGTTCCATCTACTGAAGAGAAAGATTCACCTGCTTCTCCCAAACAGCAGAATTCTCCCCCAAAAGTAACCCGTCAGGACCCACGAAAACGAAAGAGAGAAGAGTCTGCAAACAAATCTGATATAAACTCTATGAGCTATTCACAACAACTACAACTTTTACAGAATTCTGTGTTTTATCAAAGTTTAACAAGTAATCAAAAGTTAATGCTCAATCAGGAAATTGCCTCCAAAGCGGATCAGACTATTACAAATGATCCGATACTGTCTGGAATATTATCAAATTTAGGCTTAATCCCTTCACTTGCGAATTCGAATGGTTGTGCAGTTAACATACTGGCAAATGTTAATTCAATGGTTCCATCTATGAATCCATTAGGATCGGGAATGATGGGCGGTAATATACCTGGAAATGTAGGTCCTGTGATGCCAGGTATGGGACACGGAATTGGTTCAAACATGCCGCAAAATGTGCCTCAAAATATGCAACAGAACGTTCCTCAAAATATGAACCCAAATATGGGAGGAATGGGACCAAATATGATGGCACCGATGAATCCTAACATGCCCAATCAAGCTATGGGTCCAGGAATAACTCCCAACATGGGACCTGGTTTACTTGGTGCGGCACCTGGAATGCCTCTTGGGGGAAATATGCCCCAGAATAATTTTCAAATTAATTTTGATCCCAGAAATGGGGGTCTTTTAGGTCAAGCACCATTTGAAAACTTTCCAGAGAATCCAAACTTCCAATATAACGATGAATTTTACCCGAATAATGATGATGGTGGTAATTTCCAGGGTGGTAACAATAATTTTAATAATCCTAGAAATGACAGAAACTTCAGAAACGACAGAAATTCACAAGGTAATAATAGAAGAGGGCGTTCATGGAACAATAGGCACAATAATAATAGAAATTACAACAGAAACAACAATAGAAATCGATCAAATAGAAGCTATACACCTCCATAGTAAATTATTAGCGTTTAGAAGTAAACAAAATCGACGTCTTGTAATAATGAATTTGTTGAGGATTTAATAATAGAGTTTAATACGTAGTCGGCTGTGAACAGTGTGTGCGTGGCCCCTTCCACTGCCTGAATACCCAATGAATAGAACGTTGCGACTTTCTTCTGCTCCAACAATCAAGGGCTTCGATTCATTTCAGTAGAATATGTTTTTAAATTTGCGATTAATTTATTTATTTAAGGTTTATAAGATAAGGACTTGATTTTTGTCATTCCGAAGTTTTATTACTATTATTTTGTATAGTTCACTTTCCTTTCATCTAATGTAGCATGATATTGATTATATACAGGTGTAACATCAGTTATTCAGGAATTTTATGTTGTTAATTATATTTTAAGACATGATTTTCCTATACAAGAATTCGTTGTTAATATTTATGAGTTCTATAATCATGAATCAAGTAATAATTATATATGTAAATATTAGTATTAAATGTTAAAAGTAATTTTCTATATATGCTCAAATATATAAATAACACTTCATTTGTTTTTCACATATATTTTAAAGTAGTGCTCGACGCACCCGTTATTATTTTATATTTTTTTAATTTAATTTCATACATATTTTAACTTATATTTACAATACATTTATTTCACATGTATTTTCAGTATAAGATTTGTTATTTTTATAATTAAAATCTTCATTTTGTGGTAAGAAATATAATTTGTTTTCAAGTACTTACTATGTGCTATATGAACGCTACCGAGACTAGATTTGTTATGGGTGTGACTGAAGCAGAGCTTCAAGTGCTTTTTTAAATAATCAAATTAAGTTATTTACAATGAAACATCACGCGTAACAGTATTAATTAACAATGTCTAGTAATTTATTTATATTTTACGAAAGTGTTACATACATTTAAATAGAAGTTATATTTTAGGTTAAGTGAATGTTTCTTCGAGTGTGACAGATAAAAACAACTTTGTTTATTTATTTTTTTGCAGAACATGACATCACTCAGAAAAAAAGTTACCAGTTATTTTAGACAATTAAGTTTTCATAATGAACCGAGAGAAAGAAAATCTAATGTTAATGAGAATTCTTTCATTACCAAATACCTGACAGGGTAAAATTAAAAATTAACTTTAAAACAATAAATAGCTTTATTTGTTTTGGCTCATTTTTCATGTATTGTTTACAGGCAAATTAAATTAAAAGATGGACCCCCAGTCTTATACGGCAAGAGCCCAAATGATTTACCAAATTTTGAGCTTGGCACTTATTTGACAGGAACAGATTCTTTGGTAGGATGTTCAACAGGGCCTAGTGGAGGATTAACAACAGTCAAAAGAATAGAAAAACATTTATCAGTTACTGATCCGGATATAGATTTCATAGATACCCAAGATGACGCAGGTAATTTTAAATTTGCTTTTTATAATATGAATAATAAATATTTAACATACAAAAAATGCAGATGAATTTACAATCGTATTCATAAAATATTTAAAACACCTGTAAATTAAATTTCGCGACCGCCAGCCCAGAAAATTTGTCCTTCCTGACAATTTTTAGACCTTGAAATTCATTTTTACCGATGTAATCGGAAATTACTATTTGGGATCAATAAAACCTCACCGACCACTAAATTGCAAAAATAGATCAGGAAATGAATGCTTACATAGTAATCAATTTATTTTGCGGAAAAAATTTTTATACGTCTGTCAAATCCTGAATAATTTGTTATACAGCACATTAAGCGATGGAAAAGAATTAATGTTTTGTCATACAAAATTTAAGAAATTTTTAAGCTTCACTGTGAAATGATCAAAATATTTTATCATATGACAAAATGGTCGATGAAATAACTGCGTAACTATATCATATGACAAAATTTACTTCCTTTTTTATCCATTACACATCATGCTATACCGGGTGGAACATCATACCTATGTACATAGGCGATTAACATGAAAAAACAGTTTTTCCGTGCGCATTGCTCCCCAACTTATTTTAGGTAAAAATGCTTCAAATAAATGTTGTAGAGCATAAAATTCGGAATCTAAATCAATAAACAGAATTACATTTACATGCGTTGTAACGACAGAAATTAATTAAAAAAATATTCAAAATTACGTTGAAAATATCAAATATCCATGGAATTGAAACAAAAATAGATAAATACTTGACGGTTGACAGATGATTAATTGATTAATGATGATGATTAATTTGTCGGAGGTAAAATATCAAATAGACAGAAAAACGTCAAGCATTTATCTATTTTTGTTTCACTTCCATGGCTATTTGATATTTTCAACGTAATTTTTAATATTTTTTAAATTAATTTCTGTCGTTACAATGCATGTAAATGTAATTCTGTTTAATGATTTAGATGCAGAATGTTATGCTCTACAACATTTATTTGAAGCATTTTTGCCTAAAATAATTTGGGGAATAACGCGCACGAAAAAACTGTTTTTTCATGTTAATCGCCTATGTACATAGGTATGATGTTCCACCCGGTACGTCATATCGATGTGACATAGGGATAAACCACCCTGAAAGTGTCTTAACTGGGCTCTCAAGCTTTCAAAGCTCGCCCACGGCTCATTCTGAAAGTGCTTGTTCGCCTAGTCAAGTATCATTTTCAGATTTTATTACTTGAATAACTATTATTTAACAACTGGAAAACATTTTTACCTGAAACTAACAGGAAAATAAACATTTGCCTGACCTTTAAGACTCAGGAAAGCTTTGCTTTGCATGCCTAGTCAGGAAAATAACATATTGCCTGCCTAGGCAGATAATGAAAGAAACGTGAGTGTCTAGTTACTTAGCAACATCAAATACTGACTGAATATGTAAGTCAAATATTTCTATTAATTTAAATTAATTGAAAATATGTATTATTTGTTTATAAGTTTCAGGTAAAATGTTATACGTAACAAGTTAGTAAAGCGTCGTACAGGATTCGTAAGCTGTTTCAAGCCTCGCTGTCGCTCGACATGAAACTATCTACTCATCCTGTAATAACACTTTCCTGACTTTTACATAAATAACTATTGTTTTATTTATCAAATGACATTTGATATTAATATTTCTAATTAATAATTTTATGTTTACAGTTGTAAATGTGTATTTATAAAATTTAATTCTATTTTCAATGCTTTAGCTTAAACATTCCTTCATTTGAATTTAACAAAATTAACTTTCTAAAGAGCTTCAAAACCAATGTGTTTTGGTTTTATAGATAAAAATGCTTAAAATAAATAATGCACTGCTTTCATATTTATAGTAAAATTAAATATTTTGTAAAAATATTTTCTGAATAACTACTTTTTTTAACAAAAAAAAAAAATCTTTGCACGTTCACTAATTTTTGATATTTAAAAAGATTGATAAAATACTTAGATACGATTTCGGAAAATTTATTTAAGTTGCATAAAATGAAACATACATTTTGAATAACAATTTATGTGAAAACATGCTGTAAAATAATTATCATATTCCATAGTAATTATGCCAACAGTCTTGTCATTCTTTTTTATAATGATTAATGTTTTTTAAGTAAATACTTATAAAGTGATTAAATTTATTATTATTTTAAAATATTCAGCTGAATATTTTTTCTCTAAAATAAAAATATCGATCTTATTTAAGACTTCATCCGAAATGATATTATTTTCTAATAAAACATGGTTGTATCCATTGTTTAATAAACAAAAATATTATTTAATTTGTTTGTGAGTTAAATTTGCGTCCTATTTAAATTTATGTTTACATTTTTTTTTATTGCAAATGTCTACTGGATATTGTTGATTTTGCGTACGCTCGAAGTTCCTTATAACTTTTTAAACAATTCTTATTCTAAATAACACACGTATATATTTTTATGTTTTTGAATTCGTTTTAATATTCTAAAACCAATTGTACTTATGTCACAAGACAATGTTCAGCAATTTTTTTTTACAAATCATATATACAGGATGATCATCGGTCTGTTTTTTTTTACTGGTTAATTTTAAATATTACTGACATTTTATCAAAGTTTATTTAAATTAAAATGCTCACATATTTGCAGTGTAAGTTTTTCTACCGGGTGTTTAATTTTCGTGCAATGATGTGCAAATTTATATTTTTAAATGCAACATAATTTATTCATTGATAATATTTAAACGAATTATTCATTTTGTTAAAGATTATACAGGATGGGTTTCAATGCTGTTTTTGACATTTTTAATTATTGGCTTTCCTAATTAGTTTACACCAAAATAGTTATATAGTTTATTGTAGAGGAAACATATCTGTATTTTTTGACACTAATAATTTACAATTTTACTCTATCTGGAATCGGAAAAATGACGGATGTTAATTGTTAATTTTCTTAAAAGGATCAGTGCCATAAAATAATAAGCTTTGTTTTTGCCTGTTTTAAAAGCAGTATTTTTGGGTGTTTTAGCTATCTCTTAACATGTTAAAACCGTGCTCTTAAAACACCCAAAAACAGAGCTTGTGCTACCAGTCAATAACTTTTAATTGGTACATTGGTTTTATTATTTCATGACACTGATGATTTGAAGAAAATTACCAATAAACATTTCCGTCATGTTTCCGGTTCCAGGTAGAGTAAAATTATAAATATTAGTGTCAACAAATGCAATAAACTATTAAACTTTTTTGATGTAAAATAATTAGAGAAGTTTATAATTGAACATTTCAAAATTAGCATTGAAAACACTATGGTGCGATCTTTGAGTCACCACCTTGTATATAGTTGTAGTTTATTTGATTGGTATTCATATAAATTATTTTTACGGCAAATATCAAATCTATTTCAGCGATCCAATCTTGATTGATCAATAACTAAGTAATTTTTAAACTTTCTGTCGTGTCGTCTTATAAATTTAAGTGTTTATTATTACTCAAAATCTATCAAGAAAAATGATGAATTTTCCAGAATAATGAATGTTTTGTTAGTATTTGTTAATATTTTTAATTTTTGCATATAACATCAGGCTGAATTAATATTATCTGAAGATAAGTACAGATTTAAATATTCACCTGTAACAAGTCTATGAATACAGTTTATTGAAAAATAAAAATCTGATGTGGACACCACATGACTTCCTTGTACGCGTATTAAACTATAGATATTTTTTTAATTGCACATATTTTACATTAAATCTTTTATTTTTTGTTCTAATCCATAGCAAACTTAATTTTTTTTTAAATAAAAAAATATATAATATTTAAATTTAGATATCTCGTTTATGCAAAAAGCTATTTTAAAAATTCTTAATGTACTAGACGCAGAATTTAATTCTCTAAAACATTTATTTGCAGCATTTATTTCTAAAATTAAAATAATACCATTTTTTTCAAGGAAAACTGTTAGCAGCTTCATGTAATGTGCCACTTCCGGTTAGTCTATTTTAACCCAAATCTATTATGTTATTTCCATTGATATAGTAGTCTTATATACCAAATTTGGAAAGTTTTAAATTATATTTGAATATAGTTTTTCTTGAAAATCTATTATAGGCTTCAAGTAAAGTACCACTTCCGGTAGATGTATAATGATCAAAAAGGGAGGTGCACAACTAGATGTTATAACAGCCCTAAATATAAAGTTTCAATTTTCTACGGCTTACCGTTTTTGAGTTAGGAAGGGCCAAAATATCTATTTCCGTTGAAATCTGAGAACCGAAAATTTTCGCGATTACAATACTTCCTTTACTTCGTACAAGGAAGTAAAAATATTCTAATTGTTTTATAAATGATCATTTATTTCTTAAGCTCCCAGTGGTGAGCTAAATATTATCATTCATAAAATAAAGATACAATTTTTGTTTGTATATACATAAGTAATAAATAGTAATATTCTCTTCCAGCAGAACCGAAACACAAATCACCTGTTCCTTTACGTAGTAAAAAGCCTTTAGATAACACTACAATGGTAATAAAGGTGGCTGGTCAGTCTTATCAAGTTACCAATCGCAAAAGTCGTAGTTTAGGCAGTTTAACCGACCTAACCTCCACTGATGTTGTCGACGATGCTAATACTCAAAACACCACAACCGCAAATAACAATAACGAGGCTAGTGCACTATGTAAAAACAAACTCCCCATTCATTGTGATGACGTGACTAGCAAAGATGATAGCCAACTGACAGTCAGTGATGGTGTAAATAAGAATTTTAGTTTAAGTAAGAGTAAAAGTGAATGTAACCCATTTGAACATAGGAAAAAGGGGAAGATTATTAGGTTAACCGAACGGCCTAACGCTCAGGGTAAAGTTTTTGGTTCTTGTGGTTTTGGTAGCATGTGCATGAAACTATTTACACTGCTTGCATGTTTTTCCAGATTTACTGTGGCTTTGTATTCCTCACACATTGTATTATATAGCACCATTGTTGCCAATGTAAGATTAAAACATTTCGAAATATGTGAATGAGGTCTTGCACGATTTTTTTATATAAAATATATTTATCCCAACTATTTTCTTTTTTAATAAAAAGTATAAAATAAACACTTGGCTATGTTTCACAAACTTCAGCCTCCAAGTCACCTTATGAGGGCATCGTCAGAGGCTGGCCAGCACAGTTAATAACCATAGACGCGTTTCGCTCTTAGAGCTCATCAGTATGGTATAACTCACTTCTTCACCTAGAATAAAGTTCACGTGAAAAAGCTGGTGACGTCTATGGTTACTAACTGTGCGGCCAGCCTTTGACGATGCCCTCATAAGGTGACTTGGAGGCTGAATTTTGTGAAACATAGCCAAGTGTTTATTTTATAATTTTTATTAAACCTTGTTTCACCAAGTGTTGGATGACAATTAATTTTGTCTTTATTGTTATTTAAATTGCTATTGCGTAGCTCTTTCTTTTTTTCGGTAGATGGCATGATCTGTTCCACAGAACTTCTCATGTCATCTTACCTGTTGTTAGAGATCTTATTCTCTGCTGGCACAGTTCTTCGTCACCAGCTTCTTCACGTGAACTTTGTTCTAGGTGAAGAAGTGAGTTATACCATACTGATGAGCTCTAATAAGAGCGAAACGCGTCTATGGTTACTAACTGAACTGTGCTGGCCAGCCTCTGACGATGCCCTCATAAGGTGACTTGGAGGCTGAATTTTTTGAGATGAGCCAAGTGTTTATTTAATATTTTTTATTAAACCTAGTTTCACCAAGTGTTGGATGACAATTAATTTTGTCTTTGTTGTTATTTTCTTTTTCGTTAATTATGTCTCATCAGTAAGCTAATATTAATTATTACTTTTTTTAAAAATCTATATATCGGACCAACTACTTAGGTCATATGCAAATATGTCCTTTGTATGGCCGCCACGGGCGGGACCCGAACCCACGACCTTATGGTCGTGACTCAAGTCCTCAACCCGCCCGGCCAACACGCGGGACAATATTAATTATTAAAAATTAAACTATTCAAAACGCGGCTTGTCCAGTGATGCAATAACTCTTGTATTAGTCATATATTGAGGGTCACACCCCCGCAATCTCTATTATGAAATGGGCTTAGAATTGTTTCCGCAACCACCTTACTTACCGGACTTGGATAGGTGTGATTTCTTTTTGATCCCCAATTTGAAAACATTGCTCGGTGGGAAAAGATTCACATTCAATGAAGACATGGATGTATATTTTGCAAACCTTGAGAAATCGTACTTTTGTAGCGGGATGAAAAAATTGGAATCTTGTTGGACCAAGTGTGTAGCCTTTGAAGGAAACTATGTTAAAAAATAAGGATGAAATAAAAATTAATAGTATAGTACGGTGGTGTGGATAGCAATATGGAATTCGAATCTCTCAAGCTAAAAAAAAATATATGATCTACCACACTGCGGCTCGGTGAGTGCAGACCCTGTACTGTAATTGGGATTAAATTTCTGTTGTACAGAGTAACATAAATAAATAACGAGAATTGTAACAAGCACATTACGTGCGAGTGAAAAAGTTGCGTACGAGCCTCGGTGAGTGCAGTAATTTCACTACCAATGTAATTGCGTTACAATTCGAGTTGTGTATTATACTTTATCTACGACCATAAATAATAACAATTACAGAATATTTGTAAGGTTATATCAACTATCAAACAGCAGTGTTACCACCTAACAAATGAAAAATTTCTTGAGTGCAGTAAACCCTTAGCAACCGTAAACAAGCATTTACTGTTCTTGTAAATTGTTTTTAATGGCCTATTTACATATATGGTCGTAGATAAATTTTATTACGCATATTAATCATATTATTGGGGTAGGTGGCTCAGTGGTATCGAGTCAGCCTGTGGATCTTGAGAACCCCGGTTCGAACCCCACAGCCGACAAACAATTTTCACCAATTTAAAAAAATCTACCTCTGTGGCTCCTCCACCACTAATATCTTTGGAGGCCGTGATTTGACGGCTGGTAACCGCACTTCACGCGAAAAAATATATCACTTACCGAGATCTGCTTAGACAGAGTGCCACACCCAGTGATGGGTAAAAGCCGTGATGATATATTTATTTAAATTCGATAGATTTAACTGTCGGTTCTCGTTGAAACATTTTATAATAAAATTAAATTAAAAATCAACACTAGGTTAGTTTCAAATAATGTAAAGTTTTATTTTACAATACGTATTTCGGTCGACTAGACCATCATCAGGTGAACAAGATAAGAATGAATTTGTACATTTGAGTAAGACATATAAATAGTATACACAAGACGTGGGAGATACATGATAGAAAACAGATGTTATAAGTACAGTTTGTTTGGGAAAAATACATTTATGACCATAGTTGAAAGAAAATAAGATCAGACTGAAGAGGTAACTACAATTATTTGGATGGAAATTACATTTTAAACCTAGTTGTAAAGAGATTAAATCGGACGTATTAAAGGCGAACGGTACAAATCTATTTGTTCATTCATAACCGTTAGCTGGTCCGTAATGGCAATCTGAATTTCCAAGGATTCTATGAAATCCAACTTTAATCCCTTATTACAAATATGTTTGATTGTCAAACTCTTATCATGTAACTTATGGTTATTGTCAAGACAATGTTTAGCAACATTTGAAGACACATTATTATTTAGTAGCGCTTTCTTATGCTCATTGAATCTCATGTTGAAATTACGACCGGTCTGACCTATGTAAATTGCTTGGCAGTCACTACAGCTCTTCGGTTTGATCTTATTTTCTTTCAACTATGGTCATAAATGTATTTTTCCCAAACAAATTGTACTTATAACATCTGTTTTCAATCATGTATCTCCCACTTCTTGTGTCAGAATTCTTGTGTATACTATTTATAAGTCTTACTCTAATGTACAAATTCATTCATATCTTGTTCACCTGATGATGGTCTAGTCGACCGAAATACGTATTGTAAATTAAACTTTACATTATTTCAAACTAACCTAGTGTTGATTTTTAATTTAATTTTATATATTTATTTATTTTATTTATTTAATCATATTACATATTTGACTACTGAGCGATCTATATTGACTGAAAGATCTAGGGTAAGAGAGCAACATGGAAGTTTTAGCAATGTTTTAACTTCATTATACAAACATATTTTCAAACACTTTATTATGTCGTATGATATTATCATGCATATAATTACGTATTCTAAAATAAAAACTGCATGTTATAAAAATTTGCAAGACCCCATTATGCATGTATTTTAAAAATATGTTTTCATTGTTTAATTAGTCATGTTTATAATTAAAATAATAATTTATAGGATCTCAAGATGGTACTCAAAACTCGACAAATAATCAGGGCGATGACTCAGATTCGTTACCAGGGCAATGGAGCAAAAAATCTGATTTAGTTTATGGTTTGTCTGATTCACTTTACGACTTGAATCAAGTGACGAAATGTAAGAATGGAAACCCAATCGCAGATTGCTATGGAATCATAGCTCGAAGTGATTCAGCTGTTTTAGCCTTGGCAGATGGCGTAAATTGGGGTAAAGATGATATGGCCGAAGTGCAGTATTTGATTTGGTGACCACTATACGAATGAACTCTGTTTTCCACTCGAGACTTTACAATTTTTTAATTTGTCTGAATGCATTGTATAATTTATATACAGGGTGACCGCGACACTGGAATATAGGACTTTAACATGTACAATCATATTTTTATAATTTCCTACTTCCATTATTATTTTAGAGAAAAAGTTTCAAACAAATGTTGAAGAGCATAAAATTGTACATTAAAGTCAATAAACAGACTTAATTTTGCACGCTTTATAACGGCAAAAATAAATTGAAAATTAGCTTAAAGATAGGGTTAGTCTTGGAAATGAAAGAAATTGGCCAGCGCGATCCCCGGATTTGTCCCCAAATGACTTTTTTATAGGGGCATTTAAAAAATAATATCTACAAATCTAGACGTGCAATTTCAAACTCTTTAAAACGAAAAATTATATATGCAACGCAATTTTAATTACAGACTTGACTTTTGTTTGACAAAGTTTATTCTGTATTATAATTAAAATAAAATATAAACATTTAATGTTATTGATAATAACAAAAACCAACAGTCCTTTTCAGGACCATGGACACTGTTACAAAAAGAAAATTTCTTTTACTGAAATTTATCATAAAAATTAATAATTCAAAATTATTATTTTTCCTTCTGACGGCTGGTAACCGCACTTCACACGAAGAAATATATCACTTACCGAGATCTGCCATGGCACAATGCCTCACTAAGTAATGGGTAAAAGGCGTTATGATATATTTATTTATTTTACAATTTTGGGGTGGTATCAAGTCGACCTGTGGATCTTGAGAATCCTAGTTCGATCCCCACAACCGACAAACAATTTTAACCAAATTAAATCTACCCCTGTGGCTCCCCCTTCACTAACATCTTTGGGGGCTGTGATTTGACGGCTGGTAACCGCACTTCACGCGAAAAATCACTTACTAAGTTCTGCTATTTTATTTATTTAAATCTACCCCTGTGGCTCCTCCTCTACTAACATCTTTGAGGGCCGTAATTTGATGACAGGTAACTGCACCGAAGAAATATATCACTTACCAAAATCTATTACGGTGGAGTGCCACACCCTATAATGGATAAAAGGCGTGATGATATATTTATTTATTTACAATTTTGTTTCATTTACAAGAATATCCCTATTTTGAAACTAATTTTCAATTTAATTTCTGTCATTATAAAACATGCAAAATTATTTCTGTTAATTGATTTTAATGTAGAATTTTATGCTAAACAACATTTATTTTAAGCTTTTTTCTCTAAAATAATAAGGGACACAGGAAATGATAAAAATATGATTTTACATGTTAGTCTTATGTTCCGGTGTCGCGCTCAACCAGTCTGTATAAAATTATTTAGCTTAAAATTAGTTTAATGAATTCGTCGTTTTAACCGGGGTGACAGGTACATTTTATGAATTCTTTATCTAATGGACAACTTGATTATAATCAATAATACAGTTTTATTTTTAAAATAAATTAAAACAATATTTTTAAAAGATATAGATTTGATTAAAATTAGAATTGTTTTTCAAATAATTTTTCATGATGACGAGGGTTTAGCAGACGGAAAATTTAAATAATCTTTTTATATTGTTGACATTTCAAACTGCAATTAAGTATTACTGATAAATTGTTTAAAGTTAGGAAGATCCATGGGTTCTAATAATCTCTTATGCCTATGGCACACTGGTCGATGAGCATCGATGAACTCTTCGATGAAACAACAGAACGCACCCGTCATCGAGGAAAATTAGAGGCTCCTCTATTTCCACGTTAGCATATTTTTGAAATGTAGGTTTTCTTTCTCAACTTTAGAAGCTTTTATTGTTTGTCAATGAAGAGTGCGTTCTATTGTTTCATCGAAGAGCTCATCGATGCTCATCGACGCTCATCGACCAGTGTGCCATAGGCATTACAATACTGTTGTAATTTTAAAAAATGATTTCGCTGTTAGTCACTATTGTCGGGCTAAGGATATTTGTTTAATATCTTACTAGAAATGTGTTACATGTATAGTTAGAAATATTGGCTGGTAGCACAAGCTCTGTTTTTGTCTGTTTTAAGAGCAGTGTTTTTGGGTGTTTTAGCTATCTCTAACATGTTAAAACAGTGCTCTTAAAACACCCAAAAACAAAGCTTGTGCTACCAGCCATTAAGATTATTTTTATTTGAGTATCATGTACTGCACTTTATTCAACTAACTAAAAATGTAATGATCAAAAAACTGTATAATAATTATTTTGTTTATTCTAGGTGAAAAGGCATGTATAGCAGCAAAATCAGCTATACATGGTTGCCTGCACTATCTAAACAAGACCATATTCGATGATACAACACTTTTTGACTTCTCCCATCCGTCTTGTACTTCTCCTACTGAAAATTCACCAATCAATACTTCATTCACGCCTCCCCCCGATTTTTTTGGCTGTAGACAGTCAGTAGATGCGACAACACCTGATTCTCCCACTAAATCAAACGAGAATCGAATCAGTAATACTACAGAGGTGTTTGTATCTCTTTTACGAGCCTTTAATTGTGCACATAATCTCATTTTGGAAAACCAGGGAATGTTGACAACTTTAACAGTAGCTGTGGTATTGCCACTTAAATCTACTAACTATAAAAAGCCATTAAATCAGGACACTAGCTCTGGATCCATTCATAATGACAAAGCTAGAATGGATGGTAAAAGTGCAACAATTAGTACTGCTGGAGGTAAGAATTTTAAATATGATAAGTAAAGCCCGGATATTTAGGCTATTAAAAACACTCAAATAGGCAGGCATATAGGCCGGTAATTACTCTAAAATAGGCGGGATTTTATGCAGCTTAAATGTAAATAATTTGTTTTCAAAAAAATAAACGAATCCTTTTTCTAATATTGGTACTCGTATCTACTTTTCGTTAGAAAAAAATAATCATTTTAAACAAAAATTAACGCAATCTGAAAAATAATAATGTAGGGTTCTCAATTTATTAACTATTATGCAAATTAAAACTATGTAGTATACTTTAATTCACAAAATATTACGAGCAATTGCTCTATGAAATTTTCGGAAAGGGACTGTCTTCGGTCTGTCAAAACTTGCTTGTAAGTTGAAAATTTCGTTCGACATCACAAAATGTGACAGTAGCGTTCTTATATTTAGCCATATCGTCTAAAGTTACCTCAGCTCCATTGGCTAATGGCAAAGACAATTGAATTGCCACGTAAAATTTTGACTAAAAAAAGTTTTTTCTTTCGGCATTTTTAATTCACACACAAAAACTTGATTAAAGTACTTTAAATATTATAGGTTAGGTTGAAACACTTTATCGAGTGCCGAATTAGTCAACGAAGTAGATGATAAACCTTGTCTGCTCAATAAAAGTTAGAATAGGCAACAAAAATAGGCACAATAACAAAAATATAGAAAAAATAGGCTCTAAGGCACGAAAAAAAAACCTTCCATTACACGTAAACATATTACCTATGTATAGAAAAACGAAATTGCCTGAAGTATATTAAAATTTGAATCTAGGCAATTGCCTAAAAATCCGGGCTTTAATAATAACAATAAAGTATAATAATAACCGCTTTTCATAGTTCCTAACATTATAGGTGGACTCGAAAGTAGAAAACCAGTAATTCGGCCAGTTCGCAGTTCTGATTCTAGTAAATCAAATTCAGAAACAAGCCAGGGTCGAGTTAATGTAAATTTTAATGAAAATTCGAATGAGAAGTATATTTGCTGTGTTTGTAACGTAGGTGATACGTTAGCGTATGTGTATTCTCCAAAATATGGAGTTCGAGAATTGACAAAAGGATCTCATGATGTGCATAGTAACCGAGATATGAGGGATGCATTGGGTGCGCTTGGTCCAGTTGATGGTGAGTTTACTGCATATCTCACATATCAAATCAAATTGTCCGTCAGTACGGTGGTGTGGATAGCGATACGGAATTCGAATCCGGAGATCCCGAGTTCGAATCTCACTCAAGCTAAAAATTGTATAATCTACTACACTGCGGCTCGGTGAGTGCGGACCCTGTACTGTAATTGGGATTAAATTCCTGTTGTACAGCGTAATATAAATAAATAAATTTAAAAAAAAATTGGTGCACACTATGTCTAGTTAGTTGAGAACCCTGGTTCGATCCCCACAGCCGACAAGCAATTTTCACCAAATTAAATCTATACCTGTGGTTCGCCCATCACTAACATCTTTGTGGGCCGTGATTTGACGGCTGGTAACCGCACTTTATGCGAAGAAATATATCAATTACCGAGATCTGTTACGGCAGAGTGCCACACCTAGTAATGGGTAAAAGGCGTGATGATATATTTATTTTTTTATAAAAATCTGTTTTTTTTCTTCAAATCATCTTTTTATTGTACAAAATATTCTAATATTGTATGCAATGAATTTTAGCCATATTATTATGGGATAGGTGGCTCAGTGGTATCGAGTCGGTCTGTGGATCTTGAGAACCCTGGTTCGATCCCCACAGCCGACAAACAATTTTTACCAATTTGAAATATCTACCCCTGCGGTTCCTCCACCACTAATATCTTTGGAGGCCGTGATTTGACGGCTGGTAACCGCACTTTACACGAAGAAATATATCATTTACCGAGATCTGTTACGGCAAAGCGCCACACCCAGTAATGGGTAAAAGGCGTGATAATATATTTATTTATTTATAAAAATCTGTTTTTTTCTTCAAATCATCTTTTTTTGTACAAAATATTCTAATATTGTACGCAATGAATTTTAGCCATATTTAATACTATTATTTTATTATTTCAAGGTTCTAGTTCCATAGTATACTAATAATTTATTTATGTTTTAGGTATAAATCCAGAGCTGAACAACTTAACTTTATCAGTAACCACATTAGATGCAGGTGATATAGTGATGATAGCTAGCGACGGCTTAACAGATAATTACGATCCAACTGTGTGTAAATATACTGTCAATTCAATTACGACTGAACAATCCAAACAGGTACGCCATGTTCAACAACCTGCACCAGTAACTAGAGGTAAGTTAAGAATATACAAGTTTGGCTACATTGTCGGTTCCATTGAATATTTGTATTTTACAATTGTTTATTTATATATACCTTTTATAGGAATGGAAAAAATATCTTTTTCTACAACTGTCAAAAAATGTTCATTTTTTTCACTAAGTACGTGATTTTTTCATCATTTACCCTAGTGCGCAAAATGAGTATCTCGCGCACGCTCCCAAATTATTTGTTGTCAGGTTTCATTAGTTACAACACATCAATTGTATCAAATTAATATTATTGTTGATTGTTTTCCTTCAATTTACTTAAATAATCAATCATTATGGTATTATTCTTTATTTGCAGTTATAGAAAAAATGTTGTTTGTATTTCGTGGGCAAAATTCTTGTTTTTCGGCGCGCTAGAATGAGTTTTATTGTCTCGATCTGCGGTCTCGACTAAAAGTAACATTCTCACGCGCAACAAACAAACACTCATTTTGCGCATATAATACAAAAATAACTATTTTATTGTAATATTCATAAACAGAATTACTCAACAAAATTTTACGAGTCAGTTTACAGTATAATTAGAATTAATGTAAAATGAATGACAACAATGCAGATCATAGACCAGACATATATACATATGATACAGATATTTATTTGTTTCTTGTTTCACGTGTTTTGTCATTCATTTGTCCTTGTTACATTTTGTTTAATTTCGCATAGCCACCTAGAATAGTTAAATACAAATAATTTCTGACATTTCTCAATTATCTTATTTATCTCGATTTTTTTCATATACATTTATGACAAGTAATACATTGTTGAAAAGAGAAAAAATGGCAGTTTTTATTGTAATAAAATAATTCTAGGTTCCCATTTGAAAAATAAAAGTTGATAGTCGTATCATGTAAACCTGCCTTTATAACAAATTTCTGTATGTGTCATAAAATAGTATATTTAATATACTAAAACTTCCATATGACGAAAATTTGTCTATTCCTTATAATAAAAAACTTAAAGGGGGTGGGGTGGGGGAGGGGGTGTTCGTCTTCCCAGACTCACCCTGTAATTTTAGAAATTAAAACAATGGTTATATGAAAATTAATTTACTTTCAAAATGTAGATAAATCATCTGCACCACGTGTAAACATACCATCATCACGCGATTCTCGCCCACCTCGAGAACGCAAACCTTCCGTTTCTTCACGAACCAAGGATAAAACTCCGCCTAGAGTGACAGCACCATCAAATGTCGTTCGCCTAGCACAACAACCATCCACCAGTGATTCCAGCAAAACCAAAACTCAGCCACACGCATCACAGTCAGATGTGGCCGCTTCCAGGAACAAAGAAAATAATTTAAAGTCGAATAAAACACAAGGTAGTTATGATACAGGCGATAGTAATCCATTAATTGCACAATTTATTGCTGATAATAGTTTCGAAAACAAGAAAAGTAGTTTAGAAGTTAAAAACAAATCTAGTCAAAGTAGTAATAAGCGTACTAACTCGAAGTCGAAACGTGTTAGTGGCGGAAATGTTTTAAGTGAAAATAAACTTAACCCTCTGTCTAAAAGTAGTTCAGCATCAGGGGTTTTTAAGATGAAAAATACTTCAAATGAATCTACTTCTAAATATAGTTTTCTAAGATCGAAAACAAGTATAGACTTACAGCCTCCTCGGCCAGTTATTCAAAGAAATGAGGATGGACTTCCATTTGTAACACCGATTCAGAAATATGAATTAACGCTCCTCTTAATTGAAGATATTTTGAAACGCGGTATTTCTGGAAAAGAAAAGCAATGTACAACAGCTAAAAGTTTGTGCGAGAATCTTCTGAGATACACTGTCAGTATTACGGCAGCTAAGAGACATAGTTTAGAAGACGTAGATTTATATTTCGATAACAAAAATGATATATTGGTTGAAATATCACAAAAAGAGAAAAAGATACGTAGAAAAAGGTGTTTGGAGAAAGTGCAGAATTTGCCAGGGAAATTGGACCATGTTAGTGTGGTAGCATATAATGTTGGTAATAAAACAGTTGATTATTTGGATTAATAGATTTTCGTTGAATTAATGTTTTAATTTTTTATAATTACAATTAATTTTTAGGGAAAGGAAACTGAGTTTGCAATATAGTTGGATTTTTCTTATTATTATTTTTGTAAACTTAATTTTAATTGTGATAAATATTTGTACTCGTATTATACAAATAATGCCAGAACCGGGCGGTATTTTTTCCGAGCGCTGCTATCAGTTTTTTTTACATATATCTATTAGTAATATATTGCTGACACTGGGTCCAAAAGCGAAAAGGGAAAGAGAGTGAGATATATGCTATTTTATCTTTTTTCCATACATGCTTCAAAATGCGCATGCCTGTAATACCGGAGTACGATTGGCTGACGTCAATTTCTAGCATGTTCAAATCTAGCGCCATATTTTAAGTTGGTTGAAAATTATATATTTTATCAATTGAAGGTCATATCGATTAATATAGCAATACATATTAAATTATTGATTCATATTTTTTCCATAAGTTACATATTGCCTTGTTTTTAGGAAAACTGTGAACAAAATCATTCACATGTAAATAAAAATATTTAACATTCCGATTATTAAATCATTTAACCATCTAAACTAACTTGAGGTGATTTTGAAAAACACAAATAACAACTGACTGGCATAATAATAACGAAGAAGATAGTCTTTACACAAACAAATGTAGTAAACAGACTAATTCAAATTCACACAAGTGGTGACAAAGAGAGCTCGCCATATTTGCAATGTCTCTTCCACTTCGTTATTAGCCAATAGTATTCCAGTATTACGGGCATGCGCATTTTGAAGCTAGTATGGATAAAGGTAAGATAGCATATATCTCACTCTCTTTCCTTTTTCGTTTAGATAACATTGCTGGTATAGAGCATCAGCAATATATTACTTGTATATATATATGGTTTTTTAACTCTTTCGTTCCTAGTGATTTCACTAGGAGACCATTATTAATACAGTTTATTTTATGCATTCTACTGGTTAGATTCTGAAACCACCTACGAACGTCATAGCTCACAATGCTATCTGTTAGCGCATAGTATTATTTAACCCTTAAATGTAGTGGTCAGCTAGAATTTCATGTTATAATTCTGCACTACGCGTGTTGACAGGCCTAACTGGTGTTATTTGCAATATATTATTAAAATTTAAAAAATTAGCAGAAAAAGCTGCTGGTAAATAAATTTATTATTATGCATTTATTACCAGATAACGACCAGTGATCATTTGTTTCGTGAATTTATCTTTATTGTTTAAAATTTTGAATTTTGATGAAGTAAAAATATTCTTAAACATATTTATGGGGATCAATCGATTGCCTTCCATTAGGGATAATTTGTTTTCTAACGCGGAAATTCGCGATATAGTTATTTGTGTATTAAGAGCGTAAAGTGATTCTTTATTACTCGAACACGGTAATTGCAGCACGAGTCGAAGACGAGAGCGGCAATAGTGTAAGAGGAAAAAAGACACTTTACGCTCGTGATACACACATCATTTTTTCTACGATTGCATCTTAAAATTATTAAAAAACGTATACTTACTGAAAATAAATTCATTCTGTCAACTATCAATATGACAAATTTCTGTTTTGTTTGTATCCCTGGTAACTATTGAAATAATCGCGCATTTAATATCTTTTTGTCCGTTGCCATTGGAAACGCGCGCATTTATCGTCTTCTTCTCGCGTTGCCATTGGAGACGCGCAAAAAAGATATTTTTAGATTGTTCCACAGGAAACGTCAACTTTACGATGACAAATGAGAGCGTAATTGTCAACTTTTCATAGCAATCGTAGAAAAAGTATATTTTATTTTTTTACCAATTGTCATTTGGAGAAACCGCCATCTCTTTCCAAAATTCATTTAACCAAATGGCCTAATACATTTATTTGAAGTTGAGGAAGTAAATAAAATTTCGCTTTAAAAAAATTTTAATTTGAATCTGAAAGGGATAAATCATATTTCTACATCAAAATTCTAGACACAATTCAGCAATGTGAAGAACTTTTATACATATAGTCAATCAATTCAGTCCTAACTTATTTGTTTTACAACTAAATAAATATAAGAATTTAAATTTTTAAAATTCAAACAATAAGTCAAGTTAGTTTACTATTAAATTGAAACAAAAGTAAACAATCTAAGCGGGTTCCGGAATAAAATATCTGCAACAGATTGAAGCCTCAAAATTCTTTACACTTATTAAGTTGGTCTGAACAGTATATTATGTATGCTAGTTGCTTAAAACCTTACTCTGTCTCAGAATAAAAATGTATTGAAGTAATTTACACGAATAGCTCAAAATTATCAATGTAACTACTATGCAAGTGTTATACAGGGTGTAACAGCGAAACCAACCACCGCCTATATTTTCTTTATTATTATAGTTACAAAAAAATATTATAAAGAAAAGTTATAGAAGACCAAAGGGGACATCTGCTTAAAAAATAAAATAATTTTTTAATCGAGTGGTTCTCAAGTTACAACACAAAGTTATATTTTTTCAAATGGGATTACACATATTTTTTAAGCCTATTCGATCGAGTATTTTTTTCTGAATTCAACCATGTAATCATTTTATATCCTTACATAACAAAAATATTGAGAAAATTCAATTTAAAGTTTCGATAAATTTTATTTAACATGACATAAAACAGTAGACTGTAATCAATAACAAAACAAAATAAGTTCATTGTTATTTATAATAATTAGTTGCGATTGTTGTTTTTATTGAGAAGATAAATTATGAGTATTGTATTAAGTAATTAAATGTTTATGATTTATAACCATTATGCTTATTGCTTTGTTATTGATCTTTGTTACTCGAGCACGGTAATTGCAGCGCGAGCCGAAAGCGAATGCTGCAATAGTGCAAGAGGAACAAAGACACTTTACACTCGTGATACACACATAATTTTTTTCTACGATTGCATCTTAAAATTATTTAAAAAAACGTATACGTACTGAAAATAAATTCATTTTGGTAACTGTCAATATGACAAGTTTCTGTTTTGTTTGTATCCCTGGTAACTATTGAAATAATCTTTTTCGCTCGTTGCTATTGGAAACGCGCACATTTAACGTTTTTTTCGTGCTTTGCCATTGGAGACGCGCAAAAAAGATATTTTTCGATTGTTCCACAGAAAACTTTACGATGACATATGAGAGCGTAATTGTCAACTTTTCATAGCAATCGTAGAAAAAATATTTTTCAGGAATATAATTTTTAAAATTAAGTCTGATATTGAATATATCATATAATCATAAAAACAATAAGTTTGTTCTTCATGAAAAATGTTTCATAATAAAATTGAAACTAAATAATAATTATTAAATAACTACCACTGATTGATTTTTAATAAATTGTAGTAAAATATTCCTTATATACAGGGTGATCAAGAAATATATACTGGAAATTCCATATTAATACTGTGCCATTATTGAAATAACTTCATAATTATTAAATTATAATAAATAATGGAGGCCATGATATAACAATCATTTGTTTTACAAAAATAGCCAAACATTATTTTAATAATAGTGAAATTAGCCGTAATCATTTTTTATCATAAACGGGTGCTTATTTTAATTATCTATTAAGATTTTATAATAATATCATTTTATTTTTTAGCCATTAAGTGCTATGTTAAAACATAGATAATCGTACAAATAAGCAAGCTTTTAAAAATTTTAATTTATCGTAATTTATAATTCAATTCTCAAAAATGATTTAGCCAATACTGGTCTAAAACGATGAAATTAATTCAAAAACCAAATGGTAACAGATTTATTTTAACATTTTTGAGAATATAGTTCGTGATAAGCTAAATCTTTTTTTGAGAATCAGACTGTTAATATCTTTTTTCTACAATCATTAAAAAAAGTAGTCGTTTTTGAACTTATTTTTATTATGAAAGTAGCAGATTTTTGTACTAGTGCAAAAATGTGAATTATTTCTGCACTAGTGCAGAAAAGTAATTTAATAAACAAATCATTTTCTTTTTCATATCTTTTTCTCGATTTATTTGGAAGCAAATTTAATGTTGCAGCATTTGCTTCTTCTATAATGTCTATAGAATCTAATACGTGTTCGCCACTCGATTCAAACATTTTTTAAATTGAAAGCACAGAGAAATTTTTCCTCATTATCAACAAAATAATTGAGTTAGTTGTCATGGATACATTAAACCAGGTATCTTTCTAAAGTTTCTAAATTAATACAAAATTTCAAAGATGTTACAATGTCTGAAATTTGTTTTATTATTTTTATCAAAATTTAGTTTATGGTTGTAGAAAAAATAGTGTACGCAACTCGTGCAGAAAGGGGTTTTTTTTAATGAGTGGTCCGTTGCTGCATGAGCGAAGCGAATGCTGCAAGACCGTGAGTTCAAAAAAACCCATCTTTCTGCACTTGATACGTAAATAACTATTAAATTAAAATGTCCACATAATAATAATCAAAATTTGTGAGTACACTGTGGTACATGTGTGGTACTGAAATTTGTTTTATTATTTTTATCAAATTATGGTTTATGGTTGTAGAAAAAATAGTGTACGCAACTCGTGCAGAAAGGGGTTTTTTTTAAACTCGCGGTCTTGCAGCATTGGCTTCGCCCATGCAGCAACGGACCACTCATTCAAAAAAACCCATCTTTCTGCACTTGATACGTAAATAACTATTTTTTTAATTATGCTTACATGTTTAAAGTTCACATAGATTAATTATTATTTCACGAAAAATAGTTAAATTTTAATAGCAATTTATATATTCAATAAAACTGCACCATTTCTATTCATAGTTTCACAAAGTAAAAAATTAGCTCATGCAAAGTTCTTTAGACTTTTTTGTAATATTAAATACTAAGGTATGAATATATACTTCCAATAGAAGAAACTAAATAGTAAGAAACCATAAATATGGAAATCTATGCTTAGTTTAAATAGCAATGGCATTTTCCTTTATTTAATTATTGTTTTTATTTATTAAAATTTTATTAACAAAAAGCTGTTTTCTTATACAACAATTAAAATATTTTTTACTATAAATCTCAATAAATAGTATTTATATTTATAAAATAAACATTTATGCATCTCAAACGTAATTTTGTGATATATTTAAATAATATTCGTATATATTTTTCAATAAAATGTGTCTTGTAAAATTTATGTCAGATAAGTGTGTTTATATGTTTCTAATCTTAATTCATTTGTAATATTTTGTTAATTATTATCAAGTTGATTATTATAATAGTTGGAGATCTTCCATACACTTAGTTATTAATTAACTGATTGTTAAAAAAAATAAGTGATTATAAAAATTACTATTTATATAACGGATTTTTTGTAATATTTTAATATGCTTATTTCTTTTTAATTTGTGTTCAAAATTTTTGTTATTTTAATTGTATGTAAGTTTTACAAATTAACAATTATGTTCAAAGTAGAATAAGAGGAGTAATTTTATAAAACATTGTATGTGCAATAAAAAAATATTAATAGAATTTTGTATTTGATTTACTGTGTTCTAATGTTCTTTATTATTATAAAAATTTAAAATGTTATGAAAAGTTTATTGCAAATCTGAACTTATTGGCTGGTAGCACAAGCTCTGTTTTTGCCTGTTTTAAGAGCAGTGTTTTTAGTGTTAAAACTGTGCTCTTAGAACACCCAAAAACAGACCTTGTGCTACCAGCCATTGAGATTAATTGTTTCGTCAATATTAATTTTATTAGCACAAACATTTTTTAATTAGCAAATAAACTTGCTTCTTTCAAATATATTAAAATACTTTTAAGCTTTAACTTCATACATGTGTATATATTTCATTTATAATAACAATAATATCTTGTTTTCAAAGCACCCATACATCCACTTTAAGTTAGCGTAAAATAAAAATATTAAGGCTGGGCATATTTTAATAAAGCATATCTATCTATATGCGAATAAAGAAAAATAATATATTTCCAAATGTAAATACTAATATTCCATAAATTATTTTAGGCTTTAAAAAAAAAATCAATGTCATGCATATAACAAAACATTGCATGTCTATTAATTTTAATAAATATTTTGAATTTGGATAACAGTTGTGAAGCTAGATCATAACAAATGAATTATTTTAGTACTCTTGTTTAGTTATATTTTGGAGATTGGTACCACTGTTAATTAATTTTCCTGTATGTTGCTACCTTCAGTTCAAATTTTGACAGTTTATGGTCAGTTTGACGTTTAAGCTAGTGTGGTGATACAAACCAATGTTGTTATAAATAATCTGCAAAACATAAATATAATCATTTCAACTACTAATATGGCCCAAGATTCAGCGGACAGTTCTATGAAAAGTAAAAAGCCGTCAGGTAATAAATTAGTTGTCTTATTGATAATTATGTTTTTGCTTTTAGCCCTACCTACTTATTTTGCGTACCTTTAATATCGATTTTAGTAAATATCATCCTTTTGTCTTGTCATATTGATCTCTCTAAATATATATACCCTACATTTTTGGCATTTATAATGAACTTATTCGTTCATGTACCTCCTAGAAAAGTGTCAAGCTTGCGTGATATAATTTTGTTTAATTTACATTGATAACAATCTTATTCTCGTATTATCATTATTTTAATATGGAAATTATTTTTTTATTTAAATTTGTTTATATTATATACACATTTCATAATGTATGTAGTTTGTTTTTGTTGACGTAAGAAAAAGTTGTTATAACCTAAATTATTATGCATTCATGTTTTACCTTACAAATACAAGCATATATTTGATGTTATATTATAACATATAATATTGTCAGCAAAGTTTGATTATTTAATCAATTAATTTAATGACATAGGTTTTCTTTATATACTAAAAACGTTATCAAAACATAACTAGATGAATGACAGCGTGCTGCTATGTTTTATATGGATATACCTATGTATATTTTAAATTAATAATGGAAATTAATAACATATTTATTAATTTATCTCTCGTTAGGGTAAAAGTGGTCCGTTATTTACATATTCTTGTTTAAAATAAATTATTTAATGAAAAATCAACAATTGACATTCTTTTGGTAAATTTCTTCTCCTCGGTATTGTTATAATATAGCCAAAGTCAAAGGTGTTCCTTAGTCAAAGGCTTTAATAGTATATTATTCAATGAGTAAGTAATATAAGCTATTACTCAAGAGAATGAAGTTTGCAACACGAGCCGAAGGTGAGTGTTGTAAATCATTCGAGTGAGTAATAGCTATTACTTGCGAATAGAATACTATACTTTATCTACGACTATATGTTATTATGTAATAAGATTTTACAATTATTTTTTTGTTACGTTATGAATTAGTCAGATTGTTTAATTTTTTTCTTTTTATTTTTATTTAATAAATATTAACACTACTTAACATGGAATAAGTACCCCATAATGACGATGATTTATATTTATCAGAAAGTTCGCCAAAATATACTATAAGAACATTTTCCGAAAAGGAATTTACATTTTTGAGTATTCGCCAATCCATAAAAGCTTTATAAATTTGTTCATACTTTTTCTTTTTTTTTCGGGCAGTAAATTTAAGAAACGTACGTGTGCGGCTTCTACAATATCTGGTGGAGTACAAATTTCACTTTGTTCGCTTTCAGAATCCATAACTCACATGTATAATCACACAAATTATAGTATTATTGTCAACAAAAACGTTTTAAACTAATTTTGACAGATAATTAACAATAGCGCGCTTCACTGTTTCATAGCATACTTAACACGCGGCAATTATCGTTAGTTTTTGATTGGCTATTAAAGTGTTAAGTAATGAAAATTAACACTGTCAATAATGATTAGTATTACTTATCATAAATTTCATAAGTAATGAATACATTATTTAATAAGAGTAGATAAACAGATTTTTTGATATTTGAAACAATTGTTCTTGAATCTAACAGATCCATAGCAACTCGATATAAACAGAAATTATGTGTCATGTGAACGTGCACAATATAAAATAAATATTAAAAGTTAAATAGTTATTTGTGTATTAACAGCGTAAAGTGATTCTTTGTTACTTGAACACGGTAATTGCAGAGCGAGCCGAAGGCGAGACAAAGACACTTTACACTCGTGATTATTATTATTATTAAAAAACGTATACGTATTGAAAATAAATTCGTTGTGACAACTGTCAATATGACAAGTTTCTGTTTAGTTTGTATCCTTGGTAACTATTGAAATAAGCGCTCATTTAATATCTTTTTCGCGCGTTACCATTGACAAAGATATTTTTCGATTGGTCCACAGAAAACGTCAACTTTACGATTACAAATGTGAGCGTAATTGTCAACTTTTCATAGCAATCGTAGAAAAAATAATTATTTTTAATATATGAATCGATATTAAATATAGCTATTATTCAGTATTCTAATTGTTGTATCCATTGTATTATTTTAATTATGTATTATTATTGTAATATTCATTTAATATTAATTATAAAATATAGTAATATAAAACAATGAATAAAACAATCAATATTAGTAACTCTTGACCGAACAGTCGGAATGAGATTCAAAAACCAAGTTCGTTGTATCTTCACCAATCCCTAGTACAGTTTACAATTAAATAAAAATACAGAAGTTGAAGCCAGAAAGGTTTTAGTCTCTTTTGAATAATGTAGATTATAATGGATTGTTTAAGATTTCTTGTGAAATATTTTTTAAACTTTCAGATAGTGCTTTTAAACAGCAAAGATTACCAGCTTGGCAACCAATCTTGACAGCAGGGACAGTTCTGCCAACTTTTTTTGTGATAGGCATCGCATTTATCCCAGTTGGAATCGGTTTATTATATTTCTCAGATGAAGTGAGAGAGAAACCCATAGACTACACAAACTGCACTCATTATAACATACGAAATATAATAGATGATTTTGAAGATACGAAAATTCCGTGCGCTAAAATCATTGCGCAAAACCCTAATGAGGATTGTACATGCCGCATTTCATTTACATTGAGTACAGATTTTCATGTAAGTATACAAATATATTTACCTGAAACTGACAGGAAAATAAACATTTGCCTGAGCTTTAAGTCTCAGGAAAGCTTTGCTTTACATGCCTAGTCAGGACAATAACATATTGCCTGCCTAGGCAGGTAATGAAAGAATCGTGTGTCTAGCTATTTAGCAACATAAAATACTGACTGAATATGTAATTCAAGTATTTTTTTTAATTTAAATTAATTTAATATGTGTATTATTTGTTTATAAGTGTCAGGTAAAATGTTATACGTAACACGTCAGTAAAGCGTCGTACATGATTCGTAAGCTGTTTCAAACTCGGCATGAAACTATCTACTCATCCTGTAATTAAACTTTACCTGACTTTTTACGTAAATAACTAATACATACAGATTGATACAAAATTTATTTTTTCTACAACCATTAAAAAAAGTAGGCGTTTTTGAACTTATTTTTATTTTGAAAGGAGCATATTTTTGCACTAGTGTAAAAAATGTGAATTATTTCTGCACTAGTGCAGAAAATTAATTTAATATAAATAAACTCTATACAGTATACTTTCTATTAACTAATTATTTATGGGGTAGGTGGCTCAGTGGTATCGAGTCGGCCTGTGGATCTTGAGAACCTTGGTTCGATCCCCACAGCCGACAAACAATTTTCACCAATTTAAAAAATCTACCCCTGTGGCTCCTCCTCCACTAATATCTTTGGAGGCCGTGATTTGACGGCTGGTAACCGCACTTCACGCGTAGAAATATATCACTTACCGAAATCTGCTTAGGCAGAGTGCCACACCCAGTAATGGGTAACAGGCGTGATGATATATTTATTTATTTACTACATTAAAATTAATAATACAGCCAGTGATGCTGCTAATGTTAATTCCAGATCTAATACGTGTTCGCCACTCGATTCAAACATTTTTAAATTGAAAGCACGGAGAAATTTTTCCTCATTATCAACAAAATAATTGAGTTTGTTTGTCATTGTCAGTTGTCATGGATACATTAAACCAGGTATCTTTCTAAAGTTTCTAAATTAATAAAAAATTTCAGAGATGTTACAATGTCTGAAATTTGTTTTATTATTTTTATCAAAATTTAGTTTATGGTTGTAGAAAAAATAGTGTACGCAACTCGTGCAGAAAGGGGTTTTTTTTAATGAGTGGTCCGTTGCTGCATGAGCGAAGCGAATGCTGCAAGACCGTGAGTTCAAAAAAACCCATCTTTTTGCACTTGATACGTAAATAACTATTAAATTAAAATGTCCACATAATAATAATCAAAATTTGAGAGTACACTGTGGTACATTTGAAATGATAAATGTTCCTATAACTGAAACTTTGATTCTTGTAATTGACAAAAATTCGAACTAAAAGGCTACATTTTTCATCAATTTTCGTATGTTTTTTTTTCTCAGTAACTGTGTTATGAAACGCTATATAATAGCTGACATGGCTTTACACAATCGTATGTTTTAAAATAACATGTATTTGTTGTAAAATAACTGTGAAGTAATAATTTAGTAACTTTTTAGCGAGAATTATGTTGTTGGTACATTAGTATATTTATTTCCGTTTTAATAAAAAATATAAAATAAACACTTGGCTATGTTTCACAAAATTCAGCCTCCAAGTCACCTTATGAGGGCATCGTCGGAGGCCGGCCAGCACAGTTAGTAACCATAGACGCGTTTCGCTCTTATTAGAACTCATCAGTATGGTATAACTCACTTCTTCACCTAGAACAAAGTTCACGTGAAGAAGCTGGTGACGAAGAACTGTGCCAGCAGAGAATAAGATCTCTAACAAACAGGTAAGATAACATGAGAAGTTCTGTTGAACAGGCCATACCATCTTTGTTGTTATTTAAACTGCTATTGCGTAGCTTCTCATGTCATCTTACCTGTTTGTTAGAGATCTTATTCTCTGCTGGCGCAGTTCTTCGTCACCAGCTTCTTCACATGAACTTTGTTCTAGGTGAAGAAGTGAGTTATACCATACTGATGAGCTCTAATAAGAGCGAAACGCGCCTATGGTTACTAACTGTGCTGGCCAGCCTCTGACGATGCCTTCATAAGGTGACTTGGAGGCTGAATTTTGTGAAACATAGCCAAGTGTTTACTTTATATTTTTTATTAAACCTTGTTTCACCAAGTGTTGGATAACAATGAATTTTGTCTTTGTTGTTATTTCCGTTTTGTTGAATTTTAGGGTAAAGTATTCATGTACTATGGTCTATCCAACTACTACCAGAACCATCGCCGGTATGTGAAGTCTCGAGATGACAGCCAATTGCTAGGCCACTTGGAGAATGCGCCTTCCACAGACTGCATGCCGTTTGATAATATTATCGTTAACACCACTGACACGAACAAGAAGATGCCCATCGCACCGTGTGGAGCTATTGCTAATTCACTCTTTAACGGTAGGTCTCAACAAACATTCACTTTAAAGCTGCGTACAGACATGCAACAGAACATCGTAACGTTACATCGTCGCGTAACAAATATGCGTACACTTTTCGAAGTACGGTCATTCACTACCACATCGTACAGAACTTCGTAAGGTAACATCGCCGCGTAACACAGTCGCGAACATTTAGCCGTTCCATTTATACTGTAGTTACTTTGTTTAATCGAATAGTGAAATGGAAGTTGCTGCTGCAGCATATATTATTATAGATTATTTAGTAAGGAAGAGAAGAAGGAAACGACGATGGTGGCAAACAAATTTATATTCGAATAGAATTTCTTATGGTGGGAATCAGTTACTTGTTGATCTCAAATTTCTTTATTTTTGTTTTTTCCCTCCTTAAGGCTGACAATAAAGACGACATTTTTTCTTGCACTCTTCTGCTGTAGTATCAAATTCTTTTGCTATTTCCTCCCAAGCATCGTTTTTTTGTATTTTATTATATCTGGGGTGTTTAGCATCCCACAGTATTTCATATTTTCTATAAGTTTCGATAAAAAATTTTTTTTCTTGCGTCCACTCCATATTCTGTGCAAACTACAAATGACAGCTGAACGCTGTGATGTTACGGTACACGCAAAGAGAAGCGTATCAAGGCCGCGTAACATTCCTTTGATGCGGCGTCGGAAACCGACAACGGACGGAACGCAGTGTTGTTACGGTGTTACACTGTTACGGAGTGCCGTCCACACTAACCGTAACAAAGATACGCGACGGTGTTACGTTACGATGTTCTGTTGCATGTCTGTACGCAGCTTAAGAAGAGTTGTCAGAAATGCTATACAGGCTGTCCAAATGTAACACCAGCAGTAAGAGTTGGGTGAATAATTTATTCACTTTTCAAAATTTAAGGTTTATTAAGATAAAATTTACAACATAAAAATAAATAGAAAAAGGTTACTAAATTACAAAAGTTATATATTATTACGCGAAAACATTAAATCTCTATTTAAACAATTTGTATCAAAGATGGCAAACAACAACAACATATGAACTAAAGTTACTGCATGGCAAGACTACATCTTGACAATCCAAAGGCTAAACCACCACTAACTATTTGTTGTTGTTTTCCATGAGATGTGCTGACAAGGGGTAAGAGGATGGAATCGTTGACTTGGTTCCCACGCTCGAGTTTACATAAAAACACCAGACGCGTCTAAGGGATGAAATATAAGGAACAAAAGTTATCTCAGACCAACGTACAGCTAATAATTTACCCAGATATGTCATCACATAATAGCTAACAAGCGCAACAATTCAGAGAAGCCATAAACTCGATAAATAATGATCGAAGAATATTGAAATTATTACAAACATATGCACTAATAAATTTGATAACCAAAACTCTGTCACGTCAACTTTACAAAAAAGATACTTAAGATAATATTTAATTTGTCTGTATCTTTCGAAGCTGAGTTGATAGTGAAGATTCCTAATTATAACAAAAAGTAATTCTGAATTGTTTCACTTTGTTACACAAATTTCGATGGCTAACTTCTAAACTATAGCAGCTACGATTTCGGTTACCATTGCACCATTCGGGAGTGCATTTAATATATGTTTTCGTTTGATATTGATCGATTGTTCTTTTCTCAAATAACTTCTAAACTATTGCGTATCAAAGAAAATATTACACAAGATTCTGCTACCGCACACAAACCGAATTCATCGCAACGTTAGTTAGACCTGAATTTGCCGGACTTCCTTGTCGCTGAAGATTGGCCTTCTGGAAGTCCGGATTTCAATCCTTTGGACTACCGCTTGTGGCTAGAAAAACCGCTTCGCAATATTGAAAAGAAGAAGGCGGCCAATTTGAATAATTTTATTTTTTTTAAATTATTAGTATACAGGGTGTACCAGCGAAACCAACCACCGCCTATATTTTCTTTATTATTATAGTTACAAAAAATATTATAAAGAAAAGTTATAGAAGACCAAGGGGGACATCTGATTAAAGAATAAAATAATTTTTAAAACCAGTGGTTCTCAAATTGCAACACAAAGTTATATTTTTTCAAATGGGATTATACATATTTTTAGGCCTATTCGATAGTGTATTTTTTTCTGAATTCAACCATGTAATAATTTTATATCCTTACATAACAAAAATATTGAGAAAATTCAATTTAAAGTTTCGATAAATTTTATTTAACATGACACAAAACAGTAGGCCATGATCAATAACAAAGCAATAAACATAATGATTATACAGGGTGGCGATTCAAGTAACATTAATAAATTCCCTGACTTTTCCCTGATTAAGTAAAAAAATTCCCTGACTTCTAAAATATTCACTTATTTATGAATTTATGGTTACATTTCATATATTATATCATATATTGTAATATAATTGTTTTTTTTTTATTCAATTTATAGTAAAAGCAAAATCAATTTGTGTTTTTAAACAGGCAAAGACACAACCTTAAATATTGCATACAGAAAAAATATAGCGCGGTAGAAATGTTAGACAAAACAAAACAGTTTTCAATTAGTAAACATCCTTCGGTTATATTTTCATAGATGGCGGTTCTCACTCTTAAGAAGCAATAAAGGGTATTTGTTGCCAATAAAGGTTTACTATCTATCTAATAAAGGGTATTCTGCCAATAAAATCTAAAAATAACTAAATACATTTTGAAATAAAAGTTTGTAGTTAATTTTCTAAAATTAAATTAAAAAATTTAAAGAACAAAAAACTTTTTTCCCTGACATGAAATGAAATTCCCTGACTTTTCCAGAAATATAAAATTCCCTGACTTTTCCCGGTTTTCCAGGTTAGTCGCCACCCTGTTATAAACCATAAACATTTAATTACCTAATACAATACTCATAATGTATCTTCTCAATAAAAGCAACAATCACAACTAATTATTATAAATAACAATGAACTTATTTTGTTTTGTTATTGATCATAGCCTGCTATTTTGTGTCATGTTAAATAAAATTTATCGAAACTTTAAATTGAATTTTCTCAATATTTTTGTTATGTAAGGATATAAAATGATTAAATGGTTCAATTCAGAAAAAAATACTCTATCGAATAGGCTTACAAAATATGTATAATCCCATTTGAAAAAAATATAACTTTGTGTTGTAACTTGAGAACCACTGGTTAAAAAAATTATTTTATTCTTTAAGCAGGTGTCTCCCTTGGTCGTCTATAACTTTTCTTTATAATATTTTTTTGTAACTATAATAATAAAGAAAATATAGGCGGTGGTTGGTTTCTCTGTTACATCCTGTATAACAATTAAATATTATTCGTTTTTTTATCAATTTTTTTTTATTTAAGTTAAGAACAATATTTATGGCACGACTGTATATTTGGCTAATTAGTATAGACATTGAACGTAAAATCAGGACAATCCGTAGTAATTCTTTCCATCTTTTTTTAAGTAATTATATTTTCTAGATGAAATTATAGGTAACGCAAGCAAGATATTTGTGAAGACTTACCGTTACCATCATACTGTAACACTTTGTTATCATTGTAGATGAGCTTCAAATCTATGCAGTAGCCCGCAAAGGCGACAAAGTCCCTCTAATTCGCACAGGCATCGCTTGGCCTTCTGACAAAGACATAAAGTTCCGGAATCCGAAAGTGAACACGGAACTACCGGTGAACGAGCAGCTGAAGGACGCGTTCAAAGACTACGCCAAACCCAAGAACTGGCGCAAACATGTGTGGGAGCTGGATCCGGATAACCCCGACAACAACGGCTTCCAAAATGAGGACCTCATCGTATGGATGCGCACGGCGGCTCTGCCCACATTCCGAAAACTCTACAGAAGAGTGAATCATTCGGCGCCGGGCTACGGAGATGGACTGAGCAGTGGAGATTATATTTTGGAAGTCAAATATAGTGAGTACTTTGTTATAGATTATTGTACGTCACTTAAATTTGTGACTTAAAATTCATCGAAGTTAATTTATATTACCGTCAATATTCGAAATTATCAAATTATTAACGAGCATAAGAACTTTGGTTCATGACATGTCACTGGTATAATATGTAGTCACTATCGTAATCAAGAGGAGTATTCTGATGTAAACAAAGTCCTGTTATTATTATTTTTTCTGTAATCTTGTAAAATAAATAAATATATCATCACGCCTTTTACCCATTACTGGGTGTGGCACTCTGCATAAGCAGATCTCGGTAAGTGATATATTTTGTCGCGTGAAATGCGGTTACCAGCCGTCAAATCACGGCCCACAAAGATGTTAGTGGAGAGGAAGCCACAGAGGTAGATTTAAATTGGTGAAAATTGTTTGTCTGCTGTGGGGATCGAACCAGGGTTCTCAAGATCCACAGGCCGACTCGATACCACTGAGCCACCTATCAATCTGGTAAAAAGTTAGGAATTTCCTGCGAGCCGTGCAAAAAGAACCAAATTTTAAAGTTAAAGAACTGTCAAAAATTTTTAAGGGATTTTAAATGGTCAAAGCTAAAATATAAAATTATGAGGTACGTGGCTCAGTGGTATCGAGTCGGCTTGTGGATCTTATATTTTTTGCAACAATTTTGAAAGATCTTGTGTGAATATAATATTTTTTCTACAACTGTCAAAAAATGTTCACTTTTTTCACTAATATCAATACGTGAAGTACGTGCTTTTTCAACATTTACATGATCATGACAACGCGTATTTCGCGCACTGTTTCACACCCTCGTTCGCAAAATACTCATTTTGCTCCCAAATTATTATTTTTCACGTTCCATTGCTTACAACACATCAATTGTACCAAATTTATATTATGTTTCTACGATTACTATGAAAAGTTGACAATTACGCTCTCATTTGTCATCGTAAAGTTGACATTTTCTATAGAACAATCGAAAAATATCTTTTTTCTACGATTGCTATGAAAAGTTGACAATTACGCTCACATTTGTCATCGTAAAGTTGACGTTTTCTGTGGAACAATCGAAAAATATCTTTTTTGCGCGTCTCCAATGGCAACGCGCGAAAAAGACGTTAAACACGCGCGAAAAAGATTATAAATGCGCGTTACCAGGGATACAAACAAAACAGAAACTTGTCATTTTGACAGTTGACAGAACGAATTTATTTTCAGTACGTATACGTTTTTTAATAATTTTAAGATGCAATCGTAGAAAAAATTATGTGTGTATCATGAGCGTAAAGTGTCTTTGTTCCTCTTACACTATTGCAGCTCTCGCCTTCGGCTGGCGCTGCAATTACCGTGTTCGAGTAACAAAGAATCACTTTACGCTCTTAATACACAAATAACTATTTTGCGCGTCTCCAACGGCAACGCAAGAAAAAGACGTTAAATGCGCGCGTTTCCAATAGCAACACGCGAAAAAGATTATGAATGCGCGCTTATTTCAATAGTTACCGGGAATACAAACAAAACAGAAACTTGTCATATTGACAGTTAACAGAATGAATTTATTTTCAGTACGTATACGTTTTTTAATAATTTAAGATGCAATCGTAGAAAAAATGATGTGTGTATCACGAGCGTAAAGTGTCTTTGTTCCTCTTACACTATTGCAGCTCTCGCCTTCGGCTCGCGCTGCAATTACCGTGTACGAGTAACAAATACTTACTTTACGCTCTTAATACACAATAGTTATTTGTGTATTAAGAGCGTAAAGTGATTCTTTGTTACTCCAACACGGTAATTTCAGCGCGAACCGAAGGCGAAAGCTACAATAGTGCAAGACACTTTACATTCGTGATACACACATAATTTTTTCTACGATTGCATCTTAAAATTATTTAAAAACGTATACGCACCGAAAATAAATTCATTCTATGAACTGTCAATATGACAAGTCTCTGTTTTGTTTGTATCCCTGGTAACTATTGAAATAAGCGCGCATTTAATATCTTTTTCGCGCGTTGTCATTGGACACGCGCAAATAAGATATTTTTCGATTAATCCACAGAAAACGTCAACTTTACGATGACAAATGAGAGCGTAATTGTCAACTTCTCATAACAATCGTAGAAAAATAACTATTTTTATTATTTTTCTTCAATTTATTTGAGTAAATGTATTATTATTTTTTGACAGTTGTAGAAAAAATGTTGTTTATATTTCGTGGGCGAAATTTTTGTTTTTTTGCGCGTTCGAATAACTTTTTGATCTCGACTAAAAGTGACATTCTTACTTTATTTTATTATTTTGAGATAATTGTATTTTTATTTCACTACTATAACATCATAAGGTAAAACTTGACTTGAGGGCCAAACCTGAAGTTGGCTGCAGAACAAGCTGCTTCTGGCTTGAATTCAGGAGTACCAACTTAAAAAAAAAAACACCCCTAACCATGCCAAACTTAGTACAGAACGCATTTTTATGATAAATTTATTTTTAAACAGATGTACTAGAGTTTTATTACAAACAAAATTTTGTTTCGTTAGTAAAAAAAAACACCCCTAACCATGCCAAACCTAGTACAGAACACATTTTTATGTTAAATATACTTCGCATTTCAAATTGTTTGGCTTTTGACGTTAAGTTCGTACTCCTGAATTCAAGCCAGAAGCGGTTTGTTCCGCAGCCAACTTCAGGTTTGGCCCCCAAGTCAAGTTTAGCCCATCATAATATACTACAAAAATATTTCTTATTTCCCAACAGGATATTCAGTAAGTGCATTTGATGGTACCAAACGTATGATTCTATCAACGACGTCTTTGCTGGGCGGCAAGAACCCGTTCCTTGGCATCGCTTACATCGTAGTGGGTTGCGTTTGTCTGTTGCTCGGCATCGCGCTGCTCTTTATTCACATCAAATGCAGTCGCAGGTACGTCCCAATGACTGCTACCACAACCTCTGTTTTTGCCTGTTTTAAGAGCAGTGTTTTTGGGTGTTTTAGCTATTTGTAACAGGTTAAAATTGTGCTCTTAAAACACCCAAAAACAAAGCTTGCGGTACGAACCAATGGCTGGTAGCACAAGCTTTGTTTTTGCCTGTTTTAAGAGCAGTGTTTTTGGGTGTTTTAGCTATTTGTAACATGTTAAAATTGTGCTCTTAAAACACCCAATAACAAAGCTTGCGGTACGAGCCAACGGCTGGTAGCATAAGCTCTGTTTCTGCCTGTTTTAAGAGCAGTGTTTTCGGGTGTTTTGGCTATTTGTAACATGTTGAAATTGTGCTCTTAAAACACCCAAAAACAAAGCTTGCGGTACGAGCCAATGGCTGGTAGCACAAGCTTTGTTTTTGGGTGTTTTAAGAGCACGGTTTTAATATGTTACAGATAACTAAAACACCCAAAAACACTGCTCTTTATACAGGCAAAAACAGAGCTTGTGCTAGCAGCCAATGTTTATAACATCAGCTTGTATAATTATGTGTAAATTCTAATTTGTGTAAAACAAGAGCGTTTAGTTTTTTTTTTTTTTATTAGAATAATATGTTAATTTTATTGATCGTTCAACAATGCCGTGGCATTCGCAAATTTGAATTTATATACAGTGCATATTTATAGTAGCAAAAGCCGATTGAATTAGATATTATTATCACGAAATTTTATTTATACTACGATAACAGCCATAAAATGTGTATGGAAAAAATATAACCTGATTTATTACAAAAACAACAACATTTTATAGCCCACCAAACTTTTAATAGTAGTTTATGTAACAAGTACATAATTTAGGTCTTTATTGGACGAGCCGAATTTTATGGCAGAGCGAGGCTAATAAATAAGGCGAGTCTATAAAGTCCGATTATGTACAAGTTGCATATAACGTTTTATGTTCGACTGCATGAAGAATATTTTCTCTTAAAATATGACTGTCAAAACCTATATTTAAAACATTTAATTGCATCTCAAAGTGTGCTTCGTTGTTATGCATTTGTTGCTTTATTTATCAAATTGTCAAAGTGAAAAAAGTGTTGAGATGGATGAAGACATTGAAGACGTTCCAAAAAGAAATAAAAGATCTTGCATGTAATGCAAGAGAATATCTAATAATTGTATGAAGACACATATAATACATACAGAAAATAGTGTTTAAATATTTCTTTTGAATGTTGTTTTAATGTGACATTGACAGCAGTCCAATTTTGAATTTTTATCGTACAAGTCCAATAAAGTACCCGATTATGGACAGTAAACAGTGTCGTAAAACAAGGTAATATGATGCAGGCGAACATAAAAGTGTTTCTAATTTTGGAGTTGCCATTAAACTGTTTTTTGTTTGTTTTTAAATAAAAAATAGTTATTATTCGATCATGTAAGCTCGTAGTATTTTCTGTCATATAATTTCTGTTTTATTATGTTGTAGCACAAGTGAAATGATTAACGTGAATCCACGCACTCCGTACCAGTGAAAGCTCTCACCATCTACATAATGCTAGTTCTAGCCAAACATTTCACTTTAAAATACTTACCTCATTCACTTAATTAAATGTTAATTAATATCGGTACTATATTTAATAACATTATTTTCAATATTAGGATATAATAAAATTAAGGTACACCACATAGAAATTAATATCAAGATGCAAATATTAGTAAATGGGATAAGTATTTAAAGTTGAAAATTGTTTAGTTACTTAAGTAACATGTTAATGTGCCTGTATTATAGATAAGTTAGACTTAATTAAAAATAATTTAAATATCTAATATAATGTTGATTTCTTTGTAAATGTTTAGTGTAAATAAATATTTAACTTTAATAATTTATTACTTACAAATCTGTGCACTTGTTTCATCAAAATTTTTATTTTATTTATCCTAATTTTAATCTATAATTGAATTTATGAAAATCTATTGTTTTTTCATGAAATTTACTGTTATTTGTTTCTACATTTATAATAAAAACTTACAAAAATATTCATTTGTGTATTAAGGGCATAAAGTGATTATTTGTTACTCGAGCACGGTAACAGTGCATCTTAAATTATTTAAAAACTTATACGTACTGAAAATAAATTCGTTCTGTCAACTGTCAACATGACAAGTTTCTGTTTTGTTTGTATCCCTGGTAACTATTGAAATAAGTGCGCATTGAATATCGTTGCCATTGAAGTCGCGCTACAAATATATTTTTCGATTGTTCCACAGAAAACGTTCTTACGGTGACAAATGAGACCGCAATTGTCAACTTTTCATAGCAATCGTAGAAAAAAAAAATTATTATCACAAAAACGGCTGTCATTCTTGCCATGACATTTTAATCATGATTTTTATTTATTTTATCATTACCGGTGACTTATTATCCACACCGTGTATACTTCTTCATAGTTTGTTTGGGTGGGGAACGAGACGTATGCACAAGTTGGTAGTGCATAATGCCTAGATTAGATGTTTACAGCGTTCATTCTCTCACGTGTTTTTATTTGTTTACGTTTTGTGACAAGTGACGAATGTGAGGTTATTGAATTTTGTTTTGTTTTGAAAATTTGACATAATGGTGCATCGTTGTGTTGTGCCGGAATGCAAAGAGTCTTAGTCTTCAAAAAAAATAAATATAAAATTTCATGTGTAAGTTTTCCAGAAGAAATAATGATGGTAGATCAGATACTATATAATAATTTATAGATTTCCAACTGAACAGAATAGAAAAAATCAATGGATACAAGCGATTCAAATAAAAAAATTTGTTCCATTGAAGTTTTCCACAATCTGCTCAAAACATTTCACAGCTTCTTGTTTTGTTGGAAATCGCCTGAGAAAAGATGCAGTTCCAACCTTATTTGATTTTCCTGATGTAAAATCTATTCAGGATCAATTGCGAAATAAGTAAATATAATAAGAATATTTTAAATTGACATGTGTGATGTTAATATTGATATCAACGTTTTTTTAGGATTTATTTATCGGAAGAAAGCGTGCAGAATAATTGTGCACAACCAAGTTTACAAACTGCTGAACCTTCAACTTCAGGGTAAATATTTTTATTGTTCCATTATATTAATAACAAGATTCATGAAAACCAATGTTTTTGTTGCTTACTTTACCACATATAACTCTAATAATACCGCTGGAATCCAGTTACCACTATAATATAGTTATTTGTGTATTAAGAGCGTAAAGTGATTCTTTGTTACTCGAGCACGGTAATTGCAACGCGAGCCGAAGGCGAGAGATGCAATAGTGTAAGAGGAACAAAGACACTTTACGCTCGTGATACACACATCATTTTTTCTACGATTGCATCTTAAATTATTAAAAAACGTATACGTACTGAAAATAAATTCATTCTGTTAACTGTCAATATGACAAGTTTCTGTTTTGTTTGTATCCCTGGTAACTATTGAAATAAGCGCAAATTTATAATCTTTTTCGCGCGTTGCCATTGGAAACGCGCGCATTTAACGTCTTTTTCTCGCGTTGCCATCGGAGACGCGCAAAAAAGACATTTTTCGATTGTTCCACAGAAAACGTCAACTATACGATGACAAAAGAGAGCGTACTTGTCAACTTTTCATAGCAATCGTAGAAATATATATTTTTTTCCTTTTTCCTCTATATGGGTTAAAATTATAGCAGCTGTTTAGATCATAAGAGCAGCAGCTATCACTTTAGATTTGTAGTTTACACAACGCGTACAACAAGCTTGGGCTTATCCCTCTTGCCCCACTGCTTTAAGTTTCTGCTTCACAACAAACGCTCGCATGCGAGATCTAAGGATTATAGATCCTTGATCATTACTATTTCTATGGCAACTAAAATCAATTTCCGGTGAAAATTTGCAAACTTTTTTCTCAATTTTTTCAAATAAAGTATTATTATTATTTTAGACAAAACATTATTCTTACGAATGGAATAAAAATAAGTAACATATCATTAAAAAAAAAATGTCGACACCCTCCACTGTGAAAAAATGACGATGAAAAAATATCTGATATTGCCAAAATATTCGCAATCATAAACCCTCGAAATAATTTTTTAATTATTATTTCGTGAGATAACAGTCTGTTTTTTGTTTGGTGGTATATTTGAATTGTATGTACAAAATATGATTATTTTCTATACTAAATAATGGAAATTATTTATTTTTATACAGAAAGGGATCTAGAAAGACCATTTTTATCCGCATAAAACATATGAATTTTTATAAATATTTGTCAAAATAGATGTTTTTGTTGAGGGATTTTTGCTTCAAAATGGGTGGCAACACTGCACTTCAATATACAGCAAATAAATTGTAACAACTGCATATGTAAACAATGTTAGAGATAGATTAAACATTTTATTATTTTCGTAATAATTATTGTATATTATTATATTATAAAAGATGGTTAATTGTATGGTTAAGACTTGTAAAAATCGAGGAAAAGTACCTGGAATAACCTATCATCAGTTAGGTTTTATTAGTTTTCTGTATTTTAGAATTATTTTAACTTTACCATTGTTTCTTTTAGGATTCCCAGATACTGTGCCAAAGAATGGCTTAATGTCCTAAACAGAAAATCAAATGAGATTATTTCTCATCGTAATGTTGTTTGCTCGCAGCATTTTAAAGATGAAGATTTTAAAGGAGGGAAACACACATATTTGAAGCACGGAGCAGTGCCTTCCATAAATTTGGGAGAAAGCAGTGATAATTTGGATACTGTGTTTATACATTCGAATGATGAATCTGTGAATCACGATGATACAAGTTTTCTTGATTTGTCAGAAATACAGGAATCAACGTAAGATGCAACTATTTATATCATATTTTTAAGCACTATTATTCATTATTTGAGATTATCACCTGAAAATGTAACTTATCAACAAACGCCAATTTGTCGCCATGTACCTGTTCTTTAAAATTAACACAAACTAATGAAACAGTTTCTGCATATGATTTAATGTATGATTTTTGGTAGGTAATAGTTAAAATAGTTATATTTGCCTGACGAAGTTACAAGTTTAGATTACCAAAACATTGAATTTAATCAAATTTACAACTTATTTTAATGACTAAATATGAGTTTTGAAATAAATAAATATACAGGGTGTGTGTTTCAAACCGCTTCGCAATATTGAAAAGAAGAAGGCGGCCAATTTGAATAATTTTATTTTTTTAAATTATTAGTATACAGGGTGTAACAGCGAAACCAACCACCGCCTATATTTTCTTTATTATTATAGTTACAAAAAAATATTATTAAGAAAAGTTATAGAAGAGCAAGGGGGACATCTGCTTAAAGAATAAAATAAATTTTTAACCAGTGGTTCTCAAGTTACAACACAAAGTTATATTTTTTCAAATGGGATTATACATATTTTGTAAGCCTATTCGATCGAGTATTTTTTCTGAATTCAACCATGTAATAATTTTATATCCTTACATAACAAAAATATTGAGAAAATTAAATTTAAAGTTTCGATAAATTTTATTTAACATGACACAAAACAGTAGGCTATGATTGCTTTGTTATTGATCATGGCCTACTGTTTTGTGTCATGTTAAATAAAATTTATCAAAACTTTAAATTTAATTTTCTCAATATTTTTATAATATATATTTTACAAAATATGTATAATCCCGTTTGAAAAAATATAACTTTGTGTTGTAACTTGAGAACCACTGGTTATAAAAATTATTTTATTCTTTAAGCAGATGTCCCCCTTGGTCTTCTATAACTTTTCTTAATAATATTTTTTTGTAACTATAATAATAAAGAAAATATAGGCGGTGGTTGGTTTCGCTGTTACACCCTGTATACTTTATTTTTATCTTCAGTAGTTAAGAAATCATAAATTTTAAATATTTTTGGGTTCCTGCAATCCAATTCACGTGAAGAAGCATGATTTTTATTTGATACTGTATCGTATTTCTGTGTAGTAATTGCAGTCTGGAAAGAGACACTTTATAATATTAGTACTGTCATGAATATTACGGTATTATTATCGTGAAATTGCTAGCTAAGAGTTAAAAAAAAATAATATATTTGAAGATCTTACTTTAAATGATATGAAAATAATGTTGAATAATTAAATGCTAAACAATATTAAATAAAATGTTGTACGTCATACTCGTACATAGTAAAATACGTACATTATAGTTATACCTGACTTTTTCGGCGTTATATTAAAAATGTTGCTATAATTAGAAAAAACCGTTATAGTGCAAGTCATATAATGATAAATATATACCTATGTACAATATATTTTAGCAGTCAAAAGGATAAGGACCCTCTAGAAGACGAAAATTTGCAGAAAGAAGAAGCCTTAAATGAATATTCAGATAATGAAAAGTCCGAGGATTCTATAGTAATACAAAAAGAAATCATAGAAGAAATCCATAATTATGACGAAGATTTAGAGAAAGAACAAGTAATTGAATCTTCAGATAGTGAAAAATCTGAATCGAGAGAAATTCAAAAGAAAATAATAGAAGAATTTCATGATTACAGGTATATATTAGCTATTAAATTATGAATATTACTTGTACTAATTCACAATTGTGATTATATTTTAGTTTAACGTCCGCTAGATATAGCAAGTTAGCTGTACGACATGCTGTTAATTCAATAAAAAAGAAATTAAAAGCAGCCCAACAGAAACATAGACGATTAGAGCGCCGGGTTATTCGTTTAAAAGATATGCTTGAAAAGTTGAAACAAAAAAATGTATGACTGAAAAATATCGGGCACTTGAAATGTTCTAAAACAGCAAATTTAAGAAAATGTTTATCAACAAATGGTCTTGTTAAATATCAAATTTTAACAAAAATGATATTGGCCTGAATTTTTGTAATTTGAAAAGATAGAATGACTTAAATAAATAAATGTTAAATAATTGCTTCGCTATTTATATTTTTGATAGAAAACGATTCTAATAAATTTAACAAAATTATGAAAATGAGTTTCCCGGGTCCAGTTCCTACAGCTGACAAATGATTTTCACTTTCGAAGTCTATCCACAACTTTAATGGCTACGAGGATAGAGTATTACACCCAATTGAAAATTTCTGCCTTTGGGGTTCACGTACATTTAAATGAGTTTAACTATCTTGATTCAATTATTGTATGTTAAGTGAATTTATAAAATATTTTCAATGTAAATTATAACATTTTATCGAATGGTTATTTTGAGTTTAATTTTCATAATCAAAATAATATACAGGGTGTTTCACAACTTAGAGCAAAAAATTAAAGAGTATATTCTGTACGACGTGGATCATGAAATAAAAAGAATTTTTTTTTAAATCGCAAAACTATTTTCCATGTTTCCCAGTCCAAAATTGTTCGTTGCCACTGCCACTGGGTGGATGATTATGTTAAAGTTATTAATTAAATAAAATTCTATTATAAATAACTGCTAATAATTGAATTGTGTAATTATTCTTTCGTAGTTGATACCTACTTCATTGTTTGTGTTTAATAGGAAAGCGAATTCAGTGCAGTACTACAAAACATGTTTTAGGTTAACAACCCTTAATTTTTCGAATTTAAAAAAATATTTTGTTTCATGATCAGCACGTCGTACAGAATATACCCTTTAATTTTTTGCTCTAAGTTGTGAAACATCCTGTATACAGGGTAATGACCGCGGCACCGGAACATACGACATTAACATGTAAAATTATATATTTATTATTTCCTGTTTCCCTTATTCTTTTAGAGAAAAAAAAGCTTCAAATAAATGTGAGCACAAAATTCTACATTAAAAGCAATAAACAGAATGCATGTTTTATAACGGTAGAAATTAAATTGAAAATGTTGAAAATTAGCTTAAAATAGTAATGAAACAAAATTGTCAGAAGAAAAAATAATTTTGAATTATTAGTTTTTATGATAAATTGCACCATTTTTTTTTATAATTCACTTAAATTAAAGACTAATAAATAACTAGTGGCAATAAATTAATGAAACAAGGAATATTTTTCTGCTGACAAATAAAACTTGAATCAATTGTTTAATTTTATTTATTTTCCAAGGCATCCCTATTTTTAAGCTAATTTTAAATTTAATTTCTGCCATTACATCAAATTGGCAAATTGTATACCTAATAAGACTGATACTAATAAATAAGCTTAAATTGCTAAATTGCTCTTTTCTTCAGCTCGCGCTGCAATAGTGCAAGAGAAACAAAGACACTACGCTCGTGATACATACAATTTTTTCTACGATTGCATCTTAATTTATTAAAAAACGTGTACGTACTGAAAATATATTCGTTCTATTAACTGTCAATATAACAAGTTTCTGTTTTATTTGTATCCCTGGTAACTATTGAAATTAGCGCAAATTTAATATCTTTTTCGGGCGTTGCCATTGGAAAGATATTTGTCGATTGTTCCACAGAAAACGTCAACTCTACGATGACAAATGAGAGCGTAATTGTCAACTTTTCATAGCAATCGTAGACAAAATCTATTATGACAGATTTAAAGCTCATCCTTTTGGACGGCTTACACAATTTTTTTCTTTATTTTAAACGAAATATGTTTAAATAAATGCGCCGTAGAGTTTCTTTTTTGTTAATTATGTTTCAAGTCAAATTATTCAAAAGGTAGCTAAATTGCGCCAAATCACCTCTTATCTGTGACGCTGTAATAACAGCAAGCGCACGTGTCTTCTATTTCATTTCATTACGTTGATACTTATCAAATGTCAAACCTTATTTACATGTTTTGTTGATATCAGATCTTCCCTTTAACAATGTTTTTAATGTATATATAATATAAAACAGTAATAAAAGAAAGTAGAATAATAACAATGAAATATTTTACTGTCAGTTCTGTTTATGTAAACGTCAAAACAATCCTAGATATTAGATGCATTGATGTGTAATTGAATAGTGTTAAATACGCTAAATTATTAGAAAAATATCATTTGTAAATAAATATTTTGGCTATAATCTATCAACATAGATACATTTGATTGTATACCTGCATAAAAGTAAATTTTATGACGCTTTTTACATATTTGACTACTGAGCGATCTATACAGGATGTTTCACAACTTAGAGCAAAAAAATAAAGGGTATATTCTGTACGACGTGCTGATCATGAAACAAAAAGATTTTTTTTTAAATTCGAAAAATTAAGGGTTGTTAACCTAAAACATTTTTTGTAGTACTGCACTGGATTCGCTTTCCTATTAAACACAAACAATGAAGTAGGTATCAACTACGAAAGAATAATTACACAATTCAATTATTAGCAGTTATTTATAATAGAATTTTATTTAATTAATAACTTTAACATAATCATCCACCCGGTGGCAGTGGCAACGAAAAATTTTGGACTGGGAAACATGGAAAATAGTTTTGCGATTTAAAAAAAATTCTTTTTGTTTCATGATTAGCACGTCGTACAGAATATACCCTTTAATTTTTTGCTCTAAGTTGTGAAACATCTTGTATTATTTAGGGCAGTTCTTGCAGTCGTTGTGTTTTAAATGATTTTTCTATTTAATAAAAATACTTTTTCACACAATTTATTATGTCGTTCAATATTATGATACATATAATTACGTAATTTAAAATAAATACTGTGCAAGATCATATTCTCTTTTTAGTTTAGATTAAGCAAATACACTATGGTAAGTAAAGTTGCAGGCATTAAGGCGCGTCGAGCTATCATTTTATCAGATGTACTAACAAAATAAACAATATTATCATACATACGTTATACTAAACACTAATTTCATTATATTTCATCTGGAGTACTAAATAATATATTGTTGTTCATATTTTCTAGATTTTAAAATAACATAGTTTTCAATTATTGCAACATACATATTTAAGAGGTAGATTAATCTAAATTCAGAATATAAACTGTAAGTAAAAAGTAGTGATGTAAAAAAGTAAAACACTAATAGGTCCCACCGAGATTTGAACTCGGATCGCTGGATTCAGAGTCCAGAGTGCTAACCATTACACCATGGAACCGATATTTGAAATTAATTTGTAATAATTTAGTTACACAGTATATAGTATAAATATATAAATTTTGGATTGTTTAAATATACATTATAAATTCAGTGCAATAAAACAGTCATTATATTATTGCTAGTTAAAAATTTATTTAATATTTTATCCTACTGAATGATTACTTTAAAAAATCATTGCGATAAACATAATAAAATACTTTTTCAAATTCTGAGTTCAGTAATACTTTTTAAAGGTGTATTTAAAAGTTTTTATTGTCGAACAATAATAATAAAATCTGTTTTTTGTGCTGTCATATTTTATATTTTTATTGTTTAAATATTTAATATATACGAAATAATAAAGCGATAATAAGTTAATATAAAAATTAAAATATATCATATTAATTTGTATTAGATAAAAGTATGACGGAAGAATTTAACTTTAAGATAAAAAAATCATGATTTACAAAAAAATATAAGTAAATATTTTATTTGTACGATTATTATTTACATATTTTCAACAAAGAATAAACAATAGAAATAAAAAATTGCAGTATCTTTTTTCAAAATAAGACATACATTCTTTCTTATCTTAATGCCCTTGACATAAGTCATTGTTAAATTATTGTATAAAATATCGAAACATAAACCTAAAGAATGATTTATATTTGTCCATCTTATAAAAACTTCCAGTTCTTGTTGAAGCCACTGTCTCAGTTATCTCTCTCTTGCATGTGTATGCTGTATGTTCCTCTCTATTACCATCCTAACCAGTTTTACCTAACCAAAGTTCGTTGCTTGCCGTCAGTTTATGTCTGGCGCTGAAAGAGGAAAGTTATGTTGAGTGTTGGTTAAAAACTGTGTTTTCTGTTACAAGAAGTGTTTTACAACAATTAGTGTTAAAGTGTGATGAATGTAGAAGGATATTTCATTATTGCTGAATCAAAATATGTAAGTACATATGTGAATAATCTAAATATTAATAGTATTATACTTCTTGCAACCTGTTTAAACTTTTAATATTGAATTTTAGGTTAGTTTGAAACTTTTTGCAAGGTTCATTTCGGTTAAATATAGATTTAATTAGTTATTAATGTTACAGATAAATTAGAATGTTTCTTAAAAAGAAAAAGTACATAAAATATTTGTTTTCATAATTCTGTAGATTTGTACATTAAATAATATACTTATTTACTTAAAAAGATATAAATATACAAGCGTATACATGGTAATTATTGACATGCAATTAACATTTAAAAATTAGTAATAGCTCATAGTCCATAATGTTCGTTATATTTATTTCTCTGTTTACTTTTATTTAATCGTGTGTTCCTTAGAATTAAAATATTGTGTTAGTCGCATACAGATTGCAGGGATGTCGGTCGATGACTGCTACCATTGTATATCAGTTTTCGGATCAGTTAATAAAATTTCTGTTTCCTTTGAGTGAAAACGTATCTACTTGTGTAGACTCCTATAAAAACTGTCTTAATCTCTAAGAACTTATTGGAAGTATGTAAGAACTTTACAAACTACAGTTCGTAAGAAATAGTGGCTCTGAAAATCTGTTCACACTATTTATATTTTTTTATATTATATAATAGTTTTACAGGTCTCTGACATTTCCTTGCCCTAGGCAATTAATTACCTACTTTGTTTCATGCAATTTATAATACATGAACACATTCTTTATAGTGCGCAATAATTTGTATCTTACTATATGTTACATTAATTAATTTGTTAAATATTTAATAACAACCTACCTTAAATATTTTATAGAGTTTATTATTTTATTATTCTTAAATAATAAATCTAAAAAATATATTGCCTTATTATTATTAAGTTTTTATTTAGAAAATAAATATTTAGTACGTAAAAATGATTTTGACAATTTATTCTGACATTGACGTATAAAACGTTACGCATTTGTTCATCTCTTGTTTTTAATTCCATGGCTATTACTATTAAATTGAAATTACGTGAATTTTCAAATTTAATTTCTGCAGTTATGAACTAGTCAAAATGAATTTTGTTTATTGATTCAGATGTAGAATTTTATGCTTTACAACATTTATTTGAAACATTTTTTCCTAAAATAATTAGGGAAGCCATGTTAAACGCCTATGTTTCACTTTTCGTGTTACACCCAATATATATATATATATATATAGGGGAGGGGGGTCCATCAGTCTGTATTTTTTACTCGATTAATTTAAATATTACCGTATTTTTTTGAACGAAGTTTATTTTAAATTAATAAAATAAATAATAAATATATCATCATGCCATTTACCTATTACTGGGTGTGGCACTCTGCCTAAGCAGATCTCGGTAAGTGATATATTAATTCGCGTGAAGTGCGGTTACCAGCCGTCAAATCACGGCCCTCAAAGATATTAGTGCAGGGAGAGCCACAGGGGTAGATTTAAATTGGTGAAAATTGTTTGTCGGCTGTGGGATCGAACCAGGGTTTTCAAGATCCACAGGCAGACTCGATACCACTGAGCCACCATAAATTAAATTAAAATTTTAAATTAAAATGCCTACATATCTGCAATACAAATTTTTCTACTATTTGTGCCATTTTCGCGTAGTCATATGCAACTCTATATTTTTAAATGAAACATCCTATATATTATTACAAAATTTTAAAAAATCTTTTGTTTCTCTTTAAAATAGTTCTTAAAATGAACAGCACAGAATCTATTTGTAGAAAGTATTCCAAAATTCACCAAGAATATATACCATATTAACTGATTCGTCTTTTATAAAATTGACTTTTACGTAAACAAACTAAATAAATTACAACAAAGAAAAATTGATAAACTAAGTGACAGAAGCAATTATTAAATATCTGCCAGTAACTCTAATTGTTTAGCAAGTGAATACATGATATTCTTTCTGTGTGTTAATATTTATTAATAAAAAATATAGGGTAGGTGACTCAGTGGTATCGAGTTGACCTGTGGAATTGAGGACCCGGGTTCGATTCCCACAGGCGATAAACAATTTTCACCACGTTAAAATTACCTCTGTGGCTCCCCCTCCACTAATATCTTTGAGGACCATGATTTTACGGCTAGTAACTGCACTTCACGCGAAGAAATATATCACTTACCGAAATCTGTTTCTGTATAGTGCCACATCTAGTAACGGGTAAAAGACGTAATGATATATTTATTTGTTTAAAAACATGATTAGTTTTTGTACTGATCATTTTATGACTTTATTGAATAAGAACTATTTTAAAGAGAAACAAAAGATCTTTAAAATTTGTCAATAGTTATTTGTGTAGTAAGAGCGTAAAGTGATTCTTTGTTACTCGAGCACGGTAATTGCGGTAGCTGCAATAGTTCATCAATAATCATTTTTTACTACGATTGCATCTTAAATTATTAAAAAAACGTATAGGTACTGAAAATAAATTCGTTCTATCAACTGTCAATATGACAAGTTCTGTTTTAAATAAAAAACAACAAAGACAAAATTAATTGTCTTTAAATGCTCACTAGGTGAAACTAGGTTTAATAATAAATATCAAAATAAACACAACAAAGTTCACGTGATGAAGCTGGTGACGGAGGACTGTGCCAGCAGAGAATAAGATCTCTAAAGAACGGTAAGATGACATGAGAAGTTCTATCGAACCAGTAATGCCATCTACCGAAAAAAGCCAAAGCTACGAAATAGCAATTTAAATAAAAAACAACAAAGACAAAATTAATTGTCTTTAAATGCTCACTAGATGAAACTAGGTTTAATAATAAATATCAAAATAAACATTTGTCTAAGTCTCTGACGATGCCCTCATAAGGTGACTTGGAGGCTGAATTTTGTGAGACTTAGACAAGTGTTTATTTTGATATTTATTATTAAGTTCTGTTTTGTTTATATCCCTGGTAACTATTGAAATAAATGCGCATTTAATATCTTCTTCGCGCATTGCCATTGTAGACGCGCGACAAAGATATTCTTCGATTGTTCCACAGAAAACGACAACTTTACGATGACAAATGAAAGCGTAATTGTCAACAAAGCAATCGTAGAAAAAATATTTAAGCTATAAATTATCTGATGTATTAATACTTGTTATGCGATTAGTATTTTACACTCATTATCATTGAACAAAATGATTTCCCCACATAATTATGTTTTAAATCTAAAATAACGAAATGGTTTAAGCAGAAAATATATTATATACGTAAGAAAACTTCTTCGGGAAATATGGTTTGTGACTGTTAGAAATTAATGACTTATGTCTGGTATTTCAACGCATCTGACTGCGTTATAGGGCGAGGGGTTCTTGCCACGCGGGGTGCAAAAGAGGAATGCAACATCTGCTTTTAACGCTCGCTAGTCTGTTTAACAGAGCCGGACTTAGTTAGTTTGGACATGTATACTATGTTCAAAGATACTCCGTTATGGGCCTCTCAGCGGGTCTATTGTTAGGGATGTAAGCTTGATTTATAGGGGTACAAGGACAGGTATGTATTCAGTATTTCCCAATTTAATTTTATTTTTATATATATTATAATAATGAAACAGAGAATTTTGTACAAATATTATTATTGATAATGAAGCAAAAAAAAATGTTACATGAAAGTATCATTGTATAACAATTCGTCATTTAGTTAAATAATGCAAATAAACAATAGTGTCATACATAACAATAAATACAGAATATTACACTGCTATACATATGTAATTATTCGACAATATCATTGTCACTATCACAATCCATTTCACTATCGTCACTTGAGTCTTGAATATTTATAATAAAGTCTTTAGTAATGTTATTAATATCAATATATTGATTAGAGATTTCCGAATTTAAATATTTTGCAATCCTACCCTAAGCGCCAACAGGTAGAATCTCTTACTGTGTGCGGTTCAACACAGGCTTAGTAAGTTAAAGCCATAACGGAATATCTTTGAACATTCTATATGAGGGTAGGTGGCTCAGTTGTATCAAGTCTTGAGAACCCTGGTTCGATCCCCACAGCTGGCAAACAATTAAATCTACCTCTGTGGCTCCTCCACTACTAATATCTTTGAGGGCCATGATTTGATGGCTGATAGGCGCACGCGAAGATATATATCACTTACCGAGATCTGCTATGGCAGAGTGCCACACGCAATAATGGGTAAAAGGCGTGATGATATTTTTATTTTATTTATTTTTATGTATCAGTCCCTTTAATATATATTTTTTTATATTTTATCTATAGCAACTCAAATTCAATTACGATATAAAAATAAATAAAATTGCATTCAACAAATGCCATATTTCTCAAATATTTTATAAATTACCTTTTACCCGTTTGTATGGAGTTAACAGTCGTCCCGATTTTTCAGGATTTGTCCCTATTATACAGGGTGTTTCTATACCTCTGCACGAATATATAATTTTTGATATACTGATTATAGAACAAAAATATTTTTTTTGAAATTCGCAAAAGTTAGGGTATTTCATTCCTAGCTAACATTTTTAATGTCACTGGTTTAATAGTACATATTAAATAAATAAAATGCTTCAGAATCCAATGGTTTTTTTTAAATATTTGTTATTAGGACGTTTCGAACATAAATATTTGCTCATCATCAGCTCCTTAAAATTTAAATACTATAAATAAATAAAATAAATATATCATCTCGCCTTTTACCCATTACTGGGTGTGGCACTCTGCCTAAGCAGATCTCGGTAAGTGATATATTTTTTCGCGTGAAGTGCGGTTATCAGCCGTCAAATCACGGCCCTCAAAGATGTTAGTGGAGGAGGAGTCACAGGGGTAGATTTAAATTGGTGAAAATTGTTTGTCGCCTGTGGGATCGAACCAGGGTTCTCAAGATCCACAGGCCGACTCGATACCACTGAGCCACCTACCCCATAAAATATAAATACAATAATTATAATATAAAACTAGCAAATTAATCAAAATGTCAAACCTTTAAAAAATGTAAAACAAAAAAGAATAAAGTACGTTCAATTATTTATAATTATGTTACTACTGAAATAAAAGTATAAACACTGGCTACAAATAATCATTTATGAATTAGTTATGATGTAATGCCTTATTTGTATTTGAGTACCTAGTCTGATTTCGTATACGGTATTGAAAGAGTAAGTTGTTGTGAGAGAAATTTGAGAAAAATGTATAGCAACAGTGAATTAGTGGATATGCTGTTAGTGTATGGAGAAGCGGCGCTAAATTCCGAATTAAACCAGTGATACTAAAATTTAAATACCATAATTTTTGCGAATTTCAAAATATCAAATTATATATGTCGAAACGAAAATAAAACTGTCGTGATTCGTGATTACTTTAGTCTCGAGTTTCGTTTAGGTTTTGTAACCCAGACGGGTTAATTATAAAAAAATAAATATATCATTACGCTTCTTACCCATTACTGGGTGTAACACTCTGCCATAACAGATCTTAGTAAATGATATATTTATGCGAATGAAATGCGGTTACGAGGTCCAAAGATGTTAGTGGAGGGGTAGTTATAATGTGGTGAAAATTGTATGTCGGCTGTGGGAATCGAACCCGGGTTCTCAAAGCCATATTACCACTAAGAAATTATAAATATTTTCGAGATATGAGCAAACAATTGTTAACTGACTTCTTGATTTCTTGTTTTTACTTCCTTGTACAAAGTAAAGGAAGTATTGTAATCGCGAAAATTTTCGGTTCTCAGATTTCAACGGAAATAGGTATTTTGGCCCTCCCTGAATCCATTTTGACTAATTTCGTCATGCCGTCTGTACGTACGTATCTCGCATAACTCGAAAACGGTAAGTCGTTGAAAATTGAAACTTTATATTTAGGACTGTTATAACATCTAATTGTGCACCTCCCTTTTTGGTCATTATACAACTACCGGAAGTGGTACTTTACTTGAAGCCTATAATAGATTTTCATGAAAAACTATATTCAAATATAATTTAAAACTTTCCAAATTTGGTATATAAGACTACTATATCAATGGAAATAACATAATAGATTTTGGTTAAAATAGACTAACCGGAAGTGGCACATTACATGAAGCTGCTAACAGTTTTCCTTGAAAAAATGGTATTATTTTAATTTTAGAAATAAATGCTGCAAATAAAAGTTTTAGAGAATTAAATTCTGCGTCTAGTATATTAAGAATTTTTAAATTAGCCTTTTGCATAAGCGAGATATCTAAATTTAAATATTATATATTTTTTGTTTTTTTTTTAAATTAAGTTTGCTATGGATTAGAACAAAAAATAAAAAATAAAAGATTTAATGTCAAATATGTGCAATTAAAAAAATATCTATAGTTTAATACGCGTACAAGGAAGTCATATGGTGTCCACATCAGATTTTTTATTTTAAATTTGTCCTCTCTTGCTATTTTCCGATATTATTTAATTATATAGAAAATGACATATTATTATTGGGCGTATTATCTAACATATAATGATTATTTTAATGGCATGTAAAAATTGTAAATAGTATAATTAAATGTTTTAGTTTCAAGGCAAATGTGATATTAGTCAGTTGTTATTATTATATTTGGTTAAATATACGAAAACAGCATTAAACTGTAACATATGCATAAGTTTTTTCACTGAATGTGTTTGTGTCTGCGACGAGACGTTCGCTGTTGTAGCGATGGCGGCAGTGCCCTTTCGTGAATATATTTAAATCCTTGATTGGACACCACATGACTTCCTTGTACACGTGTTAAACTATAGATATTGTTTTAATTGCACATATTTGACATTAAATCAAAACGACAACGTTGGACGTTTTATCTGTCAATCGTTAAAACGCCAAGCATTTATTTATTTTTTGTTCAATTCCATGGCTCTCTGTATTTTCAACACAACTTTCGACATTTTAATATTTAATTTCTGTCGTTACAAAGCATGTAATAGAAATTATGTTTATTGATTTAGATGCAGAAATTTATGCTCTAAAACTTTTATTTGAAGCTTTTTTGCATAAAATAATTAGGGAAGCCAATAATTGAACATTTGAAAAATAGCATTGAAAACGCTATGGTGCGCAATTCGATTCACCATCCTGTGTATATATATATATATATATATATATATATATATATATATATATATATATATATATATATATATATATATATATCATCGAACCAGGGTTCTCAAGATCCACAGGCCGACTCGATACCACTGAGCCACCTACCCCATAAATATATAAATACATATATCATCATATATAATTTTTAAATTTACATATCTCGTTTATATAAAAGGGTAATTTAATAATTCTTAATGTGCTAGACGCAGAATTTAATTCTCTAAAACATTTATTTGCATTATTTATTTCTAAAATCAAAATAATACCATTTTTTCAAGAAAAACTCTTAGAAACTTTGTTATTTATATTGATATAGTTATAACAGTCCTAAATACAAAATTTCAACTTTTTACGGCTTACCGTTTTTGAGTTATGCGAGATACATACATACGTACGTACGTACAGACGTCACGGCGAAATTAGTCAAAATGGATTCAGAGATGGTCAAAATGCATATTTCCACTGAAATCTGAAAACTGAAAATTTTCGCGATTTCAATACTTCCTTTACTTCGTACAAGGAAGTAAAAATACATTCTTAATAATGAAAACAAAATGATTATAGAATAATCGTTTTTTATGATACAGGTGTGTGAAGTAAGTCTTTTATGCATGAATTGCGAAGTTTAAGGCATGAGCCAAAAATGTGTTTTAATCGCAAAAGCCCTTTAAAAACTTTTATTATACAACGAACTAATTGGAAAAAAGAAAATCAGTAAATACAATTTATTAGATAATCCTTTTTTTAGGTTTTATATTAACTATTAAATTTGTACAGATGTTTATGTTACTAATTACTATATTACAATCTATAATAAATTAATTATTTCTTTTCGATAACATTGAAAAATTGGAATTTAACGACGAAATTATTGATATTGTCGTTTGCTTGTTGTATTTCAAAAATTATATTGCAAATGTTATGGTGCGTCCTTTGTTTTATCATCCTGTATATATATTTAATATTTGTTTATTATGAAATAATTTAAAATAGTTTATAAATCAAATTGCATACATCTAGCTATATTTCTTATTTGGTTATCTAATCTCCAACTAAAATATTTGAAAACAAAGCAATTTAATTTTAATTTTTATTGTCTGGAAATAAATAAAGTTTATTTATTATAAGTAGTACACTGAGTTTCAACATTAGTTTTTTTGTAATTTTCTTTGAAAAACAATTAAAATATCGTTGGCTGGTGTAAATTATACATTTAATTATGCTCATTATTGTTATTAATTCTCATTAATATAATATATCGTGAGAATCGTCATTTTTAAGTGGAAAATACTTTTTTGCATTATATATATATATACAGGGTGGTGACTCGCTCAGCCGGTCATAGGGATTTAACAAGGAAAATCAGGTTTTTGTAATTTCCTGCTTTCCTATATTATTTTAAGCAAAAACGCGTCAAATAAAAGTTTTAGGGCATCAAATTCTGCATCTAAATTAATAAACAGAATTACTTTTACGTGCTCTGTAACGACAGAAATTAAATATGAAAATGTCGAAAAGTACGTTGAAATATTGATAGCCATGGAATTTGAACAAAACAAAAAAATAAATGCTTGATGTTTTATCTGTCAAAACATCAACGTTTGACGTAGTGACAGATAAAATGTTAACGTTTGAAGAAATATGGCTTACATGTGTTGTATGCATAATAAAAAAATCGTTCATTAATATAAATCACACATTAATAGGGGTCATTAATGTATGATTTCATATACATTAATCAGATTCATGAATGAACTGAATCCCAATTACAATACAAGGCAATTAAAGCTTATAATGCACTCCGAAGCATTCAGTCCCGATCGTAATTTAATTGGATATAGGATATAGTGAGCGAGATTTAAACCCATGACTTCTCCACCACTAATATCTTTGGAGGCCGTGATTTGACGGCTGGTAACCGCACTTCACGCGAAAAAATATATCACTTACCGAGATCTGCTTAGGCAGAGTGCCACACCCAGTGATGGGTAAAAGGCGTGATGATATATTTATTTATTTATTTATTTTACCTCTTGTTTGGTAGTCGCAAGATTTATCCATTACGCTGCGATCTTCTATTACAGGGTGTTTCAAAAATTATTATAAAAAAAATCTGATGTGGACAATACATGACTTCCTTGTACGCGCATTAAACTATAGATATAATTTTGTATTGCACATATTTGACGTAACTTGACATTGACATTAAATTTTTTATTTTTTGTTCTAATCCATAGCTTAATTACAAAAAATATATAATTTTTAAATTTACATATCTCGCTTATACAAAAGGGTAATTAAATAATTTTTAATGTGCGCAGAATTTAATTCTCTAAAACTTTTATTTGCAGCATTTATTTCTAAAATCAAAACAATACCATTTTTTCCAAGAAAAACTGGTACCAGCTTCATGTAATGTATCACTTCCGGTTAGTCCATTTTAACCAAAATCTATTATGTTATTTCCATTGATATAGTAGTCTTATATACCAAATTTGAAAAGTTTTGGATATTTTAATATAGTTTTTCATTAAAATCTATCATAAGCTTCAAGTAAAGTACCACTTCCGGAAGTTATATAATTACCAAAAAAGGAGGTGCACAACTAGATGTTATAGCAGTCCTAAATAAAAAATTTCAACTTTCTACGGCTTCCCGTTTTTGAGTTATGCGAGATATATACGTACGTACAGACGTCACGACGAAATTAGTCAAAATGGATTCAGGGATGCTCAAAATGAATATTTCCACTGAAATCTGAAAACCTAAAATAATACCATTTTTTTCAAGAAAAACTCTTAGCAGCTTCATGTAATGTATGACTTCCGGTTAGTCCATTTTAACCAAAATCTATTATTTTATTTCCATTGATTGAACAGAAGTGATTTATTTTTTTTATTACTACGTCTCCTTCAACTTGTTATTGTTATTTATTGAATTGAATTATTTTTATAAAAAAATCAGAGTATAACGTTTTACAATTGTAATACTGACAATAAAAACTAAGATATCTCAAGGTTACTTCGTATAAATATCTTGGAGCCTCACCTATTTACACGCAATAATTTTAATTTTTAATTTCGATTGAAAAGGAAGGGACGCCTCCAAGAATTTCTGCATAGATTAGAAATTAAAAAAAGTTTTAATGTCAACAGTGAAGAAATACGAGTGCTTACTCGTACATTATCTGGGTTTAGAGTTTACTAGCATTCACCGAGCCGCAGTGTGATAGTTCATTTATTTTTAGCTTGAGTGGGATTCGAACTCGGGATTCGAATGCTTACATTACTGTCGTGCATTTAAAGCACTATTTTAAAAATTTAATTCAATGAAATGTTTCAAGAGCTAATATTATTAAGTTGTGTGATTATTTAATAATCACACAACTTAATAATATTAGCTCTAAGCTTGGGTATGATTCCCTTAAAATCAAAAACTGTGTCACTGTAGACGAACCCGGTTGTCAATGCCTATATAGGAGTCTCTCGGAACGAAGCTACGCTTAGACACTGTGACAGAAAAATTCAGTTGATGCCATATTTCGAACACAGGTGACGTGGTGTAGCGGTTAACATCTCTGCCCGGTATGCGGAAGGTCCCTGGTTCGAATCCAGGCGTCATCAGAATTTTTCTGTCATAATATAAATTAACTTTAGTCAAAAACTACAGGTATGATTACCTTTAATAATCACACAACTTAATAATATTAGCTCTAAGCTTGGGTATGATTCCCTTAAAATCAAAAACTGTGTCACTGTAGACGAACCCGGTTGTCAATGCCTATATAGGAGTCTCTCGGAACGAAGCTACGCTTAGACACTGTGACAGAAAAATTCAGTTGATGCCATATTTCGAACACAGGTGACGTGGTGTAGCGGTTAACATCTCTGCCCGGTATGCGGAAGGTCCCTGGTTCGAATCCAGGCGTCATCAGAATTTTTCTGTCATAATATAAATTAACTTTAGTCAAAAACTACAGGTATGATTACCTTTAATAATCACACAACTTAATAATATTAGCTCTAAGCTTGGGTATGATTCCCTTAAAATCAAAAACTGTGTCACTGTAGACGAACCCGGTTGTCAATGCCTATATAGGAGTCTCTCGGAACGAAGCTACGCTTAGACACTGTGACAGATAAATTCAGTTGATGCCATATTTCGAACACAGGTGACGTGGTGTAGCGGTTAACATCTCTGCCCGGTATGCGGAAGGTCCCTGATTCGAATCCAGGCGTCATCAGAATTTTTCTGTCATAATATAAATTAACTGTAGTCAGAAATGTTTCAATTTGGAAGTCGAATTTTTTACATTTTACGCAAATAACATTACGAAAAGAGGCAGAAAATACTTTTCGTCTTAAATTATTTTTAGGTCCTGTTTTGTCTTGTACGTAGAGAAACAAATAATATTTCTTTTTCGTACTCGTAACCTTCAAAATGACACTTCCCGCACGCTACACTTAATCTGGAACAAGTGCTGCCCGATCGACTCGACTGTAAAAATTGCAAAAAACACTGGCCCTTTGGAACATTCTAAAATAAATCTGTGTTGATAATAATCAAATCTAATTTATAAAATACAACTTCCCTGAATTTTCCTTTATTCAAAGTTTGGAAAATAAGAGAAATTTGTTAAAATTCTTTCAACATTTGTCAACATTTGACAACCTCTGAACTAAGGACGTCATTGATACAACTTGTTGCAGATTGTAATCAAACAAATATCGCGACTAATACTATATAAATAATAAGAAAAGACACATATTGTGGAATATAACAACTTAGTTTAATGTAAAAGTAAGATTATAACAACACAAAATGCTTACATTAATTAATCTATTTTAGGGTAGGTTTGATATTTGAACTAAAAAACAATATTTTTAGATTGGAAAGAGCCGCAATTGTTACAAGTGTTATTATAAATATTTATAGTAAAATGTTGACAATAAGAAATCGAAGTTCCTGGAGCAGCTTGGTTTGCAATTGATAAAGATTGTGTATAATTTGCAGATTCTGGCGTACTCGCACAAGTTGAAATTAAAGATGTATTTTTTTAAATACCAGTACTCGAACAATAGATATTATACAAACTACGTGCGTGAAGACGTCTTCCGCTCATTCGCGCTATTAAAGCCACTCGCTCCTTGCAGTCGCTCGTGCTTTAAAAATGCGCTCATGCGGGAACATCGTCTTCCCGCATTTAGTTTGGAAATAACTAACAAAAAATTATATGAGAATTTAAGCAATATTCAATGTTATCGGCGATTTCTTTGAAATTCATGAATTTTTAAGTCGACTATAAGAGTTTTAATTATTATATATTTATTATCCTTATCGATCGTTATTTTTATGTATTGTCTCATTTTTTTTATTCAAATATATTTTTCTGTCATAGTTAATGACCACTTACTTATTATTTTTATGATGTCATAAAATTATATTTCTTTTTACCATTATTAAATGATATTATTTACTTTTATAACGATTTTAAAATAAATAAATATATTATCATATCTTTTATCCAATACTTAATGCGGCACTCTCCCGTAGCAGATTTCAGGAAGCGATATATTTTTGTATGTGAAATGCTGTTATCAGCCGTCAAATTGCGCCTTAGTTTACTGTGAAAATCAGTTGGTTGTTATGAAAGTTATTCAGCACTATTTTTCTGATAATAAATAATTTTGAAAAAAATCTAATATTTGCGATCTGATCTTAATTTCAATAACTTATTTCTTATACTAATTGTACCCAGGGAATAACCCCAGTGCATAATACAGGATGGTCCAAAATGATTGTCCCCCGCCGCCTTGTCTGACAGCTTACATTGGCGTGTAGTGAATTCACTAAATTAAGGATCGTTTACTGGATTTAAATTTACCCTTGTGGCACCCCCTACACTAATATATAAGGGACCTTGATTTGACGGCTGGTAACCACACTTCACGCGAAAAATATATCACTTACCGAGATCTGCTTAGGCAGAGCGCCACACCCAGTAATGGGTAAAAGGCGTGATGATATATTTATTTAATTACACAAAACCAGACATTTATTTGGTGTTGTGTAAACCATTACTTGTAAGAAGATTTAAATAAAATGATTAAAAATAGCTATCAAGTTGCAATGATTATTTGTAGGCAGTGTTTATACTTTTATTTCATTAGTACATACATACATAACATCACGCTATATCCCATTAAATGGGGCAGCACGAACCCCTGAAACATTCATAGAGCATCCACTAAAAGTTCATAAAAAATATCTGATGTGGACACCACATGACTTCCTTGTACACGTATTAAACTATAGATATTTTTTTAATTACACATATTTGACATTAAATCTTTTATTTTTTGTTCTAATCCATAGCAAACTTAATTTACAAAAAAATCAAAAAATATATAATATTTAAATTTAGATATCTCGTTTATGCAAAAAGCTAATTTAAAAATTCTTAATGTGCTAGACGCAGAATTTAATTCTCTAAAACTTTTATTTGCAGCATTCATTTCTAAAATTAAAATAATACCATTTTTTTCAAGGAAAACTGTTAGCAGCTTCATGTAATGTGCCACTTCCGGTTAGTCTATTTTAACCAAAATCTATTATGTTATTTCCATTGATATAGTAGTCTTATATATCAAATTTGGAAAGTTTTAAATTATATTTGAATATAGTTTTTCATGAAAATCTATTATAGGCTTCAAGTAAAGTACCACTTCCGGTAGTTGTATAATGACCAAAAAGGGAGGTGCACAACTAGATATTATAACAGTCCTAAATATAAAGTTTCAATTTTCTACGGCTTACCGTTTTTGAGTTATGCGAGATACGTACGTACGTACATACGTACGTACAGACAACACGACGAAACTAGTCAAAATGGATTCAGGGAGGGCCAAAATACGTATTTCCGTAGAAATCTGAGAACCGAAAATTTTCGCGATTACAATACTTCCTTTACTTCGAACAAGGAAGTAAAAAAGTTCAGTTCACGTCAACATTCTCATCCTGACACACGATACTTATAAATAATTAAATGTACTATTAAACCAGTGACACTAAAAATGTTTCGCTAAGAATGAAATACAATAATTTTTGCGAATTTCCAAAAAAAAAATCTATTTGTTCCATGATCAGTACGTCTTATACTATGTACTCTTCAATTTTTTCCCGATGTACAGATACACCCTGTATATCTATGATCTGACTTTAATGCCAATAACCTGATTCTTATACGAATATATTTTTAGAACAAAAAATTTGATTCCGCAAGCGATGAAAATATAGTTATTAATTATTATCCAGTAAATACTATATTCGACTTGTAACTCAAATAAAATAAATAAATATATCATCACGCCTTTTACCCATCACTGGGTGTGGCACTTTGCCTAAGCATATCTCGGTAAGTCATATAGTTTTTCACGTGAAGTGCGGTTACCAGCCATCAAATCACGGCCTCCAAAGATATTAGTGGAGGGGGAGCCACAGGGGTAGATTTAAATTGTTGAAAATTGTTTGTCGGCTGTGGGAATCGAACCAGGGTTCTCAAGATCCATATGCCGACTCAATGCCACTGAGCCACCTACCCCATAATTACTCAATAATTGGAATTAGTAAGTCCTATGAGGTACTCAACCACTCGTTGTAAAGTACCGACGAGATTCATAGGAAACTGAAATAAAAATCATAAAAAATATTTCTTCTTGTTTTAAATTGGTAATAGCGACAATTCAGCGCTAATGATAGATGCTCCCTTCCTTCCTCATCTTTTTTACTTCATTTTCAGTTTTTACTATACAGTGTGTAACTTCAATTGTGTTAAATGTATTTTTAAACAAGCGCAGGCGATGCTGCCTTCATTTCTTATAGATTCGTTGTTAGAGAAGTGGGCGTAAGTGAAGATTTACGAAACAGGTGTACAGGAGCGAATGGATGAATGTTTGTTGCGTGATGATGGATTTTGGTTGTGAGAAAAGAAAGAGTTTGTATGGAGGAAGTGTTAATGTGGTCGAAACGAGTATTGTGTGTCAGGATGAGAATGTTGATGGGTTCGTGCTACCCCATTTAATGGGATATAGCGTGATGTTATGTATGTATGTATGTATGTATGATAGATGAGGCGTCGCTAATGATAAGCACTTGCAAAAAATGTATAAACTTATATTTTCTTGTCCAAGTTTTTATGTATGTGAAATTAAAGATGCGTGAGTCGCGCAGCAATGAAACCATATGGTAGTATGGTTTAATAAAGTTTCAGGCGATAGTTTTTTATGGGAAACCTTAAAATAACATCATAAATTGCCGTGAACTAATAACATACAGGGTAGTAAATGATAACCATAATCGTCTAGAGTTGAAACAATTTGCTTAATCGCCTTTATTTATAACAAATAAGTTACAATATATGGGTTAAATATTCACGTGTCCTATGGGGTAAAGTTATTCGGGGAAGATGTTTACATATATTTTTATAAAAAATATTCAGTAGACAATCATAATTAGTATATTTAAAAATAAAATGAAATTTGAATTTGCAGTGATATACTAAGGGTTGAAATTCAAGACTCCTACGACATTTTGATCCACAGCATTATACTAGGGGTGTTCAGAGAGGGTGTTTACTTACTAATTTATATAGACATTGATTAAATAATCTAAATTAACCTATAATACTATATACATAATTTTAAAAAAACACATATTGTGGAATATAACAACTTAGTTTAATTGAAAAGTCAGATTATAACAACATAAAATGCTTAAATTAATTAATCTATTTTACATTAAGTTTGATATTTGAACTGAAAAACTATGACTGGTAGCACAAGCTTTGTTTTTGGGTGTTTTAAGAGCACGGTTTTAACATGTTAGAGATAGCTAAAACACCCAAATACACTGCTCTTAAAACAGACAAAACAGAGCCTGTGCTACCAGCCTATATTTTTAGATTGGGAAGAGCCACAATTTGTTACAAGTGTTATTATAAACATTTATAGTAAAATGTTGACAATTAGAAATCGAAGTTCCTGGAGCAGCTTGATTTGCAATTGATAAAGATTGTGTATAATTTGCAGATTCTGGTGTACTCACACAAGTTGAAATTAAAGATGTATTTTTTTAAATACCAGTACTCGAACAAAAAATATTATACAAACTACGTGCGTGAAGACGTCTTCCGCTCATTCGCGCTATTAAAGACACTCGCTTCTTACAGTCGCGCGTGCTTTAAAAATGCGCTCATGCGGGAACATCGTCTTCCCGCACTTAGTTCCTAAATAACTATTTTGTATCCTACTTGTACAACTTTTGCTTTTTCGTTTCTTACAATTTTCCGTATCTCTGCTTGTATTCGACTTTCATATAGTGTTAACTTATATTCAATATATATTCTTGTTCTTTTCATCTTGTGTTTACCCTTTATTATATTTATTTCTCTCATGATTATTTTGTTATTTTGCTCTGCTTATGTCAGTTATTTTTTTATAGGTGAAGTTGAATTACCACGTTCTTGTTGTTTCTTCTTTCTCTTGTTCTACTCATTCTAATTATTATTGTATCTATACATAAGTTACTTTCAATATGTAACATAATTAAAGTTGGTCCCACAAATGAAGTGTCTTGCACAAATAAACTGCGTGCATTATAATACACGTGATATACTTTTACTTTCCTTTAGTAATAATATTCAGGTTCTGAGCGTACGTGTTGTACCCACAGCGTTATACTCACTGGACTACTGACTGTTGCTGCCTGGTTCAAATGCTATTCAACGAACGCGTTTGCTAGTATGAGATGCTAGACGGCAGTGTAACTGTTACGCAAGAATAATATGCACCTTTCAACTATTATTATTCTGTTAATAAGATGGAATATTCTACTTCTGGTATGGTAGTCAATTTGCCAAAGGGGTCTAATTAAATTATATTATTTATGAAGATTTTAATCATTTCGTTAAGTATTACTACTTAATATATATATATATATATATATATATATATATATATATATATATATATATATATACCGGGTGGAACATCATACCTGTGTACATAGGCGATTAACATGAAAAAACAGTTTTTCTGTGCGCATTGCTCCCCAAATTATTTTAGGCAAAAATGCTTCAAATAAATGTTGTAGAGCATAAAATTCTGCATCTAAATCAATAAACAGAATTACATTTACATGCGTTATAACGACAGAAATTAAATAAAAAAATATTAAAAATTACGTTGAAAAAATCAAATAGCCATGGAAGTGAAACAAAAATAGATAGATGCTTGACGTTTGACAGATCTCCTGATTTAACACCTAGCGATTTTTTTATGGGGTCATCTTAAATGTAAAATTTATAAGCAACGCCACCCAAATATTAATTCTTTGAGAGAAGCTATCGTGGATAAGTGCGCCTTAATCACAAATAGGCAGCTCGCTAATGTACGACATTCCTTCTACAATAAACTTTGTTATTGCTTGGCTGAAAATGGTTATTTGAATATTTATTGTAATAATAAATTGTAGTGATTATTTTAATGAGAGAATTATTGTTTGATATTTGAATTATAATAGATAAGTTATAATTTTTACATGACAAACCCTATAAGAAATAAACGTTTCATTGAAATGTACAATTGTTTATTTATTATTACATTGTAATCATAGGTATGGAGTTTTTTGTATGAATTTTATTGAATGATTAATTTTTCGGGTGTAAAATATCAAATAAACAGAAAAACGTCAAGCATTTATCTATTTTTGTTTCATTTCCATGGCTATTTGATATTTTGAACGTAATTTTTAATATTTTTTTATTTAATTTCTGTCGTTACAACGCATGTAAATGTAATTCTGTTTATTGATTTAGATGCAGAATTTTATGCTCTACAACATTTATTTCAAGCATTTTTGGCTAAAATAATTTGGGGAGCAATGCGCACGGAAAAACTATTTTTTCATGTTAATCGCCTATGTACACAGGTATGATGTTCCACCCGATATAGGTTTGCTAACTTCACACAAGGGATAATCGCGCCCTCCCGTGAAGCATATTATACTTTTCGTAACAAGTGCACAAAAATTACCGTCTTATCGGGACAAATGTCAAATATGGGTTGCGTAACTAGTTCATTGTCCGCTCAGCTAGATGGCGCAAACAGTGAATGAACGTAGTCTCTAGGGAGAGAAACATTCTCACTAGGGACAGAAACATCCTACCTAGGGACAGAAACATTTTGGGAAGAAAAGCAGTGTTTCTCTCTCTAAAATTAGAGAATAAGAACGTGTTTCTTGTGCACGTGTTACAAAAAATATATCTAAATACGTCTCTGAACTCGATTAATCCCATAATCTTTCTACATCAAGCATTCTCATAAAACAAAGCGTGGTCTCGAGATAATTTAATAAAAAATTGTAAATGACTCAACGTCGTTAAGGAGCGGTGCATAACAATGTGTATCTACACTCTCACAGAGCATAACTCTAGTTATAGTATGTTCAAAGATATTCCGTTATGGCTTTAACTTACTAAGCCTGTGTTGAACCGCACACAGTAAGAGATTCTACCTGTTGGCGCTCAGGGTAGGATAGCAAAATATTTAAATTCGGAAATCTCTAATCTCATTATTTAACTAAATGACGAATTGTTATACAATGATACTTTCATGTAACATTTTTTTTCTTCATTATCAATAATAATATTTGTACAAAATTATCTGTTTCATTATTATAATATATATAAAAATAAAATTAAATTGGGAAATACTGAATACATACCTGTCCTTGCACCCCTATAAATCAAGCTTAAATCCCTAACAATAGACCCGCTGAGAGGGCCATAACGGACTATCTTTGAACATAGTATATGTAGTCTTGGAATTGAGTATAGTTTGATTCTTTAAAGCATTTTATTTAAAAATACTTCATCGATATTATAATTGATTGTAAAACAGAAAACTATACTTACTGCATCAAATATGTATATTATATAGGCTGGTCCATCGGCCTGTATTGTTTTTTTACTTAATTATTTTAAATGGGGTAGGTGGCTCAGTGGTATCGAGTCGGCCTGTGGATCTTGAAAACTCTGGTTCGATCCCCACAGTCGACAAACAATTAAATCTACCCCTGTGGCTCTCCCTCCACTAACATCTTTGGGAGCCGTGATTTGACGGCTGGTAACCGCACTGCACGCGAAGAAATATATTACTTACCGAGATCTGCTAAGACAGAGTGCCACACTCAGTAATGGGTAAAAGGCGTGATGATATATTTATTTATTTTATTTTACTTTTTCATACAAAGTTTATTTTAAATTAAAATGCCCACATATATCTGCATATGAATTTTGTTTTAGTTTTCCGCGGCTTTGCCAAGTTTTTCTTAATTTCTCTAAAAAGGCCGAATACACGCGTTAATTTTCTATTTTAATTTTTCAGGCACTTGTGTATTTGAATATTGTTGTTTATTACAAAGTTTTTTACACGTCATATTTAATAATAATAATAATAAGTCCTTTCGCTCCTTATGGAGCATAGGGCATCTTACAAGATGATTCATCAGCAGTTTTGAGTGCAAGGATGCTAGTCTTGCACTGACGTTTCCTCTGTTTCATTGCACAATTTTCCAATGATCTTCTTCCATTCAATTTTATCTTTGGCATTTATTTTCATATCATGCCAAGTATATCCTATTTCTGCATGTTCTTGATGGATTTGTCTTATCCATGTATTAACTGGTCTCCCTTTTCTTCTTTTTCCTTTTATTGTGTAGTCTAGTGCTTGTTTTGTTATATCTTCGTTCCCTTTCCTTAAAGTGTGTCCTATCCATCTCCATTTTCTCTTTTTGATTGTGTTTTCTATAGGCTCTTGTGCACATTTTGTCCATAAATCTTCATTCGAGATTTTGTTCGGCCAGTAAATTCCTAATATTTGTCTGAGGCATCTATTAACGAAAGTTTGCAGCTTATTTGCTTCTGTGTTTCTCATTGCCCAGGATTTTGATCCATATAGGAGTATACTTTTAATATTGCTGTTAAAAATTCTCAGTTTCGTTCTGAGTGACATCTGTGATGTTCTCCATATTTTTCTGTAGCTGTTGAATGCGTTTTGAGCTCTGCCTATTCTCATTTGGATGTCATTTTCTGTTCCTCCTTTTTTGTCTATTATACTCCCCAGATAACAGAACTGCTCTGTTGTTGATATTTCTCTGTCGCCCACTTTGAGATTTCTATTTTCTTCATTGTTTATTTCTAATATTTTACATTTATTTACATTGATCGTTAGGCCTATTTTGTTTGCCGTTTGCATTAGACATTCTGTTTTCCTTTTCATCCTCTCCATGTACACGTCATATTTAGGGAATCCAATACCGGTCAAAAATTTTAATACCGGTATCTCGGTATTTTCGTTTTGAGAATCGGGATACCGGTATTAATACCGGAATTGATAAATTTTTAAAAATTGAACCTATTTAACATTTATTTACAGTAGGGTGTGGTGTGTGCGTGTGGTATATACCATGGCACTCTGATAATTGCTTAAAAGCGTGTATTTTCTTTTGCTTCTAACTCGGACATAAAAAACAATTGAACAACAAACTTATACTCTATATAGATGCAGTTTTTCATTCTGAACATTTTTCTTCAGTACAATTTTGTTCTAAAATTAATAGGTAAAGAGATATCGCTAAATCAAAATTTTTATATTGAATTTCCTATGTTCGGAAAAAAAGTAGACAGCCGGTAGATTAAAGAAATGTCAAATTTAATCAAAAATTTACATTTTATTTTAATAATTATAAAATATAAATAAAATTGAACAATATCAAAAAATAAAGATAGGTAATTCTATATATGTAAAATCAACAATATAAACTTTTACTTTTTTGCTTTAATGGAATTAAAATAATATTTTAGTAAACAAATATGATCGAGTGTGTCGTCATTTAATCTGGATCTTATTCTTGTGCATATTTGAGATGCGGCTGAAAATGCCGTTTCTGATTCCACACTTGTTGGTGCTATTGTTTGTAAATAATCGTATGTTCATTGTAAATTCACGCCCTTAATACCTTCCTCTTCAAAAAATATTATTTCCTTCCTGATTAGTTGCTCAACTCCTTGCTTTTTCCTATTTGCTAACGAACGACTACGAGACAACTACGAATTAGCGATCGGCAAGCTAATACTTGACAAATACGCAACGTTCCACTGTTCCATTATTTGGGATTCCCCGCAACAAGCTTGCCAACTCTTCAATAACATAATTTTAAAAAGGAGTTAAACGTTAAACTAATAAATAATAATAATATTCCGCTAAATTGTATCTTATACTTCAATTGAAACAATACCGAAAAACCGGTATTTTTATGCTAAATACCGGACAAAATATGTCCGGGATCCCGGTATTGGATTCCCTAGTCATATTTGTAGAGTAAACGTTTTCGCAACACTTCAAGTGTATATAAATATAAATCAATTGGGAGACACATTGTTCTCACATAAGTTACTTTTGATGATGTACGGAATCGTTTAAAAACAAGTCCAAATAAATCATTAACATCAAAAACATCCTGAATAGATTCAAATTTATAAAATAAAAATAAATAAATATATCACCGCGCCTTTTACCCATTACTGAGTGTGGCACTCTGCCTAAGCAGATCTCGGTAAGTAATATATTTTGTCGCGTGAAGTGCGGTTACCAGCCGTCAAATCACGGCCCTCAAAGATATTAGTGGAGAGGGAGCCACAGGGTTAGATTTTTAAATTGGTGAAAATTGTTTGTCGGCTGTGGGGATCGAACCAGGGTTCTCAAGATCCATCTACCCCATATACAAATTTATCTCTTTTATAAATTCACTGCACACCAATGCGAGCTGTCAGTCCTAGTCCACTATCACAACTATACGGCAAACATAAAATCTGAACATGGCGACAGGATCAATCATTTTAAATCACTCTGTATTATAATATGTAACATAAAACTTAAAACCCTTCATTGTTTTCAACAGGATAGTTGTATTGTGATTAAGGACAGGCGTGCATATACACTGTGGGTGAGTAAGGAGGCCAGGTTCTGCGCCCCGGGCGTATCCACTGTCACAGACAGCGACTGTCGCAGCCTCTCTCTTTCTCTAATAACTTTCATTGCTTTAAGCCGCCGACCCACGACATTCACTCGACACTTAACTGTGTATTAGATGTGTTTATATTCCTTTTTTTTTATTATTTTCATTTAGTTTTTACACGTGTGATGTGAAATATGCAGAGAAAAAGTTTGTTTGTGGTACAACTCTGTCTACATGAATAAATTAATAGGTAAAAATATTTTCAAATGTTTTTAAGCATGTTTACTAAACGAATATTTGTTTGCCTGTTTTTACTTCCTTGTACGAAGTAAAGGTAGTATTGTAATCGCGAAAATTTTCGGTTCTCAGATTTCAACGGAAATACGTATTTTGGCCCTCACTAAATCCATTTTGACTAGTTTCGCCGTGCCGTCTGTACGTACGTACGTATCTCGCATAACTCAAAAACGGTAAGCCGTAGAAAATTGAAACTTTATATTTAGGACTGTTATAACATCTAGTTGTGCACCTCCCTTTTTGGTCATTATACAACTACCGAAAGTGGTACTTTACTTGAAGCCTATAATAGATTTTCATGAAAAACTATATTCAAATATAATTTAAAACTTTCCAAATTTGGTATATAAGACTACTTTATCAATGGAAATAACATAATAGATTTTGGTTAAAATAGACTAACCGGAAGTGGCACATTACATGAAGCTGCTAACAGTTTTCCTTGAAAAAAATGGTATTATTTTAATTTTAGAAATAAATGCTGCAAATAAAAGTTTTAGAGAATTAAATTGTGCGTCTAGCACATTAAGAATTTTTAAATTAGCTTTTTGCATAAACGAGATATCTAAATTTAAATATTATATATTTTTTTATTTAAAAAAAAATTAAGTTTGCTATGGATTAGAACAAAATATAAAAGATTTAATGTCAAATATGTGCAATTAAAAAAATATCTATAGTTTAATACGTGTACAAGGAAGTCATGTAGTGTCTACATCAGATATTTTTATTTTCTTGTACCAACTAGTTCATGGTTCATATAAATGCATCTTTAAATTTGCTACACTGCACAAATAAAAAATAAATAAATATATCATCACGCATTTTACCCATTACTGGGCGTGGCACTCTGCCTCAGCAGATCCCAGTAAATGATAAATTTCTTCGCGTGAAGTGCGGTTACCAGCAGTCAAATCACGGCCCCCAAAGATATTAGTGGAGGAGGAGCCACAGAGGTAGATTTAAATTGGTGAAAATTGTTTGTCGGCTGTGGAGATCGAACCAGGGTTTTCAAGATCCACAGGCCGACTCGATACCACTGAGCCACCTACCCCATATACACTGCACAACTGATATTTAATCTCAATTACAGTAGAAGAAATGTGTAATACACTATACAACATAGTGAGAATAGTTGTGTGGACGAGACGAGAATTTTTTAGATTTTCGTCGCGCTGAAATGACGTTTGCGAATTATAGGGCAAGATGAGATTTTCATGTAGTTTCTCGATTCTCGATATTTATTTCGAGGTTTCTCGACAATAGTTATTTTTGTATTAAGTGCGTGAAATGAGTGTTTTTTTTGTTGCGTATGAGAATGTCACTTTTAGTCGAGACAAAAAAGTCATTCGAACGCGTCAATAAATAAGAATTTTGCCCATGAAATACAAACAATATTTTTTATTATTCATCTAAATTGAAGGAAAAAATTTGATACTATTAATGTGTTGTTACCAATGGAACGTGAAATAGTATGTTATGCATCAAGGGAGGGAAACAAGCGATTATTCCCGCGTGTCTTCAGCTCGAGCCTTCGGCCCTCGCTTACGTCTCGGTTTGCCAACTTCACCCAAGGGATAATCACGCCCTCCCGTGAAGGGAGAGAAACATGCTACCTAGGGAGAGAAACATGCTACCTAGGGAGATAACATAATGTTTCTCTCCCTGGGAGAGAAAAGCAGTGTTTCTTTCTCTCAAATTAGGAAATAATAACGTGTTTCTTGTGCATGTGTTTCGAAAAAAATATTTAGGCACTAAGGTGCAAAACAGTGCGTAAAATACGTGTTGTCATGGTAATGTAAATCATGAAAAATCACGTAGTCACGTATTGATTTTAGAAAAAAAGTGAACATATTTTGACAATTTATAAATAAAATAAATAAATATATCATCACGCCTTTTACCCATTACTGGGCGTTGCACTCCTGCCTAAACAGATCTCGGTGAGTGATATATTTCGATTACCGGCCGTCAAATCGCGCTCCCAAAATATGTTAGTGGAGAGGGAGCCACAGGGGTAGATTTTAATTTGGTGAAAATTGTTTGTCGGCTGTGGAGATCGAATCAAGGTTCTCAAGATCCACAGGCCGACTCGATACCACTGAGCCACCTACCCAATGGTTATGATTACAATATTTGAGTATAATAATATAATAAAAATATACATAGAAAATAATCGAGAAATCTCGCTGAAATAATTTTCAGCTAAGACGAGACAATAATGTTCGATACGGGACGAGACATATCATTTTTTGTCTCGTCTCATCTCGTTTGCATCAATAATAGTAAAATCTGAATCATTTGTTTGTTGTTATGTTTTTGTTCTTTTGTGAGTTAGTTGAAATTATACTATGTGAGGATTATAGTATATTACATAATAAGTCAGGAAAGTGATGCTTTACTTGACGAAGCGGTTGTTTGAAGTACGAGGCCGTTAGGCCGAGTATTTTAATTCGCTGAGTCAAGTAAAACACTTTTGTGATGTATTATGTATACTATTTTTTCTGAAATCGTTCATATTTATATTTTATCAATATAATTAATAATAAATATTTCAAAATGTTTAATTTTTTGGTAAGAATCATATTGGCAGCAAACTACATATCCAAGGTGATAACAAAAGTTGTTGAAAACAATATCTTATGTGAAAAATCTATTGAATATATTTGTGTTAAAAGTAATATTGTTGACAGAGAAGATTTCTTTATAATGTTGGAAAATATAGACGAAAATGAGTATGAGGCGGTATTTTCAAGTACTCCTCCTGAAATCTTAAATCAAGCAACTGCGGCTGTTGAAAATTTATTACCGAGCAAGTCCAAAGACCGATATGATAAAGAGAATGAAATTTTCATGGATTGGAAAAAGCAAAATAAAGTAAATAATTTGTCAGAAAATGTGCTAGTTGCTTATTTTATTTACTGAATCTCCAATAAATTTAGCTTCAAATTCGCTAGTGTCATACATAAATTTTAGTAATTTAAGCAATTGTATATTTAGTATTAATATTATTGTTAAAAATAAATAAAAATCTTATTAAATTCTTTAGTTATTTAGTTTATTTATTTGAGTCAGGTAAACACTTACTTTCCATACTAAAATGCGTCTGGAAAATAGGCATTTTCTTGACGATTTCAGAAAAAACTCTTTACAGATAAATGACTGCACAACCATCAAGATTGTTATAAAAACTATTCAACAAAATTAATGAATTTATTATTAAAAAATGTAGTAATTAAAAGATCATTTTAGGTGAGAAAAAACTTAATACTCTAGCAGCCATAGAACTAACTACAAGTCTCCGTTATATCTGATAAGATTATCTGTGTATTTTACCCCCTACATTCTTCAAGACTCAAAGACTTGTCCGTAAGCATAAAATAATTCATCTAACTGTTTACTATTCCTTACTTAACATACACGTATGAGCGAATACATCCTTTCCCACGATCACATTATAAATAAACGTAACAAGTACCTACCTCATAATATGCGCTTCAAACTGTAAATATATTCATCTTCATCAAAATGCCATTTCCATATTATCAAAAACTACACTTTACTGTAAGAGAAATACAAAATTATGTGGTGTCAGTGCGACTAGTGTATGGTTCAATGCGCGAAAACCTGCGGGATTGTAATAATACGATTAAAAACCCCTCAAATATAAAACTACAACATTTATTTATTTATTTATTTATTTATAATTAACCATATTACATAGAGTTACATTTACATATCATGGCAAGTCAAAACATATAAAACAATGTAAATATATAGAAAAAGAAAAACATAATTATAGTAATATGTATATTTCATATTAAAAATATAGATCGAGTTACGTGAAGATTAGTTATGTTGGTTTGAAAAAATATATTTCATATATTGAAAACTAATTAAATTCTACGATATTACTCTTGCAATGAGTAATACATTCATTGGTGGTATAAAAATAAAATCTTTCAACGCTTATACCGCAAATTATTATACCGGGTGTCTATTTTTTTCCGAAAATAGGGAATTCAATTTTAAAATTTTGAGTTAGCGATATCTCTTTACCTATTAATTTTAGAACAAAAGTGTATTGAAGAAAAATGTTCAGAATCAAAAACTGCATCCATAGAGTATAAGTTTGTTGTTTAATTGTTTCTTATATCCGAGTTAGAAGCAAAAGAAAATACACGCTTTAAAGCAATTATCAGAGTGCCATGAGAAAAAAAAACAATAATTTGTTTGTTGTGTCTGACAATCTTTGACATATTGGACCAGAATTAGAAGCTTATTCTAATTTATTTATTGATTCGAGCATTTAATTTAATTATAAAATTAATTATAGCAACTATTATCTATTATTAAGTTATCTAATTTGTTTTATTTCTCATGGCACTCTGATAATTGCTTTAAAGCGTGTATTTTCTTTTGCTTCTAACTCGGACATAAGAAACAATTGAACAACAAACTTATACTCTATGAATGCAGTTTTTCATTCTGAACATTTTTCTTCAGTTACTTTTGTTCTAAAATTAATAGGTAAAGAGATATCGCTAAATCAAAATTTTAACATTTAATTTCCTATGTTCGGAAAAAAAGTACACACCCGGCATGTTTCCAATTCCTAGGCTCAAATTATATATGAAAAATTCCAATTTAATATGTCATGAAATAACTACTGATTACATAAATATTTTAGTTCGAGTGTAAAGAATTAAACCCGGATTAAAATTACCAATTTAACATGTCATATGCAAAAGAGCTACCTATATACAAGTACTTATTTATTTAACTTACATAATTACTGGAAACGCTAATCCGGGTAACAGTATTCTGTTAGTATTTCATATCTGCCCCATATATAAAACGTATGCATTATTAGATATTGTTATTAGTGATTTTAGTTTTCTATTAGCAAGATTAAATTTATTTTTAATAACTATTTAACAGCCGTGGTTGTCCGATAATGGCGAAGTTGCTGGCGGAAGTAATAGTACTAGTCTTGATAATAATAAAATAATTAAATAAGAGTAATTTGTTAAAATTCTTTCAACATTTGTTTGTATCAGTGCCATCTATTTGACAACAAATGAGCCAGCTCGAATGAAATAATATATAAAAATGCTAAAATCTTGTGCGCAAGTTATATGAAAACATCAAATTTCGTGTATACTATTTTCATTTTAAACTGGAGGGATCGGCATAAAACGATTAAATGCACCGCAATTACGTTTACAAAGGAACTCAAAATATGATCCGTCATAACTGGTTTCACAAGGTTCACACAGGGTTGTACAGCCCCATTCGCCGGTACGGTCAATCATAGGAAAAAACAAGAATAATTTTAGGCTGAATACAACCCTTGAAAATTTACCTATTTTGACCATCGATAAGCGATATGGGGTAGCCGCACTAATGGATTTCATTGTAGTTATATGGGACAGGGACGTTTCATCGTTTTATGCCGATCCCTTCAGTTTAAAATGAAAATAGTATACGAACATGTTAACCTATCGCGGCCGCCCAGTTGTAAACGTATAGTCGAGCATATAATTTAAGAAATTCGTGGGAGAACTTGTAATATGCAATAATAATGAAAACTAAATATTGTTTTAAAGGAATTTCACATATAAATAATAAAATACTAATAACTTTTACTTTTGTTATGGGAAAACGACCCAGATTTATTTATTTTGAAGGATAAATTACTACCTTTTGTTTCTGCTATCCATCCTTCGAGTCTGACACTTTTAATTGTTTGTTTGGTAAATTTAAATTATTCAGATCCCACTTCTGACACCAGTTTTTGTTATGATTTAGAATTTGTTGCGATTTGTACACTTTTATAATATTTATTTATATATTATACATAACTACATATATAAATTCGATCTTGATCTGATTATTTTAGAGATTTCGTTACTTAGAGATTTTGTGAATTTATTTATTGTTGAATTGAGTTGAGTTAGATGTATTGAGTGTTTCGATTTGAGTTGAATGTCTTTAATGTTAACGAATGTGTCGCCTTGAGTTGAATATTTTGAATGCTAGATTTTGGAATGGATTATTGCGTAGCTTAGTTTTTTGTTGGGTGTTTGTTTATATCTTATGGAAAGGGATTAGAGTTCTATTTTCTTTTAGACGATAGGAATGCAAGGATCAGTCGATAGTACAGTTTTACATAAATACCAAAAAATATGAGAGGTACACAAATATGAATTTAGATTATAACTGATAACAGTAATATAATAATTATAATAATAATGTAAATAAAATAATTTTAATGGAGCGGTTCCATAATATTTCATTTAATTATATATTTTTTGTACAGGCGCGGTGTCCGAGCGTGTTAAGGCACATCTCTTAACATACTGTGACGTCACCCGAACCAAGGTTCGTCAGTTCGAATCCGCCTGTCGACAATGCGTGATTTGTCGTAAAATATAAAATACAGTTACATGTATTTATCACACTTGGGCGCTATAAGCTAGTCACTTATACGCCTTAAATAATGTAGCATTCGACTACGAAGACCGGCAGTACGGCAGTGTAAAAACTGCAGCTCGGTGTGTCCGGTAGGCCCAGGCCCGATCTCGGGCTGTAGCGCCACAGATGATGATGATGATATATTTTTTGTAAAATCAAAAAAAATCTATATTTGATTTTTTTTTAATCATGATTTTTACGAATCCTGTTTCTTTGATGATTTTTGCTTTCTATAACGTGATTAGTTGAAATGGAAGCATATGAAAAACTTTTTTTTTCTTAAAAATTATTTCAGAAAGAAAAATAAATAAACTGTAAGATTATTTTAGTCAATGGTTTTCTTACTGGTACGATTTTTTTATCTATACCATTCAGTTAGATTTTTTCTTCACTTATTTATGTAAACCTATCCAAGTTTCGAATTAGGCAGTATTTTTCCAAAGAATACATTATTTAATTAAGAAATAATAAATATTTATTTTTCTAAAACAGTAATTTTTATTTTTTTTTCACTTTTATCAATACACGAAGTACGTGATTTTTTTAACATTTACGTTACCATGACAACGCGTATTGCGCGTAAAATGAGTATCTCGCGCACGCTTCCAAATTATTTGTTGTCAGGTTTCATTAGTTACAACAAATAAATAGTATCAAATTAATATTATTGTTAATTGTTTTCTTTCAATTTACTTAAATAAATCAATAATTGTTGTATAATTCTTTATTTACAGTTGTAGAAAAAATGTTGTTTATATTTCGTGGGCAAAATTCTTGTTTTTTGGCGCGTTCGAATGACTTATTGTCTCTACCTGCGGTCTCCACTAAAAGTAACATTCTCACGCGCAACAAAAATACACTCATTTTTCGCACTTAATACAAAAATATCTATTTAAGTAGACTAATTTCGATTGTATGGGGTAGGTGGCTCAGTGGATCTTGAGAACCCTGGTTCGGTCCCCACAGCCGACAAACAATTTTCACCAATTTAAATCTACCCCTGTGACTCCTCCACCACTAACATCTTTGGGGGCCGTGATTTGAAAATATATCACTTACCGAGATCTGCTTAGGCAGTGTGCCACACCCAGTAATAGGTAAAAGGCGTGATGATATATTTATTTATTATTTATTTTAATTTCGATTGTCTTCTGAATATTTTTATAAAAATATATGTAAACATCTTCCCCAAATAACTTTACCCCATAGAACACGTGAATATTTAACCCTTATATTGTAACTTATATGTTATAAAGACGATTAAGCAAATTGTTTCAAGTCAGGGTGATTATGGTGTTATCATTATGTTATTATTTCACAGCAAATTTTGCGCACTTAATATAAAAATAACTATTAAAATATAGTTATTAGTTCTGTATGTGAGTATATAATCACACAAACATAGCAACAACCTCAAAATTATCTGTCAGATAGACGAAGACAAACGACATGAATAGTAGGAAGTATTCTGAATAGACTAGATGTGCCAGAGAAAGATCGAAATGCTTTAACCTTAAACATATTAGCATTAAAAACTCAATAAAAACCAATAACATTTTTGAAATTTTAATTGCGTCCAGTACAATGTTTGTGACTATAGTGGAGGACCACATTGCCTACAGAACTATTTTAATCAGTATATTAATTTAATTAGTTGAAAACTTATTTCACATAATGACATTACATACATTTCTGAATCCTCTTTTATACTATTGATACTTTGCGTTAATTTATAATTGATGGTCCTTGTCTATGCATCTTGTGAATGTGAGCATCACCGGAGAATAATGTCAAAATTGGAAAGTTCAAGGCCATTGAAAGATACTTTCGTCTCTGCTGCAGCACACGGCATTCAGAATGCTGCTGATTTCTATTGCTCTTAAATTATTGAAGCGATAAGCCATGCGATACGATGGCGACCTGAAACGTGCACATAAATATCAAGCGAAAGTATACTTATAATTATACTCTCCATCCTCTATGTCTGATGCTGGAGCTGGCTCTGATTGTTGCTTGCTGGTGATTGTACAGCCATTTACTGAAGATGTCAGATTGAATTGGTGCACGGAGTGACCGCCTTAGGGAGTTTTGTTTTTTAATATGTCAAGATGATTTGCTTGTTTTATTTGTCTGCTAATTATATTTTATAATGCATTCACTTTTTGTTATATGGGGTAGATGGCTCAGTGGTATCGAGTCGGCCTGTGGATCTTGAGAACCCTGGTTCGATCCCCACAGCCACGAAACAAATTTTCACCAATTTAAAAATCTACCCCTGTGGCTCCCTCTCCACTAATATCTTTGAGGGTCGTGATTTGACGGCTGGTAATCGCACTTCACGCGACAAAATATATCACTTACCGAGATCTGCTTAGGCAGAGTGCCACACCCAGTAATGGGTAAAAGGCGTGATGATATATTTATTTATTTTATTTTACTTTTTGTTATCTTAATGGAGTCTTGCAATTTTTTTATGCTAAAATATGTAATTATATGCATTATACTATCATATTACATAATACATTGTTTGGAAATATGTTTATATTAAGTAGAAAAAATAATTTAAAACTCAATAAAGTTAAATCGTCAACAAAACTTCCATGTTGCTGAGGTAATATCTCACCAATGTGCATTTAGCAATATCGCAATGATTACTAAACCTTCCCTAAATATTTGAATCTATATACAGGGTGTAGAATTGAAATGTGGCGTATAGGGATTTCAATGTTATTTTTTAAATATTGCTGTATCTCTTTACCTATTCACTTTAGAGCAAAAGCGTAAATACAAAAATTGTTCACGAGATATTAATTAAATGAAATTCAAAATTTATTCAAATTTTTTGTAGATTGCGTTGGAAAATTAAACAAATGGACTGAATATTTGACATATTGTAAAAGAGTTTGACATTTGTTTGTTACAGTGTTGTAATATTTGTTGAACAAGTTTTTGAAGAATATTGTAAAGAAATAATGAATAATCTTAGCACGCAAGAAAAAATGGTAAAACTTGAGTTGAGGGCCAAACCTGAAGTTGGCTGGTGAACAAGCCGCTTCTGGCTTGAATTCAGGAGTACCAACTTAACGTCAAGAGCCGAGCAATTTGAAATGTATATTTATTATAAAAATGCGTTCTGTACTAATTTTGGCATGGTTAGGGGTGTTTTTTTACTAACGAAACAAAATTTTGTTTGTAATAAAATTCGAGTACATCTGTTTAAAAATATATTTATCATAAAAATGCGTTCTGTACTAGGTTTGGCATGGTTAAGGGTGTTGTTTTTTTAAGTTGGTACTCCTGAATTCAAGCCAGAAGCAGCTTGTTCTGCAGCCAACTTCAGGTTTGGCCCTCAAGTCAAGTTTTACCATTTTTTCTTGCGTGCTAAGATTATTCATTATTTCTTTACAATATTCTTCAAAAACTTGTTCAACAAATATTACAACACTGTAACAAACAAATGTCAAGCTCTTTTACAATATGTCAAATATTCAGTTCATTTGTTTAATTTTCCTACAAAAATTTGAATAAATTTTGAATTTCATTTAATTAATATCTCGTGAACTATTCACATTTATGTAATGAAATTTACTTTATATGAAGCGTTTTTAATTTCTAAACAATTTTTGTATTTACGCTTTTGCTTTAAAGTGAATAGGTAAAGAGATACAGCAATATTTAAAAAATAACATTGAAATCCCTATACGCCACATTATATTATACAGGGTGTTTCAGGACTAGTGTAACAAACTTTAACAGCTTATTCCTGAGGCCATTTTGAACCAAAAATGTTATATGAACATAGGTTCTATTGCTTCTAGTTACCAATATACAAGAGGTTGAAGTTGTATATATAACACGAAATTTTCAAATTTTTGTAATCAAGATACTTTCGGAAAACAAGAGTTTTATTGAAAAGTCATACCTTATTTGTCTTAATTAATTTTATTTATTAATATGAACGAATACGATTTAGAAAACAAAACATAAAATGACACTATTAAATAGACACAGAACAACATAACCAAACATGGAATAGGTTAACATAATATGAAATAAGATAACAAATTTAAAAAAAATTACAGCAAGTGTTCAAAATGAGCGCCTTGAACTTGTATGCATGTTATTATTAATAAATAAAATTAATTAAGACAAATAAGGTATGACTTTTCAATAAAATTCTTGTTTTCCGAAAGTATCTTGATTACAAAAATTTGAAAATTTCGTGTATTTATAGAACTTCAACCTCTTATATTTTGGTAACTAGAAGGAATAGGACCTATGTTCATATGACATTTTTGGCTTAAAATTACCTCAGGAATAAGCTGTTAAAGTTTGTTACACTAGTCCTGAAACACCCTGTATTATAAGCCAAGGTTGAGAAGATGATCATTATTGAGCTAGCGCCAAGATTGTACCCCGAAGTGCAACCGAGGAGTACAAGGCGCATGGTCAATAATGATCTTCTCAACCGTGGTTTATATACTATTTTTTTCACTACTAGCTCTTTAATCCTATGCAACGAATTTTTATTAATCATAACATAAGCAATTTGATATGTTGCTAATGTTAATTTATATGGTAACATTTTTACGATGTGTTTAATGGAAGCAGTCAAGTCAGAGCAACAAACAAAAGAATAATTTACTTTATCAGTTAGCGTTTTCAAAAGCAACGAACTTTAATCAGGGGCGGATCCAGCGGGAGGGTCATGGGGGTCATGACCCCCCCCCCCTTAAGCATGGACTTTTTTTTAAATGTTGGCCCTAATCTTTAATTGCCCTAATACATAATAATGATGTCATTATTTACGATAACTCAATTTGTTAAACAAATTAAATACTAAGAACTTAAAATTCTAAGATAATTAAGAACTATTGTTTAATTTATTATTCTAATAAATAGTCAAAAACCAATATTTTGTGGGGATATTATTTCGACCCGCAGATGGGAGAGGTATTCTATTTAAGACCTAGTCAAATATGTGACTACCGACATTTGCACTTAGAAAATCAACTTCTAATTCAATAATATTTGTATTCTATCGAAGAACCGTTTAGATATTGAAACTTTATTATTTAAAAAGTGTTGGCGTTCTTAGGGGAAATTTTTGAGGGATTTTTTTTTATCTAAGTATATTCTAAAGATGATTTAATGTTATTCAATGTGATTTAATGTTATTCAATGTGATTTAATGTGAATTAATGTGATGCCAAAGATGATTTAATGTGATTTAATATGATTGTAAAAATTATTTAAAATAGAAATATAATATGAGCAAATACAAATGTTTTTTTATATTTAGAAGATGGGCAATACCCATATTTATATTTAAAGAATTGAAATATGTAACATAGGAAATACAATGGTATTTTTATAATATATGATGATTGCTGCTTATTTAATTAAATTATACCAAAAGCATAAATACAAAATAATGTTAAATATTAAAGACTGCATCTACTGAATATACAGGCTGTTTCACAACTTAGAGCAAAAAATTAAAGGGTATATTCTGTACGACGTGCTGATCATGAAACAAAAAGATTTTTTTTAAATTTGAAAAATTAAGGGTTGTTAACCTAAAACATTTTTTGTAGTACTGCACTGGATTCGCTTTCTTATTAAACACAAACAATGAAGTAGGTATCAACTACGAAATAATAATTACACAATTCAATTATTAGTAGTTATTTATAATAGAATTTTATTTAATTAATAACTTTAACATAATCATCCACCCAGTGGCAGTGGCAACGAAAAATTTTGGACTGGGAAACAAGGAAAATAGTTTTGCGATTTAAAAAAAATTCTTTTTGTTTCATGATCAGCCCGTCGTACAGAATAAACCCTTTAATTTTTTGCTCTAAGTTGTGAAACATCCTGTATATACAATGTGTAACAATATTCAGTATTTTTTTTTACTGTATATTTGTTGCTTAATTGTATGCAAGAGTAACAAACAAACGAAAAATGAATTGTAATAGCTATTTATGTAACAAGTACATAATGTAGGACTTTATTTGACGAGACGAAGTTTATGGCAGAGCGAGGCTAATACATAAGGCGAGTCTATACAGTCCGATTATGTACGAGTTCCATACAAGGCTTTATGTTTGACTGCCCTACACAAGATTTTCTATTACCTATAATGACATAATGACACATTTGACAAATTCAAATTTAATATCTACGAAAGGGTGCCTTTTCTATTTCTTGGTTACCAAGTTGTTTGTTGTTTTATTTGAAGCAAAATGCAAACGCACAGTTCTAGTGAAGACTTTTTTGACGAAATAAAAAATATCGCTGCCTGCGTCAAAGATTCCCTATTACCATCAAAATCCAGACATTTGTACGAAGAAACATATAATGCGTATCGCAAATTCAACAATGTTGAGAGAAGTGAAGAACAGCAACGGAATTGCTAGTATGAATATTTCTAGTAATAGTAATTGCGTAATAAATGTAAATTATTATAATAATAATAATTAGTAACAGTACATGTAATGTTTGGTAATTAATTACAATTTGAATTGAAATAAATATATTTTGATATTGATTGACAGCTGAGAGGACCTTTATTTTACTTTGTATTACTAATAAAATAAAGTTACTTTATTTTACTAGTATTATAAAGAGATGATTTATAGCCACATAATTATATTACAATCAGTATTTTATAATGCAGTCGTGCGTAATAGTATATTATACAACGACGCTATAATGGATGCTCTTATTCCCGAGGATGAAGTTTGCAACCCGAGCGAGCGGAGCGAGCAAGGGTTGTAATCATCCGAGGTAATAATAGCCATTATAGCGAGTTGTATACTATACTTTATATACGACTAATTTAATAAAAATTGGTCAATTTTTATATTATTTATTATCTATTAATTTTACATCTATTTACCTAATAAATTTACATCTAATTGAAATAAGTAAATAGAGTAAAAAAACCATAATGAAGATGATTTGTATTTTTCACCTAATTCAGTAAAATATGCCAACAATACATTTTCTGAATACGAATTTGTCTTCATTTTAATACGCCAGTCCATAAAACTTTGGTATATTTTGTCATAGAGATTTTTAGACTTTTGCGGTAATAAACCATATGTAGTAGCATCAGCGATTTTCGTTATTTCTGGTGGTGTAGAAGATATACTGTCCATTTTTTCAATTACAGTTAAACACAATAATTTAACACAATTTGCAAGACCGTTTTTGACAAGTTCTCAACGATGATTTCGTTTTGTTTGTTTCCGATTCGTTAACAACAGTGAACTTAGCAACGAGCATGTTTATTTTAAATATGAGTCGCTATGGCAACACTGTTCCGATGGCAGAATAAAACAATGATCCATGTTTTAAGCATTTTGATTGGTTCACGAGCGGGAATAATGACCATTATTCCCGACTCATTATTCCCGGCGGGATTAATATATAGCATTATATAGCAAAAAACGCATATATAATGATAATATTATTAGTTAGTCGTATATAAAGAATATTATAGCTTCAATTTGACAAGTTCATTTAATAAATAAATAAAATTGCTTGACCGATATTAATAATGAATTATACTTGAATGTGTATTGTCGTATTTTATTCAAAATAATAATAACAGTAATAATAATAATTCCAATTTTTTTTCATAAAACCTCTTTTTTGTTTGTTACTCTTGCATAATAAACAATTGGGCAACAATTAGATATTCATTAAATGCAGTTTTTAATACTTAACAGTTTTTATATTTGCACTTTTAGTTTAATTTAATTATAAAAGTAACAATCATCTTATTACAATAATATATCATTGTATTTCCTATGTGACATATTTCGCTTCTACACCCGGTATATTAAGTATTAATGAAAGTTTGCTTACCTTTTTGATCGTAAGATATGATAGTTATCTATTGGAAAAATAATATTGTAATGTACCAACATTAATTAGATTAAATAAAAAATATGATTTTTTAGTCTAAACGTCATAAATATTAATGAAACTCGATAAAACAGTTCTCCATCGGTACCATTTCGAATTTTTCTTATTAAAAATTTTAATTTTATCAACTTTTAATTATTTTATTCTACCATTTTAATTATATATTAATGGATTTATTATAGGTATTTATTTTTTTTTGTTACTTTCATTATTATGTAGCACATTTATTTTATATATGACTATATTTTATACTTTAACATTCAGAAAGTATGTAAAAATTCACCGAGAATAAATACCATTGGCAAAAAATTCGTCGTTTGTTAAATTCATTTTTACATAAACAAACTAAATAAATTATAACAAAGAAAAATTGATAAAATAAGTGAAAGAAGCAAGTAATAATTATTCAAAATCTGACAGTAATTAATTTAATTGTTTAAACAAGTAAATTAGTGGCATACTTTCTGTGTGATTATTTATTAATAAAAAAATTAATAGTGTCTGTGATAATCATTTTAAGACTATAATAAATAAACACTGTTTTAACGAGTAACAAAAGATCTTTAAAATTTTGCAAAAATATCAATTTAAAAATATAAAGTTGTATATAAATAAATAAATATATCATCACGCCTTTTACCCATTACTGGGTGTGGCACTCTGCCTAAGCAGATCTCGGTAAGAGACATATTTTTCCGCGTGAAGTGGTGGGAGAGCCACAAGGGTAGATTTAAATTGGTGAAAATTGTTTGTCGGTTGTGGAAATCGAACTAGGGTTCTTAAGATCCACAGGCCGACTCGATACCACTGAGCCACCTACCCCATAAACTTGCGTATCATTGTACGAAAATGGAACACCCAATTGAAAAACTTGTACTGCAGATATGTGGCATAGTAATTTAAAATTAACTTTGTTTTAAAAAATCGGTAATATTGATAATAATTAAGTAAAAAACACAAACCGATGAATCGTCCTGTATTTGTAAAATCTATTTAAATACGAAATGTAATGGGAAAACACATTTATATTACAGATTAGATTAACAGAATTATAATAACCAAACCAAACATTCTTTCATAGTCTGTGCAAATAAGTTTCCGTGCGGCATATACGTCATTTTAAATGTAAACACATTCTCGATCACATGGTTTTAATTGTGTCTCATATTACTTCATACACACAGAAATATACTCCTTTATTCTATATACTATATTATTCCAGTCACCAGTTGTTGTAACACAAGGAATTCATAATCATAGATTATAATAAGTATCAAATTACTCTAGGTTGAAAGGAAATGAAATGCTCTCTGCTTTTAGTTATTCATATAAACAAGTAATATAAAATATATCATTACGCCTTTTACCAATTACTGTGGTCTATCGTGTTACTAAATGAACTCAGAACGCAAACGTTGATTTTTTCAAGTTTCACTCATTTCTCCAACTTATTTACAGAGGTATTTTTGTAACAACCCACAATAATGTATACAGGATGTTATAGCGAAACCAACCACCACCTATATTTTCTTTATTATTATAGTTACAAAAAAATATTATAAAGCAAAGTTGTAGACGACCAAGGGGGACATCTGGTTAAAGAATAAAATAATTGTTTAAACCAGTGGTTCTCAAGTTACAACACAAAGTTATATTTTTTTCAAATGGAATTCATACATTTATTTTAGGGCTATTCGATAGAGAATTCAGCCATGTGACCATTCAACACCCTTACATAATAAAAATATTGAGAAAAATTCAATTGAAATTTAAATTATTTTAAATTTTTAATATTTATGTGCAGTGCAGTAAATTATGGATGAAAAACAAGTGATAAATTAAAGTTCATAAAATAATAATTTAAAAATACTCCTTATAAATAATGTTTTATTTGATATTTATTATTTTCTAAACATAATAATAACAATTTACAACAATTATTATAATTTGACAGCAGCTAAATTTTGTTCTTTTGTTTTTGTTTTTCATCTATAGCTTAATTATTTAAATTTCAATTGAATTTCTCAATATTTTTATTATGTAAGGATGTTGAATGGTCACATGGTTGAATTCAGAAAAAAATACTCTATCGAATAGGCCTAAAAAATATGTATAATCCCAATGGAAAAAATATAACTTTGTGTTGTAACTTGAGAACCACTGGTTTAAAAAATTATTTTATTCTTTAAGCAGATGTCCCCCTTGGTCTTCTACAACTTTGCTTTATAATATTTTCTTGTAACTATTATAATAAAGAAAATATAGGCAGTGGTTGGTTTCGCTGTTACAACCTGTATATTCTTAGAAGTATTGCTGCTCTTTTTGCACTTCTCTATGTATATATTTATCAGGATGTTTATCCTGACGAAGTGCAGGAAATATGTACATTAGCTTTATTTAAATATAAAATTACAATGAATTATTCTGAACCTTCTTCGTTTTCCGCCGGATACATGCTACTTTCATAACTATCTACAAAATCTCATGCGCCCTCATCCCTTATCCATTCTAACATGATCTTACAGTTGACGTCAATCAGACCATGACCAACTTCATCGAATTCCGCTATATAAATAACATATAAAATCGACTTTTTACAAAAAACCAAAGTCACCAACGGAAAGAGCAGGAAATAATGTATCGGCCCATATTTTTGAAATATTTGTCTGACCTTTGAGGGGTCAACGCTAGCGAGTTGAACACCGCCTCGTTGCGCCAGGCCTGATCAGGGGCGGATCCAGGGGGATCATGGGGGTCATGACCTCCCCCTAAGCATGGACTTTTTTTTAAATGTTGGCCCTAATACATAATAATGATGTAATTATTTACGATAACTCAATTTGATAAACAAATTAAATAGAACATAGATAATTAAGAACTATTGTTTGATTTATTATTCTAATAAATAGCCAAAAACCAATATTTTGTGGGGATATTCCCCCCCCCCCCCAATTCGAAGTCTAGATCCGCCCCTGGGACAGATCGGCTCTCATAAATAAGTAATGTTGGATTTAACAAACAAAACAGTGTTTGTTTGTAATACTTTCTTATAAACTTCCTAGTCGACAAGACAAAAAACAAAACTTGAAATGTAAATTCACAATTTATAGTACTGCGTAATGCGTTCCTTTCCAGTAATTTCGTGATCAAGAAAGTGATATTGTACATAAATCTGTATATACAAATACACCTACACGTACATTTCAACACCGATATATACAGCGTTGTCCAGCTAGAGCAGTGGTTTCCAAACTTTTTCTCTCAGCGGCCTCTTTTTTCCGTAAAAAATTGTCGCGCCCCCCTCATTTTGTATAACAGCCTAACTTTAAAAATCGTAAATAATTTATTTTATAGAATACAAAAAAATAAGTACTATAATCAAATATTGTTATTATATAAGATATTTGTTATAACAAATCTTTTTCTTAACCTGAAATTATGTTTATGACAACATAATAATAGAACAAAATACTGTAACAACATTTATAAACATAAAATGGTAATAAAATTGGAATAGTTATTTGTATCACTAGTCCAGAAACTGCTATTTTGCGAGTGCGAGAATATTTTGAAAGGACGAGCCGTAGGCGAGGCCTTTAAATACGAGCACTCGCAAAATAGTTTCTGGACGTGTAATACACAAGATTTTTCGCGCCAACGTTTTTGTAAATTTAATAAAAACGATTAATTTATTATTCACATTCTAAATGTCAGGGAATTTTTTTATGTTGGTATCATCTAATTGTCAGATCTGTACTTTTAACTTTAATTAACTATTTATTGTTCATCAATTTACATCTTCAATACTGTACACTTTATTTAATAAACATAAAACATAATTCATTTCTTTGTCTATTTCACGACTTGTCATTCCAGTATTATAACCTAAAAAATCAACATTTTATTTGGATTTTACATTGCTAATTCAATTATAATTACTTACAATTTTGTTTAAAATATTTATGTATAAATATTCTGTTTTCTTATATTGAAAATATTCAACTATGAATATTTTATCATAATATGTTTACGCCAATGCAATATTTTGACATTTCGTACGTTCAGGAGTTCGCTATACTAGTGATGCCAACATATAACCATAAAAAGTCACTAATTTTTGCCGGCCTAGGCAGGCAAAAACTTGGTTAGGTATGGACGATTTTTAGTTTATGTAATACTGCTAATGCCGGACGGGGGCGCGAAAATAATATTTAATTTAAATTAGGTATATTTAATATAATATAATCATAATTTTTTATTGTGCTGAATGGACGCTTGTGTTTCAGTTTCTAGAACCGGGGAATCATTGAAGATATCGCCACTCGCAATTCTTTTTCAACGAATAATCGAGTTCGATATTTTGTCCTTAAAACAGCTACGAAAAGTAATAAAATTTCTAAGGCTTTGTTTGTTAAACTAGGGATATTTAACTGCGAGCGCGAGTTAGAAACACGTGTGTGTTATGATATGAATTGAGAATGTGTTCATAAGCCTCAATTATACTTTTATATAGCGCGCCTCCCTTGAAACAATCTCGCGCCCCCTTAGGGGGGCGCGCCCCACAGTTTGGAAACCACTGAGCTAGAGCTAGACACGGCAGGGAAATTCCTATGAGATTAATCGCTGCTGCCGCTGCCGCTGCCGCTGCCGCTGCCGCAGCGAAGTGAACTGCTTGCGATCAAGGCACAAGGCTTGATCGTGCGACCTCGCTCTCGATACAAGTACATCCGGTTTGCTGTTGCTTATACCTGTGTAGATACAAGCAATCACGTATCAGTTCTCCCCGAGCAGCGCGGGATACGCCTCGAGATAACACTGAAGTAATTATGTGTGGTTTGTTAATCGCCCGCGACAGGAAATCTTATAAATATTTAATGGGTTTCAAAGATTCGTTATTAAATAGTCGACAGATATTTAAGAGATTTCAATGATATATCTAATGGATTGTGGAAAATATTGTGTATAAGTTGACGTTTTCTGTGGAACAATCGAAAAATATCTTTTTTGCGCGTCTCCAGTGGCAACGCGCGAAAAAGATATTAAATGCGCGCTTATTTCAATAGTTACCAGGGACACAAACAAAACAGAAATTTGTCATATTTTCAGTACGCATACGTTTTTTTAATAAAAATGATGTGTGTATCACGAGCGTGAAGTGTCTTTGTTACACTATTGCAGCTCTTGCCTTTGACTCGCGCTGCAATTACCGTGCTCGAGTAACAAAGAATCACTTTACGCTCTTACTACACAATTAACTATTTGCACCACTAACTTATAAAGTTGTTGTTTTTTAACTAAAATTATTCGTCTAAAGTAGATTTTTTTTTCATAGTGTAAAATAAAATAATTTATTTTAGGTTCGAAGAACGTTTATTTCCACTTTTCTATAATTGCCGGAAAGTTTGGTTTAATTTGCTTTAGAAACAAGCAAATACCTCGGAAAATACAAAAAGACTATTTATTACATACAAATTAAACATAAAACCTAGATTATTTTGAGATTGAATTGTAAACTATGTGAACTGTGCTATTATTAATATTAATAGTAGGAACACCAGATGTAGAAGATACAGAATATTCTGTGGTATGTGCACTATTTGTTACATTATTAATACTAATATTACGAATATAGTCCATGACAAATTTATATTCTTTCTCATATACTGATTTAGATTTTGCAGGAAGCAAATTCAAAACAGCGATATCTGCTTCTTTACGAATATCTGGTGGAGTACTTGGCAATTCATTATCACTTTCACTACTCATTTTAAGTAATTTATTGTAAAATAACGCAAAATATTCCACTATGATCTGTGACAGATTCTGCGTTTTGTTTACTTTTAGTGGTAACTTAGTTACACTATGAAAATTCAAAACTAGAATACTAATATTTTTTATATAATTTTTGTTTTGAAATTTGATTATTTATTTTTGCAATAATTTTTTAAAATTGTTAATGACGGTGTAAACAATTATGTATGCAACTTATGTATAAAGCATTTGTTTACGCATGGAATTACAACACTTACCTTCGCTCGTGAATGTGTGTAAGAAAATAGCACTTTATACACATGATGCATAATGCCTATGGCACACCGGTCGATGAGCGTCAATGAGCATCGATGAGCTCTTCGATGAAACAACAGAACGCACCCGTCATCGAGGAAAATTAGAGGCTCCTCTATTTCCATCGAAGAGCTCATCGATGAAACGAACGTATCTCATTTCACTCGTATCTTTTGAGTCTGACTTCACGTTAGCACATTTTTTAAATTTAGTTTTTCTTTCTCAACTTTAGAAGCTTTTATTGTTTGTCAATGAAGAGTGCGTTCTGTTGTTTCATCGAAGAGCTCATCGATGCTCATCGACGCTCATCGACCAGTGTGCCATAGGCATTTATAACTATTTTCTACAACTATAAAATTTTTTAATTTTTTTTCACTAATATCAATGCGCGAAGTACGTGATTTTTTATCATTTACATTAACATGACAACGCGTATTTTGCACATTATTTTACACCCTAGTGCGCAAAATACTCACTTTGCGCACTAGGGTGCAAAATAATTTTGTTTTGTTTGTTTTTAATTTTCATGGCTGTATGATTTCCCACAAAAAAGTATTTCTCAAAAATCTAGTACTACAGACACTATAGTACAACAAATTAAAACTTTTTAAACGTAGAATTTAATTTTAAACAAATTATTATTCTTGTACTTTTGCTCTAAAATGTACAAGAGAGCACATTTCCGCACATTTTAAAAATCTTATGTTCCACCTTTCTGTGCACATCCTGTATAAATATATTACATAAATTAATTTTAAAACGAACACTTGATGTTTGAGGTTTTGTATATTTGAAAATATTTTATTACTTGTTGCCATGGTTTCAGTTATGAACAGGACATTGACACATTTTCATATAAGGGTTGTATTCTACATGAAAATTAACTCTTTCTTTAAATAATACATGATTCCAATGGATGCGAGAAAATATCTTGCGTCCTACGGGAATCTACCGGTATATCACATCCGTCAGTCTTTGCTGCTGTCGCTCACTTCGTTAGCTTGTTTATCAAAAAAATTCGGGATGTAATATGCTTATATGAAACTAGACACGATTGTATAGCTCTAAATACTTTAAGTAATTTGATAAAAAATAAGATTGACGCTCCGCAACTTTTAGGTAAACTGGCTTTTCATGTACCCAGAACATCGTCCCGCTCACGTAATACATTTTATTTGCCACACTATAAATCCTTAGCATTAAGTAAGTCACCTATTTTTGTTATGTGTACCCTATATAATAACAACTGTACTATGTATGATATTTTTTCTTAATGTTATGTATATTTGTTTATTTTGTTTTATGTTTCATGCTCTATAACTTTGTTACATTTACTTGTTTAGGGTTCGAACCTGTTAAGTAATAAAGAGATTATTATTATTATTATTATTATTATATCTTCCCTTATGACGCAATGTGTTATTTTTATGCTACTCAGGCCTGACTTGCATTTTATAAAAATCTACAGAAAGAAACAAGTCAGTTTATTTTCGGAATATTAATCTCCCTTATCACGTAGTGTAAACTTGTATTGTAGTTATCCTTATCAGACAGTATTATATCACTGAAAAACAACTATTTCTACTGTGTGCTTACTGTTAAGTAATAATAAAGCATGTATTTAATTATTCTTATAGCCGTCATATATTTTCAATTAAAATTTGAATCAAATAAACCGACAACAATTTATATACAGGTTGGTGACTCGCTCAGCCGGTCATACGACTTTAACATGGGAAATCAGTTTTTTGCAATTTCCTGCTTCCCTAATTATTTCAAGCAAAAACGCGTCAAATAAAAGTTTTTGGGCATCAAATTCTGCATCTAAATCAATAAACAGAATTACTTTTACGTGTTTTGTAACGATAGAAATTAAATATGAAAATGTAGAAAATTATGTTGAAAATATTGATAGCCATGGAATTGAACAAAAAAATTAATAAATGCTTGACGTTTTATCTGTCAAAACATCAACGTTTGACGTTGTATCACATATAATGATTTAAAAAATAAAAATAATTTTTATGATCGTAGTGCTTTTGTGTTTATTCACAATTCAGAATAGTTTGGTTATTAGTTATAAATGCAAACTTTTATTTACAATTTTAAATGCATTTTTGAAATATTGTAAAACTGACATTCTTCAAATCCCAATTTGCTGGAATATAAAACTTACATCTCATTAATATTCCAGTCTTCAAATTTAAGATGCAAATTGAGATTAACAATGTTAATTAACTTAAATTAATTTAAAACCGATTTTATTTTACAGGTCAAACTAAATATTGAGTTTTAGATCAAATGTTACGGAATTTATAAACACATTTATTTTTAGTTTTTAGATAAAACATAAAATAAATAAATATATCATCACGCCTTTTACCCATTACTGAGTGTGGCACTCTGTCGTAGCAGATCTCGGTAAGTGATATATTTATGAGCGTGAACTGACCGTCAAATCACGGCCGCCAAAGATATTAGAGGTGGGGGAGCCAAGGGGGCAGATTTAATTTGGTGAAAATTGTTTGTCGCCTGTGGGGATCGAACCAGGGGTTTTAAGATTCACAGGTCGACTCAATACCACTGAGCCACCTACCCCATTATATGGTAAATTTATACACTGTGCCTTATTTTAATTTAATAATTGTGTTAATAATAATTTCATTCTTGTTATCGCACATTTATAATTTATAAAAGTATGAATGAATAAGAATTTTTAGTACCTATTGTATATTTTAGATTCTAATATAAAATAAATTGGTGTAACAAGAATTCTCTTGCATATTTCCATGGTTTTCATAAGAACAAGTTGACATTCATATTATTATTATTATTTATTTTTAGTTTTCGTAAATATACAAAATATACATGCTGATTCATCGTCTGTATTTTATTTTTTCTCGATTATTTTAAATATATATATTTTTACAAAGTATATTTTAAATTAAAATGCCGATATATCTATATTCGCGCAATAATATGTAACTTTATATTTTTAAATTTATATTTTTGCAAAATTTTTAATATTTTTTGATTCTTTTTAAATAGTTTTTAATATTTTCAGTACAGAAACTATTCATGTGTATATTAAATAATGATAAATAACATATTAACTAATTCGTCTTTTATAAAATTCATTTTTATACAAATAGAAATAAATAAATAAATATATCATCACGCCTTTTACCCATTATTGGGGGTGGCACTCTGCCTAAGCAGATCTCGGTAAGTGATATATTTATTCGCGTGAAGTTAGATTACCAGCCGTCAAATCACGACCCCCAAAGATGTTAGTGGAGGGGAAACCTCAGGGGTAGATTTAAATTGGTGAAAATTGTTTGTCGGCTGTGGGGATCGAACCAGGGTTCTCAAGATCCACAGGCCAACTTGATACCACCTACCCCATTTTATACAAATAAATTAAATAAATTGTATCAAAGACAAATTAATAATTATTAAAGCTAAAACAGTAATTTAATTGTTTAAACAAGTGAATTTGTGACATTCTTTCTGTGTGATTATTTATTAATAAAAATCTGATGTGGACACCACATGACTTCCTTGTACGCGTATTATACTATACCTACATTTTTTATATTGCTCATATTTGACATTGACATGATTTTTTTTTATTTTTTGTTCTAATCCATAGCAAACTTAATTACAAAAAACAAAAAAAATATATACATACATACATAACATCACTCTATATCCCATTAAATGGGGTAGCACGAACCCATCAACATTCTCATCCTGACACACGATACTCGTTTCGACCACATTAACACTTCCTCCATACGAACTCTTTCTTTCCTCACAACCAAAATCCATCATCACGCAACAAACATCTCGCTTATACAAAAGGTTAAATTAATCATTGTTAATGTGCTAGACGGAGAATTTAATTCTCTAAAACTTTTATTTGCAGCATTTATTTCTAAAATTAAAATAGTAGCAGTTTAGTTAGTCCATTTTAACCAAAATCCATTATGTTATTTCCATTGATATATAGTCTTATATACCAAATTTTAAAAGTTTTAGATTATATTTTTATAAAAATCTATTATAAGCTTCAAGTAAAGTAGCACTTCCGGAAGTTATATAATGATCAAAAAGGGAGGTGCACATCTAGATGTTATAGCAGTCCTAAATACAAAATTTAAATTTTCTACGGCTTACCGTTTTTGAGTTATGCGGGATACATACGTACGTACAGAAATCACGACGAAATTAGTCAAAATGGATTCAGGGATAGTCAAAATGCGTATTTCCGCTGAAATCTCAACACCGAATATTTTCGCGATTACAATACTTCCTTTACTTCATACAAGAATGTAAAAACATAAATAGTTTCTGTACTGACCATTTTAGAACTATAATGAATAAGAATTGTTTTAAAAAGAAACAAAATATCTTTACAATTTTGCAAAAATATATAGAATCTTCCATTTATAAACATAAAGTTACATATCATTGCGCAAAAATGGAACGCCCGGTAGAAAAACTTATACTGTAAATATGTGGGCATTTTAATTTAAAATTAACATTGTTTCAAAATATCAATTGTCATACATTTGACATTAAATAGTCTACAAAAATAAAACTCAAAGTGAGAATTAAAGTACGCAAGGCAACATGTAATTATTTTAATTGTTTGGATAACGCCCGAGATGTCCTCTGCAATTATTATTATTTTAATTGTAAGATTGTTATTCTTTTCTTTTATTCAACTAAGAATCTAATTATACAGGTGACTTTAACTAAAAAAGAAATTGCTTATTATAACTTAAAAGAAAATGGGTTAATTTTATATTTTAAATCAAGAAAAAAAACGTATTTACAAAAAAAACACGTTATTATATTAAATTTAGTGAGTTTTTCCAATTCATACATGTCAGACAAGACTGTCAGCTTTTGTAATTATGTCAGCAAGACTAACTTTGTGTGTATAATAATAACAGTGTAACTGATGACTGACAAGATTCAATCGTGTTTGATTTCTAGGAAATAACAAATAACAGAACGTCAGTTAGAATTGAATGCGTAATCCAGTGATTTATACTTACAATATGCTAGTAACATAGAAGAGAGAGGGTTGAAGGGGGATATGGAGGTTTATGATTTTAATTCAACCATCAATATAGTTATTTGTGTATTAAGAGCGTAAAGTGATTCTTTGTTACTCGAACACGGTAATTGCAGCTCGAGCTGAAGGCGAGAGCTACAATAGTAGTGTAAGAGGAACAAAGCCACTTTACGCTCGTGATACACGCATAATTTTTTCTACGATTACATCTTAAAATTATTAAAAAAACGTATAGGTACTGAAAATAAATTCATTCTGTCAACTCTCAATATTACAAGTTTCTGTTCTGTTTGTATCCCTGGTAACTATTGAAATAAGTGCGCATTTAACGTCTTTTTCGCGCTTTGCCATTGGAGACGCGCGCATTTAACGTCTTTTTCGCGCGTTGCCATTGGAGACGCGCAAAAAATATATTTTTCGATTGTTCCACAGAAAATGTCAACTTTACAAATGAGAGCGTAATTGTCAACTTTTCATAGCAATCGTAGAAAAAAGATATTTTTTTATTGTTCCACATTAAAAAAAAAATTAAAATAAGACAGGTACCTACATAATAACTAATAAATAAATGATTATTTGTAGGCAGTGTTTATACTTTTATTTCATTAGTAACATAATTATAAATAATTAAATGTACTATTAAACCAGTGACACTAAAAATGTTCGCTAGGAATGAAATACCCTAAATTTTGCGAATTTCAAAATTTTTTTTTTGTTAATCAGTGTATCGAATTATTTATGTCATTAAACTTTCGTGCAGAGGTACAGAAACACCCTGTATAATAGGAACAAATCCCGAAAAATCGGGACGACTGGTTACTCCATACAAACGTATAAAAGGTAATTTATAAAATATTTGAGAAATATGGCATTTGTTAAATATAATTTTATTTATTTTTATCGTAATTGAATTTGAGTTACCCCTGTTGCTCCCCCTTTACTAACATCTTTTGGGGCCGTCATTTGACGGCTGGTAACCACACTTCACGCAAAGAAATATATCAGTTTCCGAGATCTGCTTACGGCAGAGTGCCACACCCAGTAATGGGTAAAAGGCGTGATGATATATTTATTTATTTATTTACAGATAAAATGTAAAAAAATATATATTAATGGGGCTCATACATGTTCACACAATATTGCCACTTGTTGTAATTATCAGTTAAGTATAAAATAATATTATTAATAACTTAAACAAGAAAAATATAAATAATATTTGAATGCCACATACTTCGAATAAAAATGATATTTAAACATTGAATAAGCCAAATAATTAATTGACTGCACTGTATTTATTTAAATTGTTGTCAAATTTACCCAATTCCGGGACGAAAAGGTCAACAAATAAAGATATATTCAACAGAAAGCCGTTCAATCCATCCAATAACAAAGAATGATATTTATTATTGATTAGTAGAAATATTCGATCACGCTAGTGTTCAATGCTCTCAAATTGTTTTTGTTACGAAATTGATTAGTACGAAGAAATATTTTTGTCAATTGGCATTAGCCAAACATGTTTAACGATTATTGTAACATAACGTCGCTAGACGAAAAACTATTAAACTTTGATAGCGTTCGCCATAATAAACTAAAAACAACTTTATTTGCTCTACAGATGTTAAGTTTCTGTGTGAAGTTTGAATATTACCATTTTATTTTCTTCACGACACTATTGTTAAATAAAGAGTTATCCAAGTTCCAAAGGGATCATGCAGTGGCGTAGCCTGAAATTCCTAATGGGGAGGATTTAAAATTACAAAAGAATATTCACTATATATATATCATTGCTAACCTTTTAGATTGAAAAGACAGAGAGACTGTTAAACAGGCAAAGTAGTTCTATTTTACCCGATGAATTTAATGAGATAAATGTGCAAAATTCAAAACGGTGGAAGATCAAATTAACGACTTATTACCATATGTCCGTCAGTACGGTGGTGTGGATAGCGATGCTGAATTCGAATCCGGAGTTCCCGAGTTCGAATCTCACTCAAGCTAAAAATTATATGAACTACTACACTGCGGCTCGGTGAGTGCGGACCCTGTACTGTAATTGGGATTAAGTTCCTGTTGTACAGCGTAACATAAATAAATAAATAACAATTTTTTTTTAATGGAATGCCATATTGATAATAAAACCATTTTATTAGTTTAACAAGTTCATTATCATTATCATTGTTATTGTTGCTAATATTAATATAAACTAGTTTTTTTTTAAATCTACAATAGTTATGAAGTTTATATAATGAAATTTGTTCCAAAAAATGTATCGTTTCTCTCGATCTCTGCAAAAAGTTGCAACAGTGGACTGCTAAGTGCGCTTTGATAATTTTAACTACACTCAATTCGAAATAGTTTATTATGTAATAAGTTTTATAAACGTCTCTTTAATTATAAGTATAGAAAAAACGAGTATTTAAAGAGTTTATAAAACGAGTTACAATCTATAATTTCGATCGCAAATTAAAAGAACTAAAAATGTAAAGTTTTATAAATATATATATATCATCACGCCTTTTACCCATTACTGGGCGTGGCACTCTGCCTAAACAGATCTCGGTAACTGATATATTTCTTTGCGTGAAGTGCAGTTACCAGTCGTCAAATCACGGCCCCCAAAGATGTTAGTGGAGGGGGAGCCACAAGGGTAAATTTTAAATGGTTGAAAATTGTTTGTTGCCTGTGGGGATCGAACCAAGATTCTCAAGATCCACAGGCCGACTCGATACCACTGAAAAAAAGTAAAGTTACAATAATAGATTCCTGAAGCTAATTTCACCTCATACTTAATATCTCAAACCGTGACTAAAACATTCAAAGCCACAACTTGTCAACAAGTAATTATGATGTTGTTTAGCGCCATGGAAACCAGTACAGTAAATGACATTTTAATAACTCTATTGGTTTAAGTTCTATTCTGTTTAAAATGTATGATAGAGAATAGAAATATGTATTTAAAAAAAAATAAATAAATAAAATAAATATATCATCACGCCTTTTACCAATTATTGGGTGTGGCACTCTGCCTAAGCAGATCTCGGTAAGTGATATATCACGGCCCCCAAAGATATTAGTGGTGGGGAAGCCACAGGGGTAGATTTAAATTGGTGAAAATTGTTTGTTGGCTGTGGGGATCGAACCAGGGTTCTCAAGAACCACAGGCAGACACGATACCACTGAGCCATCTACCCCATTTTAAAAAAGCACAACTTTTAATTTTGACTTGCGATATATTTTTCTCTAGAATAAATGTTATAATAAAATTTTATTTTTATCTTGTTTAATTTGAAAATAAAGCTATATTAGAATCCATTTAAAAAAAATATTAATGCAATAGTTTTTATCGCAAGATTATCAAGAGGTCATATTTAATAGATATCCTAATCATAATCATATATGAATGTTATTTCAGAGAGTATAATTATAGTTATTTACAAAACAATATTTTTCAAATTGTACATGTGAGTTGTTATATTGTTAAAGATATACGAGTACATCATCAGGGTTGAAAGTGTAAATAAAGCCACCGAAAAAAACATACGACAAGCTGCCTTTAAGTCGAATCGGCACGCCGGTAAACCATTCATAAAAAAAGTGTCATTTTAAGATATTTCACTTTATTTCAATTCGAAGTTTACAAATCTATACAGGGGATATTGCAAAAAATTAAAGGGTATCTATTATTTGATGTACTGAATACAACAAAAAACAATGTATCCTAACTTGAAATAAACATTTTTGGTGCCACTGGATTGATTTAGTAAACATTAGAATTAATTTAATTTATTTAATTTTTAAATGTTTACTAATTTTTATTCATTACTGTAACATATCAGTCCAGTAGCACAAAATATGTATCAAGTAATGTACAATTATATCGTTTAGTAAGATCTGCTACGGGCGAATGCTACACTCAGTATTGGGTAAAACGTGTGATGATATAGTTATTTTATTTTATTTAATATTAATTTTAATAAATTGGAAAAATACAGGGTGTTTCCTGAGGTCATTTTGAGCCATAAACATCATATGAACATTGGTCCTATTCCTTCTAGTTATCAAAATACAAGTGGTTGAAGTTCTATAAATAACACGAAATTTTCAAATTTTTGTAATCAAGATACTTTCGGAAAACAAGAGTTTTATTGAAAAGTCATACCTTATTTGTCTTAATTAATTTTATTTATTAATATTAACATGCATACGAGTTCAAGGCGCTCATTTTGAACACTTGCTGTAATTTTTTTAAAATTTGTTATCTTATTTCATATTGTGTTAACCTATTCCATGTTTGGTTATGTTGTTCTGTGTCTATTTAATTGTGTCATTTTATGTTTTGTTCTCTAAATCGTATTCGTTAATATTAATAAATAAAATTAATGAAAACAAATAAGGTATGACTTTTCAATAAAACTCTCGTTTTCCGAAAATATCTTGATTACAAAATTTTGAAAATTTCGTGTTACTTATAGAACTTCAACCTCTTGTATTTTGGTAACTAGAAGGAATAGGACCTATGTTCATATGACATTTTTGGCTCAAAATGACTTCAGGAATAAGCTGTTAAAGTTTGTTACACTAGTCCTGAAACACCCTGTATAAATATCAAACTCTAACCAAAATTAACAAAATTCTGCAGAAATTATTCGCGACACTGTTCTAAAGAGTATTTTCAATAATTAAAAAAAAAAACTTGTCAGGTATTGGTGTAGCACGTATTCACCTCCAATTACTTTGTACCATAAAAATGCGTTCTGTGCTAGGTCAGGCATGGTTAGGGCTATTTTTTTCAGAGGTTTCATTAGTTTTGGAGCTGGTTGAACTTATCATATGACTTCTTTGTACGTATATTATACTAAACCTACATTTTTTTATTGCACATATTTGACGTAATTTGACATTGACATTAAATTTTTATTTTTTTCTTATTCTCTAACAAATATCTGATGTGGACACCACATGACTTCCTTGTACACGTATTAAACTATAGATATTTTTTTAATTACACATATTTGACATTAAATCTTTTATTTTTTGTTCTAATCCATAGCAAACTTAATTTACAAAAAAATCAAAAAATATATAATATTTAAATTTAGATATCTCGTTTATGCAAAAAGCTAATTTAAAAATTCTTAATGTGCTAGACGCAGAATTTAATTCTCTAAAACTTTTATTTGCAGCATTCATTTCTAAAATTAAAATAATACCATTTTTTTCAAGGAAAACTGTTAGCAGCTTCATGTAATGTGCCACTTCCGGTTAGTCTATTTTAACCAAAATCTATTATGTTATTTCCATTGATATAGTAGTCTTAGATACCAAATTTGGAAAGTTTTAAATTATATTTGAATATAGTTTTTCATGAAAATCTATTATAGGCTTCAAGTAAAGTACCACTTCCGGTAGTTGTATAATGACCAAAAAGGGAGGTGCACAACTAGATGTTATAACAGTCCTAAATATAAAGTTTAAATTTTCTACGGTTTACCGTTTTTGAGTTATGCGAGATACGTACGTACGTACAGACGGCATGACGAAATTAGTCAAAATGGATTCAGGGAGGGCCAAAACACCTATTTCCGTTGAAATCTGAGAACCGAAAATTTTCGCGATTACAATACTTCCTTTACTTCGTACAAGGAAGTAAAAAACAAGAAATATATAATTTTTAAATTTAGATATCTCGCTTATGTGCTAGAAGCAGAATTTAATTCTCTAAAACTTTTATTTGCAGCATTTATTTCAAAAATTAAAATATTAAAAAAAAAAAACAACAAAGACAAAATTAATTGTCTTTAAATGCTCACTTGGTGAAACTAGGTTTAATAATAAAATATCAAAATAAACACTTGTCTAAGTCTCACAAATTGCTATTTCGTAGCTTTTGCTTTTTTCGGTAGATGGCATTACTGGTTCGATAGAACTTCTCATGTCATCTTACCGTTCTTTAGAGATCTTATTCTCTGCTGGCACAGTCCTTCGTCACCAGCGTCTTCACGTGAACTTTGTTCTAGGTGAAGAAGTAGGTTATACCATACTGATGAGCTCTAATAAGAGCGAAACGCGTTTATGGTTACCATAAGGTGACTTGGAGGTTGAATTTTGTGAGACTTAGACAAGTGTTTATTTTGATATTTTATTATTAAAATAATATTGTTTTTTTCAAGAAAAACTATTAACAGCTTCATGTAATGTATCACTTCTGGTTAGTCCATTTTAACCAAAAATCTATTATGTTATTTCCATTGATATATTAGTCTTATATACCAAATTTGAAAAGTTTTCGATTTGAATATAGTTTTTTATGAAAATCTATAGGCTTCAAGTAAAGTATCACTTCTGGAAGTTATATAATGACCTAAAAGGGAGGTTCACAACTAGATGTTATAACACTCCTAAATACAAAATGTCAACCTTCTACGGCTTACCGTTTTTGAGTTATGTGAGATACATACGATGAAGTAGTAAAAATGGATTCAGGGATGCTCAAAATGCGTATTTCCGCAGAATTCTCAAAACAGAAAATTTTCGCGATTCCAATACTACCTTTACTTCGTACAAGGAAGTAAAAAACCCTAACCATGCCTGATCTAGTACAGAACGCATTTTTATGGTAAAAAGTAATTGGAGGTGGATACGTGCTACACCAATACCAACTTGTCATGTTTTTCTGTTTTTTACTTCCTTGTACGAAGTAAAGGAAGTATTGTAATCGCGAAAATTTTCGGTTCTCAGATTTCAACGGAAATAGGTGTTTTGGCCCTCCCTGAATCCATTTTGACTAATTTCGTCATGCCGTCTGTACGTACGTACGTATCTCGCATAACTCAAAAACGGTAAGCCGTAGAAAATTGAAACTTTATATTTAGGACTGTTATAACATCTAGTTGTGCACCTCCCTTTTTGGTCATTATACAACTACCGGAAGTGGTACTTTACTTGAAGCCTATAATAGATTTTCATGAAAAACTATATTCAAATATAATTTAAAACTTTCCAAATTTGGTATATAAGATTACTATATCAATGGAAATAACATAATAGATTTTGGTTAAAATAGACTAACCGGAAGTGGCACATTACATGAAGCTGCTAACAGTTTTCCTTGAAAAAAATGGTATTATTTTAATTTTAGAAAGGAATGCTGCAAATAAAAGTTTTAGAGAATTAAATTCTGCGTCTAGCACATTAAGAATTTTTAAATTAGCTTTTTGCATAAACGAGATATCTAAATTTAAATATTATATATTTTTTGATTTTTCTTAAAATTAAGTTTGCTATGGATTAGAACAAAAAATAAAAGAATTAATGTCAAATATGTGCAATTAAAAAAATATCTATAGTTTAATACGTGTACAAGGAAGTTATGTGGTGTCCACATCAGATATTTGTTCTGTTCTATTTCAATAAATAAGTTTAAAAAATAACTTCATAATTCAGTTCTATATTTACTTTGTATGTTAGTCCCAACAAGATTTTAATAAAATTTGTATCAATATCAACAAGAGAAAAATTACGACAACGCTACAGATTTACCCAAATTAATTATGTGAATATTATCTGGCTTGCCAGGGTAATTAATACTAATTTTATTCACAACAATATAGTTTTGATAATAACGTGAACTTTTTGATGTTACGCGAAGCTCTGCACGATGATATAATTAGTGCAAGAAATAAAATAACATTTAATTTAATAATATTGTTTCCAAAATTGGAAAGATGAATTTGTATCGGTGGCCGCGGAAGTGGGGTTGCAGGGGTTGCAGTTGCAACCCCTGATCATTTTTGGGGGTTGTGCTGCAACCCCTGTTCAGGACACAAAAATGAAATAAAATACCTAACTAAAATACGAGTACGAATTCAAAATCCACACCGAGACTATAGCAACAAATTAACAATCCATTACAAGTTATATTAAGTCAGCATGTATACACATTAACAATAGTTTTACAAACAAAAATAATAAATTTATTCATTATGTCATTCAATTATTCTAATTATTTTGACTTGGAGCCGCACTTCAATGTTACAAAAACGACTGTTTTATTTAGTTTTTCTTCATATACACAAAATTAAAACATTGGACATTGATTTAAATAAGGTGATGAAAATATTCATCAATAAAACCGCAGAGCGAATGACAGTTTTCGGAGCAATAGAGTAAAATTGTGTTTTTAAATTTATACAGATATAAAATCTTTATAAAACTGTTATGTTAATTGACAAAAACCAAATTGTATTATTCATATAATGTATCTCACCTAATTATTCATTTTAATTTATCTAAATTTATCTGTGTTCTATTTTTACTCCGGTCAAACAATTTTCGCAACCCCTTTCGAAAAAAGATTCCGCGGTCTCTGATTTGTATCACATATTGAGGTCGGTGCACCGCCACTGCCGCTGACATTTTCACGAACATTCACCCGTCGACAGACGCATCGAAAGCCGGTTAGTCGTTCATCTGTTCCTCGTGTGCATTGGTCCTTAACTTGCTTTACCTAGTCAAGCGGAACACACCTTGTCTATGGCCGCTACCAAAAATAGCACAAGCGATCATTTATGTCATTTGACCAATAATTAGTTAATTTGTTCGTTGACCTTATTAAAAAGATCGACATATTGAATTATAACTACAAAAATTGATTGACTTGGGACCTATAAGTTCCGGTTAAAACAAACTAATCGAAAGTTGCCATGTAATTCAAATTTTTAATTCCTTGTACGAAGTAAAGGAAGTATTGTAATCGCGAAAATTTTCGGTTCTCAGATTTCAACGGAAATAGGTATTTTGGCCCTTCCTGAATCCATTTTGACTAATTTCGTCATGCCGTCTGTACGTACGTATGTATCTCGCATAACTCAAAAACGGTAAGCCGTAGAAAATTGAAACTTTATATTTAGGACTGTTATAACATGTAGTTGTGCACTTCCCTTTTTGGTCATTATATAACTACCGGAAGTGGTACTTTACTTGCTATGGATTAGAACAAAAACAAGATTTAATGTCAAATTTGTGCAATTAAAAAAATATCTATAGTTTAATACGCGTACAAGGAAGTCATGTGGTGTCCACATCAGATTTTTTATTTTCAAAATACAAATGTTTATAATAAGCCGAATGATATAATTTTTTACCGGTTTCAGGATATGAAACCTATGTTTACATGCACAAAAGTAGGCTGGTAAGTAAGTAATAACTGTATTCTGTACGGTAATATTACCATACTGACTTTTCAAAACAGTCAAGAAAATGAAAATAAAACACAATGATAATATAACACTATTCATACAAACGGAACTCAAAACAACAATAATACAAAGATTACTTCTCCTGCTTATCATAATATATATTAATTGTACAGTCTTTCAAATTAGAGATGACCACGTTATGACGTTTAAATAAAAACATACAGACCACAGACATACTTGATCACCTTCTAAAATGATGACAATGACGTTATTCATAAAAGAATTTCAAAAAATCATATTTATTAATGACGTGAACTTGTTTATATTCTGAAACCAGTAAACTATTGAACAAACCACGGATGTTATGAGTTATAACAGGCCTTAGATGTCTTAAAATCCTCGGATTTCAAACTGACATCTACGGCTGTAATGATACTCATAACATTCCAAGGTATGTTAATAGCTAATAAATGTTAATTAGATTTCAGGTTGTAGCCGAAAAAAATATATTTTAAACAATTTATATTTTTTATTTCGTTTCGGCACAATAATTTGACCATTTTCAAGTAATAAAAAAAATACATATAATTCAATTCAATTATAAAAATTAATTTTTAATGTCATAAAAATTTGAAGATAAAATAGGATTTGATATATTGAAAAATATTTTAGTGATAACAAAGGAAATAATGTTGACATTTCTCGTTTGAATTGTTTGATGCTATTTTAAAAAAATCAAAAGGATAAAGTACAAATAAATCGAAAGTTTTGACAAACCAGGCTAGGTGAATGTTTTCCTCTCTGACATAATCAGATCTCGATAAGTGATATATTTCTTTGCGTGAAGTGCGATAACCAGCCGTCAAATCACGGCCCCCAAAGATGTTAATGAAGGGAAAGCCACAGGGGTAGATTTAATTTAGTGAAAATTGTTTGTCGGCTGTGGGGATCGAACCAGGGTTCTCATGATCCACTGGCCGACTAGATACCACTGAGCCACCTATCCCATTCAAATATGTGCTTTCCTTGTTTAAGCTAGCATTTTATAATAGTATATTATAAACCAAGGATGAGAAGATGATCATTATTGACCTAGCGCCAAGATTGTACCCGGAGGTGCAACCGCGCATGATCAATAATGATCTTCACAACCGTGGTTTATATACTCTTTTTTATTAATCATCGCATGAGCAATTTGATGAATACTTGTTAATATCTACAAACACCGAGCAGGCAGAAATATTTTGTTTTTGTTTTTAACATTGTTTTTACTTCCTTGTACGAAGTAAAGGAAGTATTGTAATCGCGAAAATTTTCGGTTCTCAGATTTCAACGGAAATAGGTATTTTGGCCCTCCCTGAATCTATTTTGACTAATTTCGTCGTGCCGTCTGTACGTACGTATCTCGCATAACTCAAAAACGGTAAGCCATAGAAAGTTAAAATTTGGTATTTAGGACTGTTATAACATCTAGTTGTGCACCTCCCTTTTTGGTCATTATACAACTACCGGAAGTGGTACTTTACTTGAAGCCTATAATAGATTTTCATGAAAAACTATATTCATATATAATTTAAAACTTTCCAAATTTGGTATATAAGACTACTATATCAATGGAAATAGCATAATAAATTTTGGTTAAAATAGACTAACCGGAAGTGACACATTACATGAAGCTGTTAAGAGTTTTCCTTGAAAAAAATTGTATTATTTTAATTTTAGAAATAAATGCTGCAAATAAAAATTTTAGAGAATTAAATTCTGCGTCTAGCACATTAAGAATTTTTAAATTAGCTTTTTGCATTAAACGAGATATCTAAATTTAAATATTATATTTTTTTTTTGATTTTTTTTAATATTAAGTTTGCTATGGATTAGAACAAAAAATAATAGATTTAATGTGAAATATGTGCAATTAAAAAAATTTGTATAGTTTAATACGGGTACAAGGAAGCCATGTGGTGTCCACATCAGATATTTTAATATTTGGATCCTCGAGAAAATTGGTCCTGGTAGAATCTTTTTGGGTTGAAATAGTTAAAAGTATCTAAATAAGAGGCCCACTCCTGACATGGTAAAAGTATTCATTAGTTTCCGACATGGCAAACCTACAAGACAAAATATACGACATCATACAATAAGCAAGATGTCCAATAGTATGTTATGCATCAAGGGAGGGAAATAAGCGATTATTCCCGCGTGTGAAGTTGACAAACCGAGACGTAAGCGAGGGTCGAAAGCTCATGCTGAAGTCGAGGTTTGCCAACTTTACACAAGGGATAATCGCGCCCACCCGTGAAGCATATCAGGGGCGTTCCAACCCAGGGTTCTTGGGGTTCCCAGAACCCGGGCGCCAGCATAAAAGGGCGGCAGACGGCAAAAAGTTAAAATAAATATGAGTATATTAAAAGAACACAAATACTGCGTCTTAATATTATTTGTAAAATAAATAAAGTAATTAAATGAATACCAAATGTAGGTACCTACTATGGCCTTTAATTACAAAATATCGCGAAGTAATGTGATTAATGTTTGAAATATTAAGTTCACTGTCAAGATTTCTTAATGTTCACAACAAATCTTGATGGTTATAGTGACAGCTTCTGTTTCTATGACAAAGCTGTTACAAAAAATCATAATTTGTAGGCGATTTTCTCGAACTATTTTTATTAATTTCTCTAATTTGTGGCATGAAAATGAAGTAATCTGTATGAAATAATGTGTGTGGATAGGTCTAGTATGGTCATGTGCAATATTATACCATAATTTTTTACTGGACACTTGTTATTTACAAAAACCTTTTTTTCCATGTTATTTCCCTATGCCAACCTTTACGTGGAACGCACGGTATAGTTATGAGTATTTAAGTATTTTTATTGTAAATTTAATTTACATGTATTGATATGTTATTTTGTTATTTGTATAATTGTTTGTGCTATTATGTGCAATTGTAAAATGTAAACTATATAGTTTTAATTAGGTTTAGGTATATTAGAATGTACCTATGTAATGAACTAATTTCTTTTTGTTTTTTTTTTGTATTTTTATTTACTTTTATGAGAAACTATATAATAAAATATTTATTTAAAAAATATTTAATTTTCTAGACAAACAATGTTCTATTATTCTACGCTAAGGTGAATAACATATTATTTGTCATGAGTTTGCTTATTGCTCTAAATCTACACGCAAGTTTCGCATAGTACGGCGTGTCGGCTTACTGCCTTACTCTTTCTGTATCGTAGAGCATAAAATTCCACGTATTTTGAGTACCATATCGCATTTTTGTGCTCCAAAATTTTCGCCTGCGGCGCACGCCTCGGGGCGCCACATTCTGCTTCAGAACCCAGGCGCCAAGTACCCCAGATACGCCCCTGAAGCATATTATACTTTTCGTAACAAGTGCACAAAAATTACTGTCTTATCGGGACAAATGTCAAATATGGGTTGCGTAACTAGTTACCTAGGAAACTCTGCAAACAGTTAATCTCTCTAGGGAGAGAAACATGTTACCTAGGGGAGTGTTTCTCTCTTTAAAATGAGGGAATAAGAACGTGTTTCTTGTGCATGGGTTACGAAAAATAAAATTTTAAATTTAGATAAGTCAGAAACTTACATTGGATATTCATTGCGAAGTACTTTTGCTGTCATTTTGAAAAAAAAAATGCATTTAAAAAGGATTAAATTAATAATAAATTACATTACATTTTTGTTATATAGAGCCTGAAGCCAAATTATGTTAGTTTCGTTGTAGATAAAATGACAAGAAATTTCAACTTTTTCCAGTAACTTTATCCAAACCTAAAATGATTAATTTTACTGTAAGTATAAATATAAAGTTACTATCTGCATATGACAGTTTCTTTTATTAGTTAAGTGATGCTTTAAACTGAGATGATGGTTCATAATGAAGCTATTCCAAAGAAAATATGAATTTCATAAAAGAGCTATTAAAACTGAAATGTTCCGAAGTTACATCAGACAATTGTTCTCTTAAATTTCTCTAAATCTAGTTAGCTGTGCGATTCACTTTCAGGTTCAGACAGAGAAAGAACATTAATTAAAAGTAGAATAATTTAGTCTGACAATAAAACTCACACATTATTAAAACAAAAGTGGTTTAATTTAAAATTACACAATGAGTTTGTATGATATACGAGACAGTAAATGAGTTCGTGTTTTTAGATTTTCGTGTGGTCTTGTTTCTTTTACTCAATTTTTACGAAGAAAGTAAAACGAGTAGTGAAATTATGATTTCTCTAATTAATTTAAGACATTTTGCTCTACAATTAAAGAAATTTTTAGATAATTAATTTGATATTATTTATATATTTTGGAAAGGAATATATGGGTTTAGGATCCTTAAATACTATTATTTATTTATTGAACGTTTCGATGGTTAACCCAACATCTTCAGCAATTATTAGACCAAAAATATTTTGCAATCCTAATACATATATGTTTTTTCCATTGTCAATTATTAAAAATATAGCTGAAATTAGCTTCACGGCTAAGCAACTGTTATAAACGTAAAAACTAATGTAATTTGTAAATTTAACAAGATACACCACATGTGAAAAAATATATTTAAATCGGTGAAATTTTGCACATGTATACTGTTAAGATGGCCGACAGAGAATATAATATAAGTTTTGTGCAATTTATATTAGTGTATTTTGTATTTTAAATTTAAAGTAAAAGTTTAAGAAAGTAATTGAGTTCTTTACAAAACTTATAATTATTGTAGAGCGCTACATGAATTGTCAGCAAAACTGTAATGTGATACTATCTTACCTAAATACAGGGTGGTCATCACCACACGCGGTTATATAATTTTAACATGTAAAGCAAGCATGTCAAACTGGCGCTGCCCAAATGAAGTTTTCTGGTGGCCCACGCCTTCTTTTTAATTTATATATTAAATGCGGCCCAATTGAACAAAATTGCTGACCGATTTCTAAAAGTTAAACAATTTGCAAGTCGGATATGTGCAATGTTTGGTAGTACGTATTTATGTGAGCAATTCTTTTCCATAATGAACAGAAACAAAACTCCCGAAAGGTCAAGATTGACAGACATACATTTGTCGTCTATAATAAAAGTGGCGTGCACCCAACAAATCAAACCTAATATATATGACCTTTGTTGCAATAAACGGTGCCAAATTTCAGGAAAGAAAAATTTAATATTATAATTAAATGTATATTCTATATATATATATATATATATATATATATATATATATATATATATATATATATATATATATATATATATATATATATGTGTAGAATTGAAATGTGGCGTATAGGGATTTCAATGTAATTTTTTAAATATTGCTGTATCTCTTTACCTATATTCACTTTAGAGCAAAAGCGTAAATACAAAAATTGTTCAGAAATTAAAAACGCTTCCTATAAAGTAAATTTCATTACATAAATGTGAATAGTTCACGAGATATTAATTAAATGAAATTGAAAATTTATTCAATTTTTTTGTAGATTGCGTTGGAAAATTAAACAAATGAACTGAATATTTGACATATTGTAAAAGAGTTTGACATTTGTTTGTTACAGTGTAAATGGAAACTTATTCGAACATTTCTTGTAAATTTATAAATAAATAATTTGTTAAAATTATAGTAGCAATATAATGTATTTTTCTTATTTTATAATAAATACGTCAAACATTTTGTGCACTTGAAATTTATTCACTATTTCCTTACAATATTCTTCAAAAACTTGTACAACAAATATTACAACAATGGAAGCGTTTTTAATTTCTGAACAATTTTTGTATTTACGCTTTTGCTCTAAAGTGAATAGGTAAAGAGATACAGCAATATTTAAAAAATAACATTGAAATCCCTATACGCCACATATCAATTCTACATCCTGTATATATATACAGGGTGTTATATTTTAATAGACCCAGCAAATATCTCGCTTATTTATCAACTTAGCAATTTCTTTCATATAACATGATTTATACAGCAACATGTATACATTCATGATATCATTTCCGGTTTATTAGTAATTAATATCAACTTTGAAATTTCAAATGGAACATACTATATTTTTTACAAATTTGAAAAGTGCATCAAATTTACTTTACAATCATGTAAAATAATCCATATGTTACATTATTAAAAAGTAAAATGGCGGGCACTTTATTATACACCTAATCGGAAAGAGAATAGTGAGCCATGACTGTGGCTTGAAATAAAACAATTAACTAAAGCAATTGTAATTATTATTATTAAACGAAATAATATTTTTTTGTCACAATAATACAGAAAATAAGAAACACTTAATAACAACAAAATGATTTTATAACTAATATTCAAAATGGCTCCCAGCCTCTTCAATGCATTTTGCACAACGGTTTGAAACAGAATAAGTAGCCCTTTATATTTGGTTAACAAATAAAGATTCAATTGCTGCTTCAATTTTATTCTTCAGTCCATTTAATGTGTTTACTGGTTCATTACAAACAAAATCTGTCAAGTAGCTCCATACAAAAATCAAGTGGTCATATCGGGAGAAAGTGCATTGAAGAGAGTCATTTTGAATCTTTTTTTTTCTTTTGTAAGAAAGAGTTTGTATGGAGGAAGTGTTAATGTGGTCGAATCGAGTATCGTGTGTCAGGATGAGAATGTTGACGGGTTCGTGCTACCCCATTTAATGGGATATAGCGTGATGTTATGTATGTATGTATGTATGTAATCTGCAATGAAAATAGTAATAATATAGGTAAAGGTAATCAGTAAAGCCCGGATATTTAGGCACTTAAAGACTCCCAAATAAGCAGGCATATAGGTCGGTAATTACTCTAAAATAGGCGGGATTTTAGGCAGCCTAAATGTAAATAATTTGTTTTAAAAAAAATAAACGAATCCTTTTTCTAATATTGGTACTCGTATCTATCCTTCGTTAGAAAAAATTATCATTTTAAACAAAAATTAACGCAATCTGAAAAATAATAATGTAGGGTTCTCATTTTATTAACTATTATGCAAATTCAAATTATGTAGTATACTTTAATTCACAAAATATTACGAGCAATTGCTCTATGAAATTTTCGGAAAGGGACTGTCTTCGGTCAGTCAGAACTTGCTTGTAAGTTGAAAACTTTGTTCGACATCACAAAATGTGACCGGGGCGTTCTTATATTTAGCCATATCGTCTAAAGTTACCTCAGCTCCATTGATTAATGGCAAAGACACAATTGAATTGCCACGTAAAATTTTGACTAAAAAACGTTTTTTTTTTCGGTACTTCAATTCACACACAAAAACTTGATTAAAGTAGTACTTTAAATATTATAGGTTAGGTTGGAACACTTTGTCGAGTGCTGAATTAGTCAACGAAGTAGATGATAAACCTTGCCTGTTCAATACAAGTTAGAATAGGCAATAAAAATAGGCAATATATGGTAAAATAGACACAATAACCAAAATATAGAAAAAAGGCACGAAAAAAAAAAAACCTTTCATTACACGTAAACATATTACCTATGTATAGAAAAACGACATTGCCTGAAGTATATTAAAATTTGAATCTAGGCAATTCCCTAAAAATCCGCGCTTTAGTAATCAGGATTCATTTCAAGGAGATGTTTGAAAAGATTTTATTAGTCGCCTGTATGAAGAATGAAACATTAGCATTACACATGTGTGGTCTAGATATAACTTACACACACATATCACGGATCTAGCTTTACATTACGTTAGTATGAAGCAAATTACATGAATGTCGCATTGTTGAAATGATGTTATGTTAGAGACTTGAAGATAAAAGGGAAAAGACTGAATGTAAACATCTTGTTGTATATTTTGTAACAATTATTTAATATGATTTAAATGCACATTTAGTAGTCACATACAGGGTGTTAAGAAATAAGTGTTGCAGATTTATAGAACATGGGAAAAAGTCCAAATAAATTGAGTAGTCGAAAAATAAACCGATTTAGAGGTATTTGAGTTTTAATTTAGATGTTTTTTTGTTTGTAAATTTTGAATAGTCCTCTAGAAACGGGCTGTCATGTAAGTATCAATTCTAAATAAATAAATAAATATATCATCACGCCTTTTACCCATTACTGGGTGTGGCACTCTGCCTAAGCAGATCTCGGTAAGTGATATATTTTGTCGCGTGAAATGCAGTTACCAGCCGTCAAATCACGGCCCTCAAAGATATTAGTGGAGAGGGAGCCACAGGGGTAAATTTTTAAATTGGTGAAAATGGTTTGTCGGCTGTGGGGATCGGACCAGGGTTCTCAAGATCCACAGGCCGACTCGATACCACTGAGCCACCTATCCCAAATAATAGTTATATACCACATGCATACATATATACATACATAACATCACGCTATATCCCATTAAATGGGGCAGCACGAACCCGTCAACATTCTCATCCTGACACACGATACTCGTTTCGACCACATTAACACTTCTTCCATACAAACTCTTTCTTTTCTCACAACCAAAATCCATCAACACGCAACAAACATTCATCCATTCGCTCCTGTACACCTGTTTCGTAAATCTTCACTTACGCCCACTTCTCTAACAACGAATCTATAAGAAATGAAGGCAGCATCGCCTGCGCTTGTTTAAAAATACATTTAACACAATTGCAGTTACACACTGTATAGTAAAAACTGAAAATGAAGTAAAAAAGATGAGGAAGGAAGGGAGTATCTCTCTGCGCTTGTTTTTGAAACTATTCCACACAATTGCAGTTGGACACTATAGTAAAAACAGAACATGAATGAAGGGAGCATCTCTCTGCGCTTGTTTTTGAAGGTGAACTCCACACAATTGTAGCTAAACACTCGAAAAATCTACGCTAATAGAATTTTTATGAAATTTGCAAAAATAGTTGCAATAGTACAAACTTTTTCAAGCCAGTGGACTGATACCTTACAGTAATGAATGAAAGTGAATAAACGTTAAGCATTAACAGAATTATAACACAGTTTTAATTAAATTAATTTTATTGTTTACAAATTTTTATTAATTACTGTAACCTATCAATCTAGTGACACGAAAAATGTTTGCTTCAAGTAATGTGCAATTATTTTTGCGAATGTCGGAAAAATTGTTTTTCTACGACCATTAAAAAAAGTAGGCGTTTTTGAACTTATTTTTATTTTGAAAGTAGCAGATTTTTGCACTAGTGCCAAAAATGTTAATTATTTCTGCACTAGTGCAGATAAGTAATTTAATATAAATAAACTATACAGTATACTTTCTTGAGGTTGTTTGTCATTGTCAGTTGTCATGGATACATTAAACCAGGTATCTTTCTAAAGTTTCTAAATTAATACAAAATTTCAGGGATGTTACAATGACTGAAATTTGTTTTATTATTTTTATCAAAATTTGATTTATGGTTGTAGAAAAAATAGTGTACGCAACTTGTGCAGAAAGGGGTTTTTTTGAACTCGCGGTCTTGCAGCATTCACTTCGCTCATGCAGCAACGGATCAACCATTGAAAAAAACCCATCTTTCTGCACTTGATACGTAAATAACTATTTTGCGTTGTTTTCAGTACATCAAATAATATATACTCTTTAAATTTTTGCAATAATTGTCAAACATATATCTCTGAAACGGTTTGTTTTTTAGACACATATAAATTTCTGACTTATTTTGACTTCTTCTTCATCTGCTACAAATCTGTAACACTTATTTTTTAACGCCCTGTATTTTATTATACAACCACTTGACAATTTAATTCAACAACTTGTTTAACGCATAATTGGAAACATGATATTTTCAAGGATAATACCATAACATATTTTGATTACACAGGATAAACTATAATTTATGACAACGTAATTACTTGGTAACAACTAAAGCAACCAACTTTGTAGCAAACTAAAATTTGGAGTACGAAAATCTAAATTTAGATTAGTATTTATTTAGATCTTTTTTCTTTATTTTATACGAAATTTCATTCAAAATAATTACACCGCATTTTTTACTTTTACTTTAATTACGTCTCAATAATAGTATATTATACAACGACGCTATAATGGATGCTCTTATTCCCGAGGATGAAGTTTGCAACCCGAGCAAGCCATTATAGCGAGTTGTGTACTATACTTTATATACGACTAATTTAATAAAAATTAGTCAATTTTTATATTATTTATTATCTATTAATTTTACATCTATTTACCTAATAAATTTACATCTAATTGAAATGAGTAAATGGAGTAAAAAGACCATAATGAAGATGATTTGTATTTTTTACCTAATTCAGTAAAATATGCCAACAATACATTTTCTGAATACGAATTTGTCTTCATTTTAATACTCCACGGGCGGGACCCGAACCCACGACCTTATGGTCGTCAGTCAAGTCCTCAACCCGCGCGGCCACCACGCGGGACAATATTAATGATTAAAAGTTAAACTATTCAAAAAGCGTTTGAATTGCTCCATTTCACCTCTTGACAAGTAATGTAAAACTCTATCCAATAACAACGCAGCAAGCGCACGTATATCTTCTCTAATTTCATTATGTTGTTACGTGTCAAATATCAATCCTTGTTTACATGTTTTGTTGATATCCTTTATAAATATCTTTAATATATAGAGGCTATTCAAAACTTATTGTACACAAAGTTATATAGTATTTGATGTACTGAATACAACGCAAAAAAATAATTGCACATTAGTTGAAGTAAACATTTTTCGTGCCACTGGACTGATAGGTTACAGTAATGAATAAAAATTCAATATTAAAATTTATTTAATTTGGAAAACCTCAACTTCACACGCGGGAATAATCGCTTGTTTCCCTCCCTTGATGCATAACATACTATATTTCTAGTAATGTGCAATTATTTTCGCAAATATAGTACAAATTGTTTTTGCATTGTAATCAGTACATATTATGTATATATATATATATAACAAAAAAAGGGTTTCACTGTCAGTCAAAAAAATCGTAGATATTAGATGCATTGATGTGCTATTGAATATTGTTAAAGATGCTAGATTATTGCATTCAGGGTCGTCTTTACCCGGAGGTTCAAGGGGTGCGGGGGCACCCAGACGCAGAGTCCTAGGGGGCGCACGCAAGCCGAGCGCTAGAAATTTCGATAAAAAAAAATAATTTTATTTTATTTACTTGACACGGCTATCTCAAAATTAAATGAGAGATTCGAGTTGCAAATGGATAAGAATAATAATAATAATAATCAGAATAAATTGGTCCCTATTAAATAATAATATAAAATAAAACATTACTGATGTATTTTTTCCGAGCTTTAAATTGAAAAAAAACTGTTGATTTTTAATTTGTATAATTTATTGTTTTAGTTGTATAATTTAAGAATTTTGAGAAATAAATAAATGATACATTAAAAATTACATTGCGTTTGTTTGGTTGACAAGAGCCGGGGCGCAGGCTGACCACCCCGCACCCCGGCGCAGGATATACTTAAGACGGCCCTGATTGCATTCCTTCATAAATAGTATATTATGTTATTAGGAGTAGAAAGCAGTCTTTTTTATTGAGCTCAGATGTTTGCGGCCGAGGCGTGTAGCCGAGGCGATGCAAACTGAGCGAAATAAAAAAGAGCATTCTACTCCGAGTAGCATATACTATTTTTTCTTCAATAAAATATAAATTATTTAATTTTTTTCCCAAACTCGCTTTATTAACAGTTATGTTAAATGTACAGTTTTATATTTTACAATTTTGAATATTTAAACCACTACTGGCAGTATTTGTATCGATAGTTCCAATATCCTAATAGATAGAAGCTGTATAAATTTCATTGTTTATTTCCGTACCTTGATTACTTCCAAATGTAGCAGGTATGTTGCAAGTCATTTCTGTCGAAGTATCAAATAACTCAATATTTTCAAAAATGCTATTAGTTTAGTGTATTTACATATGTTTACGTTATGTTTGATATTTAATTCAGCCTTAATCATTGAGTAAAGTAAGTTAGCATAACATTCTCAGAGAAATTCTTCACATTTTGTTCTCTAGTCCAATTCACAAATCTCTCATAAGCGAAATCATAAACCTTACGTGATTTTTCTGGAATCAATGTTTGAATGACTGATTTTGCGATTTCTGCTATTGCTGGAGGTGTAAATTGCATTTCATCCACTCTTGAGACATTTTTTTTGTGAAACAAATAACGATATTTATCACTACTGTTAGTTAGTCAGTTAACCTCACTTCACTTCAGTTGCCAACATTAGATATTGAAATTGTCGTACGGAACACTCAAAATTATGGGTTGTGACTCCTAATTATGTTCACGATATTTTTTTTATATATATTTTGTCATTTTAAGTACGCTGTACGATAGTAAGTTACTATCGTACTTCGTACAATTCCCCTAATTATCCTACATGTATGATAATTATCGTACGATTGGTAACGTTGAGCCAGTAGCCGGGCTGCCCTAGCAAGTGCTGCTGCCTGTGGTATATTTTATAACTAACATTATTGTACTAGTACAATAATGAATTTCATTATTGTACTAATAACATAATGACTTAGTTCTACATAGTGTGTGTAGTAGCATAATATGAATATTGTATGCTTGAAGAAAAAGTAAATTTTATGATGTATATTAAGCATATTACATATTTGACTATAGTGAGCGATCTATATTGACGGAAAGATCTAGAGTAGGTCTAGCAGTCATTGCAGCATTGCTAGATGCACATTGGTTAATAACATGGACGTTTTGGCGACGTTTTAACTTTATTTAGTTTTCAATTATTTTTTTCTACTTAATATAAACATATTTTCAAACAATTTATTATGTTATATGATAGTATGGTGCATATAATTACGTATTCTGGAATAAAAATTGCATGTTATAAAAATTTGAAAGACCTCGTTTGTCGCATTTAATGTTTTATTAAAATTATAACATTTATATTCACCGTTTTCAAGTGTAAGGAAGATAAAGTTTATCCATCCAAATATTTCTCTTCAGTTTTTATCAGAACTAACAAAGCTATCAATTTGGAAAGTTTTATACACGAGGAAAATTATCAGCAATCAAATTTGTTTGTTGAAATTAAAGTATTCCAATTATCACGAATGTCTATTAGCCATAACGATATTGATACGAAAGGAGAGAAGTGATATATGATCTAGGGTATAATGTTTAACTTGCTTAACTCTCTATAAGCATCTTATTTATCTTGATTGAATTGTAAGTTGAAGTCTCACATTTGGTGGCTTGAGTCGTCACCGGAAGTCGTTCATAACTGCACATAACACCGGAAACACGGCTGTGGATTGCGTCGTGCGTCGCATCTTCAATATACACATTAATATCAACACACATACATTCTTACATCTAAGAGCGTGTACATTTTTATTTAAACCTTGAATACTTACAATTACATTTACCAAATTTAGATGTAGTTTTGATACCGTTTTCAGTCAAATTTTTAAAACGACATGTATACTGGGTGTCCCATTTAACTTGACAACTTGAAATAACTCAAAAAATACGCGATGTACGAAAAATTGAGCCGAGACCAAATCTTAACACTTTTGAAGGGGGAATCATTCTATGCTAAAATCAGGACCCCCCTGCCCCCAGTGGGTGGGGCGGTGGGCAACATTGAAATCTTACATAGGAACCTTCCTTTTTTATTTCAGATTCGGATTCTACGGACAAAAATACATAAGTTTTATGTGAAACTTTTATTCTGATTTGTGATAGGTGGCGCTGTAGTCGTAAAAATTTGATTTCCGAAGACTGTAATTTGAGTGGTTTTGAGTGTGGCCATTAGTGAGAGGCAAGGGGACTCACTGAAAACAAGCACCCCGAAGGGAACAGAAAACTACTACGTCCACGTCGTTGTTCCTGGGTTACGCTAAAAGTATTTTATTGACTTCCGTAGAAAATACTGATTTTTATTAACCACTCAGAAATAATCGACCACGCTCAAAACCACTCAAATTACAGTCGGAAATCTTCGGAAATCAAATTTTTGCGATTACAGCGCCACCTATCACAAATCAGGAAAAAAGTTGCACACAAAACTTATGTATTTTTGTCCCTAGAATCCAAATCTGAAATAAAAAATAAGGGTTCCTATGTAAGATTTCAATGTTGCCCACCGCCCCACCCACTGGGGGCAGGGGGGTTCAGATTTTAGCATAGAATGATTCCCCCTTCAAAACTGTTAAGATTTGGTCTCGGCTCAATTTTTCGTACATCGCGTATTTTTTGAGTTATTTCAAGTTGTCAAGTTAAATGGGACACCCAGTATACTGTCAAAACGGTTTTGAGTTAACTCAAATCAAATCCAAATTAAAACTGAAGCTAGTAAATAGAATGATTTAATTATTATGTAAAAACTTGGTTGTTAAAAACTAATCACACTTAACTAAAAATGCTTTTACAAATTAATAAGTAACTAATTTAATATGAATATGTAAATATTTATTTCGAGTATTTATACATATATACAGAAATATTAATAATGGGGTAGGTGGCTCAGTGGTATCGAGTCGGCCTGTGGATCTTGGGAACTCTAGTTCGATCCCCACAGCCGACAAACAATTTTCACCAAATTAAATCTACCCCTGTAGCTCCCCTTCCACTAACATCTTTAGGGGTCGTGATTTAACGGCTGGTAACCACACTTCACGCGAAGAAATATATCATTTACCGAGATCTGCTTTGGCAGAGTGTCATACCCAGTAATGAGTAAAAGGCGTGATGATATATATATTTATTTATTTATATTAATATTATCTCCTGAAATAATCATGCCATTGAAATAATTAAATTTTTTAGCTACGAGTGTTTATGATTACGGATATTTTGACAAGATTAGATATTTTTTTGTCGATAGTCATTTTTTACAGTAAAGGGAGACGATATATTTTTTTAAATGGCTTTTATATATACAGGGTGGTGACTCGCTCAGCCGGCCATAGGGATTTAATATGGGAAATCAGTTTTTTGCAATTTCCTGCTTCCCTACTTATTTTAAGCAAAAACACGTCAAATAAAAGTTTTAGGGCATCAAATTCTGCATCTAAATCAATTACTTTTACGTGCTTTGTAGCGACAGAAATTAAATATGAAAATGTCGAAAATTGCGTTGAGAATATTGATAGCCATGGAATTGAATAAAAAAAAAATGCTTCACGTTTTATCTGTCAAAACATCAACGTTTGCGCCATCTATTCCGAATTGGAAAAAAAGTTCTTATTTAAGGTTTCAAAGTTGCCCTTCGCCCCACCCCCTGGGGGTGAGAGTAGGGGTTTGTGTTTGGTGTGCTTAGATAGATTTTTGCAAAATATGAAACACGTGTTTTTTTGTTTCTTGATTCGATGTGTATTTCTCGAGATATTTCACCGTCCCGGAACTTTTTTAACACCCTGTATATATATATATATATATATATATATATATATATATATATATATATATATATATATAAGCACTTTTCTTTAATTTAAACTCGTAATAAAAAAAGCATTATAATTTTTACTATATACATTTCTAAAATTTGGCGGCACACAAAACTGCCGCGGCACAGTGGTTGAGAATCACTGGTATAGACTCTTTCGAATAAGATAAACAAAAAATCATAGCATGCCATTTAAAAAAAAATGTCGACTCCTTCACTGTGAAAAAGTGACTAACAATAAAAAATATCTAATCTTGTCAAAATATACCCACTCATAAACCCTAGAAACTTTTTTTTAATTAATGAGATTAAATGTTTATTTCAGGAGATAATATCAATATTCATTATTTATGTTACAATCTATATGTATGTACGTATATATGTATGTAGAAAATAATCAATTTCAAATTTCCAGGAAAATTGTAAGTTGTGATAGCGGAAATGATTACTTGTGATTCACAATAAATACGATGATTTAGAAGGAATCGCTTGATGGTTGATAACGTATTTCCGGTCATTGATTTAGTTATTAAACAATGCGTCACTTCAAACAAACATTTTCTAAATATTTCTGTGAATGTTTAAAAACTTAAATTTGCTTAACAACAAAGACAAAATTAATTGTCATCCAACACTTGGTGAAACAAGGTTTAATAAAAATGTAAAGTAAACACTTGGCTATGTTTCACAAAATTCAGCCTCCAAGTCACCAGCTTCTTCACATGAACTTTGTTCTAGGTGAAGAAGTGAGTTATACCATACTGATGAGCTCTAATAAGAGCGAAACGCGTCTATGGTTACTAACTGTGCTGGCCAGCCTCTGACGATGCCCTCATAAGGTGACTTGGAGGCTGAATTTTGTGAGACTTAGCCAAGTGTTTACTTTACATTTTTATTTTTTATTAAATTTGCTTAATGTTTTAAAAATAGGTACAATTTGTATTAATTAAATATGAAAAATATAATGAACAACCGATATTGAAGGTAGTTAACGTGAACCAAATACCAATGCAAATGTAATAATTCTAGAAAGGAAATAAGATTATTTTGATTTGTACAAGGTTACTATTTTTGCCAAACATGACATTTACTTGCCTTCAAGTATTTATTTCCGTTTTATCAAGTGCAGATAATTTTAGTATCCACACTTGATCTCAATGTAACAAATTATCACCAATTTACAATAGATGTTCAAATCGATCACTGTTTTAATGCTAATCGTATCAAATAGTTATTTGTGTATTAAGAGCATAAAGTGATTCTTTGTTACTCGAGCACGGTAATTGCAGCGCGAGCCAAAATCGAGAGCTGCAATAGTGTAAGATACACACATAAATTTTTCTACGGTTGCATCTGAAAATGATTAAAAAACGTATATGTATTGAAAATAAATGTATTCTGTCAACTGTCAATATGACAAGTTTCTGTTTTGTTTGTATCCGTGGTAACTATTGAAATAAGCGCACATTTAATATCTTTTTCGCGCGTTGCCATTGGAAACGCGCTCATTTAACGACTTTTTCGCGCATTACCATTGGAGACGCGCAAAAAATATCTTTTTCGATTGTTCCATAGAAAACATCAACTTTACGATGACAAATGAGAGCGTAATTGTCAACTTTTCATAGCAATCGTAGAAAAAATATTTATTCTTACATTGTCAAATGGGGTAGATGGCTCAGTGGTATTGAATCGGCCTGTGGATTCTGAGAACCCTGGTTCGATCCCCACAGCCGACAAACAATTTTCACCAATTTAAAACTACTTCTGTGGCTCCCCCTTTACTAATATCTTTGAGGGCCGTGATTTGACGGGTGGTAACCGCACTTCACGTGGAGAAATATATCACTTACCAATATCTGCTTACGGCAGAGTGCCACACTCAGTAATGGGTAAAAGGCGTGATGATATATTTATTTATTTATTTTACATTGTCAAACTCTTCCAATCTTCTATCAACATTTTCGAATGTTATTTTACATTAAATGCATTGGATAGCGATACGGAATTCAAATCTGGAGATCCCGAGTTCGAATCGCACTCAAACTAGAAATTATATAAACTACGACACTGCGGCTCGGTGAGTGCGGACCCTGTGCTGTAATTGGGATTAAGTTCCTGTTGTACAGAGTAACAAATAATAAATAAATAAATGCATATTCACCAACAGTAATTCATTCAAAACTATGACAAACTTTGACACATTGGACGCTACTGCTTAAAAATGTCACAATTGACATTGACAATTGCACAGAAAATAAAGCATTCACTAAACGTTTAATGTATTTTATGATTGCAATTGGTCCATTTAAATAGTTATTTGTGTATTAAGAGCGTAAAGTGATTCTTTGTTACTCGAACACGGTAATTGCAGCGCGATCCGAAGGCGAGAGCTGCAATAGTGCAAGAGGAATAAAGACACTTTACGCTCGTGATACACACATAATTTTTTCTACGATTGCATCTTAAAATTATTAAAAAACGTATACGTACTGAAAATAAATTCGTTTTGTCAACTGTCAATATGTCAAGTTTCTGTTTTGTTTGTATCCCTGGTAACTATTGAAATAAGCGCGCATTTAATATCTTGCGTTGCCATTGGAGACGCGCAAAAAAGTTGACGTTTTCTGTGAAACAATCGAAAAAGATATTAAATGCGCACTTATTTCAATAGTTACCAGGAATACAAACAAAACAGAAACTTGTCATATTGACAGTTGATAGAATGAATTTATTTTCAGTATGCATACGTTTTTTAATCATTTTAAGATGCAATCGTAGAAAAAATGATGTGTGTATCACGAGCGTAAAGTGTCTTTGTTCCTCTTGCACTATTACCGTGCTCGAGTAGCAAAGAATCATTTTCGCTCTTAATACACAAATAACTATTTACTGAACCTCAGAGGAAGGTACAAAAAATTGTTTGGTACTACTTCAATCCTCTTTATTTATAATGCAAGCGTTGGTAAAACTAGTAAACTGCGGAATAGTTCCCGTGTCATGTCAAATATCTACCCTTACCTGATACCAGTGATTCTCAATCTTGATAAAAATACAAAATTTGACACATACTATTTTTTATTTTGTTTTATATGTAATTCTACACAGGGTGTTTCAGAATTTTTGCAAAAAAATAAGGACATATATTATTTGATGTACTGATTACAACGCATTTTTTCGAAATTCGCAAAAATAATTGCACATTACTTGAAACAAACATTTTTCGTGCCATTGTACTGATAGTTTACGGTAATGAATTAAAAATAATAAACATAAAACATTGAAAATGTTAAATAAATAAATAAATAAATATATCATCACGCCTTTTACCCATTACTGGGTGTGGCACTCTGCCTAAGCAGATCTCGGTAAGTGATATATTTTGTCGCGTGAAGTGCGGTTACCAGCTGTCAAATCACGGCCCTCAAAGATATTAGTGGAGAGGGAGCCACAGGGGTAGATTTTTAAATTGGTGAAAAATTGTTTGTCGGCTGTGGGGATCGAACCAGGGTTCTCAAGATCCACAGGCCGACTCGATACCACTGAGCCATCTACCCCATATAAAAAATTAATGTTGATGAATTTTTATTCATTTATTGTAATCTATCAATCCAGTGACTCGAAAAATGTTTGCTCAAGTAATGAGCAATTGTTTTTGCGTTGTATTCAATACATCAAATAATATACCCTTTAATTTTTTTTTCACCAATTTAAATCTACCCCTGTGACTCCCCCTCTACTAATATCTTTGAGGGCCGTGATTTGACGGCTGGTAACCGCACTTCACGCGAAAAAATATATCACTTACCGAGATCTGCTTAAGACAGAGTGCCACACCCAGTAATGGGTATAAGGTGTGATGATATATTTATTTATTTATTTAATTTTGAAACATCCCTGTATAAATACAAATGTTTAGTTTTGGTTAGGATTTGTTATTTTGTTATAAATAAATAAATAAATATATCATCACGCCTTTTACCCATTACAGGGTGTGGCACTCTCCCAAAGCAGATCTCGGTAAGTGATATATTTTGTCGCGTGAAATGCGGTTATAATATTTGTTTTTCTGCTCTTCATATGTTTTATATATTTATGTTATGGGGTAGGTGGCTCAGTGGTATCGCCTCGGCCTATGGATTTGAGAACCCGGGTTCGATTCCCACAGCCGACAAACAATTTTCACCACATTAAAACTACCCTTGTGGCTCCCCATCCACTAACATCTTTGGGGGCCGTGATTTGACGGCCAGTTCACGCGATTAAATATATCACTTACCGAGATCTGCTACGGTTGAGTGTCACACCCAGTCATGGGTATATTTAATTATTTATATATTTATGTTCTTGAAATACATTTTTGTGATCGCAGGTTTATTTATTAGTTTTTAGTGACTTTTTAATTTTACTACTTGTTGCCAACCTTAAATTTGATACAAGGACTATTCGACAATTTTTCCGCGATACACTTACATGACACCCTGTACAAATACCTACCAAAAATTATTTAATAAAATATACGACCAGGAATAAAAGAAAGGCATGATTAATATTTAGTTTTCAAATTCCTATTCCATGAATAAACAGACTATCACTTTTAACAATGCAATCAAGTTTGTGAACCTATTTCTATTATATTATTTGAAGTGAGTGGGAGGTTGCATGAATACAGATTCATTCTCGTTTCAAGTAAGGAAATGTCAAGAAGACGTTGGTGTGCTACGTGGTTATAGAATAGAAAGTAAAGTCAGTGCTGAGAAGAACACACTGGCAAGCCACACATTCCATAAAGTACAGACCCGGAGACACGCGCGAGACCAACGCGAGAAACAAGCGTTAGTTATTATTTGCTGCTGTTCATCATTTGCTTAGTAACCATTAGCTTCGTATGTTCGTTTGTGTACTTCAATTTCATGTTAGTTAACAATGCATTTTATACCAAATAAAGGTTTATAGTGTACTTTGAGTTGCGAGAGAATATACACCCGTTTTTAATTTAAATATTTAATAATGAGTTGGTAGTGTAGTGGGTCTGCAGTCGACTTGTGGTTCTTGAGAATCCGAGTTCGATTCCCGCAACCGACAAACTGGCTTTCACCAATTTATTTATTTATTTATGTTACGCTGTACAACAGAAACTTAATCCCAATTACACTCACCGAGCCGCAGTGTAGTAGTTTATATAATTTTTAGCTTGAGTGCGATTCAAACTCGGGATCTCCGGATTCGAATTCCGTATCGCTATCCACACCACCGTACTGACGGACACATTTAATATCAACTCCTGTGACCCCCCACCACCAATATCTTTAACTTCATGCGTAAAAATATATCACTTACCGATATCTGCCCAGTAATGGGTAAAAGGCGTAATGCTATATTTATTTATTTATTTATGATGTCTGTCAGTACGGTGATGTGGGTAGCGTTACGGAATTTTAATCCAGAGATCCCGAGTTCGAATTGCACTCAAGCTAAAAACTACTACACTGCGACTCGGCGAGTCCGCGGTCTGTATTGTAATTGGGATTAAATTTCTAATGTACGGCGTAGCATAAATAAATAAATATGAAAAAAACCACATATACGAGGTCTGTTCAAAAAATACGTAGTTTGAATTGCGCGGGCACAGTTGATATTTGTTGCTTCTTTTGTTCCAACAATTTCCTCTTTACGAAATTGTAAATAAATCGCAGGAACAAATTCAAATTTTTAATTAATGAACATTTTTTCACGATATAAATAAACAGTGACAACAAATTTTTATGAATGTATTTCATTGCAAACTTGATTCTCTGAACGCATATCAATGAACCATAAATAAATGAAATTATTTAAATTTAAAAGTCGGGTCGTCGGGAAAAAAGTTTTGTATGGATTTCTGGAGTAAACTTCGTTAATCCCTGAACTGAAAATGCCTCGGGTGAAGCCGACAGCATAAGTTACTGTCTCGGGAATAAAACCTTAGTTTATTCTTTTAATACATAGATAACTATTATTTAAAAAAATCTGATGTGGACACCACATAACTTCCTTGTACGCGTATAAAACTATAGATATTTTTTTCATTGCACATATTTGACATTAAATCTTTTATGTTTTGTTCTAATCCATAGCAAACTTAATTTAAAAAAAACAAAAAATATATAATATTTAAATATAGATATCTCGCTTATGCAGAAGGCTAATTTAAAATTTTTTAATGTGCTAGACGCAGAATTTAATTCTCTAAAACTTTTATTTACAGCATTTATTTTTGAAATTAAAATAATACCATTTTTTTTCAAGGAAAACTGTTAGCAGCTTCATGTAATGTGCCACTTCCGGTTAGTCTATTTTAACCAAAATCTATTATGTTATTTCCATTGATATAGTAGTCTTATATACCAAATTTGGAAAGTTTGAAATTATATTTGAATATAGTTTTTCATGAAAATCTATTATAGGCTTCAAGTAAAGTATCACTCCCGGAAGTTATATAATGACCAAAAAGGGAGGTGCACAACTAGATGTTATAACAGTCCTAAATACAAAATCAAGGCCAAAGACCGATATGATGTATGAAATTTTCATGGATTGGAAAAAGCAAAATAAAGTAAATAATTTGTCAGAAAATGTGCCACTTGCTTATTTTATTCACTGAATCTCCAAGTAATTTATTGATTGCAACAAATAATTTAGCTTCAAATTCGTCAGTGTCATGCATAAATGTTAGTAACTTAAGCAATTGTATATTTAGTATTAACGTTATTGATATAAATAAATAAAAATCTTATTAATTTTTTTTAGTTATTTAGTTTATTTACTTTACCTGACTGTTTTGCAAATGTTTTGGTAAACACTTACTTTCCATACTAAAATGCGTCAGGAAAGTAGGCATTTTCTTGACGATTTCAGAAAAACATATTTTTTTTAACTGTCAAAAAATTTAACAAAAATATCTTTTTTCATAGCTTGCTTTCTAATTTTTGAATAATTTATCAGGCCCTTAGATCACAACAATCACAATGCTCTGACGTCAGACATAATGGCATTAAAAACTCAAATATTTTAAAAACCAATCACATTTTTGAAATTTTGATTGTTTCTAATACGAAGTTTTTGGGTCTAGTCTCAATATAAATGACAAATTTACTAGTTTATGGCTATAGTGGAAGACTCCATTGCCTTTTAAACTAACAAGTTCATTTCCTTTCACAGTTTTCTACAATATTAATAACAATAAAAAAATTACATATTGTTCCATTTTGCCAACACATATGTTATATAATCTATACTAGAATCTATGGCTGGTAGCACAAACTCTGTTTTTGCTTGTTTTAAGAGCAGAGTATTTGGGTGTTTTAGCTATCTCTAACATGTTAAAACCGTGCTCTTAAAACACCCAAAAACAGAGCTTGTGCTACCAGCCTATATTATTTATGTATTATATAATAATAAATTAAATAATATTTTTCTTTGTTATAGGTAAGACGCCATTTCCGTTTATTAGTCCCCATAGTGATTAAGTGAGTATAAACAAAATAAAATATTTTTTTATGAAGGTGTTGTGTATACAGGCTGTCTTAAGTTAACATGCTCTGCATTACGATCTTGAGAACGATAAGAGATGCGATTAAATTAAACAAAAATTGTCCTGTTAGTAGTATTGAAAAAAAAATGTTATACGTAACACGTCAGTAAAGCGTTGTACAGGATACGTAAGCTGTTTCAAGCTCGGCATGAAACTATCTACTCATCCTGTAATTAAACACTTTTCTGATTTTTTACGTAAATAACTATTCCTTACTAGTGAGGGAAACTAAATTGCGTGAGGGAAATGTCATTTGACATGGTTACCAAGGAAACGTGATGTGCATTTACAAATACAACTCTTTTGATTTATATAAAATAATTATTAAATTTTTTGTATCGCAAACGTAAACATGTAATTTTCACGTTTAATGTTGAAAAAAAGTCTTTAATATTCGTGAGAATGGGCCATTGCAAAACTAGTACTACTCACACTGTATATGTATATACAGGATGCACAATGAAACGCGGAACATAGGAGTTTAACATAGGATTTTAAAAATGTGTGGAAATTTGCTCTCCTGTACATTTTACAGCAAAACTTCAAGAAGGAAAAGTTGTATAGAATTAATTTCTACAATTAAAAAGTTTAAATTTAAGGCAATTGTCTGTTGTATGAGATATTTGAAAAATAAAATTGGATATTATCGTCAAGAATTAGATAGCCGTGGAAATAAAAAAAAATCTGATGTGGACACCACATGACTTCCTTGTACGCGTATTAAACTCTAGATATATTTTTAATGGCACATATTTGACATTAAATTTTTTATTTTTTGTTCTAATCCATAGCAAACTTGATTTTTTTTAAAATCAAACAATATATAATATTTAAATTTAGATAACTCGTTTATGCAAAAAGCTAATTTAAAAATTCTTAATGTGTACAGACAGCCATGGAATTGAACAAAAAATAAATAAATGCTTGGCGTTTTAACGTCAACGATTGACAGATAAAACGTACAACGTTGTCGTTTTGACAGATAAAACGCCAAGCATTTATTTATTCTTTGTTGAATTCCATGGCTGTCTGTATTTTCAACACAACTTTCGACATTTTAATATTTAATTTCTGTCGTTACAAAGCATGTAATAGAAATTATGTTTATTGATTTAGATGCAGAAATTTATGCCCTAAAACTTGTATTTGAAGCTTTTTTTGCATAAAATAATTAGGGAAGCCAATAATTGAACATTTGTAAAATAGCATTGAAAAGGCTATGGTGCGCAATTCGATTCACCACCCTGTATATAGTAACGAATGTTGATCCTCTTGACATTACAGCGACAATTTATATCTTGAAATGTCATCTTTGAAGATGCGTTGTAGTTGCTGTTGTCGTGCTAATGCCACACAAGTAATTGTGAGAAGATAGCTCGCATCTAGCCTCACGGTACGATGTCTCGCTTTAATATGCACGCTTCTGTCTTTGTCACCAGTGTGTGTGAGTGTGTAAGTGTGCCTTTGTCAATGTAATAAGGGAAATAACCTTCCGCGTAGAAAAATTAAATGTCAAACAATTTGTCTTTGTTAAGTCAAATGACGTTATTAATTTTGGTATTTTCTTAAGATCTTAAATATACCGGTTTCTTCTTCTTTTAAAACTGTAAGTTAGAAATTTTAACTACATTGATTAGTTTCTCATTTTTGTGTTTTTGCATTTTTAATTTTATGGAAATAATAAAACAAAAATTATTTAATACTACGAGATAACAGCCTAATTTAATTTAGTTTTTTAAAGTAAATATTTAAGTAATGAAAATAAAATTAAATAATAAATAAATGTATCATTATGCCTTTTACTCATTACTGGTCGTGGCACTCTGCCGTAGCAGATTTCGGTAAATTTTATATTTCTTCGAGTGAAGTGGCGTTAAGTCGTTGCCCCCAAAGATGTTAGTGGTACGAGCCACATGGGGTAGTTTTAATATGGTGAAATTTGTTTCTGGGGTCTCATATTTATTATTGTTATTCACACATTCAATCAAAATAAATAAATGTAATCTAACGTTAATTAAAAGAAATATTTAAAAAATCCTTCATTTAGGACTAATCAACACTAAAAATATATTTGTACTCGTAACCTTGAAAATGAGACATTCTGCACGCAACACTCAATCTGGAACAAATGCTTCCCGATCGATTCGACTATAATTGCAAAAAAAAAAACATTGGCCTTTTGGAACATTCTAAAATAAATCTGTCGTGATAATAATCAAATCTAATTTATAAAATACAACTTCCCTGAATTTTCCTTTATTCAAAGTTTGGAAAATAAGAATAATTTGTTAAAATTGTTTCAATATTTGGCAGCATCAGTGCCATCTATTTGACAACCTCTGAACTAAAGACGTTGTTGATACAACTTCTTGCAGATTGTAATCAAACAAATATCGCGACTAATACTATATAAATAATAAGAAAAAATACATATTGTGGAATATAACAACTTAGTTTAATGGAAAAGTAAGATTATAACAACATAAAATGCTTAAATTAATTAATCTATTTTAGGTTAGGTTTGATATTTGAACTAAAAAACAATACTTTTAGATTGGGAAGAGCCACAATTGTTACAAGTGTTATTATAAATATTTATAGTAAAATTTTGACAATTAGAAATCGAAGTTTCTGGAGCAGCTTGTTTGCAATTGATAAAGATTGAAATTAAAGATGTATTTTTTTTCAAATACCAGTACTCGAACAAAAGACATTATACAAACTACGTGCGTGAAGACGTCTTCCGCTCATTCGCGCTATTAAAGACACTCGCTCCTTGCAGTCGCTCGTGCTTTAAAAATGCGCTCATGCGGGAACATCGTCTTCCCGCACTTAGTTCGTAAATAACTATTACATCGTTAAAAAAAGAAAAAAATTGAGGGTGTAGGTTATTTTCCACATTAACATTTTAAGATTTTCATTTTAAAAATATTTCTTCCGAAAAACCAATATCTTGTTTATAATCTAAGTGTCTAATTGCTATGATGTATTTAGTTTTAGAACTTATTATCAATTATTACATTTCAAATAAAATTCCTTATAAAAAAATCTGATGTGGACACCACATGACTTCCTTGTACGCATATTAAACTGTAGATATTTTTTTAATTATACATATTTGACATTAAATCTTTGATTTTTTGTTCTAATCCATAGCAAACTTCTTTTTTTAAAATCAAGAAATATATAATATTTAAATTTAGATATCTCGTTTATGCAAAAAGCTAATTTAAAAATTCTTAATGTGCTAGACGCAGAATTTAATTCTCCAAAACTTTTATTTGCAGCATTTATTTCTAAAATTAAAATAATACCACTTTTTTCAAGGAAAACTGTTAGCAGCTTCATGTAATGTGCCACTTCCGGTTAGTCTATTTTAACCAAAATCTATTATGTTAGTTCCATTGATATAATAGTCTTATATACCAAATTTGAAAAGTTTTAAATTATATTTCAATATAGTTTTTCATGAAAATCTATTATAGGCTTCAAGTAAAGTTCCACTTCCGGTAGTTGTATAATGACCAAAAAGGGAGATGCAATAACAGTCCTAAATTTCAAGTTTCAATTTTCTACGGCTTACCGTTTTTGAGTTATGCGAGATACATACGTACGTACAGACGGCACGACGAAATTAGTCAAAATGGATTCAGGGAGGGCCAAAATACCTATTTCCGTTGAAATCTGAGAACCGAAAATTTTCGCGATTACAATACTTCCTTTACTTCGTACAACGAAGTAAAAATGATACCTCGATCTTGGTTTTTGAAGCACTAAAGAAAATTTCAATTCTTCATTGTGAGATTCGAACTCCGCTTCTTAGTTTCGCAGTCCAATATTGACTTTATAACATGACTGCTTTTAACAAATTTCTCCAAGTGACGTGTCTTTATTTATTTCAACATCTAGATCAAAAATTACATGTGTACATATCTGCATAACTAATAATTAATAGCAATTATTTGTTATTATGTCAACTATGAAATTATAATTACGCAAATATGTTTTTACTTTCGATTTTTTAAATTTCAAACAATGAAACTACGTATCAAAAAAGAAATATTATAGAAGCAGGCTTTGTATAAGCAAAATTAAATTATAGTTCAATAAGCATAAATAATACAATCTAGCTGTAATTTGGAACCAAATTATAATTTGTACGTTCGTTACATGGGTTATATGAAAGAAATATCCGTGCCTTTAATTTGAATAACAAAGTATAAGTTTCTTCGGTTGTGTTATAGGACTAATATTACTTCTACATTATAATAAATTACAGTTTTTATTGTTCCTAATGTCAATTTCTATACAGGGTGTTTCAAAATTATTGCAAAAAAATATAGATATTTATTATTACACGTACTGATATTACTAATGAAAATAAATAAATAAATATATCATCACGCCTTTTACCCATTACAGGGTGTGGCACTGTGTCGTAGCAGATCTCGATAAGTGATATATTTCTTCGCGTGAAGTGCGGTTATCAGCCGTTAACTTGCGGTCCCCAAAGATATTAGTGGAGGGTGAACCATAGGGGTAGATTTAAATTGGTGAAAATTGTTTGTCGGCTGTGGGAATAGAACCAGGGTTCTCAAGATCCATAGGCCGACTCGATACCACTGATTACAATGGAAAATAATTATTTGTGTATGAAGAGCGTAAAGTGATTCTTTGTTACTCGGCTCGCGCTGCAATAATGTAACAGGAACAAAGACACTTTGCGCTCGTGATACACACTTAATTTTTCCTATGATTGCTTCTTAAATTATTATAAAACGTATACATACTGAAAATAAATTCGTTCTGTCAACTGTCAATATGACAAGTTTCTGTTTTGCCATTTCAAACGCGTGCATCTAGTTTTTTGCGCGTTGTCATTGGAGACGTGCGAGAAAGTTATTTTTCGATTGTTCCACAGAAAACGTCAAGTTTACTATGACAAATAAATGTGTAATTTTCAGCTTTTCATAGCAATCGTAGAATAATATTTTTTTCGAAATAAACAAAAATATGTGCACTTTACTTAGACCTAACAATTTTAGTTCCACTGGACTGATTGGTTACAATAATGGATAAAAATTAAGAACTTACAAAACTTCAATTAAATGAAATAAATTTTCAACCAATTTTTATGTATGACTGTAACGTATCAGTTCAGTGGCACAAAAAATGTTTTCTTCAAGTAATGTGCAATTATTTTTGCGAATTTCTGTAAAATTATTTTTACGTTGTAATCAGTACATCAAATAATATATACGCTTTAATTTTTATCTTGCAAGAATTTTGAAACATCCGGTATATACACCTTCAATAATAAATGAGTCAAATTAAAAATACATCACCTGATAGGTTTCGGTGTATAAAAATAACTATTAATTAATGTATACATGTAGAATACTCATTTATTATTTTTTTGATATGCAGAAGTTGTGACATACGTACTTACATAAATAAAATAAATATAAATATATCATCACGCCTTTTACCCATTACTGGGTGTGGCACTCTGCCAAAGCAGATCTCGGTAAGTGATATATTTTTTCGCGCGAAGTGCGGTTATCAGCCGTCAAATCACGGCCCTCAAAGATATTAGTGGAGAGGGAGCCACAGGGATAGATTTAATTTGGTGAAAATTGTTTGTCGGTTGTGGGGATTGAATCAGGGTTCTCAAGATCCACAGACCGACTCGATACCACTGAGCCACCTATCCCATAAAATAGGAAAGCGAATCCAGTACAGTACTACAAAAAATGTTTTAGGTTAACAACCCTTAATTTTTCGAATTTAAAAAAATTCTTATTCTTTCATGATCAGCGCGTCGTACAGAATATACCCTTTAATTTTTTGCTCTAAGTTGTGAAACACCCTGTATATTTAACATTACTTAACATAGCAATAAACACAATGGCGTGTAGCACAAGCTCTATTTTTGGGTGTTTTAAGAGCACGGTTTTAACATGTTAGAGATAGTTAAAACACCCAAAAACACTGCTCTTAAAACAGGCAAAAACAGAGCTTGTGCTACCAGCCAATAATTTTTATGTGAAAATATATAAATAAAATAAATAAATATATCATCACGCCTTTTACCTATTACTGGATGTGGCACTCTGCCGTAGCAGATCTCGGTATATGAAACATAAATATATTTAAATATTCTCGATTGGAATTAGTGTAATTTAAATCTGTCAATCCTGGTTTATTTTAGTACCAAACTACATGTAATAATGTTAACATAAGAATTAAAACAAAATTCCAATAAAATATTTCGTTAAGAATTTGTTTCGAGTTTCACGTTTTTTAATTGGCTTATTGAACAAATATAGGTCGACTCATATCCTTGAATCATCATATTGATTAATCATTTTCTATTTATACCTGTCACTACTCATTAATTTTATTCATTCTAAATTAATCCTCAAAAAAGTGCCAGCTAATAACTCAATAGATGCGGAATTAAAATTTTAAAATTAGTTTCAATTATCTTTATTGCCATTAATGTCACAGCCATTTAAATGTTAATAACATGTAAAATGAATTGTACTTCTAGTTGAAAATAATAATAATAATATAATTTATTTGTTTCTAGACAATAAGCCTTATACAAATGGTTGATACATTTACACAAATATTTACAATAGTTTGTACTGTTTACATCTAGTTGAAAATATTGTTAACTGTCATCGAAAATTAGATCAATCAGATGCTCAACTTTTGTTAGTTACGCTGTATAACGTTGCATATTATTACGTTATTATTCGTGTTGCACGAAACACAAACATTTGCGTATTTCACTCACAGACTGAATCTTATCTATGGATATTAATAAACAAACAAGTATTTTTTTACCAGTTTCAGGATATGAAACCTATGTTTACATGCACAACAGTAGGCTGGTAAGTAAGTAATAACTGTATTCTGTACGGTAGTATTACCATACTGACTTGTCAAAACAGTCAAGAAAATGAAAATAAAACACAATGATAATATAACACTATTCATACAAACGGAACTCAAAACAACAATAATACAAAGATTACTTCTCCTGCTTATCATCATATATATTCATTGTAAAGTCTTTCAAATTAGAGATGACCATGTTATGACGTTTAAATAAAAACATACAGACCACAGACTTACTTGATCACCTTCTAAAATGATGACAATGACGTTATTCATAAAAGTACTTAAAAAAATCATATTTATGAATGACGTGAACGAGTTTATATTCTGAAACCGGTAAACTATTGAACAAACCACGGATGTTATGAGTCACAACAGGCCTTAGATGTCTTAAAATCCTCGGATTTCAAACTGACATCTGCGGCTGTAATGATACTCATAACATTCCTAGGTATGTTAATAGCTATAACATTTCCTACAGCAATAGTTCTACTGGCAACATTATCTACAGGTTGTTCAAAAAGTACCGGGACGGTGAAATATCTCAAGAAATACGCATCAAATAAAAAAACAAAAAAACACGTGTTTAATATTTTTCAAAAAGCTATCTTAAGTCACAAAACACGATCTCCTACGGCCACCCCCTGGGGGTCCACTTTGAAATTTTATATGGGAACCCCCATTTTTATTGCACATTCGGATAGTACGGCTAAAACTAAGTAGGTTTTGTATAAAACTTTTTTCCGATTCGCGATAGATGGCGCTGTAATCACAAAAATAATTATTGTTATGATTTAAGATTTTAAAGTGTCCCCCCTCCCCACCTCCAGGGGCTTATGTTAGTCAACATTTTCAGGTTTGCTAGTATATGCAGTTCACGCATCCCTGTGTTAAGTTATAGTGACTATGACCTAACAAATTTGTTATGGAATTAAATTAGATTTTCTCTAAATTAAAAAGGTACAATCAATAGACAAATATTCTAACTAGCTCATGTATCACTCGGCGATTAATAATCTGGACAATTAACGCGCTGGCTACGCTGTCGCGTTAAAATATCTCGATTAATAATCGATCTCATTTACACACTTGATATAACTATTTTAAGGTATTTTTATTGCAACAAGAGAAAATCATTAAAGTGAAATAGTTATCAAAATAACAGTGCAACTTATTGTATCATCAAATTATGTATTCAGTTTGAGAAAGTCTACATTCACTTATAATTTACTGCAATATTTAATGTGCAATTTACGAAGATGATCGATGATTATCAATCTATGGATTCATAAAGAAGAATCACTTAACTTTCCCCTGTTACTTTTCAGATGATCTAGTTACCGAAGAACAGATACGAACTTATACTATTCAATATTTTATTGACCTGGATGGAATAAAGATATAGTTACACTTTTAATAGTTACATCGGTCCCGCGTGATGGCCTGACTCACGACCATAAGGTCGTGGGTTCGGGTTCCGCCCGTGGCGGCTTTATAAAGGACATATCGGCATATGACCTGAGTAGTTGGTCCGATATACAAGATGTTTCACAACTTCTGTACGACGTGCTGATCATGAAACAAAAAACTATTTTCCATGTTTCCCAGTCCAAAATTTTTCGTTGCCACTGCCACTGGGTGGATGATTATGTTAAAGTTATTAATTAAATAAAATTCTATTATAAATAACTGCTAATAATTGAATTGTGTAATTATTCTTTCGTAGTTGATACCTACTTCATTGTTTGTGTTTAATAGGAAAGCGAATCCAGTGCAGTACTACAACAAATGTTTTAGGTTACCAACCCTTAATTTTGCGATTTAAAAAAAATTCTTTTTGTTTCATGATCAGCAAGTCTTTAACTTTTTAATTTTTTGCTCTAAGTTGTGAAACACCCTGTATAAATAAAAAAAAATAGTTACATCATTTAATATTAGTTAATTATTGTAACACGAGCGGGTGGACGCAGAGATGGTTAACCGGACTGCGTCAATTGTATTACGATCGCGGGTGGCCGTATTACGCGGCAGGGGTCTTGAAATCTTATTAAACACAAATAACAAATATTTTTATACTAATTGTAACACGAAACGTTATAATTGAATATGAAGATGGAAACAGAATTACTATTTAAATTACATTTTTATTAATTATAATAATTAATTCACTATTCAAGTTTAACATACATACATACATATATACATAACATCACGCTATACCCCATTAAATGGGGCAGCACGAACCCCTGAAACATTCATAGAGCATCAGTGCACATCAACATTCTCAACCTGACACACAATACTCGTTTCGACCACATTAACACTTCCTCCATACGAACTCTTTCCTTCCTCACAACCAAAATCCATCATCACACAACAAACATCCATCATCACACAACAAACATCCATCCATTCGCTCCTGTACACCTGTTTAGTAAATCTTCACTTACGCCCACTTCTCTAACAACGAATCTATAAGAAATGAAGGCTGCATCGCCTGCGCTTGTTTAAAAATACATTTAACACAATTGCAGTTAGACGCTGTATAGTAAAAACTGAAAATGAAGAAAAAAAGATGAGGAAGAAAGGGAGTATCTCCTGCGCTTGTTTAAAATGAAGTAAAACGCGAACACCGCGTGATGTGAAGATCTACATCTTCACGCGTTGAGTCGATGGACGAGACTGATGGTTTCCACCAAAACACTTGCTGCCCTGGATAAGATACCCACATCTGGAATCCATCCCCCACACATCGGGGTGGACACAAATGTCTCAAGTGTTTTGGTTATGTAGTCTGACACTCTGACACTGCAGATAACGCGAACATGAAATCTAAGAATATTAACTATAACTGTCTCTTTTTATAATTTAATGCCCTATATTCAAAAACCAAAAGATGTCACACTCAACCTTAATGGCACATGTGGTCACGAGTGTCAAATTACACGAAACCAATCTTATCTAAACGCAACATAACAACAATGAGTTGGCTCATATTGTTACATTATTGTAAATGAAATAAGAATTGTAAATGATATACCTTGATAATTGCTATTTTATAAATTTGCTACAAAATTTTAAATACAATGGCTAGCAGCACGAGCTCTGTTTTTACTTGTTTTAAGAGCAGTGTATTTTTAGGGGCGGATCCAGGGGGGGTCATGGGGGTCATGACCCCCCTTATAAGCATGGACTTTTTTTAAATGTTGGCCCTAATACATAATGATGATGTCATTATTTACGATAACTCAATTTGTTAAACAATTTAAATAGAAAATATTATCTAAGAACTTAAAATTCTAAGATAATTAAGAATTATTGTTTGATTTATTATTCTAATAAATAGCCAAAAACCCAATATTTTGTGGGGATATTATATCGACCCGCAGATGGGAGAGGTATTCTATTTAAGACCTAGTCAAGTATGTGACTACCGACATTTGCACTTAGAAAATCAACTTATAATTCAATAATTTTTATATTCTATCGAAAAACCGTTTAGATATTGAAACTTTATGATTTAAAAAGTGTTGGCGTTCTCAGGGGAAATTTTTGAGGTGAAAAAATGATTTAATGTGATTTAATGCGATTCCAAAGACGATTTAATGTAATTGTAAAAATTATTTAAAGCAGGAATATAATATGAGCAAAAACAAATGTTTTTTATATTTAGAAGATGGGCAGTAACCCCGCCCCCTCCGGAGGCAAAATTCACTTCATGCCCCCCCCCCCTTAATTCGAAGTCTGAATTCGCCCCTGTGTATTTGAGTGTTTAAATGTTAAAACCGTGCTCTTAGAACAGCTAAAAACAGAGCTTGTGCTACCAGCCAATAATGATTGTATTTAGTTCGAAGTGTGGTGAAATGTTCGTTGTGAAAATGTCATGGTATACAATATTGACTTGCAAATGAAGAATTCGGTTCATCTTTACTGCATTCTTTCACCGCGTACAAAGATCTTAGATTCTCAACACGAGAACTCGTGATTCCTCCTTTCTATTTGCAAGATTTATAATTTTGTTTCGTAACAAATGAAAGTACCCTGTATTTTTGTACTTTAACGAAGTACATTAATTAAGTTTTCTCGTAATTTTATATGTTTAGTTTTGTTATTTTTATATTTTGATACATTTGATGACCCATCCTGGGCGTTCTTGTTTATTTATTTATTTATTTATTTATTTATTTATTTATTTATTTATTTATTTATTTATGTTACACTGTACAACAGGAACTTAATCCCAATTATAGTACAGGGTCCGCACTCACCGAGCCGTAGTGTGGTAGTTCATATAATTTTTAGCTTGAATGCGATTCGAACTCGGGATCTCCGGATTCGAATTCCGTAATGCTATCCACACCACCGTACTGACGGACTAATGTTAAATCATTTCTTTTGATATTTAAGCGACTTTTTTGATATTTATGCTTTAATTAACAACATATTAGTGCATCTAAAATAAATAAATATATCATCACGCCTTTTACCCATAACCGGGTGTGGCATTCTGCTGTAACAGATTTCGGTAAATGATATATATCGTTGCGTGAAGTGCGGTTACCAGCCGTCAAATCACGGTCCCAGAAGTTGTTAGTAGAGGGAGAGCCACAGGAGAGGTTTTACTGTGTGAAAATTGTTTGTTGGTTGTGAGAATCGAACCCAAGTTCTCCAGTACATAGGTCGACCCGATACCATTGGATTACTTGTAATAACGTCAAATATTATATACAGGGTGGTTCATCGGTCTGTATTTTGTTTTTAGTCGATTATTTTAAATATCACCGATATTTTTTTAAACAAAGTTTATTTTAAATTAAAATGCCCACTTATCTGCAGTATACCGGGTGTTCCATTTTCGCGCAATGGCATCATTTCTGTGTGTGATTATTTATTATTAAAAACACGAATATATTTCGTACTGATCATTTTAGACTTATAATGAATAAAAACTGTTTTAATGAGAAACAAAAGAACTATAATATATTGCAAAAACACCTGGTAGAAGTTTTTTTTAATGTTTAGTAATTTGTATTCCTTACTTTCAATCCAGTGGTTTGAAAAATGTTTATTTCAAGTAATGTGCAATTATTTTTTTCTTTCCTGAATTTTCCTTTATTCAAAGTTTGGGAAATAAGAGTAATTTGTTAAAATTCTTTCAACATTTGTCAGCATCATCACCATTTATTGGACAACCTCTGAATTAAAGACGTCATTGATACAACTTCTTACAGATTGTAATCAAACAAAAATCGCGACTAATACTATATAAATAATAAGAAAAAACACATATTGTGGAATATAACAACTTAGTTTAATGGAAAAGTAAGATTATTACAACATAAAATGCTTAAATTAATTAATCTAATTTAGGTTAAGTTTGATATTTGAACTAAAACAGAATGACTGGTAGCACAAGCTCTGTTTTTGGGTGTTTTAAGAGCACGGTTTTAACATGTTAGAGATAGCTAAAACACCCAAATACACTGCTCTTAAAACAGACAAAAACAGAGATTGTGCTACCAGCCAATGTTTTTAGATTGGGAAGAGCCACAATTGTTACAAGTGTTATTATAAATATTTATAGTAAAATGTTGACAATTAGAAATCGAATTTTCTGGAGCAGCTTGGTTTGCAATTGATAAAGATTGTGTATAATTTGCAGATTCTGGTGTACTCACATTGGCAAATATATCACCTAGCAAAGAGTCGTACATAACCGTCAAGCTGGATTTATAATGAAGTAACGTAAAACGCAAAGCAGTTGCAGTAAAGTAGAAAGTAAAGCAAGCGAAAATAGTTGATTTATATTAAAAAGTAGTACCACTACTGCTAGCCAATCAGGTAATATTATAAAAAATTCACATTTATTTCGGTATTTTTCGTTTACTTCGGCATCAAGTTTGAATTTCTGTACTTCTGTCATATCATATAACGTTTGTTAGGTTATTTGTTGTTTATTGGGTTTTATGACTTTTGATGACTTATCATACAGTATTTTATACATTTCTACCTGCTCGATAATACTTCGGTCTATTATTTATTATTATTTAATAGAAAATATTTCGACTAACAAAATGAAATCTGACAGATAAACAGATGGAGAATGGTGGATAAATCGTTAATACAGATTTCTGCGCAACGTTCAAAATGCTGACTTCTTATTGGCCAGCGGTAGAAGTTTTAGTTACGGCGAGGTACTGGAGAATACGATATAACAAAGAACTAGACGAACTGCTCGAGGGAAGAGATATAATAAGATACATAAAAGCGGAAAGGATCAGATGGGTAGGACACGTAATAAGAATGAGACCAGAAAGAATGCCGAAAAAAATACTTAATGGCAAAATATACTCTGCAAGAAGAAAAGGTAGACCTAGAAGAAAATGGATAGACGAGGTCGAGGGAGATATAAGAGCAATGGGAGTTAAGAGATGGAGAATGAAAGCAGAAGAAAGGGATGACTGGAGGAAAGTTGTGGAGGAAGCCAAGGCCCACCCCGGGTTGTAGAGCTAACAAAGAAGAAGAAGGTAGAAAGATGAATGTTGGGCAACTATTGCGTTACATATTGTACCTTACTTCTTACTTTACTTCAATATAAATTATTACTAGCTGTAGTACACGCTCAACTTTTTGACGTTACCGATACTTTTTGCGTTACTTCTTACGTTACTTCATTATAAATCCAGCTTAAAGCTATCAGTTATAGAACAAAGAAAGTGTTACGGGAAATCACCCCGTGTGTTTCCGCCCGCTTATTATGTCGAGTAACAGCTTTTCAATTGGTAAAATAGATATATTTAACAACAAATAATAATATAATAAACTGAGTTGGAAAAATGAAGTGTAAATTTTATATGTTTTTGCTTTGATTTCTGTGGATCAAGTTAAATGTTGTTACTGGACATAATAAGCGGCGGAGACACACGGGGTGATTTCCCGTAACAAAAATCTGCTGTCAGAAGTGGGATATTTATAGATATGGTTAAAAAGTCACTGTCATAAATCGTACTACGTCTTAAGAATACATGAACAGAACAACAAACTAAAATAAGGTAACTGTGTATAATATACTTATGAACTAAGACAAATTATTATTATACTTTAATTATCTACTTAAAATTAAAGGTTATGGGCCGGTTCCATGACAAAAGGTTAAATTTATTACAAATATTTGTAGAAATATTTCACCGGAAATTAACAAAAAACCTTTGAGTCATCACATAAACCAAAATAACGCGTCCTCTTATCTCGTTTCCAAGAAAATTGTTCAGCAATAAAATAACCATACTCATAAACTTAAACATCTTTTAATCTAACCGAAGACGATGAAGCGAACTGCTAGTCGTCAATCTTCATCAACAACAAACACTCATAATTTAACATGAAGCCAATTTCTAAGACTTGTCGGGAAAAACAAAGATGGCTCGAATGTAAACTCCATAGTTTTTAGTTTATTTGTGAACACAGGCAAGAATAAACATAAGTGCAATGGAAATAGAAGACAACAGACATCTATCATAGCCTGTAAGGATCACTTAAGTCAGACAAAGACAGCACTAAACACACACACGTATTTATAAACCTTAGAAATGTATAGAAGCCTTACCCACAGCATCAATACTTAAGAACCCTGACACGCACATACACAGGAGTGAGTGAAACCGAAGCGAATGATATGAACATGTGTTCGACAGAGATGGTCGGTTAGGCCGGCGACAAGCAGTGACCTTGAGACCGCGAACTGCCGGTCGAAGGCCTGACTCAAGCCACAGCCAAGTACAACTTGCACTGCGGATTTGCTACAAATAGAGTAACAGTTCAAATGAGTTGATTGGAATTCTGAAAACCTTAGGATATACCTAAGAGTCAAGGTGATTTTCTCTTTTATACGGTTTCAGTCGTTCTAATTTTTAACTCATTTATCATCAGCTCGGTATAGAGATGGGCATGTCGGAACTATTTACTCAATATGGGAAACATTTTACTGATTTAGATGACAATAAAGTAGAATATGATTATTGTTCCCAAATTCTAAGAGTTTCATTTATTTATTTATTTATGATACTAATACTATTAAGTTTCTATCAAAACTCTGTATAGGGTAGGTGACTCAGTGGTATCGAGTCAGCTTGTGGATCTTGAAAACCCTGGTTCGATCCCCATAGGCGACAAACAATTTTCACTAAATTAAGTTTACCCTTGTGATTTGCCGGCTGGTAACCGCACTTCACGCGAATAAATATATCACTTACCGAAATCTAATACAACAGAATGCCACACCCAATAATAGGTAAAGGCGTGATGATATATTTATTTATTTATATACGAAACTCTGTGTTTAATAAGGACATATCATAAATGTCAACTCAATATAGTTGAAATCATACTGCATGAGCTTTAAACTTCGTTTCTGATGCGTTAAAGAAAAATGTAGTTTCGTATTGTAGTTAAAATAGAAGATCCATGGTTGACTGAATCTTTGACATTACACGTCCGATATTCAATTATTTATGAACGATTTTTACTTTCTCCACATTTCGCATAATTATTATGTATTCGTACCGAAGCATTGTTGAAATAATCGTGGTGAAACACTCACAGAAATCTGAGCTCAAAATGATCCATAATCTATACAGACTCTAACACGAGCGGGTGGCTGCATTACGCGGCAACGGACTCGAATGCTTATTTAACATAAATAACAAAGTTGAAACTTAATTAATAATAATAATAATAATATTCTTTATTCACGTTCATGTCAAAGGCGAGGTTCAGCCAAGGCTGCTCTTCCACCTAACCCGTGTACATAACACTACAAAATAATATAGCATATAAACTGCCAAATAATAATTACAAAGTTATTATGAAACATAAACAAAAAAGAAGTAGAGACATCAGTGTACTCTTTACAATTAATTTAAGTGTACATCTTAAATCTAAAAATAACAAAGGAAATTGTCACCTTACATAAGTGCATTTTTAATACAAATTTTTAACAAAGGTTTTAAACGAATTAAACGATAAAGATTTCAATGAACTAGAAATATTGTTATACAAAATTGAACGCGAAACGTTATAATTTAATATGAAGATGGAAACAGAATTACTATTTAAATTATATTTTTATTACTTATAATACTTCATTCACTTATCTAGTTTAAAATTAAATCAAACGCGAACACCGCGTGATGTGAAGATCTACATCTTCACGCGTTGAGTCGATGGACGAGACTGATGGTTTCCACCAAAACACTTGTTGTCCTGAGTACGATACCCACATCTGGAATCCATCCCCCACACATCCGGGTGGACACAGATGTCTCAAGTGTTTTGGTTATGTAGTCTGACACTCTGGCACTGCAGATAATGCGAACATGAAATCTAAGAATATTAACTATAACTGTCTCTTTTTATAATTTAATGCCCTATATTCAAAAACCAAAAGATCTCACACTCAGCCTTAATGGCACATGTGGTCACGAGTGTCAAATTACACGAAACCAATCTTACCTAAACGCAACATAACAACAATGAGATAGCTCATATTAGTCAAAACTACAGGTATTGTTAACTTTTAATAATCACACAACTTAATAATATTAGCTCTAAGCTTGGGTATGATTCCCTTACAATCAAAAACTGTGTCACTGTAGACGAACCCGGTTGTCAATGTCAATAGGAGTCTCTCGGAACGAAGCTACGCTTAGACACTGTAACAGAAAAATTCAGTTGATGCCATATTTCGAACACAGGTGACGTGGTGTAGCGGTTAGCATCTCTGCCCGGTATGCGGAAGGTCCCTGGTTCGAATCCAGGCGTCATCAGAATTTTTCTGTCATAATATAAATTAACTTTAGTCAAAAACTACAGGTATGATTACCTTTAATAATCACACAACTTAATAATATTAGCTCTATAGCTCATATTGTTACAAGACCTAGTATAGTCACAGCCACAAACCAATGCAACATCTCAGATTTAATATTCATTTTCTTCTGCTTCTTATTGCTTGCAAGTCGGCTCTGTAATGAATAATATTGCCATTAAACCGCAAGCTAATTTTAGACTACATTACGAGATCCTGCCGAACATCTATGTAAATAAGCTTGTGCTTGCTTCAACACATAAATATGCAAGTTGAACTAGTTAGCGTTTTATGCTTATATTTTCATTTTACTGCATAGGAACAGCAAACTTAAATATAACGATAGCATTTTAATTAAAATCATGAGTATATTATTTTCAATTTTATATGTACTTAATTATTTTCGCCTTACACTGTCGCAATTAGGAATATTAGAATGGATGATACATCTGCAAAAGTAATAAATTTGTTTGTGTACGCAATTATTTTGTTTGAATTTTACGAGATTTTCGTACAATAGAAGTAATATTAAATCAGAGATAGACAATTACTACCTACTAAAGGCCAGATTAATTATTTAATGGGCCACCGAGTTATTAATTAACCAAAAAAATTAATTTGTAGCGTGTTACAAATGAAATTTTAGTTTGCACTTTCTTAAAATAAATAAATAAATATATCATCACGCCTTTTACCCATTACTGGGTGTGGCACTCTGCCTAAGCAGATTTCGGTAAGTGATATATTTTTTCGCGTGAAGTGCGGTTACCAGTCGTCAAATCACGGCCTCCAAAGATATTAGTGGAGGAGGAGCCACAGGGGTAGATTTTTTAAATTGGTGAAAATTGTTTGTTGGCTTTCTTAAGATATTTATTTCTACGATTGCTATAAAAAGTTAACAATTACGCTCTCATTTGTCATCATAAAGTTGACGTTTTCTGCGGAACAATCGAAAAATATCATTTTTTTGCGCGTCTCCAATGGCAACGCACGAAAAAGATGTTAAATGCGCGCGTGTAAGAGGAACAAAGACACTTTACGCTCGTGATACACACATCATTTTTTCTACAATTGCATCTAAAAAAAATTAAAAACGTATACGTACTGAAAATAAATTCGTTCTGTCAACTGTCAATATGACAAGTTTCATGTTTGTTTGTATCCCTGGTAACTATTGAAATAAGCGCGCATTTAATATGTTTTACATGCATTGCCATTGGAGACGCGCGCATTTAACATCTTTTTTCCGCGTTGCCATTGGAGACGCGCTACAAAGATGTTTCGATTATACCACAGAAAACGTCAACTTTACGATGACGAATGGAAACGTAATTATCAACTTTTCATAGCAATCGTAGAAAAAAGCCTTTTTTCTACAATTACGCTCTCATTTGTCATCGTAAAGTTGACGTTTTCTGTGGAACAATCGAAATATATCTTTTTTGCGCGTTTCCAATGGCAACGCGCGAAAAAGATGTTAAATGCGCGCGTTTCCAATGGCAACGCACGAAAAAGATATTAAATGCGCGCTTATTTCAATAGTTACCAGGGATACAAACAAAACATAAACTAAAAAACAACAAAGACAAAATTAATTGTCTTTAAAAGCTCACTTGGTGAAACTAGGTTTAATAATAAAATATCAAAATAAACACTTGTCTCACAAAATTCAGCCTCCAAGTCACCTTATGAGGGCATCGTCAGAGGCTAGCCAGCACAGTTGGTAACCATAGACGCGTTTCGCTCTTATTAGAGCTCATCAGTATGGTATAACCTACTTCTTCACCTAGAACAAACTCATATTGACAGTTAACAGAACGAATTTATTTTCAGTACGTATAAGTTTTTAAATAATTTTAAGATGCAATCGTAGAAAAAATTATGTGTGTATCACGAGCGTAAAGTGTCTTTGTTCCTCTTACATTTCGGCTCGCGCCGTAATAGTGTATAAATCAAAAAATCTAAACAAGGCGACGAGGGTCAATCAGTTTTAGATCACTCTATATTTAAATTATATTATGGGGTAGGTGACTCAGTGGCATTGAGTCGGCCTGTGGATCTTGAGAACCCTAGTTCGATCCCCACAGCTGCAAAACAATTTTCACCAAATTAAATCTACCCCTGTGGCTCCCTCTCCACTAACATGTTTGGGGGTTGTGATTTGACGACTTCACGAGAAGAAATATGTAACACGAGCGGCACTGGGTGAATAAGTTGATCTTACCGGACTGCGTCAATTGTAAAACGAGCGGAAAAAACGCAGTCTTCAAATCTTATAGAACATAACTAATAAAGTTTAAACTTAATTGAACACGAAACGCTATAATTTAATATGAGGATGGAAACAGTATTATTTAGATTAAATTTTTATTAATTATAATACTTAATTCACTTATCTACTTGAAAATTAAATAAAACGCGAACACCGCGTGATGTGAAGATCTACATCTTCACGCTTTGAGTCGATGGACACTTGCTATCCTGGGTACGATACCCACATCTGGAATCCATCCCCCACACATCGGGGTGGACACAGATGTCTCAAGTGTTTTGGTTATGTAGTCTGACACTCTGGCACTGCAGATAACGCGAACATGAAATCTAAGAATATTAAATATAACTGCCTCTTTTTATAATTTAATGCCCTATATTCGAAAACCAAAAGATCTCACACCCAGCCTTAATGGCACATGTGGTCGCGAGTGTCAAATTATACGAAACTAATCTTACCTAAACGCAACATAACAACAATGAGATAGCTCATATTGTTACAAATATATCACTTACCGAAATCTGCTTCGGCAGAGTGCCACACCCATTTATTTATTTATTTTATATAAAAGTGTATGAGTATACTAATCTCATTCATTAATAATAAATCTCCAGCCATTATTCTTTGTTGCACATTACTTTCATTTTTTTGTGTCATTACCCATTTGTATTGTCACATTCCGTTTTGTTACTCGTAAGTTGTATTTTAAATGTCTAGTTACACAATATAAGCACACTCGAAATATGTACATATAAATTATAAATATCATTTAAGATTTATGACGAAAATAAAATCTCAAGATCTTTCAATTCAGCGTCTAGTGGTTGTAACAGTAAATACTTTCATTTTTTGTTACATATTATTAATAGCATTATTATAACATCAATTGTTTTAAATATTTGTTTCGACACTTCGTTAATTATACTTGAAAATTTAGGTCAAGTCAATGTTAATTGACGTAATAATATTCCTGAAAAGTGTTACAAACAATGAATTAAAGAGAAATTTGCGTGTTACACTCTTTCAAAGAAGGAAGAAAAGAAATGTAACCAATAAAGAAAACTTGCCATGACGAACGGAAAATTATTGAACTCATTGTTAAATGTGAATATAATTTTTTGTCGTTTTATATTTACTTACAGTAAAACATACACATTCTTACAAGTTAGAAAGTATAAGAAGAAATTAATATTTAAATTGTACTTATTTAACATATCTTTAATATTGCGAGTATATTTTCAGAAATGTATGTTTTATTAATTTTAGAAAATAAACATAAATATATTGAAATATTAGTTTCTAAACCTCTTTAAAAACAAGTTTTTGAAACATCAAAATAGATATATTTCTACGATTGCTATGAAAAGTTAACAATTACGCTCTCATTTGTCAAATTGACTTTTTTTGTGGAATAATCGAAAATAGTTATTTGTGTATTAAGAGCTTAAATGATTCTTTGTTACTCGAGCACGGTAATAGTGCGAAAGGAACAAAGACACTTTACGCTCGTGATTTTCACCAATTTCAAAAAATCTACCCCTGTGGCTCCTCCTCCACTAATATCTTTGGGGGCCGTGATTTGACGACTGGTAACCGCACTTCACGCGAAAAAATATATCACTTACCGAGATCTGCTTAGGCAGAGTGCCACACCCAGTAATGGGTAAAAGGCGTGATGATATATTTATTTATTTTATTTACGCTCGTGATACACATATAATTTTTTCTACGATTGCATCTTAAAATTATTTAAAAACGTACTGAAAATAAATTCGTTCTGTTAACTGTCAATATGACAAGTTTCTATTTTGTTTGTATCCCTGGTAACTATTGAAATAAGCTCGCATTTGATATCTTTTTCGCGCGTTGCCATTAGAAACGCGCGAGAAAGCTATTAAATGCGCGCTTATTTCAATAGTTACCTGGGATACAAACAAAACAAAAACTAGTCATACTGACAGTTGACAGAATGAATTTGTTTTCAGTATTTATATGTTTTTTAATAATTTAAGATGCAATCGTAGAAAAAAAATTATGTGTTTTATATTTGAAGTATATTGCGTGGAAAAACTTTTTCCAAACCCGCGTGAAAGTGTTTTCCACTGTGATAATACGTTTTTTCTCGATTGTCATGGCAACATAAAAAAGATGTGTTACTGTTAAAAAAATGACACTTTGCACAATGAAATTAATTTTAAACAGACTCTTATTTTTATTTTTAAACACGTCATTAGTTTTATTTGATGGAATCTTAATTTGGTTTTTTTCTTGTTCACATTTCTAAAAACTACTTTTTGCATGTGTTTTTAATTAAATATTTAGTCAGTGGACAAGTCAAATGTAACGGTACAAGATGCCAAATTTGTATTTCCTGAAGAGCTATTTAAATAAATGCCTAACTGTTTATTTCAACCTACGGCGCTTCACTCTGCAAGCTATCCTAGCAGAAATCAAGATTTCAATATGTAAATTGCATTAATATTACCTATAAAAACTCCTAAGTAACATCTAACGAAACGCAGTGGCGTACTACTCGTAATTCATAATATGTTCTGCATGGAAAACAACTTAATATAAAATTATATCAATAAAATCGGTGATTGTTAACAGAGACCGCGGAACGTTTTTTCGAAAGGGGTTGCGAAAATTGTTTGACCGGAGTAAAAATAGAACACAGATAAATTTAGGTAATTAAAATGAATAATTAGGTGAGATACATTATATTAATTATATAATTTGTTTTTGTCAATTAACGTAACAGTTTTATAAAGTTTTTACATCTGTATAAATTGAATAAGACAATTTTACTGTATTGCTCCGAAAATTGTCATTCGCTCTGCGGTTTTATTCATGAATATTTTCATCACCTTATTTAAATCAATGTCCAATGTTTTAATTTTGTGCATATGAAGAAAAACTAAATGAAACAGTCGTTTTTAAAACATTGAAGTACGGTTCCAAGTCAAAATTCGACGAACCCCGCTGAGTGACCTTTCGGCTGACGATTCTGAAGCTGGAATTGAATTCGTACTCGTATTTTAGTTAGGTATTTTATTTTATTTTTTCTGTCCTGAACAGGAGTTTCGGCGCAACCCCTAAAAATGATCAGGGGTTGCAACTGCAACCCCTGCAACCCCACTTCCGCGGCCACTGATTGTTAAGCTGAGAAGAGACAGTGACCTTTAGCTATCCTAAAAAAATATAATATAAATAAAATAAAAATATAAAAGATTATCGAACATTCTTCGTAACTCAAAATTTTCCATGAACTAACCATGTACCTTCTCTTCATGCGTTAGCTTGTTTTGTATGCATTTTTGAGAATAGCGACTGGAGACTGTATCGAAATATATAAATATGTACATTGCGTGTTACTTCCGTTTGAACTCAGATTAGATTTGAACATTGCTAAAGATTTACTGGCGTAAAAAAGATCACCTCACAATTTAAACAATGGGGTTTTCCATTATTTATTTTATTTTTTCTTGATAGATTTAGTTAAGGTATCTTTGGGGGCCGTGATTTGACGACTGGTAACCGCACTTCACGCGAAGAAATATATCACTTACCGAGATCTGCTTACGGCAGAGTGCCACACCCAGTAATGGGTAAAAGGTGTGATGATATATTTATTTATTTTATTTAAATTTCTGATAACAATTTGCTTTGCAATTATGATTTTTTTAATTTTTCTTCATATTTCAAATATAAGCGTGACGTCACTACTGTATATTCAATGGCTGCTAGCTCTAGTGAGTATAGTTTGTATTATACAGGGTGTTTGTATAGCTCTGCACGAAACTTTAATGACATATATAATTTGATATACTGATTATAGAACAAAAATATTTTTTTTGAAATTCGCTAAAATTAGGGTATTTCATTCCTAGCAAACATTTGTAGTGTCAGTCGTTTAATTATTTATAATTATGTTAGTAATGAAATAAAAGTGTAAACACTGGCTACAAATAATCATTTATGAATTAGTTATGATGTAGGTACCTGGTGTAATGCCTGATTTGTATTTGAGTGCCTAGTCTGATTTCGTATACGGTATTGAAAGGGTAAGTTGTTGTGGGAGAAATTTGAGAAAAATGTATAGCAACAGTGAATTAGTGAATATGCTGTTAGTGTGTGGAGAAGCGGCGCTAAATTCCGAATTAAACCAGTGATACTAAAAATGTTCGCTAGGAATGAAATACACTAATTTTTGCGAATTTCAAAAAACATAATTTTGTTCTATAATCAGTATACCAAATTATATATGTCATTAGAGCTTCATGCAGAGGTATAGAAACACCCTGTATCTATCGTTTAATAGCAGCCTATATGAAGAGCATGAGCATATAATAGTAGTTTATGTAACAAGTACATAATTTAGGTCTTTATTGGACGAGCCGAATTTGATGGCAGAGCGAGCGAGGCTAATAAATAAGGCGAGTCTATAAAGTCCGATTATGTACGAGTTGCATACAACGTTTTATGTTCGACTGCATGAAGAATATTTTCTCTTAAAATATGATTATGTCAATACCTATATTTAAAACATTTAATTGCATCTCAAAGTGTGCTTCGATGTTATGCATTTGTTGCTTTATTTATCAAATTGTCAAAGTGAAAAAAGTGTTGAGATGGATGAAGACATTGAAGACGTTCCAAAAGAAATAAAAGATCTTGCATGCAATGCAAGAGAATATCTAACAATTGTATGAAGACACATATAATACATACAAAAAATGGTGTTTAAATATTTCTTTTGAATTTTGTTTTAATGTGACATTGACAGCAGTCCAATTTTGCATTTTTATCGTACTTGTCCAATAAAGTACCCGATTATGGACAGTAAACAGTGTCGTAAAACAAGGTAATATGACGCAGTCGAACATAAATGATATTATATGTGTATTTTCAAACTTACTATTTGTTCTTCATATTTTGACCGTCAGTACAATGGTGTGGATAGCATTAGGGAATTCGAATCGCACTCAAGCCAAAAATTATAAAAATCATCACATTGCGGCTCGGTGAGTGCGGACCCTGTACTGTAATTGGGATTGAATTCCTGTTGTACAGCGTAACATAAATAAATAAAAATATTCGTTTATTTGTGACTATATACATTTCTCCAATTATGACGTTGCATTGAATACCGCGAATTGTTTTAATTAAATTTATGAATGAAAAATTTTATATTTTTAAAGTATTTTTGTTCTACACAGTTCAAAATTAGTTATTCTTTAACGATTATTTTAAATAAAAATAGATTTTTTTGTAGAAGACCCCATTACATACTATTTTTTGCAACATATTTCAAATGGACGCCATTTCATTTTTTACTTTCATAACTATAATAGAGAAAGTAGTGTGCTAGTATCTTTTTTCGATGTCGAGATTTTTATAAAAAAAAAAGTTGTATCGAGTCGGCTTGTGGATATTGAGAATTCTAGTTCAATCCCCACAGCCGACAAACAATTTTCACCAAATTAAATCTATCCCTGTGGCTCTCTCTCCATTAACAGCTTTGAGGACCGTGATTTGACGGCTCGTAACCGCACTTCACGCTAAAAATATATTACTTACCGAGATCTGCTACGGCAGAGAACTACATCCAGTAGTAATGGATATAAAGGCGTGATGATATATTTATTTAAATATTTATAAACAAAATATGCAATTCAATATACTTAATTTTATCACATAAACTTCAATTTTTAAATATTTTAAAGTTGTTTTACTTTAATTTTCAATTATTTTAAGGTTTTTGTAACTTGACAGCGTGATTACTTTCATTTAATTGAAATAAAATCGCTTTTACAAACAAATCTGTCTTAAAACTCTCGACAAATTTGTATATGTCAAAACGATAGAATTAAACGGCCATAATAAACGTTAACGTAATTCAATGAAGCTTGTCGGGATCGGAATACGTCTGTGGTGCCATCACAATAGATTTTTAAAATTATTATAATGTATCCATTGCGAAATTGTGACGCAAATTTTACGTACATTTTAAATTTGTATACAGGATGTTTCAGGACTAGTGTAACAAACTTTAACAGCTTATTCCTGAGGTCATTTTGAACCAAAAATGTCATATGAACATAGGTCCTATTCCTTCTAGTTACTAATATACAAGAGGTTGAAGTTGTATATATAACACGAAATTTTCAAATTTTTGTAATGAAGATACTTTCGGAAAACAAGAGTGTTATTGAAAAGTCATACCTTATTTGTCTTAATTAATTTTATTTATTAATATTAACGAATACGATTTAGAGAACAAAACATAAAATGACTCAATTAAATAGACACAGAACAACATAACCAAACATGGAATAGGTTAACACAATATGAAATAAGATAACAAATTAAAAAAAAATTACAGCAAGTGTTCAAAATGAGCGCCTTGAACTCGTATGCAGAAGGAATAGGACCTATGTTCATATGACATTTTTGGCTCAAAATGACCTCAGGAATAATCTGTTAATGTTTGTTACACTAGTCCTGAAACACCCTGTATACATATATCATGAATTTACATTCGGCTATTATTTGCCCTTCATATTGTAATTATAATGATTTGCTGTATATTTTTAAATTTGATTTTCCGATTATGTTATCTATTTTGCTATTGATACATCAAGTAAAGATAAATAATTAAATGTTCATTACTTTCTACTAGAGATGGGCGAATATCATCCGCGAATATTGACATTATTCGATATTCGAGATTTTCGAATATTAACCTCAGTATAGCGAACATTCGAATACCTCGAATATCGCGCCATATGTTTACCTCAATTTTTTACTGTTTTTCTTTATCATTTGTATATAAACTTAAAGCTATTACAATACTTTGAAGTTGTTAATAACAAAGATATTTTGTTTCAAAACCATGAAGACGTACCATATCTCAAATTTGTTTTTCGCGAACATCAGTCCGTACGTTTCACCTTAAATTTGAAGTTTTAGTCTTTTTCTTTTTTGTTTGTACTTTTTGTTTTAATTTTATTTTATCTTAACAATTTCATTCAAATAATGAAAAGGACATAATTAAATAATTATGAATAATAAATGAATTAACTTTTAGGAGTATTCGAATGTTCGAGTACCTCGAATATTCGAGATCTGATGAATATTCGTATTCGATATTCGAATTCGAGAAATTTGATATTCGCCCATCTCTACTTTCTACCTATGTATCATTAAGGCGTAATAGATTTCAATTTGAGTTAAACACAATTTAACACATTCTGCCACTGCCATTGTCCGCATTTTTTATCATATTAGAAAAATAATGATAATAAATCTTTACAACTAATTAAATCTTTAATTAATAAAAGAATTTCTAACAGAAAATAAATTACAATTTTAAATAATAGCAGTCTTCATTCGTACATTTGCGATTTCTTTTTAGAATTAACAACAAAGTTTAATTGCTATAGAAATTTGCCATTTACAACGTACGTTCTTTCACCGGTAACTATTAGTGTCGATGGTTAAGCAGGATCTTTCTGAGCTACTAACTTCTCTATCAGACGACCTTGCCATTTTGGATAAGACTGTAGTTACACCCACAAAGAAAGAAACTTTTCTAAACTCGTGATTCACTAACTATAGGTTGTATTCAAATCTTATCTGTTACATTTTACTTTCAACACTTTTTGTTTGTATTTATCATTGTTTTATAAAATTGCTAGTAATATTAATGAATAGTAATAATAGAATAGGAAGAATAAAAGGTTTCAATATTTATAATGACTCCAATTACAGTACAGGGTCCGCACTCACCAAGCCGCAGTGTGATAATTTTAAATAATTTTTAGCTTGAGTGAGATTCGAACTCGGGGATCTCAGGATTCGAATTCCGTTTCGCTATCCACACCACTGTACTGGCGGACATACCGATTAACATTAAAAATTCAAAGTCAATTAAAACTTTTAAAAGAAATTTAAGAGCAGTTATGTCAAATAGTTATTTTTGTATTAAGTGCGCAAAATGAGTGTTTTTTTGTTGTGCGTGAGAATGTTACTTTTAGTCAAGACCGCAGATCGAGACAATAAAAGTAATTCGAACGTGCAAAAAAACAAGAATTTTGCCCACGAAATACAAACAACATTTTTTTCTACAACTGTAAATAAAGAATAATACAATAATTATTGATTTATTTAAGTAAATTGAAGGAAAACAATCACCTATAATATTAATTTGATACTATTGATGTGTTGTAACTAATGAAACCTGACAACAAATAATTTGGGAGCGTGCGCGAGATACTCATTTTGCGCACTAGGGTGCAAAATAATGCGTAAAATACGTGTTGTCATGGTAATGTAAATGATGAAAAAATCACGTACTTCGCGTATTGATATTAGTAAAAAAATCTGATGTGGACACCACATGACTTCCTTGTACGCGTATTAAACTATAGATATTTTTTTAATTGCACATATTTGACATTAAGTCTTGTATTTTTTGTTATAATCCATAGCAAACTTAATTTTTTTTTAAATAAAAAAATATATAATATTTAAATTTAGATATCTCGTTTATGCAAAAAGCTAATTTAAAAATTCTTAATGTGCTAGACGCAGAATTTAATTCTCTAAAACTTTTATTTGCAGCATTTAATTCTAAAATTAAAATAATACCATTTTTTTCAAGGAAAACTGTTAGCAGCTTCATGTAATGTGTCACTTCCGGTTAGTCTATTTTAACCAAAATTTATTATGTTATTTCCATTGATATAGTAATCTTATATATCAAATTTGGAAAGTTTTAAATTATATTTGAATATAGATTTTCATGAAAATCTATTATAGGCTTCAAGTAAAGTACCACTTTCGGTAGTTGTATAATGACCAAAAAGGGAGGTGCACAACTAGATGTTATATCAGTCCTAAATATAAAGTTTCAATTTTCTACGGCTTACCGTTTTTGAGTTATGCGAGATACATACGTACGTACGTACAGACGGCACGACGAAATTAGTCAAAATGGATTCAGGTAGGTCCAAAATACCTATTTCCGTTGAAATCTGAGAACCGAAAATTTTCGCGATTACAATACTTCTTTTACTTCTTACAAGGAACTAAAAATGAACATTTTTTGACAGTTGTAGAGATATTTTATTTTTACTCTATATTATTAATTACCATCTTATACTTACTTATTTACTAAATTAGAAATATTTAGTTATTATTTTCTTGCTAAATAAATATTACTATTATAGTTTTATCTGAGTCCACTAATGTTTGCAAAGATTTCTATATAACCTTTAACGCATATTTATATTATTGTGCACTTTGGAGCTACTTGTTAATCAAATTTATAATTCACTGACTTGACCTTAACTTGAAAAGTGCAAAATTAATTTAAATATTTCACAAAATAAAATAAATATTTCAATAGTTACCAGGGATACAAACACATCAGAAACTTGTCATATTGACAGTTGACAAAACGAATTAATTTTTAGTACGTTTATGTTTTGTTAATAATTTTAAAATGTAATCGTAAAAAAATAACTATTTCTGTTTATGTATAAAATATCGTATTTAACACGTAAGTAAAGTGTTATTATTTGCCTCAAGCGATTCCATCCCTCGGGTTCAAAATGTGATACCTTTTTTTTTGCAAAGGTTATTATTCTGACATAAAATAACGCTGTTAATATGATTGAGAGCAGAAAACTTACACTTTCGGATTGCTTGTGAAGAAACTATTTTACTATTACAAAGGAATTATAAAATGCTCTTATATTAAAATATGCTCATATATTATAAACGTAAATGTGTAAATTGTTGATATATATTTACATATTTTTAAGTTAAATTTTTTTATGACAGAAAAATTCGGATGACGCCTGGATTCGAACCAGGGACCCTCCGCTTGCCGGGCAGAGATGCTAACCGCTACACCACGTCACCTGTGTCCGACGTATGGCGTCAACCTAATTCTTCTGTCATACTGTCTAACGTAGCATCGATCCCGTGGAATGATTCCCTATAAATCAGAAGTGTGTCGCTGTAGACGAATCCCGTTGTCAATGCCTATCATAGATATAGGAGTCTTTGGGATCGATGCTACGGTAGACACTATGACAGAAGAATTCGGTTGATGCCATACGTCGGACACAGGTGACGTGGTGTAGCGGTTAGCATCTCTGTCCGGCAAGCGGAGGGTCCCTGGTTCGAATCCAGGCGTCATAAAAATTGAACTTTAAAATTATCTTCATTACTGTACGTTTAGTCGAAGTCATATGTTAAAAATATATTTACATAATTGTGAATTTAAACAACACTATATTTTTACTTCCTTGTACGAAGTAAAGGAAGTATTGTAATCGCGAAAATTTTCGGTTCTCAGATTTCAACGGAAATAGGTGTTTTGGCCCTCCCTGAATCCATTTTGACTAATTTCGTCATGCCGTCTGTACGTACGTACGTACGTATCTCGCATAACTCAAAAACGGTAAACCGTAGAAAATTGAAACTTTATATTTAGGACTGTTATAACATCTAGTTGTGCACCTCCCTTTTTGGTCATTATACAACTACCGGAAGTGGTACTTTACTTGAAGCCTATAATAGATTTTCATGAAAAACTATATTAAAATATAATCCAAAACTTTGCTAATTTGGTATATAAGACTACTATATCAATGGAAATAACATAATAGATTTTGGTTAAAATAAACTAAACGGAAGTGGCACATTACTTGAAGCTGCTAACAGTTTTCCTTGAAAAAAATGGTATTATTTTAATTTTAGAAATGAATGCTGCAAATAAAAGTTTTAGAGAATTAAATTCTGCGTCCAGCACATTAAGAATTTTTAAATTAGCTTTTTGCATAAACGAGATATCTAAATTTAAATATTATATATTTTTTTATTTAAAAAAAAATTAAGTTTGCTATGGATTAGAACAAAAAATACAAGACTTAATGTCAAATATGTGCAATTAAAAAAATATCTATAGTTTAATACGCGTACAAGGAAGTCATGTGGTGTCCACATCAGATTTTATTACTAATATCAATACGCGAAGTACGTGATTTTTTCATCTTGAGAACCCTGGTTTGATCCCTACAGCCGACAAACAATTTTCACCAATTTAAATCTACCCCTGTGGCTCTCTCTCCACTAATATCTTTGAGGGCCGTGATTTGACGGCTGGTAATCGCATTTTACGCGACAAAATATATCACTTACCGAGATCTGTTTAGGCCGAGTGGCACACCCTGTTATGGGTAAAAGGCGTGATGATATATTTATATTAACTAATTTGTCTTTTGTTAAATTCATTCAGTGAGAGAAGCAAGTGATAATTATTAAAGGTCTGACAGTAACTAGTCTAATTGTTTAAACAAGTGAATTCATGGCATACTTTCTGTGTGTGATTATTTATTAATGAAAACAATTAGTTTCTGTACTAATCATAATGAATAATAACTGTTAAAGAGAAACAAAAGATGTTTAAAATTTTGCAAAAATGTATAAGCTGTACCATTTAAAAATATAAAGTTGTATATTATTGTACGAAAATAGAACATGATGTAGGATAACTTATACTGCAGATATGTGGGCATTTTAATTTAAAATAAACTTTGAATTTTTTTTTCATAATATTTCAAATAATCCAGAAAAAAATACAGATTAATGAAGAACTCTGTATACGTTGAAAAGTTAAATTAATATGAACAGAGCAGGTGCTGTGGTGTCGTGTATATAAACAGCAAATAATATTCAAGTGAAAAATAAAATAAATGTTTTATAAATGACAAATTAATTTATGTACATAGTAAATACATTTTTCGTAACACATGCACAAGAAACACTTTCTTATTCCCTAATTTTAGAGAGAGAAACACTGCTTTTCTCCCCCAGGGAGAGAAACATTAGTTTTTGTACTAATCATAATGAATAATAACTGTTAAAGAAAAACAAAAGACGATTAAAATTTATGTTTCTCTTCCTAGGTACGATGTTTCTCTCCCTAGGTAGCATATTTCTCTCCCTAGAGACTACGATTATTAGCTGTTTGCGGCGTTTCCTAGGTAACTATTTACGCAACCCTTAATTGACATTTGTCCCGATAAGACAGTAATTTTTGTGCACTTGTTACGAAAAGTATAATATGCTTCACGGGAGGGCGCGATTATCCCTTGTGTAAAGTTGTCAAACCGAGCCGTAAGTGAGGAATAATCGCTTGTTTCCCTCCCTTGATGCATAACATACTATTTTACACTACCGGGAGAGAAACTCCGTTTCTATGACCGCGATATCATGACAGAAGTAACACATTTCGTCCTTGGGGACGAAATGTGAACATTATCTCACTAGGGGAATTTTTATTATTTTGACAAGTAATAACATTTATTAATGAATAAAACATTACGGTTGTCAAGTAATTTTGTTTATTATATTTTACTTCTCATAGACTTCTAAATCTTAAAATTAATAAATGTCAATGTCAAATTAGGTTTTAAAACTATATTTTTCATTCTAAAATTGTTTCGGTCGTGTAAAAAACAGTATATCAGGAGAGAATACATTTTTCTCTCTGCGCTTTGTACAAATAGCACCTCTGGAAAATCATGAACTTTTCACAATAATATTATATATTATGGGGTAGGTAGCTCAATAGTTTCGAGTAGGCCTGTGGATTTTGAGAACCCTGGTATGATCCCCACAGCCGACAAACAATTTTCACCACATTAAATCTACCCCTGAGGTTTAGCCTCCACTAATATCTTTGGGGGTCGTGATTTGACGGCTGGTAACCGCATTTCACGCGAATAAATATATCACTTACAGGAATCTGCTACGGTATAGTGCCATACCCAATAATGGGTAAATTTTATTTTATTTACTTATGTTTCAAAATTATTGCAATAAAAATTAAGGATATATATATATATATATATATATATATATATATATATATATATATATATATATATATATATACCTATATATATTATTGCATGTACCGATTACAACGTAAAAATAATTGCACATTAATTGAAACAAACATTTTTCGAGTCACTGAGCTGATAGGTTACAGTAATGAATATTAATAAGTAAACATTGAAAGAACTGTTACAAGATTTTAATTAAATTAAATAAATTTTAATGTTTACTAATTTTTATTCACTACTTTAACTTATCATTCCAGTGCCTCGAAAAATGTTTGCTTCAAGTAATATGCAATTATTTTTGCGAATTTCGGAAACAATCGTTTTGGATTGTATTTAGTACATCAAATTATATATACCCATTATTTTTTTTTGTAATAATTTTGAAACACCCTGTAAAATAATATGCCATAAAATAAATACATATCATTCCAATTTGTTAATTTATATGTTTTTATACTTAATGTAATTTGTGCTTTATAAAATCAGGCATTACAAAACCAACCATCAGGTTATTATACTTTATTAATTAGAAAATGTTGATACTGTGTAATTTATGAAATTTATGCACATGCATAACAAATAACATTTCTGAACTTAAATTATGCAAATATTTATAAATTAAAAAAAAATTAAAAGAGAATGCTTTGAAAAATATTATAACTCTTGTAATAATTTTTCCTATCGACACATTGAGGAAATAATTTTTTGCTACCACTTATCCTGTTAAAATGATAATAATATTTTATCTGTTGTTTTCTATTTGATGTATGTATCGACCCAAATAACAAATCATGACGTCATAATATAGTGAAATGATAGTGACAAAAGGATAAGCTTTACGAACAGATAGGTATGTATAAATGACAACTTTTTATAGCATTCGTAGAAAATAGTTATTTGTGTATTAAGAGCGTAATGTGATTATTTGTTACTCGAGCACTGTAATTGCAGCGCGATCCGAAGGCGAGAGCTGCAATAGTGTAAGAGGAACAAAGACACTTTACGCTCGTGATACACACATCTACATTCTACGATTGCATCTTAAAATTATTATAAAACGTATACGTACTGCAAATAAATTCATTCTGTTAACTGAAATAAGCGAGCATTTAATATTTTTTTCACGCGTTGCCATTGGAAACGAAAAAGATTTTTTTCGATTGTTCCACGGAAAACGTCAACATTACGATGACAAATGGGAGCGCAATTGTCAACTTTTCATAGGAATCGTAGAAAAATTACCTGTAACTGATAGGAAAATAAATATTTGCTTGAGCTTTAAGTCTCAGGAAAGCTTTGCTTTGCATGCCTAGTCAGGAAAATAACATATTGCCTGCCTAAGCGTAAGTGTCTAGTTACTTAGCAACATAAAATAATGACTGAATATGTAAGTCAAATATTTATATTAATTTGAAATTAATTTAAAATATTTATGATCTATTTATAAGTTTCAAGTAAAATGTTTTACGTACATTTGAATCGTAATGAACTGTTTACTTAACTCTGTCTCTAGGGGTTACGAGACTTATAACGTGCTAGCCCATGTACAAATTATAACGGGCTGTTGACATTGGTTATCATGACAACATATCTAATTTTAAACGTTTGACACTTACATATTTTTTGATTAAACAAAATCTGTCAGATTTTCAAAGTCTACCTTGATTGAACATTTTAGTTATTGCGTTATACTATTGCAATTAATTTTATTAAATATACATATATTGCGATTCAAATGCACATAAAACATTCTACAATGCTCGACCGTTAACTGAAATTTACAGACTCACACAGATAACAGGCGAGCGCCAGCCTGCGAGCCTGTTACCTTTCTATGCTCGCCTGTAAATTTCTGTATAACGGTCTTGCAATGTAAATAACTAATACGTAACACGTCAGTAAAGCGTCGTACAGGATTTGTAAGCTGTTTCAAGCATGAAACTATCTACTCATCCTGTAATTGAACACTTTCCTGACTCTTTACGTAAATAACTATTACAATATGTTTAACATTTAATTCTGATTCGTATGGAACTAAATGCCTTTTTCCATTAATATATAAAATTTATATTAAGAAATAAATAACACAGTTTTTATTTGTTATACTTGTACACAATATTTTCTTTGAAATAAAACAATTTAATCTAGGTAGTTTCATTTATTTATTTTTGAAAAATAAATATATCATCACGCCTTTTACCTATTACTGGGTGTGGCACTCAGCCGTAGCAAATTTCAGTAAGTGATATATTTATACGCGCATAATCAGATTACCAGCTGTTAAATTACGCCCCCCATAGATGTTAGTTGAGGAAGAGCCACAGCGGTAGTTTTAACGTGGTTCAAATTGTTTGTCGGCTGTGAGAATCGAACCCGAGTTATCAAATTCACAGGCCCATTAATTAATTTATTTATTTGGGTAATAGAAAATAAATATATCATCACTCATTTCATTTAAGTTTCTACGTAAGGTTTATACCTTGATTGATGTTTAAAAGTTTAAATATATTTAAAATATCTTAATTTTTATATAGTGATATATGTCTTCACGTGAAGTATTATTACCAGCCGTCAAATCACGCCCGGCAAAGATGTTAGTAAAGGGAGAGCCACAGGGATAGTTTTAACGTGGTGCAAATTGTTTGTCGTCTGTAGGAATAAAACCTATGTTGTCAACTATTTTGCCAACATAATTTTCATATTTGGGATATTGTATCTATATTGCTTTCCGCGGTGTCATTGATTGAATATAAAAAAATTCTTTCAAATAGCGGTCTTGACATTATATGCAAGTATATTTAAATATTTCTGCAACTTTTTTTTTTAATATTGAACATTCTGACAATCTATTTGTATAATTTCCTTAATTTCCTAATATTTTAGTGTGTTGTAAATAGTTACGACCAGTAATTAAGTTGTTTTATTTAAAAACACAACGAATCGTGACAACCTTCATTCTTCCAAAAAAATTCGCAAGGTTGTGTAAAGATTGACCTTCCGACGAATTTAAATATTGACAATTGATTGATTTCCAATTGCAACGGTAATTTGATACATCTATGATGATTCTGATGTAATTTCCTCAGCCTCGTTTACATACACGATGTGTTTTTTTCTGTTTCATGTTCAAGTTACACGCAAAATTAATTTATCCTTGAATGACTCAATTGAAAGAAAAACTTACTAATTTGAAATGCAAATTAACCTTTAAAGTAAATAATACTATTTCAATATACTTTTTTTCATTTTTGAATTTTGACAACTATCGAGATAAATATTTAAAATCGAAACAAGATCAATATAGTATGTTATGCATCAAGGGAGGGAAACAAGCGATTATTCCCGCTTGTGAAGTTCGGCCCTCGCTTACGTCTCGGTTTGCCAACTTCACACAAGGGATAATCGCGCCCTCCCGTGAAGCATATTATACAAGTGCATAAAAATTACTGTCTTATCGGGACAAATATCAAATATGGGTTGCGTAATTAGTTACCTAGGAAACACCGCAAACAGCTAATAATCGTAGTCCCTAGGGAGAGAAACATGTCCCTAGGGAAGAGAAGCAGTGTATCTCTCTCTAAAATTAGGAAATAAGAACGTGTTTCTTGTGCATGTGTTACGAGAACTATATTTTATACTTAATATTATTTATTATTTGTTGTACTGTACAACAGGAACTTAATCGCAATATAGTAGTAGTTCATATATATTTTAGCTTGAGTGAGATTTGAACTTGGGATCCCCGGATTCGAATTCCGTATCGCTATACACACCACCGTACTGATAGTACAATATAATGACTTATAAATTAATATAATGGGGTAGGTAGCTCGGTGGTATCGAGTCGGCCTGTGGATCTTTAGAACCCTGGTTCGATCCCCACAGTCGACAAACAATTTTCACCAAATTGAATGTACCCCTGTGGCTCCCCCTCCACTAACATCTTTGGGGGCCGTGATATGACGACTGATAACTTGCATTTCACACGAAGAAATATATCACTATATAAAAATAAAGATATTTTTAAATATATTTAAACTTTTAAACATCAATCAAATTATAAACCTTACGTAGAAACTTAAAATCTAGCTTTTAATTTAATATGGACACTAATCAACTTTAAACTCGACTTTCTGCATTTTTAGAATCTAAATCTAACTTTTGACATTTACTCGCTTTAAAACAGAGATATTTTAAATATGTTTATAGTTTTAAACTTTACTCAAGTTATAAACCTTTCGATGTAACTTTAAATCTAGCATTTAAAATAGGTTAAATTTGGAGAAACTAATAGTTTTACAAACTTAACTTCGACTCTCTGCGTTATTAGAATCGAAACCTAACTTATATCATTTATTTGCTTAATAGTATATTATACAACGACGCTATAATGGATGCTCTTATTCCCGAGGATGAAGTTTGCAACCCGAGCGAGCGGAGCGATCAAGGGTTGTAATCATCCGAGTTGTATACTATACTTTATATACGACTAATTTCATAAAAATTAGTCAATTTTTATATTATTTATTCTCTATTAATTTTACATCTATTCACCTAATAAATTTACATCTAATTGAAATGAGTAAATGGAGTACAAAGACCATAATGAAGATGATTTGTATTTTTCACCTAACTCAGTAAAATATGCCAACAATACATTTATATAAAAAACAACAAAGACAAAATTAATTGTCTTTAAATGCTCACTTGGTGAAACTAGGTTTAATAATAAATACGACTTTGTCTTCATTTTAATACGCCAGTCCATAAGACTTTGGTATGCTTTGTCACAGAAATTTTTAGACTTTTGCGGTAATAAACCATATGTAGTAGCATCAGCGATTTTCGTTATTTCTGGTGGTGTAGAAGATATATTGTCTTCTGTAATACTGTCCATTTTTTCAATTACAGTTAAACACAATAATTTAACACAATTTGCAAGACCGTTTTTGACAACTTCTCAACGATGATTTCGTTTTGTTTGTTTCCGATTCGTTAACAACAGCATGTTTAATTTAAATATGAGTCGCTATGGCAACACTTTTCCGATGGCACAATAAAACAATGATCCATGTTTTAAGCATTTTGATTGGTTCACGAGCGGAAATAATGACCATTATTCCCGACTCATTATTCCCGGCGGGATTAATATAGAGCATTATATAGCAAAAAACGCATATATAATGATAATATTATTAGTTAGTCGTATATAAAAATCTAAATATGTGATGATATATTTATTTATTTATATTATTTTATATTTTTCAAACAAGTTTTATTTTAATTTAAAATGCCCACATATCTGCAGTATAAATTTTCCTACCGGGTTTTCAAATAAATTGCCCTATATATTTTAGCACAATTTTAAAGATCTTTTGTTTCTCTTTAAAATAGTTCTTATTCATTATATAGGTAGTCATAAAATGATTAGTACAGAAACTATTCATATTTTTATTAATAAATAATCACACACGGAAAGTATGCCAAGAATTTATTTGTTTAAACAATTACCGCAGGCCGATGCTCTCTTCATGTGTTTATAGATTCGTTGTTAAGGAGTGGGCGTAAGTGAAAGATTTATGAAACAGATGTATAGAGGTGCGAATGGATGGATGAGATTGAAGGTTTGTTATACGATGGATTTAGGGTGTGAGGAATGAATGAGCTTGTATGGAGGGAACGTTAGTATGGTTGAAGCGAGTATCGAGTGTCAGCGTAACAGAAATAAATAAATTAATTTTCAAGCTATAAAATAACATTAACAGTATTTTTTTTTTGTAAATGTTTAACAAAGTGAAATAAACTTACTAAAATTAGTATAATAATCATACAAGAGAATTGATAAGAAAAATATAAATTCTATGCTAGTTACAAATTGACTTTTGAAGTATACACCTCAATAATGTTTTTTTTCTAACTTCAAAAGCAATGTAATTTTTGATTGTAAAAATTTTAATGTGTGTATTGTTTAATTAATACAAATTTTGGTAAGTTTATTTCACTCTGTTAAATATTAAAAAAAATTACTGTTCATGTTATTTTGTTGCTTGAAAATGGCCTAAATATTTGTGCCGAAACGTCGCCTTCATCAGGAGACTGGACATATTTTTAATTTTTCTGAAGCCAAAATTATTGATGTTATGGAAAATAAAATGCATAGACTTATTTTAGAAACGTTACATATAAATTTACACCATGATACCTTGATTAATTATCAAACTGATGCGTATAATAATTTAAAATATGCTCAAAATTTTACAATTTAATTGTTTATGTATCTTATTTTAATTATTTATTATTTTTGTTTTACCTATTTTTATTTTTCATATGTATCTTTTTTCTATTTTGTTATTATTGACATTTTACAAATATTGTTTTATATTTTTACGTTTTTTAAAGGTTTGACATTTTGATTAATTTGCTAGTTTTATATTATAATTATTGTATTTATATTTTAAGGAGCTAATATTTTTGTTCGAAACGTCCCAAAAATAAATACTTTTTTAACAAAACATTGGATTCTGAGGCCTTTTATTTATTTAATAAATAATATACATATATATAAAAAAAGAAATTAAAATGAATATTTAAATTTACTTTTTACTTGTTATTAAAGCCTGAATCCAACAAAAAAATTCTTGTTGTTAACACTAAAATAAAATTTTAAATTAATTACATTTTAACGCTAGTGTTTTCGCTGTCAAAAAAGTTATATTTGCCAAGGTAATACTTATAAACAAACTGTACAAAAAGAGCATTTCACACATGTCATTATTATATATTAACATCAGTAAAAATAGTTCTACACATAACATCTCATGTGCTGCTAAAAATGTAGTAATCACCAGAACCTGTATGTTTTTACGTAACGCCGGCAGCGAATTTGTAAACATTAGATGTTAATTACGACGTGGATTACTCTAATTATATGTCATCCGCTTGAGGTGAGTCAAGGTCTAAAATTTTCACATCTAAATTAATTACACGTTTTTAGTTATTATTGTATCCTTGACTTCTTATAAATTGGATTTGCTTTTTGTTTACATTGAAAATGAACTCAAAGCAAACAAGAGTAGTTTTTTTATATATACAGGGTGGTGAATTGAAGGACGCGCCATAAGGTTTTTATTGCTATTTTTGAAATATGCAATTATTGGCATTCCTAATTATTGTACATCATAAAAATTAAATAATTTATTGTAGAGGAAAATCTTCTGCATTTTTTTAAATTAATATTTATAATTTTACTTTACCTGGTACCGGAAAAATGACGGAAACATTTATTGGTAATTTTCATAAAATCATCAGTGCCATGAAAAACAAAAAAAAAAACGTGTTGTTATTAAGAGTTTGTTTTATTTAATACATGAAAGAGACATGGAATCGAGGCTGTCTATGATACATAACAAAAATAGAGAGAAACATAGGAATAAAATAAAATTACAAAAAGGAATATAAGGTTCGAATAATTTTTCTGTCGCATAAAGTTCTAATGTTCATTTGAAATGTTCTTTTTAAAAGTCAACATAATGGCTATTTGTGTATTAAGAGCGCAAAATGGTTCATTGTCGATAGAGAGGTTATTACCACGTGATGTAGGAGCAGTCTCTTCAAACACACACAAGATTTTTTTTTCTGCAGTCGCTACAAAAATATGTTACTGGAGCCTGATTCTGTATCTTGCGTGACTACTTGCGGCACCCATACTAACACAGATATGTCACATGCATATAGTAAACCATCTATCGGACATTTGAAGAACTAATGGGTATGACGTCACTTCTTGCGAGACACGCAAATATAGATGCGTGAGCTCCGTAGGTCCTGTTTCTTACTTGCGACACTACCTGTCTCATTCTAATATTATGTTTGTCTTTTACTTTCTTGTCATTTTGCGTTATCAACGCCATATCTGCAATAAAGTTTATTAACATTTGTTTTTGCTCCTCTGTAGCGTTCATATCACGTTTTCTATCTTCTGCCATAATAAAATCGTTTAAAAAAACTACAAAACGATGTTGATTGCAACTGACAGTTATAGTTTCAATACCATTACGAACACTAAACTTGACGCGAAAACGTAAAGCACGGAATTCCCTATGCTCGACACCAGAAAAGAATCGGTGACGTCATTCATTGTACTAACGCAAATTTAATCACGCAACTGCTCACGCAAGATACAGAATCAACCTCCAGCATTAAATAGTATATTATAAACCAAGGTTGAGAAAATGTTCATTATTGACCCAGCGCTAAGATTGTACCCCGAGGTGCAACCGAGGGGTACAAGGCGCATGGTCAATGCAAATCGCGGTAAGTGATATATTTCGTCGCGTGAACAGCGGTTACCAGCCCTCAAATCACGGCCCCCAAAGACGTTAGTGTAGGAGGAGCCACAGGGGCAGATTTAAATTGGTGAAAATTGTTTGTCGGCTGTGGGGATTGAACCAGAGTTCTCAAGATACCACTGAGCCACCTACCCCATTTATTTATTTATTTATGTGTTACGCTGTACAACAGGAACTTAATCCTAATTACAGTACAGGGTCCACACTCACCGAGCCGCGATTCAAACTCAGGATCTCCGGATTTGAATTCCGTATCGCTATCCACACCACCGTACTTACGTACATGCTTGTACTAAAAATATACACTTTCGGTACTTGATACATAAATAACTATTTTGTACTCATACATTAAAATGTGTTGTTTCGCGTCGCCTACGCAACGACCGAAACGTCAATTTCCCGCACTCGTTCGAGAAATTTTAGAAAAAACACTCCAATTTCTAAAACACTTATTAAAAAACTATATTTATAATAAAAAAGTATAGTATCTCAAACACCCTTTTGCGTAATAATAATAAAAAAAAATGATGGAATATTGAATGAAATTTAATTTTAAAATAATAAATTTAGTGCATTTGGTTCACAATGTTGGCAACGAAATGACAGCACCGACAGCAGTGAAAACACATAACCTACAAACGTAAGGTAATTTATAACAACATAGATATGAAATTAAACAAGTTTATTAAATTTACTGTATACTACAAATGAAATTAGTAAATAATATAATACTCTTTATTTTCATTACATTAAAATTAAATCAATTGAAATTTGACATTACTGTTAAATTAGTTATAAAATGGTTACAAAGCAGTGTTATGTGTATATGGTATATTATTGTTTTGTGGAATGTTATTATGAATGTTTATATTTATAGTACAACTTTGGCAATTTGAAATACTAACTCCTGGCACAACTTCGTTTCTTTGAATGGATTGTAAAGCTGGCGGCACATGAACATTTATAGCAGCAGCAGCAGTTTCTGTTGAAGTACTTGCACATGATGATGATTAAATAGTTAAACACTTTTCGTACAAAAAATATTGTACAAACCTCTTGCGTGAACTAGGTTCCCGGATTCGTTCTATGGCGGCGCGAGCTTGCGACACTCATCCGGGAACCGATCGTTCCCGCACTTGGTATGTAAATAACTAATTTCGTTCAATATGAATATCTGTCATGTTGGAGAAATGTTGATTGCATGCATGAAATTCGCAATAATTCTTCAGTGCATAACAGACAGCTGGTGTATTGTAGTAACCAAGCGCGAAATCATTCAATTGTCTTCATGGTCCAGATGGCTCCACGTTCGGATCATTATATCCATGAATGCATTTGCACCTATCGCCTACCGCGATGGGCGATGCGATGCGATGCGATGCGATGCGAGAAGAACCAGGAAGCTGCTGTATTTGCCTGTGAGTTGTTCCGAACAGAATTGCTACGGTTTGGAAATTATTCCATCAATCGTGAAATCTGTCTGTCAGCAAATAGTAATTCAATTGTGCATATGTAAAATTTAGTGATTTAGTCCATAGTTTATGAACATATTTTCTAAACTTTTGAAACACAATCTTTCTCAAAATTTGGTAAAAAATATCTGATGTGGACACCACATGACTTCCTTGTACGCGTATTAAACTATAGATATTTTTTTAATTGCACATATTTGACATTAAATCTTTTATTTTTTGTTCTAATCCATAGCAAACTTAATTTACAAAAAAATCAAAAAATATATAATATTTAAATTTAGATATCTCGTTTATGCAAAAAGCTAATTTAAAAATTCTTAATGTGCTAGACGCAGAATTTAATTCTCTAAAACTTTTATTTGCAGTATTCATTTCTAAAATTAAAATAATACCATTTTTTTCAAGGAAAACTGTTAGCAGCTTCATGTAATGTGCCACTTCCGGTTAGTCTATTTTAACCAAAATCTAGTATGTTATTTCCATTGATATAGTAGTCTTATATACCAAATTTGGAAAGTTTTAAATTATATTTGAATATAGTTTTTCATGAAAATCTATTATAGGCTTCAAGTAAAGTACCACTTCCGGTAGTTGTATAATGACCAAAAAGGGAGGTGCACAACTAGATGTTATAACAGTCCTAAATATAAAGTTTCAATTTTCTACGGTTTACCGTTTTTGAGTTATGCGAGATACGTACGTACGTACGTACAGACGGCATGACGAAATTAGTCAAAATGGATTCAGGGAGGGCCAAAACACCTATTTCCGTTGAAATCTGAGAACCGAAAATTTTCGCGATTACAATACTTCCTTTACTTCGTACAAGGAAGTAATAAGAAAAAAATAATATATTTTATGTCAATGTCAAATTACGTCAAATATGTGCAATTAAAAAATGTAGGTATAGTAATATACATACAAGGAAGTCATGTGGTGTCCACATCAGATTTTTAAAAATTAATATTTATTACAATTTAATTTAAGATTTTTTATATAACTTACAAATTGATACCTACATATCACTTCGGTATCAACTATATAAAAAAATAAAAAAATATATCATCACGCCTTTCACTCATTACTGGGTGTGGCACTCCTTCGTAGCAGATCTCTGTAAATGATATATTTCTTTGTGTGAAGTGCAGTTACCAGCCGTCAAATCACGGCCCCCAAAGATGTTAGTGGTGGGGGAGAAACAGGGGTAGATTTTAATTTGGTGAAAATTGTTTGTCGGCTGTGGGGATCGAACCAGGGTTCTCAAGATTAACAGGCCGATTCGATATATAAAAATATCTGATGTGGACACCACATGACTTCCTTGTACGCGTATTAAACTATAGATATTTTTGTAATTGCACATATTTGACATTAGATCTTTTATTTTTTGTTCTAATCCATAGCAATCTTAATTTTTTTTTTAAATCTAAAAATATATAATATTTAAATTTAGATATCTCGTTTATGCAAAAAGCTAATTTAAAAATTCTTAATGTGCTAGACGCAGAATTTAAGTCTCTAAAACTTTTATTTGCAGCATTTATTTCTAAAATTAAAATAATAGCATTTTTTTCAAGGAAAACTTTTAACAGCTTCATGTAATGTGCCACTTCCTGTTAGTCTATTTTAACGTAAATCTATTATGTTATTTCCATTGATATAGTAGTCTTATATACCAAATTTGGAAAGTTTTAAATTATATTTGAATATAGTTTTTCATGAAAATCTATTATAGGCTTCAAGTAAAGTACCACTTCCGGTAGTTGTATAATGACCAAAAAGGGAGGTGCACAACTAGATGTTATAACAGTCCTAAATACCAAATTTTAACTTTCTATGGCTTACCGTTTTTGAGTTATGCGAGATACGTACGTACGTACGTACGTACAGACGGCACGACGAAATTAGTCAAAATGGATTCAGGGAGGGCCAAAATACCTATTTCCGTTGAAATCTGAGAACCAAAAATTTTCGCGATTACAATACTTCCTTTACTTCGTACAAGGAAGTAAAAGATGTACTTTTGTCTATTTATTGTAACCTATTTTGTAATAATAATAGTTGGCTCGGTATCGAGACCGATTGTGAATTTAAACCCGGCTTTGATCTTCACAGCCGACAAACAATTTTCACCACATTAATACTATCACAAAAACAATTTGGAAGCATTAAACACTAGCGTGATCGAATATTTCTACTAATCAATAATAAATAAATATCATTCTTTGTTATTGGATGGATTGAAAGGCTTTCTGTTGAATATATCTTTATTTGTTGACCTTTCGGTCCCGGAATTGGGTAAACTTGACAACCATTTAAATAAATACAGTGCAATCAACTAATTATTCGGTTTAGTCAATGTTTAAATATCATTCTTTCAATGGGGTAGGTGGCTCAGTGGTATCGAGTCGGGTTGTGGATCTTGAGAACCCTGATTTGATCCTCCCAGCTGACAAACAATTTTCACCAAATTAAAATCTACCCCTGTGGCTTCCCCTCCACCAACATCTTTGGGGGCGTGATTTGACGGCTGGTAACCGCACTTCACGCGAAGAAATATATCTCTTACCGAGATCTGCTTAAGGCAGAGTGCCACACCCAGTAATGGGTAAAAGGCTTGATGATATATTTATTTTATTTATTTTTGTGTATTTTTACTTCCTTGTACGAAGTAAAGGAAGTATTGTAATCGCGAAAATTTTCGGTTCTCAGATTTCAACGGAAATAGGTGTTTTGGCCCTCCCTGAATCCATTTTGACTAATTTCGTCATGCCGTCTGTACGTACGTATGTACGTACGTACGTACGTACGTATCTCGCATAACTCAAAAACGGTAAGCCGTAGAAAATTGAAACTTTATATTTAGGACTGTTATAACATCTAGTTGTGCACCTCCCTTTTTGGTCATTATACAACTACCGGAAGTGGTACTTTACTTGAAGCCTATAATAGATTTTCATGAAAAACTATATTCAAATATAATTTAAAACTTTCCAAATTTGGTATATAAGACTACTATATCAATGGAAATAACATACTAGATTTTGGTTAAAATAGACTAACCGGAAGTGGCACATTACATGAAGCTGCTAACAGTTTTCCTTGAAAAAAATGGTATTATTTTAATTTTAGAAAGGAATGCTGCAAATAAAAGTTTTAGAGAATTAAATTCTGCGTCTAGCACATTAAGAATTAAAAATTAGCTTTTTGCATAAACGAGATATCTAAATTTAAATATTATATATTTTTTGATTTTTTTTAAAATTAAGTTTGCTATGGATTAGAACAAAAAATAAAAGATTTAATGTCAAATATGTGCAATTAAAAAAAAATCTATAGTTTAATACGTGTACAAGGAAGTCATGTGGTGCCCACATCAGATATTTAATTAAATTCCATTCCATTTCCGCGCAATGATATGCAACTTTTTATATTTTTAAATGGAACATCCTATATATTTTTGCAAAATGAGTAGTACAGAAACTATTCATATTTTTATCAACACACAAAAAGTGTAAAACAATTTGCCAAGAATAAATACCATGTTAACTAATTTGTCTTTTGTAAAATGTATTTTTACATACGAAATAAATTATAAGCAATAAAATTTGATAAACTAAGTAAAAGAAGCAAGTAATATTTATTAACGGTCTAACAGTCACTAATCAAATTGTTTAAACAAGTAAATTAATGATATACTTTCTGTGTGATTATTTATTAATAAAAACATGTTATTTAGTTCAAATATCAAACCTACCCTGAAATAGATTAATTAATTTAAGTATTTTATGTTGTTATAATCTTACTTTTCCATTAAACTAAGTTGTTATATTCCACAATATGACATGAGAAGTTCTGTGGAACAGGTCGTGACATCTACCGAAACAGAACTTCTCATGTCATCTTACCTATTTGTTAGAGATCTTATTATCTGCTGGCACAGTTCTTCGTCACCAGCTTCTTCACGTGAACTTTGTTCTAGGTGAAGAAGTGAGTTATATCATACTGATGAGCTCTAATAAGAGCGAAAAGCGTCTATGGTTACTAACTGTGCTGGCCAGCCTCTGACGATGCCCTCATAAGGTGACTTGGAGGCTGAATTTTGTGAAACTTAGCCAATTGTTTATTTTATACTTTTTATTAAACCTAGTTTCACCAAGTGTTGGATGACAATTAATTTTGTCTTTGTTTTTAACATTCTTTTTGTTTCATGATCAGTACGTCTTATAGTATATACCTTTTAATTTTTTTCTCAATGTACAGATACACCCTGTATAATATCAACTTATATATTATCATTATATATTACATGATAGTTATTGCATAAAATATGTTTTAAGATATAAATATAATATATTATATGCAATAAACTGTTTAATGCAATATCTACGAAACTTTTGCAAACAATACCAGAATATTTCAAGGCAGTCCACTATACGCGTTTCCCCTGTAAGACTGATAATATGTGAATAATTAATATAGTGTAGCTCAAATAGTTGGTACTGACACATGAAATTTGTTAATATTGTGAGTCTTGTACATACTCAACCTTGATTTGTGGGTTACTGTGGTTACAAGTGAAGAATTAAATAGGTAAGACATTGCGTTAGATGCATGATTTGATTAAACAGATACTACTTATTGATTTGGGTATTGGCACATCATTTTATTAAGGTAACTGAAGACGTGTGGCTATGTCATCACTAAAGCCCGGATCTTTAGGCAATTGCCTAGAATCAAATTGTAATATACTTCAGGCAATTTAGTTTTTCTATACAGGGTGTTTCAGGACTAGTGTAACAAACTTTAACAGCTTATTCCTGAGGTAATTTTGAACCAAAAATGTCATATGAACATAGGTTCTATTCCTTCTAGTTACCAAAATACAACAGGTTGAAGTTCTATACATAACACGACATTTTCAAATTTTTGTAATCAAGATACTTTCGGAAAACAAGAGTTTTATTGAAAAGTTATACCTTATTTGTCGTAATTAATTTTATTTATTAATAATAACATGCATACGAGTTCAAGGCGCTCAATTTTTTTAAAATTTGTTATTTTATTTCATATGATGTTAACCTATTCCATGTTTGGTTATGTTGTTCTGTGTCTATTTAATTGTGTCATTTTATGTTTTGTTCTCTAAATCGTATTCGTTAATATTAATAAATAAAATTAATTAAGACAAATAAGGTATAACTTTTCACTCGTTATGTTTCCATTTCCATAACAACGAATGTATATTTATGTCAAAATATTATCTGTCAATTTTCATACTACTTGTTATATTATATATGAAAATATGTGTTGCCTAGATGCACTGCATAAATATGTTTTGATTATATTTTAACCAGGGCCGGATTTAGGGTCAGCGGGGCCCCCAAGCAAATCGCAAAAAAACCGGGTCAGACAGGTGCCGGCCAAAGGAAAACATGTTAAAAAAAATCAACAAAAAAATTATATAGATTCTTCAGCAAAAAAAAAATAAATATAAGTAAATAAATAAATATATATACGTCAAACGTTGATGTTTTGACAGATAAAACGTCAAGCATTTATTTATTTCTTTTGTTCAATTCCATGGCTATCAATATTTTTAACATAATTTTCGATATTTTCATATTTAATTTCTGTTGTTACAAAGCACGTAAAAGTAATTCTGTTATTGATTTAGATGCGGAATTTGATGCCCTAAAACTTTTATTCAACGCGTTTTTGCGTAAAATAATTAGGGAAGCATTCCTATGACCGGCTGAGCGAGTCACCACCCTGTATATATAATAGTATATTACATAACGAGAATAGTAACAAACACATTACGTGCGAGTGAAAAAGTTACGCACGAGCCTTGGTGAGTGCAGTAATTTCACGAACAATGTAATTGCGTTACAATTCGAGTTGTGTATTATACTTTATCTACGACCATAAATAATAATAACAACAATTACAGAATATTTGTTAGGTTATATCAACTGTCAAACAGCAGTGTTACCACCTAACAAATGAAAAATTTCTTGTGAACAGTTACGCCCACCTAGCAGGGCCCCCAAGCACGTGCTTGAATTGTTTGTATGTAAATCTGTCATTGAATTGAAATTTTTCTGTCAAATTATATTTAAAGTAAACGAATGCGGTTACTTAAAGGCAACACTATTAAAATGCTGAATTTTCAGATCATTTTTAATGAACGTAACATATTTATTAGACTATTTTCAGAACAAACAAAAAATGTAAACGACTTATATTTTCTTATTTACATGTTTATTTATTTACATATAAAATTTGAAATATTTAAATTATTGCATTTAAATACGCAGTTATAATTAATATATAAATATTTTTGTTGTAATACAAATCCTCAGTAACATAAACAAATTTCGCGTCTTACTTTTTACTGAAGATTTATTGTAAAATTTCCAAATGACAGGTGACACAATATCAAAACTTCATATCTATATAAAGAAAATGATAGATTTGATCGATGGTAGTTTAAAAGATTATCCTGAACTGTTTATAATGTCAACTGTCAAAACAATGCAATAATCGTGGTAAGTTTAAACCATAAACATAAAGTTTATTTCTTGAAAAGACTTAAATATTTCAAGATAAATGTTACAATTGAGATAACAACTGTGAACTATGTATGTTTTCTGATGAAATACTTGACGTCTTTGCATCATTTATCAATTAATTCAAATTCTGAAAATAATTACATTTATATTATTCTGAAAATACAAAGACATTAAAATTATAAATAAATATATCATCACGCCTTTTACCCATTACTGGGTGTGGCACTCTGCCGTAGCAGATTTTGGTTAGTGATATATTTGCGTGAAGTTACCAGTCGTCAAATCACAACCCCTAAAGATGTTAGTGGAGGGAGAGCCACAGGGGTAGATTTAAATTGGTGAAAATTGTTTGTCAACTGTGAAGATCGAACTAGGGTTCTCAAGATCCACAGGCCGACTCGATACTACTGAGCCACCTACCACATATATTAAATATGTGTTGTATTATAATAAGCTATCATAATATAATGAATTATTACAGAGTGGTCCATCGGTCTGTACTTTTTTTATTGGATTATTTTAAGTATTACCGAAAATAAATAGTTATTTGTGTATTAAAAGCGTAAAGTGATTCTTTGTTACTCGAGCACGGTAATTGCAGCAAGAGCAGGCAAGAGCTGCAATAGTGTAAGAGGAACAAAGACACTTTACGCTCGTGATACACACATCATTTTTTCTACGATTGCATCTTAAAATTATTTAAAAACGTATACTTAATGAAAATAAATTCATTCTGTTAACTGTCAATATGACAAGTTTCTGTTTTGTTTGTATCCCTGGTAACTATTGAAATAAGCGCGCATTTAATATCTTTTTCGCGCGTTGTCATTGGAAACGCGCGCATTTAACGTCTTTTTCGCGCGTTGCCATAGAAAACGTCAACTTTACAATGACAAATGAGAGCGTAATTATCAACTTTTCATAGCAATCGTAGAAAAATATATTTTAAACTCAAATGCCCACATATCTGTAGTATAAAATTTTCTACCGGGTTTTCCATTATCAACGTTATATTTTTAAATGGAATATCTTTTATATTTTTGCAAAATTTTAAACATCTTTTGTTTCTCTTTAAAACAGTTCTTATTCATTACAGTTCTAAAATGATTAATACAGAAACTATTCATGTTTTTATTAATAAATAATCACACACATAAAGTATGGCATGAATTCACTTATTTAAACAATTAGATTAGTTACTGTCAAATCTTTAATAATTATTACTTGCTTCTCTCATTTAGTTTATAAATTTTTGTTGTTATAATTTATTTAGTTTGTTTATGTAAAAAAAGAATTTTACAAAAGACGAATTAGTTAACATTTATTATTATTGAATGTTTGCATATTTTCTGTGTGTAATTATTTAAAATATAGAATATTGTCAAGTTTTATGCTCAAGTAATAACAAGTTTTCGTTTCTCTGGAAATAGCCTATCTAACTACGCATTTCCTGTTTGTTATTTATTGACAATTTATATTAAAGTCAGAAATAGTACAAGAAAATAACACATATTTTAAATTTATTTATAGGTATATTTCAAGATAACAGACTTATTTTCTGTTAAAATTCATATACCATTGTACAAATGTCCTTGTATATCATTATTTACTTATTTTATTTTAAAAATGTGTTCGTTAACCCTTTCATTAAGGACCAAAATTTACTGCAACTCTAATTTATTTGTATAATTTTATTAATGATTTAATTGTGAAACCGGTTTTATACCTTCTTTAATTTATGTAGTTATATTTTGACTCAGTATAGAAATAAATATTGTGTATTGGTAAAAAATCGAATTGGCTATTTATATAGTTTAGATATATTGTAATTTTAACCTCTATCCTTTATCAATTTCTCTACTAAGACATAAATAATTCTTTATAGGTATTTATAGCCCTTTAAAATTTGACAGGCTCATAGAAGAAAATTTTACAATGCTCATAAAAAACTATGGGGTAGATGGCTCAGTGGTATCGAGTCGGCCTGTGGGTCTTGAGAACCTGGGTTCGATCCCCACAGCCGACAAACAATTTTCACCAAATTAAATCTACCCTTGTGGCTCCCCCTACACTAACATCTTTGGACGGGCGTGATTTGACGGCTGGAAACCGCACTTCACGCGAAAAAATATATCACTTACCGAGATCTGCTTCGTCAGAGTGTCACATCCAGTAATGGATAAAAGGCATGATGATATATTTATTTATTTATTTATAATTTTAATGTCTTTGTATTTTCAAAATAATATAAATGTAATTAATTTTCAGAATTTAAATTAATTTGTAAATGATGCAAAGACGTCAAGTAATTCATCAGAAAACATACATAGTTCACAATTGTTATCTCAATTGTAACATTTGCCTATGGATTAGAAAACTCAGGTTCGATCCCCGCAACCGACAAACAATTTTCACCAAATTAAATCTACCCTTGTTGCTCTCCCACCACTAATATATTCACACTTCACACGAAGAAATATATCACTTACCGGGATCTGCTATGTCAGAGTGCCACACCTAGTAATGAGTGATGATATATTTGAGAATAGTACTGGTATGATATGTATCTTATTACTAAACATTAGATTTAAATACTAAACCGGAAATTTACAAAAAGAAACTAAACATATATGATAAGCAATAATTATTTTTTTTAAATGCAGGTTTACAGTTATGAATGAATAGTAAATTACAATTTCTTAACAAATTGACTAGCTAAGAAAACGAACAATTATTATAATATGATACGGAAGATAATTGCAGACAATTCTATAATCATCAACGAATAAATGTTATGTTATTTACGTCATTATTCCTGCGTCTTTTACCGTTACGTCGCAGTGCCGCCGCCATTTGCAGTTAAAACTTGGTTTTTATTTCCTACGTTGACAATTACATACAGTTAAGCCTTGAGACAGTGAATCATTCAAAATTCTGAGCATAAACAAAGCCCTAGAAAGTTTTCTTCTTTTATTCAACTTAAACGCTATGCACTAATATTCTCTCTCTATCTATACAAGATAAACTACCAAAAAAAGAGCATACTTAAAATTAGAAGTTGTGGATCCTAATGGTTTAAGTAAACTAAAAAATTGCAATACAGGATGTTTTAAAATTATTACACAAAAAATATAATGGCTAATTTTGTAACAGTATTTTCATATATAATATAACAAGTAGTATGAAAATTGCTGAAAATATTTTGACATAAATTATGAGTTGTGTTTCCTATTTCCGAAACAACGAATGTATATTTATGTCAAAATATTATCTGTCAATTTTCATACTACGAGTTGTATTCGGCTTGAGAATTTACCAAACAAGAGTTAATTAACAAGAATAGTTAGGTATTTATTTGTACAGTGATAAAAATTCTACATTTTTTCAGTGTACATTTAATATTCAAAATTGACGTTTATGAAAATATTGAAAATATCATTTATTTTATTCGTAACCAAGGATATTAATAACAGTGATATTTCCGATGAAATTTCACTAGTGATGAATTTCCGACGAAATGTACATTTCATTGGTTCATTTTCAAACAAATTCGTGATCCTATTGGTTGACAGTGACGTGTGGTGAATTCTCAAAATATAATGTTTACTCATTTTTATTTATTACTGTAACCTATCAATTCAGTGGCACGAAAAATGTTTGTTTCAAGTAATGTGTAAGTATTTTTACGAATTTCGGAAAAATTATTTTTGCGTTGTAATTTGTACATACATAACATCACGCTATATCCCATTAAATGGGGAAGCATGAACCCCTGAAACATTCACAGAATATCCACTAAAAGATTCATAAAAAAATGAGTTTACGTCAACATTCTCATCTTGACACACGATACTCGTTTCAACCACATTAACACTTCCTCCATACAAACTCTTTCTTTCCTCACAACCAAAATCCATCCATTCGCTCCTGTACACCTGTTTCATAAATCTTCACTTACGCCCACTTCTCTAACAACGAATCTATAAAGAAATGAAGGCAGCATCACCTGCGCTTGTTTAAAATTACATTTAACACAATTGCAGTTACACACTGTATAGTAAAAACTGAAAATGAAGAAAAACATATTTTTTGCAATAATTTTGTAACATCCTGTATAATAAAATTAACATCTTTTTAACACAACATTAAGAAACTGTATACGACATTAAATTGTACCTTGAATTATTAAAACTGCATTTGAAACCTTGAATTATATGAATAAAATTTTAATTATTCTATTTGCATAGGTATTCTTGTGGTTTCATACATAAAAAATAAAATATAAATATATCATCACGCCTTTTACCCATTACTGGGTGTGGTACTCTACCAGTACAAATCTCAGTAAGTGATATATTTCTTAGCGTGAAATGCGGTTACCAACCGTCAAATCACGGCTCCCATAGGTGTTAATGTTCCGGGAGTCACGGTGGTAGTTTTAACGTAGTGAAAATTATTTGTTGGCTTTGGGAATCGAACCTGGGTTCTCAAATCTACAGGCTAACTCGATACCACTGAGTCACCTACCTTATAAAATACAAAAAAAATTGTATTATTTATTTGTACCGAAATTTGACAAATACTAATTATTTATATTTAATTTTCATTATTTGTAGACATATGAAACAATTTTTTTAATCTTAGTTTCTCTTTTCAACTTGAGAATCAAGTACAGATTAAACGAATTGAAAGTTTCGTTTTTTTTTCTTTATTTAAGTATCGCAAATATTTCTTCATTATAAAAGAACTTGTTCTTACTGTTCAGAAAAAATTTATTAAGTTAAAAATGGAATAATTTCCTTTTGAAAGGAGGAAGAAATTCATAAAAATTTAACTTTAAAATCATCTTCATTACTGTACGTTCAGTCGAAGTCATATGTTAAAAAAATTAGTTCGTGGAATGATTCCCTATAAATCAGAACTGTGTCGCTGTAGACGAAACCCGTTGTCAATGCCTATCATAGATATAGGAGTCTTTGGGATCGATGCTACGTTAGACACTATGAAAGAAGAATTCGGTTGAAGCCATACGTCGGACACAGGTGACGTGGTGTAGCGGTTAACATCTCTGCCCGGCAAGCGGAAGGTCCCTGGTTCGAATCCAGGCGTCATCCGAATTTTTCTTTCATAAAAATTTAACTTTAAAATATATATAAATAGAGCCTTTCAGTCAATTTTACGACTAATTATAAGAAAATTTATAATAAAAAAATATTCCTGATACTGCAATAATTTCATGAATTGATTAAATTTTTACCAAATTTCTTTGGCATCAATGCAATCAATTTTAGACCTTTGAACAATTGACAATTTGATATACAGGGTGATTCTGCGAAGACGAACCCCCCCTTAACTTTTTTATTATAAGAAATAGAAAAATTTTCTTCATATGGAAGTTTTAGTATATTAAATATACTAATTTATGACACATATAGAAATTTTTTATAAAGTCAGGTTTACATGATACGACTATCAACTTTTATTTTTCAAATAGGAACCTAGAATTATTTTATTGAAATAAAACCACATTTTTTTGCTCTTTTCATCGATGTATTACTTGTCATAAATGTATATGAAAAAAATCGAGATAAATAAGATAATTGAGAAATATCAGAAATTATTTTTATTCAACTATTCTAGGTGGCTGGTATGCGAAATTAAACAAATTGTAACAAAGTAAAATTAATGACAATGCAGATATTTATTTGTTACTTGTTTCACGTGTTTTGTCATTCATTTTACCTTGTTACATTGTGTTTAATTTTGCATATTACTATATTTTATAATACATATTAAATATTAAAATAATTCAATGGATACAACAATTAAAATCAGTAATTATTGACTGAACTGTTAAAATGATATTTTGTTCTGTTTGTTTTTCATTTTCATGACTATCTGATTTTACACAAAAATGTCACATTTTATTTTTCAAAAATCTAGGACCACAGACATAATATTACAATAAATTTAAACATTTTAAACGTAGCAATTAATTTAATTAATGACAACAATGCAGATATTTATTTGTTACTTGTTTCACGTGTTTTGTCATTAATTTTACCTTGTTACATTTTGTTTAATTTCACATACCATCTACAATAGTTGAATAAAAATAATTTCTGATGTTTCTCAATTATATTATTCATCCCAAATTTTTTCATATTCATTTATGACAAGTAATACATCGTTGAAACGAGATCAAAATGGCGATTTTTATTTTAATAAAATAATTCTAGAGTCCCATTTGAAAAATAAAAGTTGATAGTTGTATCATGTAAACTTGACTTTATAAAAAATTTCTATATGTCATCAAATAGTATATGAAAACTACTTTATGAAAAAAAAATTCTATTTCTTATAATAAAAAAGTTAAGGGGGGGGGGGGGGGGGTTCGTCGTTGCAGAATCAGCCTGTATATATTTAATATATAAGTATATATTATTTTTTAATTAATTAATACATTATTGAGATAAAATGATTGTTAAATACTGCCTAGTTTGAAACTTGGTTAGATTTACACAAATCAGTGAAGGGAAAGTCACACTGAATGGTATGTAGATCAGGAAATGACAGCTTTGACTAAGATAATGTTATAGTTTATTTATTTTTCTTTCTGAAATAATTGATAGCATGCTTAATTTAAATTATTTGCCATGAAAGTTATTTAAACTTCATTTATATTATTCTTCCCTCCGTAGCAGATCTCAGTAAGTGATATATTTTTTCACGTCAAGTGCAGTTACCAGCCGTCAAATCTCGGTCGTTAAAGATGTTAGTGGAGGGAGAGCCACAAGGGTAGTTTTTCAATGTAGTGAAAATTGTTCTCAAATATTCGATACTACTGAGCTACTACCCCATATCTACCTAGATAATTAATAATATCATGTCCGTCAGTACGGTGGTGCAGATACCGATACGGAATTTGAATCCGGAGATCCCGAGTTCGAATCGCACTCAAGCTAAAAATTATATAAACTACCATACTGCGGCTCGGTGAGTGCGGACCCTGTACTGTAATTGGGATTAAAATCCTGTTGTACAGCGTAACATAAATAAATAAATAAATAAATAATGTACCACGTCCCGCGTGAGGGTCGCGCGGGTTGAGGGCCTGACTCACAACCATAAGGTCGTGGGTTCGGGTCCCACCCGTGGCGACCATACAAAGGACATATCGGCATATGACATTAGTAGTTGGTCCGATATATAAATTAAAAAAAAAATAATGTAACGACTGAAAGCATATTTAAATTATATTCAATAGTATTGTTAAGATGAACATTTATTATTTGTAAATTTTAGTCAATAACAAATTAACCGTTAAAGATAAATTAGATAATAGTGGTATTTATAAACTAAATTGTAACGATTCTAAAGCTATTTATGACAGGGAGATCTTTTAAGATTAGGTTTTATGAACATATGAGATCCTTCAAATTAAAAAAAAACTGACTCCAATATGGCGATACATCTGAATGAAAAAAATCACACCTGCAACATTGATAATCTGGAAATTTTACACTTTACCAATAAAGGACGTAGAATGAGTTTCTTAGAAGCATTTGAAATTCAGAAAGCTATTCATAGCGGCTTAAATGTCCTCAATGACCAGTTGCATTTGTTTCATTCCGATACTATTAAGATCTTTGTAAATGAACTTGACCGTTAATCACTGTACTATATAAACTGTGTGTAACTTGTATTTTAATCAGTCAACGTTCTGAAGATGGCCTAATAAGCCGAAATCGATCAACTTATTGTTATAGAATGTTCAAAGATATTCCGTTATGGCTTTAACTTACTAAGCCTGTGTTGAACCGCACACAGTAAGAGATTCTACCTGTTGGCGCTCAGGGTAGGATTGCAAAATATTTAAATTCGGAAATCTCTAATCTCTGTGCGGATTACGTATTTCAGATTTACTTGAAATAATAATGAATTCGCAAAATTAAACCGGTATTATTACATATTAGGGAAAATAAGATAGCAAAGGCATTCTTACTGAGTAGGTATATAAATGAGTTTTCAAAAATTTAAAATCAGTAGTAATACTAACTTTCGTACTGAGGTCAACAATATACGTATTTAATATAATAAATATTCAAGACTCAAGTGACGATAGTGAAATGGATTGTGATAGTGACAATGATATTGTCGGATAATTACATATGTATAGCAGTGTAATAGTTTGTATTTATTGTTATGTATGACACTATTATTTATTTGCATTATTTAACTAAATGACGAATTGTTATACAATGATACTTTCATGTAACATTTTTTTTTTGCTTCATTATCAATAATAATATTTGTAAAAAAATCTCTGTTTCATTATTATAATATATATAAAAATTAAATTAAATTGGGAAATACTGAATACATACCTGTCCTTGCACCCCTATAAATCAAGCTTAAATCCCTAACAATAGACCCGCTGAGAGGGCCATAACGGAGTATCTTTGAACATAGTATACTATATAAACTGTGTGTAACTTGTATTTTAATCAGTCAACGTTCTGAAGATGGCCTAATAAGCCGAAATCGATCAACTTATTGTTAATACATATTTTTTGTGAAACTACATCAAGTGTCTACGTTCATTATTCTTATTCATAATGTTTCACCAAGTCCCAACGGCTCATACTTTTGATATTTATTATTTGTATTTACATAAAGTGAAAATGTGCTGGTAACGAACTTGAGTTGCGTGTTACAATAAGCAACGCAAGTGTATGTTACGTGTGTATTTTCCTGTTGTTTATACAAGTATGTGTCATTATTTCCGCTATGCGGTTTTTAGTTTTCGTCAGCTAATCGCCTGTTTTATCTTACCGCAGATTAAACCATACTTGTGTTGTTTAATTTGAAGGAAAATACTAACATAAACATTTATTTTAAAAAGTACTCTATCAGTGTATTATTTAATAAAATAATCATCATACATGGTAAATGGTGATAATATATTATGACAACCACGATGAGAATTTCTATTCTCTCAGTGACTAACAATTTTATTACATACATATTATTTCTAAAGCTAGTCCTTTACTAAGACATTTGGGGACCTTGATCTGACGGTTGGTTCTCGAACTTTATATGCAAAAGTATGCCATAGATACAGTAGGTTGCACCAAAACTTGAAGAATTGTAATAAAACGATGAAAAGACCTTCAATTATATCCACAAAGAAACCTAAAATTTGCCAACAAAAAATCATAAATATTGAGACATAAAACAAGATTAATAGTTATTTATTGTATAAGTGTTTTAGGTGAAGTTTTATCCACGAAAGATTGTTTAAATGCGAGAACGAAGTTCGAGCATTTAATTATCTTGAGTGGATAATGCGCAATTAAAACACGAATACAATATAACGTTTTATCCACAATCAAAACTATTATTCAAAATTAATTCATATTATAAAATGTCATTTTTACTTCCTTGTACGAAGTAAAGGAAGTATTGTAATCGCAAAACTTTTATTCAAAATTAATTCATATTATAAAATGTCATTTTTACTTCCTTGTACGAAGTAAAGGAAGTATTGTAATCGCGAAAATTTTCGGTTCTCAGATTTCAACGGAAATAGGTATTTTGGCCCTCCCTGAATCCATTTTGACTAATTTCGTCGTGCCGTCTGTACGTACGTACGTATCTCGCATAACTCAAAAACGGTAAGTCGTAGAAAATTGAAACTTTATATTTAGGACTGTTCTAACATCTAGTTGTGCACCTCCCTTTTTAGTCATTATACAACTACCGGAAGTGGTACTTTACTTGAAGCCTATAATAGATTTTCATGAAAAACTATATTCAAATGTAATTTAAAATTTTCCAAATTTGTTATATAAGACTACTATATCAATGGAAATAACATAATAGATTTTGGTTAAAATAGACTAACCGGAAGTGACACATTAATTAATTTAATTAAGTTTGCTATGGATTAGAACAAAAAATAAAAAATAAAAGGTTTTATGTCAAATATGTGCAATTAAAAATTTAATGTCAATGTCAAATTACGTCAAATATGATCAATAAATAAAAATATCTATAGTTTAATACGCGTACAAGGAAGTCATGTGGTGTCCACATCAGATTTTTTAATTTATCAAATTCTAGATACATGTTTTCAAAAAAAAATTATTACTGTGGCATTTGTTGCTATGACAGGATGTTTGTTTATCGTTTATTACATTGAAAAAATTTATGAATTTGATGAAAAATGGAAGAAATTGAGTCTATTCCTACAGAAGTTTTTGAAGAAGCTCGGAAGCAACTCACGTTTATTGCCAGCGAAGTCGAAGGAATAGTATGAAAAAAAAATTACTGAATTTAAGTGTTAATATAAATGTAAATGTTAATATTAATAAGTAATTTAATAAATTTGACTGATTTCTGTGCATTATTCCTTCATTCTTTTAACAGTGGAATAAAGTTACTTTATTCCACTAGTGTATAATTGGTCCCTTTATACAGTTGCAATGAGCACAAATAAATGCATATTATCAGTTGGTTGCACCTCGGGGTACAATCTTGGCGCTAGGTCAATAATGATCTTCTTTTCAACCTTGGCGTACAATATTGTATTATAAAATGCTAGCTTAAATAAGGAAAGCACATATTTGAATGGGCCTTGTTCTTGATAATCCTGGTTCGATCCCCACAGGCCAAAATTAAATCTACCTTTGTGGCTCCCCCGTCCACTAAAATCTTTGGGGACCGTGATTTGACGGCTGGTAATCGTACTTCACGCAAAGAAATATATCACTTACCGAGATCTGATTCGGCAGAGTGCCACACCCAGTAATAGGTAAAAGGCGTGATGATATATTTATTTATTTATTTACATATTTGATATATTTGTAATAGTTATAAATAATAAAAAATATAAAATAAACACTTGGCTCAGTTTCACAAAATTCAGCCTCCAAGTCACCTTATGAGGGCATCGTCAAAGGCTGGCCAGCACAGTTAGTAACCATAGACGCGTTTCGCTCTTATTAGAGCTCATCAGTATGATATAACTCACTTCTTCACCTAGAACAAAGTCTCTAACGATGCCCTCATAAGGTGACTTGGAGGCTGAATTTTGTGAAACATAGCCAAGTGTTTATTTTATATTTTTTATTAAACCTTGTTTCACCAAGTGTTGGATGACAATTAATTTTGCCTTTGTTGTTAGTTATAAATATATCGAATATTCATGCAATAAATATGTATTTATCTTGTATTATTTGTGTTATCAGTAAAGCCCGGATATTTAGGCACTTAAAAACACCCAAATAAGCAGGCATATAGGCCGGTAATTACTCTAAAATAGGCGGGATTTTAGGCAGCCTAAATGTAAATAATTAGTTTAAAAAAAAATAAACGAATCCTTTTTCTAATATTGGTACTCGTATCTACTCTTCGTTAGAAAAAATTAATCATTTTAAACAAAAATTAACGCAATTTGAAAAAAAAAATAATAATGTTGACACAATTGAATTGCCACATAAAATTTAGACTAAAAACGTTTTTTTTTCGGCATTTTAAATTCACACACAAAAACTTGATCAAAGTAATTACTTTAAATATTATAGGTTAGGTTGAAACACTTTGTCGAGTGCTGAATTAGTCAACGAAGTAGATGATAAACCTTGTCTGCTCAATAAAAGTTAGAATAGGCAACAAAAATAAGCAAAATAGGCTGTATAAGGTAAAATAGGCACAATAACCAAAATATAGAAAAAATAGGCTCTAAGGCACGAAAAAAAAAACCTTCTATTACACGTAAACATATTACCTATGTATAGAAAAACGAAATTGCCTGAAGTATATTAAAATTTGAATCTAGGCAATTGCCTAAAAATCCGGGCTTTAGTTATCAGTATCAAGTCGACTTAGTTCATTATTAAATTTAAAATTCAACACACAACATTACACACAAACACACACAGAACCTTGGACTGTTTTTCCAGTGTCTTCTTCAACTTAACACGGTGAATATCTGTGTCAACTGTTAGGAAATATTTTAATTACAATTTGCATATCAAAATTACCTCACGGAATTTCTTTAATGTGTAATACAAATATTTATTGAAGTTTTATTTAATATAACACGTTCTTAGTTAGGTAGGTACTTGAAAATAATTCAAAATCTCGTCATTGTTTTGAAAACATTTTATGAGTGTAAACTTGAAAGATTAGAAATAAAAATATGTTCATGTGTAATGAATTATAAAAGTTGTACATATGTGAATTATGTAAATATTTATATCATAAAAATAGTAATTTTTTAAACAATTAAACAACCAGATAATGTGAATAATTTATATTGTTTTAAATTTGTTGTACTATTAAATAGTTAATAGATTGTGAAGTTAGAATCAAATACAAAATGCTACATAATACGAAATACTACTGTACACAGAATGGTCTATCGATCTCTATTTTTGTTTTTTGTTTTACTAGATTATTTTAAATATTAAGAAAACAATAGTTATTTATTAAAAAAATAATAATAAAATAAACACTTGGCTATGTTTCACAAAATTCAGCCTCCAAGTCACGTTATGAGGGCATCGTCAGAAGCTGGCCTGCACAGTTAGTAACCGCTCTTATTAGAGCTCATCAGTATGGTATAACTCACTTCTTCACCTAGAACAAAGATCACGTGAAGAAGCTGGTGACGAAGAACTGTGCCAGCAGAGAATAAGATTTCTAACAAACAGGTAAGATGACATGAGAAGGTCTGTGGAACAGGCCATGCCATCTACCGAAAAAAAGGAAAAGCTACGCAATAGCAATTTAAATAACAACAAATGATGAGCTCTAATAAGAGCGAAACGTGTCTGTGGTTACTAACTGTGCTGGCCAGCCTCTGGCGATGCCCTCATAAGGTGACTTGGAGGCTGAATTTTGTGAAACTTAGCCAAGTGTTTATTTTATACTTTTTATTAAACCCAGTTTCACCAAGTGTTGGATGACAATTAATTTTGTCTTTGTTGTTAAATAGTTATTTACATTGCAAGACGGATATACAGAAATTTACAGGCGAACATAGAAAGCTAACAGGCGAGTAGGCTGGCGCTCGCCTGTAAATTTCAGGTAACGGTCGAGCATTGTACAATGTTTTATGTGCATTTGAATCGCAATATATGTATATTTAAACAAATTAATTGCAATAGTATAACGCAATAACTAAAATGTTCAATCCAGGTATAGACTTTGAAAATCTGACAGATTTTGTTTAAACAATAGATATTGAAGTGTCAAACGTCTTAAATTAGATATGTTGTCATGATAACCAATGTCAACAGCCCGTTATAATTTGTACACGGGCTAGCCCGTTAAAAGTCTCGTAACCCCTAGAGACAGAGCTAAATAAACAGTTCATAACTATTCAAATGCCCTTAAAAGAATTTTAAGTTTTATGAATTATTTTAAATGGGGTAGATGGCTCAGTGGTATCGAGTCGGCCTGTGGATCTTGAGAACCCTGGTTCGATCCCCACAGCCGACAAACAATTTTCACCAATTTAAATCTACCCCTGTGACTTCCTCTCCACTAATATCTTTGAGGGCCGTGATTTGACGGCTGGTAACCGCTTTTCACGCGAAAAAATATATCACTTACCGAGATCTGCTTAGGCAGAGTGCCACACTCAGTAATGGGTAAAAGGCGTGATGATATATTTATATTTATTTTATTTTTAAGTGACAATAATAGGTGCCTGAAGCTAGCTTCACTCTATGCTTAATATCTCAAGCCGTGACTAAAACGTTCGAAACCACGGCTTGTAAACATGTGATAAAGATGTTATTTAGCGCCATGGAAACCAGTACGTTAACTGACATTTTAATAACTAGAGTAGAAACAAAAAAAATTACATAGGCACAGAGCTATTGTAATGTTATTGTTTTGTACAGTTTTTGAAGTTATTTTGTAATCTTTTAGTCAGCAATATTAAGCATATATTTAAACAATAGATAACATTTATTACTGGGAAATTCGTAAAAACATAAATAGTAACAACCTCATTTTTGTGTATATTTTTCATTTATAAGTTTAATTTCTTTATTTATATATTTTACCGGTTTCAGGAAATGAAACCTATGTTTACATGCACAAAAGTAGGCTGGTAAGTAAGTAATAACTGTATTCTATACGGTAATGTTACCATACTGACTTGTCAAAACAGTCAAGAAAATTAAAATAAAACACAATGATAATATAACACTATTCATACAAACGCAACTCAAAACAACAATAATACAAACATTACTTCTCCTGCTTATCATAATATATATTAATTGTACAGTCTTTTAAATTAGAGATGAGCACGTTATGACATTTAAATAAAAACATACAGACCACAGACTTACTTGATCACCTTCTAAAATGATGACAATGACGTTATTCATAAAAGAATTTCAAAAAATCATATTTATTAATCACGTTAACGTGTTTATATTCTGAAACCGGTAAACTATTGAACAAACCACAGATGTTAATAGCTATTATGTTATTTTTTAATTTTCATAAATTAAATAATATTTTTCTTTTGTTACAGGTAAGGCGCCATTTTCGATTCTTAGTTCCTCTTCTTAATCATTGGTGAGCAACAAGAAATATACAGGGTGTTTATAAAAGGTCTTAAATTTAGTAGATGTATATGTACATTTCGTTGATCTGATTCTCGATTAAAAATAGTGTTTTTTTTTCAAAATTCGCAAAATTAAGAGCAGGTTTCTTGAAGTGAACATTTTTAATGGCACTGGCGGACGAGAAATTTTTAATAAAAATTATAATTTCATTCCGTAACTGATGTTATTAACAAATAATTTAATTTAAATGTTAAGTAGGTATGGTTTAATTCACGAAACGCCGAAGAAGCTCGTAGTAAAACGACTAAAAATCGCTCAAAAATAAGACTACAAAAGAATATTTGAATGTTTATACAGCAAATTGTTATATGTTTGTCAGAATACTTCCAATGCCCGGGTGGAATTATATAAAATATTCCTATAGAAATTCGAAATTAGTGATCCGAATTTCTATAATAATTTAAAATTCGAATTATTTACACTCGAATTGCACTCTGCCGAAGCAAATCTTGGTGAGTGATATATTTCTTCGCGTGAAGTGCGATTCACATACAATACATTTTCTACGATCGCAAATTAAAACAACAACAAAATGTCAAGTTTTATGAATTAAAAAAAAAGTAAGTTTAAGTTATAATGACAGATGCCTGAAGCTAACTTCAAACCCTGACTAAAACATTCTAAGCCACGGCTTGTCAACATGTGATTAAGATGTTATTTAGCGCCATGGGAGTAGAAAAAAAATGTTAGAGCAATCAGTTTTTAAAAAGTGAGGTTAAAAAATAAAATTTGATTAAATTACCAAAGTAACGTCATTTTAATAGTTATTTTCGTATGAAGTGCGCAAAATGAGTGTTTTTTTTGTTGTGCGTGAGAATGTTACTTTTAATCGAGACCGCAGGGCGAGACAATAAATGTCATTCGAACGCGCCAAAAAACAAGAATTTTGTCAACGAAATACAAACAACATTTTTTCTACAACTATAAATAAAGAATAATACAATAATTATTGATTTATTTAAGTAAATTGAAGGAAAACAATCAACAATAATATGAATTTGATACTATTGATGTGTTGTAACTAATGGAACCTGACAACAAATAATTTGGGAGCGTGCGCGAGATACTCATTTTGCGCACTAGAATACGAAACAGTGCGCAAAATACGCGTTGTTATGGTAATGTAAATGACGAAAAAATCACGTACTTCGCGTATTGATATTAGAGGAAAAAATGAACAGTTGTAGAAAAAATAATTTTAGTATGGTAACTTTTTAAAATAATACATAGGTAACTTGATAAAAACAAGATTGTTAAATTGGCGATTTTTAAAAATAATTCTAATTTCAAAATAATGATATAGAAAAAGTTAGAAATTTCAAGTACTTACAGCTTCCTATGCCATTCTATATAAACTTTCATTTTATTAATTATCAAATGTTTTCGTCAAGTTTAAAAGATGTATTCTGCAACTACTAATTAAAATAAAATCATTAAAAGCCAAGGTAAGAAATTACTTTAAATACAAATCACTAACAGTACATAAGTAAGTGAAAAAGGAAGATATTTAAATGATTTAACCTTGCAAAAATGTTATCTACCGGATACATCGTGTATGTATATTACGTTAATTCCGTAAAAATGCTGTTGAAATTAACAGATTTTATGGTTATCGGCACCGACAATTTACTTTAATGAAATTAATTAAGCAAGATACGGTAGGCGGAAATTAGTCACACAAAATTATTTTTTATACTTAATTATACACTTTATAAATATTAGTTGGGTATATTCGCGATTGATATTATAATCAAAAAACTTTCATTGCTTTTTATTTATTTGTTTATGTAACTCTGTACAACAGGACTTTAATCCCAATTACAGTTGTAATACGAGTAGGAGCTGGGCGAATAAGTTAAACAAATATTCAAAATTTAAAGTTTATTAAGATAAAATTCACAACATAAAAATAAATAGAAAAGTTACTAAATGTGATAGATATTAAACGAAAACATTAAATCTCTATTTAAACAACTTGTATCAAAGATGGCAAACAACAACAACCTATGAACTAAAGTGACTACATGGCAAGACTACATCTTGCCAATCCAAAAGCTAAACCACCACTGACTATTTGTTGTTGTTTTCCATGGGATGTGCTGACAAGGGGTAAGAGGGTGGAATCGTTGACTTGGTTAGAGATAACTGTGCCCATGCACGAGTTTACATAAAAACACCAGACGCTTCTAAGGGATGAAATACAAGGATCAAAAGCTATCTCAGACCAACGCACAGCTAATAATTTACCCAGATATGTCATCACATAATAGCTAACAAGCGCGACAATTCAGAGAAGCCATAAACTCGATAAATAATGATCGAAGAATACTGAAATTATTACAAACATATGCACTTATAAAGATAACTAAAACTCTGTCAAGTCAACTTTACAAAAAAGATACTTAAGATAATATTTAATTTGTCTGTATCTTTCGAAGCTGAGTTGATAGCGAAAAATCCTAATTATAACAAAAAGTAATTCTGAATTGTTTCACTTTGTTACACAGTACAGGATCCGCACTCACCGAGCCGCAGTGTGCTAGTTCATTTTAATTCTTTAAAAACATAATGGGGTCTTGCAAATATTTATAACATGCAGTTTTTTTTTCAAAATACGTAATTATATGCATTATACGACATAAGAAATTGTTTCAAACATATATTCATATTAAGTTGAACAAATCATTTAAAATTCACTAAAATTAAAACGCACATCTTGCTGAGGTCATATCTCTTATAATTAAAGCCCGGATTTTTAGGCAATTTCCTAGATTCAAATTTTAATATACTTCAGACAATTTAGTTTTTCTATACATAGGTAACATGTTGACGTGTAATGGAAGGTTTTTTTTCGTACCTTAGAGCCTATTTTTTCTATATTTTGGTTATTGTGCCTATTTTACCTTATACAGCCTATTTTGCTTATTTTTGTTGCCTATTCTAACTTTTATTGAGCAGACAAGGTTTATCATCTATTTCGTTGACTAATTCAGCACTCGACAAAGTGTTTTAACCTAACCTATAATATTTAAAGTACTTACATTAATCAAGTTTTTGTGTGTGAATTTAAAATGCCGGAAGAAAAAACGTTTTTTAGTCAAAATTTTACTTGGCAATTCAATTATCTTTGCCATTAATCAATGGAGCTGAGGTAACTTTAGACGATATGGCTAAATATAAGAACGCCCCGGTCACATTTTGTGATGTCGAACGAAGTTTTCAACTTACAAGCAAGTTCTGACAGACCGAAGACAGTCCTTTTCCGAAAATTTCATAGAGCAATTGCTCGTAATATTTTGTAAATCAAAGTATACTACATAGTTTGAATTTGCATAATAGTTAATAAAATGAAAACCCTACATTATTATTTTTCAGATTGCGTTAATTTTTGTTTAAAATGATTATTTTTTTCTAACGAAGAGTAGATACGAGTACCAATATTAGAAAAAGGATTCGTTTATTTTTTTTAAAACAAATTATTTACATTTAGGCTGCCTAAAATCCAGCCTATTTTAGAGTAATTACCGGCCTATATGCCTGCTTATTTGGGTGTTTTTAAGAGCCTAAATATCCGGGCTTTACTTATAACCAATGTACATCTGGCAATACCGCAATGACTTCTAGACCTACTCTAGATCTTTTAGTTAATATAGATCGCTCACTAGTCAAATATGTAATACAACATTTTAATGTTTTACAATTTGAAACTCGACTGTCTGCGTTATAAGATTCTAAAACTAACTTTTGTCATTAACTCGCTTAAATATAGAGATATTTTAAATATATTTAACTATTTAAACATTATTCAAGTTATAAACCTTTCGATAAAACTTTAAATCTATCTTTTAATTTAGGTGAAATATGGACATTAGTTTTAGAACTTTAAACTCGACTGTCATAAAATTTACTTTTATGCAAGAATACGCGAAGTACGTGATTTTTTCATCATTTACATTACCATGGCATTGCGTATTTTGCGCATTATTTTGCACCCTAGTGCGCAAAATGAGTAATTCGCGCACGCTCTCATAGTTATTTGTGTATTAAGAGCGTAAAGTGATTCTTTGTTACTCGAGCACGGTAATTGCAGCGCGAGCCGAAGGCGAGAGCTGCAATAGTGTAAGAGGAACACTCAGGGGCGCCGAGAGGAAAAGCGGGCCCCGGGAAAAAAAAATTCGGGCCTCCTTTAACTTTGAATATTTATTAATTAAATATAAAATACCAAAAAAATATATTTATAAATATATGTATGACAACAATAAGAATTATTAATATCTAAATAAAGTTATAACAATATAAATAAAATTAAATACAAAATTCTGAGTTAATTGGTGCAGCGATGTGTATTGTATACTCACTGTATGACTATCTAATATCTAGTTGCATATTCGATAAATGCAGGAGATACCAAAACAGCACTACGCACAAATGTATAAGCCTTTGCCTATGTGTGTTGTATACAATGTAGTCATATAAGAAACAAAAATGAAACAATGTAATAATGTACTTTTGAATAGTGTATAAATTTATTTAAAATTTGCAACTGATCAAGCATTTTGTAATTTTTATACAATGTAATAAATTGTTGGAAACTTGTATCAGACATTTCGTTATACATGTTTTAGTAAAGAATATAAAAAATTGATGAAATAGTAGAAAATTAAAAGCAATTTATAAAATAGCATCACATCCGGGCCCTTTGAATTCCACGGGCCCTGGGTATTTTACCCTCCCTACCCTCCCCTCTCGTCGGGCCTGGGAACACTTTACGCTCGTGATACACACATATTTTTTTCTACGATTGCATCTTAAAATTATTAAAAAACGTATGCGTACTGAAAATAAATTCATTCTGTTAACTGTCAATATGACAAGTTTCTGTTTTGTTTGTATCCCTGGTAACTATTGAAATAAGCACGCATTTAACGTTTTTTTCGCGCGTTGCCATTGGAGACGCGCAAAAAATATATTTTTCCACAGAAAACGTCAACTTTACGATGACAAATGAGAGGGTAATTGTCAACTTTTCATAGCAATCTTAGAAAAAATTATTTGTTGTCAGGTTTCATTAGTATCAAATTAATATTATTGTTGATTGTTTTCCTTCAATTTACTTAAATAAATCAATAATTATTGTATTATTCTTTATTTACAGTTGTAGAAAAAATGTTGTTTGAATTTCGTGGACAAAATTCTTGTTTTTTGGCTCGTTCGAATAACTTTTATTGTCTCGACCTGCGGTCTCGACTAAATGTAACATTCTCACCCCAACAAAAAACGCTCGTTTTGCACAATTAATACAAAAATAACTATTATCGATTGCAAATCACCTATGTTAACAATATAAATGTAAGAAAAATCACGAAATCTGTGAAACTAATTGAAAATAATAAAATGCTTCATTCAAATGTTTAACTGGAACGAATTATTGAAAAGTTCCCAGGAATACTTAATTAATCAAATTGTTATAGTTGCTAAAATATTACAATAGGCGCGGTGGCCGAGCGTGTGAAAGCACATCTCTTTACATACTGTGACGTTAGCAGAACCAAGGTTCGTCAGTTCGAATCCGCATGTCGACAATGTGTGATTTGTCGTAAAATATTAAATACAGTTACGCTATAAACTAGTCTCTTATAAGTCTTAAATAATGCAGCATTCGACAACGAAAACCGGCAGTACGGCAGTGTAAAAACTGCTGCTCGGTGTGTCCGGGTAGGCCCAGGCCCGATTTGGGCTGTAGCGCCATCAGAAGAAGAAGAAGAATACAAAAATAATATTATATTTCGTTTTAAATAAAGAAAAAAATTCTGTGCCAGACCTCGATGACTTGTTCTTGTTGACATTTGTGGTTTTTGCGGTAAACTTCTGTTGAAAGTTATTTTCTAGTAATAAACAAAATATGCTGCAGCGGATATTAATAAGACAATATTCTAAATATTCCGAAGATTATAGTTTAATGTATTGGCACAGAGAATGACACAACACAGAAAATACAAATTAAAAAAGGAGTAAGACAAGGGGATGCTCTGTCCGCAATGCTCTTCACTCTGGTGATAGACGTGATAATTAAAAGCGTAGAGGGAATAGGAACGTTGAATAAGGATTTATCACAGGTAATAGCGTACGCTGATGATATAGCAATTATCTCAAGGAGTAAAAGAGAACTAGAAAGAATAGTAATGGAGATGGCGGAAGAAGCAAAGAAAAGAGGGCTACAAATGAACGAAGAGAAAACTAAATACATGTGCTGTAATAAGAAAGATAGAAGTAGCGACAACTTTAAATGTGGTACGTACATTTTCGAAGAAGTGGAAACATTCAGATATTTAGGCTCACTAGTGAATAGAAAAAATGAAAGATATGACACCCAGGAAAAGATACAGAGAGGTTACAAAGCATATTACTGTAATAAACAAATATTAAAGGATAAGAAATTAAGTAAAAAAACTAAGCTGCGGATCTATAAAACATTAATTAAACCAGTGGTAACATATGCAGCAGAAACAGCGACATTGACAAGCAAAGAAGAAGAAAAGTTGAAAGTGTGGGAAAGAAGAATCATAAGGACAATAATGGGGCCGAAAAAGATAAATGAAAATGAATGCAGACAAATGATGAACCATGAAATTGAGGAGATATTAGAAAACGAAAATATAGTACGTACTATTAAAGCAATGAGGATAAGATGGATGGGACATATACATAGGAGGGAAAATAACGCAGGAATAAGGAAGATAACAGAATGGAACCCAACGTATGGCAGAAATAGAGGAAGACCAAAGTACAGATGGAAAGACCAAGTGGAAGAAGACATCAGGGAAATGAGAATTGAACAGTGGAAAAAGCAAGCGACAGACAGGAAGAAATGGAGAAAAATAGTGGAAAAGGCAAAGAAACATGAAGCACTGTGAAGACATCAAGAAAATAAGGACTAATCCACCTTAATAATCGGATTTTCGAGTTCTGCAGAACGGCAGAACAGCTGCAATTTCACAAGAAATGTATCAGCTTATATTATTATTATAGTTTAATGTAATTCCCATTCTATTATTTTGGAATTACGAGTATTAGCTAATTTATGTGGTAGGTGGCTCAGTGGTATCGAGTCGGCCTGTGGATTTGAAAACCCAGGATCGTTTTCCACAGTCAACAAACAATTTTCACCACATTAAAACTATTTATGTGGCTCTCGTTTCACTAACATCTTTGTGGGCCGTGATTTGACGGCTGATTACCACACTTCACGTGAAGAAATATATATCGACAGAGTGCCACTAGAGACACGAATAGTAATTGAAAACAGCACCGATATTTACTTTTTTACCGTAACTAAAAACCGAAACCGATATTTTTTGTTTTGAAATATGGAAACTGAGAACCGAAACTAAAATTATTTTTGAATATTGCAGAAAAAGAAAAACAAATAATTTTAGGAAATTTACAAATTAGTTACTTAAAAAATATACTGTAATTGTACAATGCACGTAAATATATTAGCTTTTTGTAAAGTAATTTTGAACCGAAACCGTAATAAACCGGAATCGAAAAATACCGAAACCGAAACAAATCCTAAATATATAATTAAAAAACCGAAACCTATATAATATTTTTCGTAACACATGCACAAGAAACACTTTCTTATTCCCTAATTTTAGAGGGAGACACTGCTTTTCTCCCCTAGGGACAGAAACATAATGTTTCTCTCCCTAGGTAGGATGTTTCTCTCCCTAGAAAAATGTTTCTCTCCCTAGAGACTACGATTATTAGCTGTTTGCGGCGTTTCCTAGGTAACTAGTTACGCAATCCATATTTGACATTTGTCCCGATAAGACGGTAATTTTTGGGAACTTGTTACGAAAAGTATAATATGCTTCACGGGAGGGTGCGATTATCCCTTGTGTGAAGATAGCAAACCTCGACTTCAGCCCTCGCTTACGTCTCGGTTTGACAACTTCACACGCGGGAATAATCGCTTGTTTCCCTCCCTTGATGCATAACATACTATTCAAAACGAATCCAAATTTCACTGAGTGCCACACCCAGTAATGGGTAAAAGGCTTGATGATAGATTTATTTATTTTATTTTATAATCTATTGAAAGTTGTAGTAATTCCAATAATTTCAAAGGACAGCTGTTATATGCGACCCAATTATGTTTAATGTTGTATTTCAAAATTATTTGAAGTTAAGGTTATAATATTCTAACATAACTCTACCGAATCCATGGCCAAAAAATAATAAACATGTAAATCGTAATGCAAATCTAGTTCATTTTTAGTTTATTACACATTCTGAATCATACACTTCTAAATAAACAGCCGCAGTAATTTATTCAGTTTACGGCTAGAGTTGAATGTATTAGTTTTACCGCGAATGAATTCCTGTTGTTTCACAATAATAAACCCACACATTGAAGTAGTTCAAATCCCAATCGAGGATACATTAATAAAATAATAAATATATCATCACGCCTTTTACCCATTACTTAGTGTGGCATTCTGCCGTAAGCAGCTTTCAGTAAGTGATATATTTCTTCGCGTGAAGTGCGGTTACCAGCTATCAAATCACGGCCTCCAAAGATGATAGTGGAGGGGAAGCCACAGGGGTAGATTTAATTTGATGAAAATTGTTTGTCGGCTGTGGGATCGAACCAGGGTTCTCAAGATCCACAGGCCGACTCGATACCAATGAGCCACCTACTCCATATATTCCATATAAAATAAATAAATAAATATATCATCACGCCTTTTACCCTTTACTGGGTGTGGCACTTCGCTTTAGCAGATCTTGGTAAGTGATATATTTTATCGCGTGAAGTGCGGTTACCAGCTGTCAAATCACGGCCTCCAAAGATGATAGTGGAGGGGGAGCCACAGGGGTAGATTTAATTTGATGAAAATTGTTTGTCGGCTGTGGGATCGAACCAGGGTTCTCAAGATCCACAGGCCGACTCGATACCAATGAGCCACCTACACCATATATTCCATATAAAATAAATAAATAAATATATCATCACGCCTTTTACCCTTTACTGGATGTGGCACTTCGCCTTAGCAGATCTTGGTAAATGATATATTTTATCGCGTGAAGTGCTGTTACCAGCCGTCAAATCACAACTAATAAAAATAAAATAATAAATAAATAATAAATGACAATGCGTATTTTGCGCATTATTTTGCACCCTAAGGCGCAAAATAAGTATTTTGCGGTGTTTCGTATTCTAGTGCGCAAAATGAGTATCTCGCGCACGCTTCCAAATTATTTGTTGTCAGTTTCATTAGTTACAACACATCAATAGTATCAAATTCATATTGTCCCGCGTAATGGCCGCGCGGGTTGATGGCCTGACTCACGACCATAAGGTCGTGGGTTCGGGTCCCGCCCGTGGCGGCCATACAAAGGACATATCGATATATGACCTGAGTAGTTGGTCCGATATATAAATTAAAAAAAAAAATTAATATTATTGTTGATTGTTTTCCTTGAATTTACTTAAATAGATCAATAATGATTGTATTATTCTTTATTTACAGTTGTAGAAAAAATGTTGTTTGTGTTTCATGGGCAAAATTCTTGTTTTTTGGCGCGTTCGAATGACATTTATTGTCTCGCCCTGCGGTCTCGACTAAAAGTAACATTCTCACGCGCAACAAAAAAACACTCATTTTACGCACTTAATACAAAAATAACTATTATCGATTTCAAATCACCTATTTTAACGATATAAATGTAAAAAAAATCACGAACTCTGTGAAACTAATTCAAAATAATAAAATGCTACATTCAACTGTTTAACTGGAACGAATTATTGAAAAGTTCCCAGGAATACTTAATTAATCTAATTGTTATAGTTGCTAAAATATTACAGTAAATAAATTTTCACCATTTTTTCCAATAATAAAATATAATTTCCGTGTAATATTCTTTTGTTTTCTAACAATATTATCACAAAGTAATTGTTACTTTTTTCACAAAAAAATACTATTTCTATTTTACGACCTCGATGTTGACACTATTTTTTATTTGTTTAACAAAACAATAGATACAATATTGATCAAAAATAATTTGCAATAGTTACGGACAAAATACAAATGTAATGTTTGTAATCCGATAAGTAGTATTTTGAATGTCAACGCGTTCAGCAGGAATCTATAAATACGTAATATGATTGCGAACTACTGGCCAAGGTTAACGGCTATCATAAAAGTGCTTCAGATACATAATTAATTTCATTTCTCTCTCTATACATTCTGGTATATTTTAAAATCAAAAACAAAAACAGGATTATACAGTATGGTTATTTTAAGTAGGTGATGTTATTATTATGTTAAAATATTGGGTAAAAAAACAAGATTAGGATTAATTTAATTGTGAAAACTGAGCAACAATAAGGCCCTCCACGATTAAAAAAAAAAATGAAACCTATGTGTAATCCCGAATTATTTATACAGGGTGTAACAGCGAAACCAACCACCGCCTATATTTTCTTTATTATTATAGTTACAAAAAAATATTATAAAGAAAAGTTGTAGAAGACCAAAGGGGACATCTGCTTCAAAAATAAAATAATTTCTTAAACCAGTGGTTCTCAAGTTACAACACAAAGTTATATTTTTTCAAATGAAATTATACATATTTTTTTATGTCTATTCTATATAGTATTTTTTTCTGAATTCAACCATGTGACCATTCTACATCCTTACGTAATAAAAATATTGAGAAAAATTCAATTGAAATTTAAATAATTTTTTATTTTTAATATTAATGTGCAGTAAGCTATGGATGAAAAACAACAACAAAAGAACAAAATTTAGCTGCTGTCAAGTAATAATAATTGTTGTAAATTGTTATTATGTTTAGAAAATAATGGATATCAAGTAAAACATTATTTATAAGGAGTATTTAGTAATTATTATTTTTTTAACTTTAATTTATCACTTAAAAATAAAACATTATTTAAATTTCAATTGAATTTTTCTCAATATTTTTATTATGTAAGGATGTAGAATGATTACATCGTTGAATTCAGAAAAAAATACTCTATCGTATAGACCTAAAAAATATGTATAATTTCATTTGAAAAAATATAACTTTGTGTTGTAACTTGAGAACCACTGGTTTAAAAAATTATTTTATTCTTTCGGTAGATGTCCCCCTTGGTCTTCTACAACTTTGCTTTATAATATTTCTTTGTAACTATAATAATAAAGAAAATATAGGCGGTGGTTGGTTTCGCTGTTACACCTGTATAATGGAGTCTTCCACTATTTTTTAAAACTTCAACTAAATTGAAAACAATTCTATAAATAAAATAAATAAATAAATATATCATCACGCATATTATCCATTACTGGGCGTGGCACTCTACCGGAGCAGATCTTGGTAAGTGATATATTTCTGCGCGTGATGTACGGTTACCAGCCGTTAAATCACGGCTCACAAAGATATTAGTGGAGGGGAGCCACATGGGTAGATTTAATTTTTTGAAAATTGTTTTTCGGCTGTGGGGCTCGAGCTCGGGTTCTCAAGATCCACAGGCCGACTCGATACCACTGAGCCACCTACCCCATGAAAAAAAAAACAATTCTAAAAAGTCTTAATTGATACTCATTAGGATGTAATGATTTTTTTTTAAATTTTGTGAAGTCAAACCTAAGAAAATATGAATGTCAAACAGCGGAGCTCACTTTTTTTTTGTTGGGTGTCCTGCATTGACGTCAATTTTATATGCTACAAAAAATGGGGTAGCTGGCTCAGTGGTATCTAGTCGGCCTGTGGATCTTGAGAATTCTGTTTCAATCCTCACAACCGTCAAACAATTTCACCAAATTATATCTACCCCTGTGGCTCCCCCTCCTCTAACATCTTTGTAGGCCGTGATTTGACGACTGGTAACCGCACTTCACATAAAGAAATACATCACTTACCGAGATCTGTTCCGACAGAGTGCCACACCCAGTAAAGGGTAAAAGGTGTGGATAAATTTATTTATTTATTTATACAAATCCAACCGAAATCGAACTGAACCGGTTTGTTTTCATGAACCGTGAACCTGAACTTATCCACTCACGTAGAACCGGTAAAATGGAACAATTCAAACTGGTGAGGTGGTTTGAACCGGTAGAATTATGCATGTGCACTCAATAAGTTTTATTTATATTTCCATTTATTTAATTTGTTTAAGAATCTAATTAAATTTTAAATGAAATTTAAACTATGTTTTTTATTTGTAATGTTTAATCAAAACTAATAATTAAAATTAAATAAGCATATTTTTTTTATTATTTAATACAAAATGAAATTGAATTTCATATTTTTTTTTAAATATTTACATTAATATAAATAAAACGTAGATATACAGGGTGTAACAGCGAAACCAACCACCGCCTATATTTTCTTTATTATAATAGTTACAAAAAAATATCATGATCAATAACAAATCAATAAACATAATGATTATAAACCAAAATTATTTAGTTATCTAATACAATACTCATAATTTATCTTCTCAATAAAAACAACAATCGCAACTAGTTATTATAAATAACAATGAACTTATTTTGTTTTGTTATTGATCATGTTAAATAAAATTTATCGAAACTTTAAATTGAATTTTCTCAATATTTTTGTTATGTAAGGATATAAAATGATTACATAGTTGAATTCAGAAAAAAATACTCTATCGAATAGGCCTAAAAAATATGTATAATCCCATTTGAAAAAATATAACTTTGTGTTGTAGCTTGAGAACCACTGGTTTAAAAAATTATTTTATTCTTTAACCAGATGTCCCCCTTTGCTTTATAATATTTTTTGTAACTATTATAATAAAGAAAATATAGGCGGTGGTTGGTTTCGTTGTTACACCCTGTATATCTGCACATTTAAATTGAAACATTACTATCAACAATATTAAAAAATAATCATTCAACCGATTTTGTGTACCGATTCATGAACCATTTCTAAATGTAGTTACTTTAAACCGGAAAAAAATCGAACCAACAAAGTTTGATAAACTTTGATTCGAAACCGAACCGATTTTTTTAGCGGTTTGCAGCCCTGATTATACGTGATATATTTATTTTGTTTTTGTATCAACAAACAATGTACATCAAATTAAATCTACGCCTGTTGCACCCCCTCCACTAACATCTTTAGGGGCGTGGTTTGACGGCTGGTAACTGCACTTTGCGCAAAGATATATATGACTTACCGAGATCTGCTACAGCAGAGTGCCACACCCATCAAAAGGATCAATGGCGTGATGATATATTTATTTCATTTATTTAAACAGGTAAAAATAAAAAAAAGTATATTATGTTTTTTAAAAAACGGTAATTTTAAAAGCGATTTCATGGGTTGCTTGGCACAATTAGACCGTTTGATGATAACAACGAGCTGTATAATGTATGACTTATTCTCTGTTTATAAATAACTGAATTTAAACGTACTCACTTTATAAACGCCTTTGTTTATGTTTTAAACATGCCAATTACAAACGTATTTGTTGCTCTCTAATTAAAATGTTTATTAGCTTCGAAACAAATAAATAGTTAATTATTTTATATATGCTAACAAATAAATAAACGTAAATACGTCAACAATAACATTACATTACAAATTATGTTTATGGGATATAAAAAAAACAGCAGATGTGCAGATGAAATGTTAAAACTATTTATTTCGCGATTTTAATAAATATTTATGTTAGTGGTGAATTTACATATAATCGTGCAACGCGCGCTCCAGAAATCCCCAAATCAATGCTAGCCGCAAATATTTCAACATATTTATTATTATCTTAAACTGATTCAATAAAAATATTTCTAATTATTTTATGTATACCGGGAATTGTTTTTATCAGTAAACATAGGGATATGTCATTACCATAGTTACAGTTAAAAAGTTTGACAGCAATGCATTAGAGCGTTTATTTTCAAAGTAAACATAGGGAAAATAACATTGCTGTCATCTATAGTTGTCAAAGTGATAAAACTGTCCTCTTTCAAAATCTGGCCAGGTTAATTGGGGATCAAATAGTGGGGCGTTTTTATATAAATGGAAATTTAAATGGGGAAAATTATTTAGAATTGTTACAAGAGAGAGTAATCCCGGCAATAAATAATTTAAATATTGCGGAAGTGTGGTTCCAACAGGATGGTGCTCCCCGCATTATACTCAAAATATACGAAATTATCTGCACCGGATATTCCCCCAATGATGGATAGGACGAGGTCACCAAATCTTGCGCCAAACGATTTCTTTCTTTGGGATCATTTAAAAAATAAATGTTATAATGGTGATAGAATGAGCGTAGAACAATTAAAACGTAGAATTAGTGTTGCATCGCATGAGATTCCTCCAGAGCAAATAAATCATGTTATAAATTCATTTTATAATCGTTTGGACTTTTGTTCACAGGTTAATGGGGGTAATTTTGAAATTAAATTATTATATTAAAATTTCTACCTAAACTAATATAATTGAAAGTAATTAAAATGTTTCATTTATTATAATAGACTATTACATTTCAATGCATTGCTGAATATGTTATTTTCCCTATGTTTACTTTTAAAATAAACGCTCTAATGCATTGCTGTCAAACTTTGTAATTGTAACTATAGTAATGACATATCCCTATGTTTACTGATAAAAAAAAACTCCCGGTATTTTTTGAAAAGCACGAAAATTACCTTCGAAGTCTTCATCGAGCATTAAATCCATTATTTTATATTATTTATTTCTAGAATTCACGAAACTGTTGACACTGACACTAGTTGTTTTTTCATAATAATGATCACCATGACAACGTCTAGCTATAAATTGTCCTACCGCCAACAACCTTTCATTACAAAGTACAATATATCTTTTTATAAAACTAATCAAAATTCATTTAAAAAAAACTGCTGTGACGGTGGAAATAAAACTGTGTACGCGGAATGCTTGCATTTAATCGTTACTGAGCTCACTGGATTATGGAGGCTAGCACCTTTGTTGCTTTCCAGCTCACTTGTAAAAATTAATTTACTACGCTGGTCACGTAAATAACCATTAAATCTAGATTAGATTTATATCATAATTTTATAACATTGTGATAATTCATAAATAAATAAATATATCATCACGCCTTTTACCCATTACTAGGTGTTGCACTCTGCCTAAGCAGATATCGGTAAGTGATATATTTCTTCGTGTGAAGTGCGGTTACCAGCCGTCAAATCGCGGCCCACAAAGATGTAAGTGGAGGGAAAGCCACAGAAGTAGATTTAAACTACTAGTTTTGTATACAAATTGCTTCTTAACTTAGTCAATGATCCTGAAACTGGCTCAAATTAAGTTTCATGCTCCCTCTATCTCTAGCAGACAAAATATGTGTTTCCATCTCCCCAGAGCTTCCTCAAATATACTAGGCAAGTCACCATTGCATAACATGTGTACTATCTACAATACTATTCACAATCAGACTGATATATTTAATTGTTCATTACATGTCTTTCAAAAGCATTGCTACAATTACCTAATAAATGCATAAACCGTATAATTAACAATATTATCTTATATGAAATTGTATTTATAATCTATATCATATTTGCATTCATAATATGTGTAATCCCTAATTTGTAAACAAAGCTATATATTTTATTGCTAATTTATTCTTTGGATTGTTATTGATATTTATATTATTTGTATTTTTATTTCTGAATTTATTACTATGTTTTTTGCATATTTTTTTAATTTGTAATTTGATCTGTAATTGGGTCCTTAGACCTGTTGATCTATATATATTCTAAATAAATAAATAAATAAATTGGTGAAAATTGTTTGTCGGCTGTGGGGATCGAACCAGGGTTCTCAAGATCCACAGGTCGACTCGATACCACTGAGCCACCTACCCCATAAATAATAATGATAATTCATGTATTTGACGGCTAATAACCACACTTCACGCGAAGAAATAAATCTCTTACCGTGATCTGCTTCGACAGAGTGCCACACCCAATAATGGGTAGAAGGCGTGATGATGTATTTATATATTTATTTATACAGGCTGATTCACAACTTAGAGCAAAAAATTAAAGGGTATATTCTGTACGACGTGCTGATCATGAAACAAAAAGAATTTTATTGAAAAGTCATACCTTATTTGTCTTAATTAATTTTATTTATTAATATTAACATGCATACGAGTTCAAGGCGCTCATTTTGAGCACTTACTGTAATTTTTTTAAAATTTGTTATCTTATTTCATATTATGTTAACCTATTCCATATTTGGTTATGTTGTTCTGTGTCTATTTAATAGTGTCATTTTATGTTTTGTTCTCTAAATCGTATTCGTTAATATTAATAAATAAAATTAATTAAGACAAATAAGGTATGACAATAAAACTCTTGTTTTCCGAAAGTATCTTGATTACAAAATTTTGAAAATTTCGTGTTATATATAAAACTTCAACCTCTTGTATATTGGTAACTAGAAAGAATAGAACCTATGTTCATATGACATTTTTGATTCAAAATGACCTCAGGAATAAGCTGTTAAAGTTTGTAACACTAGTCCTGAAACACCCTGTATACGTATAATTCCATTTGAAAAAATATAACTTTGTGTTGTAACTTGAGAACCACTGGTTAAAAAAAATATTTTATTCTTTAAGCAGATGTCCCCCTTGATCTTTTACAACTTTGCTTTATAATATTTTTTTGTAACTATAATAATAAAGAAAATATAGGCGGTGGTTGGTTTTGCTGTTACACTCGCTATACAGAACAAAAAAAATCTGATGTGGACACCACATGACTTCCTTGTACGCGTATTAAACTATAGATATTTTTTTAATTGCACATATTTGACATAAAATCTTTTATTTTTTTATTTTTTGTTCTAATCCATAGCAAACTTAATTACAAAAAAAAACACAAAATATATACTATTTAAATTTAGATATCTCGCTTATGCAAAAGGCTAATTTAAAAATTCTTAATGTGCTAGACGCAGAATTTAATTCTCTAAAACTTTTATTTGAAGCATTTATTTCTAAAATTAAAATAATACCATTTTTTTCAAGGAAATCTGTTAGCAGCTTCATGTAATGTGTCACTTCCGGTTAGTGTATTTTAACCAAAATCTATTATATTATTTCCATTGATATAGTAGTCTTATATACCAAATTTGGAAAGTTTTAAATTATATTTGAATATAGTTTTTCATGAAAATCTATTATAGGCTTCAAGTAAAGTACCACTTCCGGAAGTTATATAATGACCAAAAAGGGAGGTGCACAACTAGATGTTATAACAGTCCTAAATATAAAATTTCAATTTTCTACGGCTTACCGTTTTTGAGTTATGCGAGATACATACGTACGTACGTACAGACGTCACGACGAAATTAGTCAAAATGGACTCAGGGAGGGCCAAAATGCGTATTTCCACTGAAATCTGAGAACCGAAAATTTTCGCGATAACAATACTTCCTTTACTTCGTACAAGGAAGTAAAAATAGGAATATAATTTGTAGCTATTTTACGAATAACTTATTATCGAGTATAATGAACAATGTTTGTAACAAGGATAATGATATTACAGTCATGTATATTTATATATTATCGTACTGTAACCTGACATTCGACTATCTTATCTTACAAGTATATAGTTACACATATAAACGAAAGCATACTATTTCCACATAACTTTCGTCAACTACATACACAACATTCAAAATATTCAAGTCATTTCAGTTTTATTTTTATTAAATACAAATTAATTAAGTATGTATGGGCTCAAACTACTTTTATTAATTAAAATTATAAGTTTTAGCAATTATTTAAAAAATCTGATGTGGACACCACATGACTTCCTTGTACGCGTATTAAACTATAGATATTTTTTTAATTGCACATATTTGACATAAAATCTTTTATTTTTTATTTTTTGTTCTAATCCATAGCAAACTTAATTTAAAAACAAACACAAAATATATACTATTTAAATTTAGATATCTCGCTTATGCAAAAGGCTAATTTAAAAATTCTTAATGTGCTAGACGTAGAATTTAATTCTCTAAAACTATTTGAAGCATTTATTTCTAAAATTAAAATAATACCATTTTTTCAAGGAAAACTGTTAGCAGCTTCATGTAATGTGTCACTTCCGGTTAGTGTATTTTAACCAAAATCTATTATATTATTTCCATTGATATAGTAGTCTTATATACCAAATTTGGAAAGTTTTAAATTATATTTGAATATAGTTTTTCATGAAAATCTATTATAGGCTTCAAGTAAAGTACCACTTCCGGAAGTTATATAATGACCAAAAAGGGAGGTGCACAACTAGATGTTATAAGAGTCCTAAATATAAAATTTCAATTTTCTACGGCTTACCGTTTTTGAGTTATGCGAGATACATACGTACGTACGTACGTACGTACGTACATACGTACATACGTACGTACAGACGTCACGACGAAATTAGTCAAAATGGACTCAGGGAAGGTCAAAATGCGTATTTCCACTGAAATCTGAGAACCGAAAATTTTCGCGAAAACAATACTTCCTTTACTTCGTACAAGGAAGTAAAAATGAAAATATATGTTTTGTCTTGTTAGTTTCGCTTTAATCTCCTTAAAGTTTGAACTTCTTTATATCCGTGGTTTTAAATAAATATATCATCACGCCTTTTACCCATTAATGGGTGTAGCACTCTACGTAGTAGATCTCGGTAAGTGATATATTTATTCGTGTGAAGTACCGTTACCAGCCGTCAAATCACGACCTTCAAAGATGTTAGTGGATGGGGAGCCACAGGGGTAGATTTATATAATATACCGGGTGTAACAGCGAAACCAGCCACCGCCTATATTTTCTTTATTATTGTAGTTACAAAAAAATAGTATAAAGCAAAGTTGTAGAAGACCAAGGGGGACATCTGGTTAAAGAATAAAATAATTTTTTAAACCAGTGGTTCTCAAGTTACAACACAAAGTTATATTTTTTCAAATGGGATTATACATATATTTTAGCCCTATTCGATAGGGATTTTTTTTTCTGAATTCAACCATGTGACCATTCTACAGCCTTACAGAACAAAAATATTGAGAAAAATTCACTTGAAATTTCAATAATTTTTAATATTAATGTGCAGTAAGCTATGGAAGAAAAACAAAAACAAAAGAAATGACATACACAAAGAATAACAATTTGCAACAATTATTATTACTTGCAGGAGCTAAATTTTGTTCTTTTGTTTTTGTTTTTCATCCATAGCTTACTGCACATTAATATTAAAAATTATTGAAATTTTAGTTGATTTTTTCTCAATATTTTTATTATGTAAGGATGTAGAATGGTCACATGGTTTAATTAAAAAAAAACTCTATCGAATAGATCTAAAAAATATGTATAATCCCATTTAAAAACATATAACTTCGTGTTGTAACTTGAGAACCACTGGTTAAAAAAATATTTTATTCTTTAAGCAGATGTCCCCCTTGGTCTTCTACAACTTTGTTTTATAATATGTTTTTGTAACTATAATAATAAAGAAAATATAGGCAGTAGTTGGTTTCGCTGTTACACCCTGTATATAAATATATCATCACTCCTTTTACTCGTTAGTGGGTGTGGCATTCTACGAAGCAGATCTCGGTAAGTGACATATTTCTTTGTGTGAAGTACGGTTACCAGCCGTCAAATCACGGCTCCTAAAGATATTAGTGACGGGAGAGCCATAGGAGTAGATTAAAATTGGTGAAAATTGTTTGTCGACTGTGGGGATCAAACCAGGGTTCTCAAGATCCACAGGCCGACTCGATACCACTGGAGGTAATTTAAATTGGTGAAAATTAATTTAATGCTAAGTAATTCCAAACAAGGGGTCCACGAAGGTGATTTGTTAAATGTAGTGGTTCACAATGACGAAACGTTTCAGAACCACTGGATGAAAGTATAGTGCATGTAAACTTAGCCTCGATTACAAAACATTTCATTGTAGACACTGGCGTACATGTCTGAATGATAAGATATTTTATATTCTGGTTCGTAGTATTTCAGTACATTTCAAATCAACCCGCACGCATATTATCATTTAATTAAAGTAAACCCGCATTATTACGAAATGAATGATAATGGCCTTATTATTTCATTGACATCACTGCAATAGCTCTGTAGAATAAAAATTAATAACTTAAAATCATATTTTTTAAGTTGAAATGTTTTATACAGGGTGTGAAATTAAAATATGTAATATAGGAAATAGAATGGTGTTATTTTAATATGATGATTGTTGCTTCCCTAATTAAATTAGACCAAAAGTGTAAATACAAAATTCTGATGTGGACATCACATGACTTCCTTGTACGCGTATTAAACTATAGATTTTTTTGTTAATTGCACATATTTTTTCTTATTTTTTGTTCTAATCCATAGCAAACTTAATTACAAAAAAAAACAAAAAATATATAATTTTTAAATTTACATATCTCGCTTATACAAAAGGCTAATTTAATCATTCTTAATGTGCTAGACGCAGAATTTAATTCTCTAAAACTTTTATTTGCAGCATTTATTTCTAAAATCAAAATAATACCATTTTCTCAAGAAAAACTGTTAGCAGCTACATGTAGTGTATCACTTCCGGTTAGTCTATTTGAACCAAAACCTATTATGTTATTCATATTGATATAGTAGTTTTATATACCAAATTTGAAAAGTTTTAGATTATATTTGAATATAATTTTTCATGAAAATCTAATATAAGCTTCAAGTAAAGTACTACTTCCGGAAGTTATATAATGACCAAAAATGGAGGTGCACAACTAGATGTTATAACAGTCCTAAATATAAAATCTCAACTTTCTACGGCTTACCGTTTTTGAGTTATGCGAGACACATACGTCACGACGAAATTAGTCAAAATGGATTCAGGGAGGGCCAAAATACCTATTTCCGTTGAAATCTGAGAACCGAAAATTTTCGCGATTACAATACTTCCTTTACTTCGTACGTGGAAGTAAAAAATGTTAAGTATTAAAAAATGCATCTAATGAGTATCTACTTGTTGCTCGATTGTTTTTTATGTAAGAGTAACAAGCAAAGGAAAAATGGCTTTTATAAAGATAATTTGAGATTGAGAGTGCTGTGGAGAATATTTTTTATTATAACAGTTATTGAAATATCAACTTCAAATTGTTTAAAAATAATATTGAATCAACGTATTAATTGTTATGAACTGTTTGACATACGGAAAAATTTTATTTATAAAATGGTATTACGCCATTTTTCGTTTGCTTGTTAGTCTTGCATAAAAACAATTGAGCAACAAGTAGATACTCATTACATGCACCTCTTAATACTTATAATTTTTTGTATTTACACTTTTTGTCTAAATTAATCAGGGAAGCAACAATAAAAAATCTGATGTGGCAGCACATGACTTCCTTGTACGCGTATTAAACTATAAATATTTTTTAATTGCACATATTTGACATTAAATCTTTTATTTTTTTATTTTTTGTTCCAATCCATAGCAAACTTAATTAATTATTTTAATTTTAGAAATAAATGCTGCAAATAAAAGTTTTATAGAATTAAATTCTGCGTCTAGCACATTAAGAATTCTTAAATTAGCTTTTTGCATAAACGAGATATCTAAATTTAAATATTATATATTTTTTGATTTAAAAAAAATTAAGTTTGATATGGATTAGAACAAAAAATAAATGATTTAACTTCAAATATGTGCAATTAAAAAAATATTTATAGTTTAATACGCGTACAAGGAAGTCATGTGGTGTCCACATCAGATTTTTTATTATAACAGTTATTGAAATATCAACGTCAAATTGTTTCAAAATATCATTGAATCAACGTATTAATTGTTATGAACTGTTTGACATATGGAAAAAATTTATTTATAAAATGGTATTACGCCATTTTTCGTTTGTTTGTTACTCTTGCATAAAAACAATTGAGCCACATGTAGACACTCATTAAATGTAGTTTTTAATACTTAGCATTTTTGTATTTACAATTTTAGTCTAATTTTATTTGGGAAGCAACAATAAAAAATATGATGTGGACACCACATGACTTCCTTGTACGCGTATTAAACTATATATATATTTTTAATTGCACATATTTGACATTAAATCTTTTGTTGTTTTATCTTTTGTTCTAATCCATAGCAAACTTAATTAAAAAAAAAACAAAAAATATATAATATTTAAATTTAGATATCTCGCTTATGCAAAAAACTAATTTAAAAATTCTTAAAGTGCTAGACGCAGAATTTAATTCTCTAAAACTTTTATTTGCAGCATTTATTTCTAAAATTAAAATAATACCATTTTTTTTCAAAGAAAACTGTTAGTAGCTTCATGTAATGTATCATTTCCGGTTAGTCTATTTTAACCAAAATCTATTATATTATTTCCATTGATATAGTAGTCTTATATACCAAATTTGGAAAGTTTTTAAATTATATTTGAATATAGTTTTTCATGAAAATCTATTATAGGCTTCAAGTAAAGTACCACTTCCGGTAGTTGTATAATGACCAAAAAGGGATATTATATCAGTCCTAAATATAAAATTTCAACTTTCTACGGCTTACCGTTTTTGAGTTATGCGAGATACATACGTACGTACAGACGTCACGACGAAATTAGTCAAAATGGATTCAGGGATGGCCAAAATGCGTATTTCCACTGAAATCTGACAACCGAAAATTTTCGCGATTACAATACTTCCTTTATTTCGTACAAGGAAGTAAAATGGGGTAGGTGGCTCAGTGGTATCGAGTCGGTCTGTGGTTATTGAGAACCCTGGTTCGATCCCCACAGCCGACAAACAATTTTCACCAATTTAAATCTACTCCTGTGGCTTCCCCTCCACTAATATCTTTGGGGGGCGTGATTTGATAGCTGGTAACCGCATTTCACGCGAAAAAATATATCACTTACCGAGATCTGCTTAAGCAGAGTGCCACACCCAGTAATCGGTAAAAAGCGTGATGATATATTTATTTTTTTATTTATTTAAGGAAGTAAAAAAATACCATTCTATTTCCTATGTTACATATTTTCAACACCCAGTATACGAGTATTTGTAATGATATAAGAAACAAGTGCAAAACGAAACAACATAAATAATTGTATAAGTTTTCTATCAATTTGAAAATAACGAACTAGAACAATGCGCCACCTAGATAAGCGTAACTACGTGAATGCTCCCATTTGGAAACGTAAGACTATCTATATTTCCCCGTCCTCTCTTCTCGTAATTTCCTCATTATACTTCAATACCATAGAAAAGTAGCAAATTTCCTTGTTAAATAATGAAGAGCATTAGTCATTAGAGATCCTGTCTTAGCATATGTTTTAAAAATTAATTTTATCACATTATTGAAACAAAATATTTGGCTTGTGATTTTAGTTTAATTTGTATTCTAAATGATTAATTATTAATACAAATAATTTGCTGCAAAAATTAGATTAGTAGAACGCATTGAAAAAAATGAATCGCTTCAAGCACACTTTCAAAAATTAGACCATTATATACACCAGACAAGATTCAAAAGTCATTGAATTACAATTTCTTTTCAAATACAATATTTAATATGACAAATTAGTTTTTACGCAGTTATTTTAGTTTAGTAATTTAATAACTGTTCAAAATATAAAAGAAAAATCAGTTTTTATAGTAGGTAAAACTAAGAGTTAAAATATAAAATCTAACGAATGTTCGACGTTTTAATATAATTAAAAATTAAGGGTTATTAACCTAAAACATTTTTTGTAGTACTGCACTGGATTCGCTTTCCTATTAAACACAAACAATGAAGTAGGTATCAACTACGAAAGAATAATTACACAATTCAATTATTAGCAGTTATTTATAATAGAATTTTATTTAATTAATAACTTTAACATAATCATCCACCCAGTGGAAGTGGCAACGAAAAATTTTGGACTGGGAAACATGGAAAATAGTTTTGCGATTTAAAAAAAAAATTCTTTTTTTGTACTCATGCATTAAAATATGTTGTTTCGCGTCGCCTACGCAACGACCGAAACGTCAATTTCCCGCATTCGTTCAGGAAATTTTAGAAAAAACACTCCAATTTCTAAAGCACTTATTAAAAAACTATATTTATAATAAAAAAGTATAGTATCTCAAACACCCTTTTGCGTAATAATAAAAGAAAATGATTAAATATTGAATGAAATTTAATTTTAAAATTATAAATTTAGTGCATTTGGTTCACAATGTTGGCAACGAAATGACAGCGCCGAGAGCAGTGGAAACACATAACCTACAAACGTAAGGTAAATTGTAACAACATAGATAAGAAATTTAACAAGTTTATGAAATTTACTGTATACTACAAATGAAATTAGTAAGTAATATAAGTCTCTATTTTCATTACATTAAAATTAAATCAATTGAAATTTGACATTACTGTTAACTTAGTTATAAAATGGTTACAAAGCAGTGTTATGTGTATATGGTATATTATTGTTTATGTTAATTATTGTTTTGTGGAATGTTATTATGAATGTTTATATTTATAGTACAACTTTGGCAATTTGAAATACTAACTCCTGGCACAACTTCGTTTCTTTGAATGGATTGTTAAGCTGGCGGCACATGAACATTTATATCAGCAGCTGCAGTTTCTGTTGAAGTACTTGCACATGATGATGATTATACAGTTTTACACTTTTCGTACAAAAAATATTGTACAAACCTCTTGCGTGAACTAGGTTCCCGGATTCGTTCTATGGCAACACTCATCCGGGAACCAATCGTTCCCGCACTTGGTATGTAAATAACTATTGTTTCATGATCAGCACGTCGTACAGAATATACCCTTTAATTTTTTGCTCTAAGTTGTGAAACACCCTGTATAGAAAACGAGTATCTAAAGAGTTTATAAAACGAGTCATATAATATACTTTTTTTACGATCGCAAATTAAGACAACAAAATGTAAAATTTTATGAATGATTTAAAAAATATGTTTAAGTTCCAATGACAGATGCTTGACACTAACTTCACGCCGTGCTTAATATTTCAAACTGTGACTAAAACGTTGCGACCACGGTTTGTCAACATGTGATTAAGATGTTATTTAGCGTCATGAAAACATGTACGTTTAATGACATTTTAATAACGGGAATAGAAACAATTCAATTATAATGTATAATTTTTAAATAAATACAAAATTTTGACAGATAATCTTACGACAATAACCGTTTATTTGCTTTTGTTTCTATTTCAAAGCAACCCAAATAAAATTTATAATATAGTCTGGTTTGAAGACAAACAACTATTATTTGAAATTTTTTTTCTAAAATAAATTTGGAGATAATAGCTGATTAAAAATTGATAGCTCATTTTAAACCGAAGTCCAGACTTTTATGTAACACGCATGTGATTGAATTATGACATGTTTCTGTGTGCCTTGATAAAAATGTAAAAATTCTAATAATAGATGTGATATTTTTTTTATCTATCCGATAATTATTGGAAATTTTAATGAAATGTTGACAACATCAACACTTCATGTTTTATTCAGGATTAATTTGTACATCTCCGGATAACGTTATTGGCGTAGAGTGGCCATTAATTCTCACGTGTAACAAAAACACTCATTTTGCGCACTTCATACTAAAATAACTATAGTCAGTGCTGAATTAACACTAGGCGAGGCCCTGGGCAATCGCAAACGAGCCCCCGCCTCCCTCCACGACATGAAAATACAATAACTAAAAGTCAAATAAAATTCATAATTCAAATAAACAGCGAACATAAAACTTGATATATAATTATTCATAAAGAAAAACAAATATTTGCAATTACTACTGCAACGGTCAACTCTAAAGAAGCGATTACTGCATTTCAACTCGCTGAACTGTACCATTTTTTTAGTTCCTTGTACGACGTAAAGAAAGTATTGTAATCGCGAAAATTTTCGGTTCTCAGATTTCAGCGGAAATACGGATTTTGGCCCTCCCTGAATCCATTTTGACTAATTTCGTCGTGCCGTCTGTACGTACGTATGTATCTCGCATAACTCAAAAACGATAAGCCGTAAACAGTTGAAATTTTGTATTTAGGACTGTTATAACATCTAGTTGTGCACCTCCATTTTTGGTCATTATACAACTACCGGAAGTGGTACCTACTTTACCTGAAGCTAAAAAATAAAATAAAATAAATATATCATCACGCCTTTTACCCATTACTGGGTGTGGCACTCTGCCTAAGCAGATCTCGGTAAGTAATATATTTTTTCTGAAGTTTATAATAGATTTTAATGAAAAACTATATCAAAATCCAAAACTTTTTAAATTTGGTATATAAGACTACTATATCAATGGAAATAACATAATAGATTTTGGTTAAATGGAACTAACCGGAAGTGATACATCACATGAAGCTGCTAAGAGTTTTTTTTAAAAAAAATGGTATTATTTTAATTTTAGAAATATATATATATATATATATATAGTCGGTTTCTATATATATATATATATATATATATATATATATATATATAGTCGGTTTCTCTTCTACCCTATGGGTGTTGAGAATTTTTATCGTTTATCCTTCAACAAATCTTTTCCATTTCTTCTTATCTTTTGAAAGTTCAAACGCTTGTCTGCTTGTTGTATTTCTCTTTCCTAGTATTTCATTTACGGTGTCATTCCATGTTTTACGAGGTCTTCCTCTGCTCCGTTTTCCTGACGTACGCGCCTTCCATATTTTTTTTACTAGTCGTTTTTCCGGTAATCTGTTCAAATGCCCAAGCCATGATAGTTGTTTCTCCTCAACCATTTGCTTAACTGATTTGATTCCAACTACCTTCCTTATATCTTCATTTCTTAGTTTATCCAATCTTGTTACTCCAATGACTCTTCTTAAGCATTTCATTTCGATGGCTTGTATCTTACTAATTTGTCTTTGGTTTAATACCCATGATTCGCTGCCATACAGCAATATTGGAAGTATTATTGTTTTATAGGTTGTCATTTTTGTTTTGACAGAAATATTTTTATGGTTAAATATTGCATTTCTCAGTAGGTGGTAAGTTCTACTAGTAGACAATATTCTAGCATTAATTTCTTCTTCGATACTTCCCCCCGCGCCTATAATACTCCCGAGATATTTAAATGATTCTACCTGTTGTATTTTCGTGTTGTTGATTCTTATGTTGATGTTTTTACGTTCCTTCGATATGAGCATTACTTTTGTTTTGTCTAAGTTAATATTCATGTTTGCCTTTTTCAATTCTTTATTCCAAATATTAATATTTTCCTGTAGCTTTTCTGTAGTATCACTGAGTAGTGCCATATCGTCTGCAAATAGTAATTCGGAAATATTAATTCTTCCTAGATTTAGATTTCCAATTGTTGTCTTTTTAGCTTTTTTATTAACTTCTCTTACTATTTCATCTATGTAAATTGTAAATAAAAGGGGGCTTAGATTTCCACCTTGTTTTAAGCCCTTTGTTGTCGTAAATTCATCTGATATGCAATTTCCAGTTCTTACGTAGTTTTTACTATTCCTATATATGTTTTGTATTGCTCGTAGTAATTTATTTCCTATTGCTCTATTTTTTAGAACATTCCATAATTTTTCTCTATTAACTTTATCGAATGCCTTTTCTATGTCGATAAAACAAATACTTATGTCTTTATTGAATTCGAGTGTTTTTTCAATAATTTTTCGCAAGCTAAAGATATGATCTTGTGCAGAGTATCCTTGTCTGAATCCACTCTGTGTCTCCTCTAATTTGTTTCCTATTATTGTTCGCAGTTTATTTTCTATAATCGCTTCATATAATTTACCTACAACACAAAGAAGTGAAATCCCTCTATAATTACTACAAATTCGATTGTCGCCTTTTGTGTATAATGGCATAATGATAGTTTTTTCCCAATCCTTTGGCATGTTTTCATCGTTCCATACTTTATTAAATAACACGAGTAGTAGTTCTTCTCCAGCGCTCCCTATATATTTTATTTGTTCTGGTTTGATATCATCGAATCCTGCCGCTTTACCTACTTTTATTTTCTTTATGGCTTCTTGAATTTCTTCGAGTACCAAGTCACCTTCTCCTTTTTGTTCGATATCTGTAGTTATAAGATTTTGTATGTCTGGTTCATGTTGTTTATCTTCTAGCAAGTTTTCAATTTTCAATTTTAGAAATAAATGCTGCAAATAAAAGTTTTAGAGAATTATTTAATTAGCCTTTTGGATAAGCGAGATATGGAAATTTAAAAATTATATATTTTTTTTTAATTATGTTTGCTATGGATTAGAACAAAAAATAAGAAAAAAAAATAAAAATTTAATGTCAGATATGTGCAATTTAAAAAATCTCTATAGTTTAATACGCGTACAAGGAAGTCATGTGGTGTCCACATCATATTTTTTTAAATCATTTTGCGGGGCCCCAATTTGACGGGAGCGCCTAGGCAACTGCCCAGTACTGCCTATTGATTAATCCAACACTTTGACTACATGTAGCTTATTACAAAAGGCAATAATGAACAAATAATTTATAATTTACGATCAATATGGAACACTTAGGATATCCCATCATTATAACTGTTAAAATATGAGTATAATTTTCCTAAGGAGGAACTATGATACAAATACCTAGCATATCATAATTACAGTAATATCTATCATCATTTGTGAAGAGTATCGAACGATTTCCCCATCCACTGCAATTACCCATAACAAACAAATTATCCAAGACGATGGTTCAATCAGACATCAGTCACAGTCTAATTGTGTGACCGATAAACTAGTGGCGCATCTCGCACTGAGCATGTGAGCGTCCTTGTTTCACAGCAGCAGAGAAATTGCATTCCTGGCCGCCGGTGCCGAGACACGGCCAGTCAACGCTTCTTGACTTGCAGGCAGGCAAGAGCACATCAGAGATCACTGAACTGAATGTTACTTGCGAGGTACATTTGTGTTCGTGTGTATGATGAGTAAAGCCCGGAATTTTAGGCAATTGCCTAGATTCAAATTTTAATATACTTCAAGCAATTTAGTTTTTCTATACATAGGTAATATGTTTACGTGTAATGGAAGGTTTTTTTTTTCGTGCATTAGTGCCTATTTTTTATATATTTTGGTTATGGTGCCTATTTTACCTTATACAGCCTATTTTGCCTATTTTTGTTGCCTATTCTAACTTTTATTGAGCAGACAAGGTTTATCATCTACTTCGTTGACTAATTCAGCACTCGACAAAGTGTTTCAACCTAACCTATAATATTTAAGGTACTAGCTTTAATCAAGTTTTTGTGTCTGAATATAAAATGAAAGAAAAAACGTTTTTTAGTCAAAATTTTACGTGGCAATTCAATTGTGTCTTTGTCATTAATCAATGGAGCTGAGGTAACTTTAGACGATATGGCTAAATATAAGAACGCCCCGGTCACATTTTGTGATGTCGAACGAAGTTTTCAACTTACAAGCTAGTTCTGACAGACCGAAGACAGTCCCGTTCCGAAAATTCCATTGAGCAATTGCTCGTAATATTTTGTGAATTAAAGTATACTACATAATTTGAATTTGCATAATAGTTAATAAAATGAGAACCCTACATTATTATTTTTCAGAGTGCGTTAATTTTTGTTTAAAATGATTATTTTTTTCTAATGAAGAGTAGATACGAGTACCAATATTAGAAAAAGGATTCGTTTATTTTTTTAAAACAAATTATTTACATTTAGGCTGCCTAAAATCCCACCTATTTTAGAGTAATTACCGGCCTATATGCCTTCTTATTTGGGTGTTTTTAAGAGCCTAAATATCCGGGCTTTAATGATGAGTGTCCTTCGAATGTTTCCGATTCTTTCAGATTCAACTTAAGTTTGGTAAAGTGAAACATTCAGCTGGATAATTTATTACTGTGTAGGTTGTGTCTCGCGTGCTCCTTAATCCAAATAGATTTAACTGATTACAGAAAAGTAGGTAAAAATTATAGTTGACATTATTGGAACGTGTTTTATAGCAGTTTCAATTTAAAAATGAGTATTATAAATAACTCATTTATTTCATATAGAGTTATTTATATACAGGGTGTTTCTATATCTCTGCACAAAACTTTAATGACATATATAATTTGATATATTGATTATAGAACAAAATAGTTATTCGTGTATTAAGAGCGTAAAGTGATTCTTTATTACTCGCCTTCGGCTCGCGCTGCAATAGTGCAAGAAAAACAAAGATACTTTACGCTCGTGATGCACACATAATTTTTTCTACGATTGCATCTTAAAATTATTTAAAAACGTATATGTACTGAAAATAAATTCGTTCTGTCAACTGTCAATATGACAAGTTCCTGTTTTGTTTGTATCCCTGGTAACTATTGAAATAAGCGCGCGTTTAATATCTTTTTCGCGCGTTGCCATTGGAAACGCGCGCATTTAACGTTTTTTAACTAAGATATTTTTCGATTGTTCCACAGTAAACGTCAACTTTACGATGACAAATGAGAGCGTAATTGTCAACTTTTCATAGTAATTGTAGAAAAATATATTTCTTTAATTCGTAAAAATTAGGGTATTTTATTCCTGGCGAACATTTTTAGTGTCACTGGTTTAATAGTACATTTTAATTAATTTTTTTTAAATAGCATTACATCAGGTACATACATAATAACTAATTAATGATGCTATTCTGTAATTTGCTATAACGCTACAGATCTGTAAATCTGAACAAAAAGGCATCATATTTGATTGTCAAATGGTATTAAATGTATTTATCAATAAAAATCTATGCGATTTTGTTCAAATTTACAGAACTGTAGTGTTTTAGAAAATTACAGAATAACATCATAATAAATGATTATTTGTAGGCAGTGTAAAATAAATAAATATATCAAATTACGCCTTTTATCCATTACTAGGTGTGGCACTCTGCCGAAGCAGGTCTCGATAAGTGATATATTTCTTCGCGTGAAGTGCGGTTACCAGCCGTCAAATCACGACCCACAATGATATTAGTGGAAGGGGAGCCGCAGGAGTAGATTTAAATTGGTGAAAATTGTTTGTCGGCTGTGGGGATCGAACCAGGGTGCTCAAGATCCACAAGTTGACTCGATACCACTGAGCCACCTACTCCATTTGTAGGCAGTGTTTATACTTTGATTTCATTAGTAACATAATTATAACTAATTAAATGTACTATTAAACTAGTGACACTACACATGTTCGCTAGGAATGAAATACCCAATTTTTGCGAATTTAAAAAAAAAAGAGTTTGTTGTATAATTAGTATATCAAATTATATATGTCATTAAAATTTCGTGCAAAGGTATAGAATCACCCTGTATAGATTTATACAAAGAAAAATAATATAAATATTAATATCTTCATATTCATATGTTATGGGGACTATACATATTTCTGTAATTGTGACGTCATATTAAATACTGCGAATTATTTTTATTAAATTTATGAATGTAATGTTTTATATTTTTGGAATTTTTTGTTCCAAACAATTTAAAATCAGCTATTCTTTAACAATTATTCTAAAAAATAGATTTTGTTGTGGAAGACCTCATTAACTAATAGTCGCAAATTACTTCACGATTTCTTTTTAAATATAATTTAGGACCGCGCAATAGCAGAAAACAAAACTAGTCAACTCTTAGTGACTTCAATTGGTCTTCATTTTTTCAATTTTTAATTAGAAAACTGGAACCACCTCGATCTCATCTCAATTTAAATTAGTTGATATCCGTAATATATAAAGAATTTATTATTTCCATAATATCACATCAAAACAAGATTCTATACATTTATCATCGGAAGATCTGCAAGAACTGTTTATCACAGAATTCTTTGAATGTTTTATGTGTCATTTGTAGATAATTATTAATAGACCAGCTCAACTGGTCCCACGTCAAGTATTACTGTTATTCCGTATGATTAATTAATTTAATATTCGTCACTTACAAAAAATGATATTTACTATTTGTCTGATAATGTTTTTGTATTAGCGAAACCGGTTTTCGGAAGTGTTGCATCAGAAAATTGTTCAGATTGCTAAGACATACATATTTTATTACTCCACATAAATGTTACAAGCAATGCTATATACCAGTGGTTTCCAATCTTTTTCCCTCAGCGGCCCCTTTTTTTCGTAAAAAATGGTCTCGCCCCCCTCATTTTTTATAACAGCCTAACTTCAAAAATCGTAAATAATTTATTTTATAGAATACAAAAAAATAAGTAATATAAACAAATATTGTTATTATATAAGATATTTGTTATAATAAATCTTTTTCTTAACCTAAAATTATGTTTATGACAACATAATAATAGAACAAAATAATGTAACAACATTTATAAACATAAAATTGTAATAAGACAGGAAATAATATTTAATTTAAATTAGGCATAATTAATATAATATAATCATAATTTTTGAGTGTGTTGAATGGGCGCTTGTTTTTAAGTTTCTCGAACCGGGGAGTCATTGAAGATATCGCCACTCGCAATTCTTTTTCAACGAATAATCGAGTTCGATATTTTGTTTTTAAAACAGCTTACAGCGGAAAAGCCTGTTTCACACAAATAAGATGTTACGAAACGTAATAAAATTTCTAAAGCTTTGTTTGTTAAACTAGGGATATTTTACTGCGAGCGCGAGTTAGAAACACGTGTGTGCTATGATGTAAATGGAGAATGTGTTCATAAGCCTCAATTATATTTTTATATAGCGCGCCCCCCTTGAAACAATCTCGCGCTCCCTTAGGAGGGCGCGCCCCACAGTTTGGAAACCACTGCTATATACAGTGGCGGTGCTATCTGTTCTGGCGCCCCTCTGCAAAGTATGTCGCCCCCTTGCGAGTTTCAAGTATGGCGTAGCTCTACAGATTTCAAGTACGTCGCCTTCAGCTCTTAAGGATATCATCAAAACGATGTTCTACTGGAATTTCTAATTATTTTTTATTCCAATTTTCCTCTATAAAAGCTTATTTATTCCTCCTTAAACCTGCAATCGTTTTCATCCATTCATTCATATGCACCTGTTTCATTCATCTATTATTCAACTAGTGTTACACATACTGAACTTACTCATACCTAGTTTTCTAACAACGAATCTAAACAGATATGAAAAGAAGAGAGCGTCTGTTTTAAAAGTAAATGTCATATAATTGTAATTAAACGAACTAAACAATGAATCAAAAATCAGTAAGCATATGCATCAGATTGATCCCGAAATTAATCTTCGTCAAACGTTTCTATCCTGATTCATCAATTTCGTTACAATCTTGAAAATGTTTTTTTTTTCTACAACTGTCAAAAAATGTTCATTTTTATCACTAATATCAATACGCGAAGTACGTGCTTTTTTATCATTTACATTACCATGACAACGCGTATTTTGCGCATTATTTTCACCCTAGTGCGCAAAATAAGTATTTTTTCTACGATTGCTATGAAAAGTTTATAATTACGCTCTCATTTGTCGTCAATGGCAACGCGCGAAAAAGATGTTAAATACGCGCGTTTCCAATGGCAACACGCGAAAAATATATTAAATGCGCGCTTATTTAAATAGTTACCAGGGATACAAACAAAACAGAAACTTGTCATATTGACAGTTGACAGAACGAATTTATTTTCAGTACATATACGTTTTTTAATAACTTTAAGATGCAATCGTAAATTACGTGTGTATCACGAGTGTAAAGTTTCTTTGTTCCTCTTACACTATTGCAGCGCGAGCCGGAGGCTTCGAGTAACAAAGAATCACTTTACGCTCTTAATATACAAATAACTATTGCGCACTATTTCGTATTCTAGTGCGCAAAATGAGTATCTCGCGCACGCTCCCAAATTATTTGTTGTCAGGTTTCATTAGTTACAACACATCAATAGTATCAAATTCATATTATTGTTGATTGTTTCCCTCAATTTACTTAAATAAATGAATCATTATTGTATTACTCTTTATTTACAGTTGTAGAAAAAATGTTGTTTGTATTTCGTGGGCAAAATTCTTGTTTTTTGGTGCGTTCGAATGACTTTTATTGTCTCGACTAAAAGTAACATTCTCATGTGCAACAAAAAATCTGATGTGGACACCACATGACTTCCTTGTACGCGTATTAAACTATAGATACTTTTTTAATTGCACATATTTGACATTAAATCTTTTATTTTTTGTTCTAATCCATAGCAAACTTAATTTAAAAAAAAAACTAAAAATATATAATATTTAAATTTAGATATCTCGCTTATGCAAAAGGCTAATTTAAAAATTCTCAATGTGCTAGACGCAGAATTTAATTCTCTTTTATTTGCAGCATTCATTTCTAAAATTAAAATAATACCATTTTTTCAAGGAAAACTGTTAGCAGGTTCATGTAATGTGCCAATTCCGGTTAGTGTATTTTAACCAAAACCTTTTATGTTATTTTCATTGATATAGTAGTCTTATATACCAAATTTGGAAAGTTTTAAATTATATTTGAATATAGTTTTTCATGAAAATCTATAATAGGCTTCAAGTAAAGTACCACTTCCGGTAGTTGTATAATGACCAAAAAGAAAGGTGCACAACTAGATGTTATAACAGTCCTAAATATAAAGTTTCAATTTTCTACGGCTTACCGTTTTTGAGTTATGCGAGATACATACGTACGTACAGACGGCATGACGAAATTAGTCAAAATGGATTCAGAGAAGGCCAAAATACCTATTTCCGTCGAAATCTGGGAACCGAAAATTTTCGAGATTACAATACTTCCTTTACTTCGTACAAGGAAGTAAAAAACACTCATTTTGCGCACGTAAAAAAAATAACTATTAAACAACTGAATTTTTATTAAGACACTTGTTTTATTCTGTATCAGAAATATAATTAATTAATACCAAAAAAAAAATATGTTTCAAATCACACTGATTTAAATCAGACCATTTCATTGTCGCCTCGTTTCTGACCAGTGAAAATTTGATATCTCTAAAACTAGACGGTTATGTAACGCGTTTGTGAAGTTCAGTTTTTATGAGCACCAGTGATATTCATCCAAAATACGGAAATTACTGTGTAAATAAAAATAAAAGTGTGCTTTTACAGTAAGTGAAAAGTCGTGGAACGCGGATAAGTGAAATTTAACTTTAATACGTAAAATATAAAAACGTTTTCGGGGCGAGTGAAAAGCGAGTTGACAGTAGTGACTTTGACCTGACATTGAGGAGACAATAGCAGTGAGCGACAGAAGCGCCGGCGCAGGCGCACTGTGCTGTAGGGCAGTGGCGTAGCAAAAGGGGCTATGAGCATAAATTTCAGAAGCCGGAGCGACTCTTTAGAAAAGCGGAAAAGAGAGGAAGAGGTAAATAAAAGCAGCGAAGTTATTTTTAAAAAGAGTAAAACCACATTAAGGTCACCAGTAAAACAGGATAACAGAGAAGCAGAGGAAATGGAGGAACTGAAAAGTATGATGATTGGATTGACGGAAATAATGAAAGAAGTTAAAGAGCAAATGGGAATTAATCACGCAGAACTAAAAGAAGAGATAAATAAAAATACGACTTCAATAGATGAACTAAAAAGAGAATATGATGAAAAAGAAAAGCTATGGCAAAAGGAAAAAGACGGAATGAATAAAGATATACAAACATTACGGAAACGATTGGAAGATCAAGACAAGAAAGCCAGAATGAATAATATAGTAATAAGGGGTTTGAAAATTGAAGAAAAGAAGCCAAAAGCAGCAATAAACGATTTACTGGAAAATAAATTAAACGTCAAATGCGCAATCAGATCAACTACGGTTTTTAAAAACAAGGATCAAACCACAATAGTCATAGCGGAACTGGAAGATTATCAAGATAAAACCACGATAATGAAAAATAAATTCAAACTTAAGGGTCAAACTATATACATTGACAATGACTGGACAAAAGAAGAAAGGTATATGCAAGCCATAATAAGGAAGAAAGCGAAGGAGGAGAAAGATAAAGGCAAAAGAGTAAAAATATATTATAATAGGCTTACAGTAGATGATAAGATGTTAATATGGAATGCGGAGACAGAAAAGGTGGAGGAGCAAGACGCTGAAAAATGTAATCGAATCAAAAAACTGAGTTGCGGACAGGAAAGGAGATCAGGAAGGACTCGGCTAGGAACATGGTTAGGGAAAGGGAAACAGAAAGAACTAATTTTAAGCACTTGGAACGTACGGGGTACAAAATCAATAGGGGCATATAAGAATTTAAGTCTAATATTTAAGGATTATAATATTGACATAGCGGCAATACAAGAGACGAAACAACAAGGGAATAATATATCAGAAGTTAATGATTATATAATTTTTAACAGCGGGTTTGAAACAAGGTATATGGGAACAGGTTTTATGGTGAGGAAAGAAAAGAAGAATATGGTAATAGACTTTGAACCAATATCCGATAGAATATGTAAATTAAGGATTAGAGGTATATACAGGAAGATAAGTATTATAAACGTACACGCTCCAACGGAGGCGAAGGAGGAAGATGAGAAGGACAAATTCTATGAAGAACTAGCTAGGATAATGAACAGAATACCAAAATACGATGTTAAAATAATAGTAGGAGACTTAAATGCGAAAGTAGGAACGGAAGAAATTTATAAAAATATAACTGGGGGACATAGCAAACACGAGGAATCCAACGAGAATGGAAAGAAACTGATAGAATTTGCCACAGAAATGAAAATGAAAATAATGAGTACAAGCTTCAAAAGGAAAAACATTTATAAAGGAACATGGATATCGCCGGACGGAAACACATGCAACCAAATAGATCATGTCCTAACAGAAACTAAATATGCCAAGGTTATTAAGAACGTAAGAACGCATAGAGGAGCGGATTGTGAAAGTGACCATTTTATGGTCAAAATTACACTGAAACAGGAAATCCCGCGAGCACAGAAGGATGCCAGGGGAAGAATGGAAAGATATGATATACATAAATTACAGAAAAACGACGTAAACGAAATCTTTAGTGATATGTTGGAAAGAAACTTACGGGAATCAACCGACAATGGAACGATAGAAGATAAATGGAAAGAACTAGAAAATACAGTTGGAATGGTAGCGAAACAGATCCTTAAGAAGAATAAAAATTCGAAAAGTAAAGACTGGTTCGATAAAGAATGCAGGATAGCGATGGAGGCGAAAAACAAAGCGAGAAACCAACTTATACAAAATAGCGATGAAAACAGTAAAAAATCATATGAAGAGAAGAAGAAAGCTTTCAAAAAGTTGTGCAGGAATAAAAAACGAAAGAAAATGGAAGACATGTTAATAAAAGCAGAGGAAAACTATAGAAATAAATCGATAAGAAATTTTTATCAGGACGTTAAAAAACAAAAGGACGGTTGGCAAAGTAAAGCTATTTATTGTAAAGATAAAGAAGGGCAACTTGTAACTGGAGAAAGTAAAACTAACAGATGGAAGGAATATTTTGCTGAATTATTAAATGAGGGAGAAATTTATGAAGAAAACGAGTACAGCATAGATAGAGGACATAGAATAGACACAAGATATGAAGAGCTGACAAAAACGCCCGAAATAGAAGAGATAATAAAAATTATAAGAGAACTAAAGAATAATAAAAGCCCGGGGGAAAATGGACTCACATCAGAAATATACAAGAATGGCGGAGAGCAATTGCAAGCACGAGTATGTGACTTAGTTAAAGAAGTGTGGGAGCAAGAACAAATGCCAGGTAGATGGAGGGAGTCAGTAATTTACCCGATACATAAAAAAGGGGATAAAGCAAAATGTGAGAACTATCGAGGAATTGCATTACTTGATGTAGCGTATAAAATATTTTCGATCTGTTTGAGAAATAGGCTAGGTAAGATTGTTGAGGATACTTTGGGAGAATACCAGGCAGGTTTCCGAGGTAATAAATCAACAACAGACCAGGTATATATACTGAAACACCTGATAGCCAACAGTTATGAGCATAAACTGGAGCTAGACATGTTGTTCATAGATTTCAAACAAGCGTACGATACAATAAACAAGAGAAAAATGCTGCAAATATTAGAAGAACTGGAAATACCCGCAAAACTAATTAACCTGATAAGAATGACACAGTATGATACAAGCTGCAAAGTGATAGTAGAAGGACGAGTATCGGAAGGCTTCAAGGTGGAAAGAGGATTAAGACAAGGTGATCCGATATCTCCCATACTCTTTAATCTAGTCTTAGAAGGTATAATAAGAAGAAGTGGACTGTACAGAACAGGAACAATTAATCGTCAGAAACACCAACTATTGGCGTATGCGGACGACATAGCAATCGTAACAAGGAGTAAGACAGAAACCCGGATCGTTTTTAAGAAACTAGAGAGAGAAGCAAAGATAATCGGGTTAAAAATAAATGAAGAAAAAACAAAATTTATGCGAGTGAGAGCAGGAAAGGAATCAAGAACAGAGGAGCTAAAGATAAAGGTTGAAGACGATAAATTATACAGTTTTGAGGAGGTGAACAGCTTCATTTATTTGGGAGTATCTTTGTCTGGCGAAAATGAAGAACATACGGAAATCAAGACTAGAATACTGAAAGGCAGTAAATGCGTTGGGGGTTTGTACAATTTTCTCAAGTCCAAATCAGTGTCCAGGGCAGCGAAAATTAAAACTTATAAAACAATTATACGACCAACAGTTTTGTACGGTTGTGAACTATGGGTGTTAAATAAAACAAACCAAACAAGTCTAGAGATCTGGGAGAGGAAAATTTTAAGGACAATATATGGTGGCAAACAAGAGGGTAACTTAATGCTGCGTAGATCGAATGCGGAAGTAATGGAACTGTTCGGTGACGCGAATATAACCGGTGTGATAAAAGCACAAAGACTGAAGTGGCTGGGACACGTAATGCGCATGTCCGAGGACAAAGTGGTAAAGACAGTGTTTAAAGGAGGTGTAGTGTCGAAGAAAAGGAGAGGGCGTCCAAAAGAAAAGTGGCACGCGGCGGTTCTAAAAGACATTGAACAGTTGGGCATCAGAAGATGGGAAGAAAAAGCCACGGACAGAATGCAGTGGAGAAATGTGGTACTCCAAGCCATGAGCCTACAAGGCTTGTAGAGCTGTTAAATATAAATAAAACTAGACGGTAATGATCATTATTTCTCAAAACAAGACGCATTAAAAAGGGATAATTTCAGTGCGCTTATGACTAAAAGTTCTGTACGTTCTTAAGCCGGAACGTTTATTTTAACTTGTATAAAGTTAGCAACTCGTTCAAATAGAACTCGCTCCGACTTAAGAAGGTAATGTACTATTATCTCGTTGGAGAGTACAATCAATTTCGAAAAATCATTTGTTTGACTCTTAAAGCATCTACTAAATGCTTTGTAAGCCACGTAATTTAAAATAATTGATAATTACCGTAAATTTGATTCGTTCTTTCTTCTATTATACAAACGAAGATAAGTCATTTGTTCGTGTTGAAATAGTAGATCAATAGAATTTAATTATATGTGTTCATCATAACTATTTTCAAATTATTTCACATGTAAGTTATTAAAGAATAGAAAAGAATATTTTGTATAGATATAGTTTTATGAATGCTCGAATACAAAATTGAATGATAATTACGGACAAATGAAATATATATGTATTTTAAATACAGGTCGTTTCAAAATTATAGTAAAAAAAAGATATATATACAGGTTGTTTCACAACTTAGAGCAAAAAATTAAAGGGTATATTCTGTACGACGTGCTGATCATGAAACAAAAATTTTCGTTGCCACTGCCACTGGGTGGATGATTATGTTAAAGTTATTAATTAAATAAAATTCTATTATAAATAACTGCAAATAATTGAATTGTGTAATTATTCTTTCGTAGTTGATACCTACTTCATTGTTTATGTTTAATAGGAAAGTGAATCCAGTGCAGTACTACAACAAATGTTTTAGGTTAACAACCCTTAATTTTTCGAATTTAAAAAAAATTCTTTTTGTTTCATGATCAGCACGTCGTACAGAATATACCCTTTAATTTTTGTTGTGAAACACCCTGTAATAGATTTCAAAATGTTACTGTGTTTTTTCAAAAACTGTGTATCTATAAGACGATAATAAAAAAATAATAAATTTATAAATGCCGAAGTCAATTTTTATTTTCTTTGAAAAAAATTTGATGTGGACACCACATGACTTCTTTGTACGCGTATTAAACTATAGATATTTTTATTTATTGAACATATTTGACGTAGTTTAACATTGACATTAAATTTTTAATTACAAAAAACAAAAATTATATAATTTTTAAACTTACATATCTCGCTTATACAAAAGGCTAATTTAATCATTCTTAATGTATTGGACGCAAAATTTAATTCTCTAAAACTTTTATTTACAGCATTTATTTATAAAATCAAAATAATACCATTTTTTCAAGAAAAACTGTTGGCAGCTTTATGTGATGTATCATTTCCGGTTAGTCCATTTTTATCAAAATCTATTATGTTATATCCATTGATATAGTAGTCTTATATACCAAATTTGAAAAGTTTTGTATTATATTTTAATATAGTTTTTCATGAAAATATATTATAGGCTTCAAGTAAAGTATCACTTCCGGAAGTTATATAATGACCAAAAAGGGAGATGCACAACTAGATGTTATAATAGTCCTAAATACAAAATTTCAACTTTCTACGGCTTACCGTTTTTGAGATTTTCGACATACGTACGTACAGACGTCACGACGAAATTAATCAAAATGGATTCAGGGATGATCAAAATGGATATTTCCGTTGAAATCTGAAAACCGAAAATTTTCACGATTACAATACTTCCTTTACATCATACAAGGAAGTAAAAAAATGAAAAAATGACTGGCAAAATATACGTTGAAAAATATTTTATTAAGAATAATTTGTCCCAGATAAATAAAATGATGACCACCTTTGATTACTTATAAATTCCTAGAAATTTATAGAAAAACAATTAAGTAATTTTTATCAGTAATAAAGTTGTTTATCTGTATTATTGTGGGTAAATAGATTAAAAGATTGACATTATTTACGGTCCCAGTTTATTTGTGCGAGATACAGAAATACAGAAAGTACGAAACCTATGTACGATATATATTTTGAGTTATTGGTTAATTCCTACGATTTTTTATTCTGTGGTGTTTTAGCGGGGTGGGGGAGAGGTAGAATAAACAGTTGCTCTCCATGATATACATAGGCTGACATTGTATTTGGCGTAGTATTAGAAAAGATTCATGGGTCACTATTTCAAAATTGACGTTTGACGTAATTATTATGATCGCTCATTTCTGGGGCTGAGTGGTATCGAGTCAGTCAATGGATCTTGAGAACCCTGGTTCGGTCCCCACAGTCGACAAACAATTTTCACCAAATTAATTATACCCCTGTGGCTCCTCCACCACTAATATCTTTCGCTGCAGTAACGAAAATCAGATAAATGTATAAAATGTGCTGGGTCTCAACGAGCCGGGTTAGTAACTCAGATGTTTTTCAAGATTGAGGTCCGCTGAACAGACTCAGTTTGAAGATCCGACCTGCTTATTTCTAGTTCATATTAACGAGAACTGGGATGTTCGCGTTATAAAGATATCAATCATAGTACAAACACTGTTCACATTTACGAGTATTCACGTTTACGGGATATGTACGTAATGTATATCCCAGTCTTCCGCGAATTTTATTCCAATGCGTTAATTAGTTAATTTTCAAAGTTTTTTACTTCCTTGTACGCAGTAAAGGAAGTATTGTAATCGCTAAAATTTTCGGTTCTCAGATTTCAGTGGAAATACGCATTTTTGCCCTCCCTGAGTCCATTTTGACTAATTTCGTCGTGACGTCTGTACGTACGTATGTATCTCGCATAACTCAAAAACGGTAAGCCGTAGAAAGTTGAGATTTTGTATTTAGAACTGTTATAACATCTATTATATAACTTCCGGAAATGGTACTTTTCTTGAAGCCTATAATAGATTTTCATGAAAAACTATATTCAAATATAATTAAAAACTTTCCAAATTTGGTTATAAGACTACTATATCAATGGAAATAACATAATAGATTTTGGTTAAAATAGACTAACTGGAAGTGATACATTACATGAAGCTGCTAACAGTTTTCCTTGAAAAAAATGGTATTATTTTAATTTTAGAAATAAATGCTGCAAATAAAAGTTTTAGAGAATTAAATTCTGCATCTAGCATATTAAGAATTTTTCAATTAGCCTTTTGCATAAGCGAGATATCTAAATTTAAATATTATATATTTTTTGTTTTTTTTAAATTAAGTTTGCTATGGATTAGAACAAAAAATAAAGAAAATAAAAGATTTAATGTCAAATATGTGCAATTAAAAAAATATTTATAGTTTAACACGTTGACTGCCAACTACGAGATAACTCGTAGATTGCGTTCTTTGCTAGGTCGCCGACTACGAGTTATCTCGTACTGTGTTTACTTACCATTTTCGCGCAGCTACGATTAAACTCGTAACATATCAGTGCTAATATGGATAGATGGCTTCTGGGAAGAGAACAAAAAATCAATGCTGGCTACATGAACAGAAATTTTATTAATAAATAAACAGAAAATATAATTATAAAAAATTTATTCAAAATCAAGATGTAAAAGAATATTTTTATTTTCTATGCTTTTTGATGATTACTATGTAATATAATTAGAGTTTTTAATAATATAAATGATTAAATGAAATTGGCTTTTTAGACCGGAATTCTGAAAATTGCCGTGGCAGTCAACGTGTTAATACGCGTACAAGGAAGTCATGTGCTGTGCACATCAGATTTTTTTATTTATGAAAAGAAACAAATTAATAAAAGTTTAAAATGTGTAAGATATAACATTTGTACAATAAACTAATTATTAGTATAACGGATCAGTTTTTACGTAGCCATTAGCTTTCAATTAAATTTGAAAAGAAAATGTTTCAAATAAAATTTATGGATATTTAAATCGCGTGTCCGAAACAAATTTCATTTTCGCATTTAATAGTTGTTTCATAAGATATCATAAATTTAACTTTTATAATGGGCAACAAAAAACTAGAATAGAATTCAATGGAAATATTGACGTTTAAATCTGTCAAAGAAATATTTTTAATTAATAAATTCGGAAAATTGTAAAATTAAAGTCTATTGTTCTATCAAAATGCCATACCAGGCATACAATTACATTCTTTCAACATTACTTCTGAAACTGACAGGAACATAAATATTTGCCTGAGCTTTAAGACTCAAGAAAGCTTCGCTTTCCATGCCTAGTCAGGAAAATAACATATTGCTTGCCTAAGCAGGTAATGAAACAAACGTGAGTGTCGAGTTACTTAGCAACATCAAATACTGACTGAATATGTAAGTCAAATATTTCTTTTAATTTAAATAAAATTTTCGTATCGATTTTTTAGACATGAGCAATTTGTACACTTTTTTTACCTCACAGATTCGTGCAAATTATGTAGTTATAATACAGGTGATCTGTATATTTTATTCTATTATTTTTAATATTATCAAAATATTTTCAAAGATTATTTTAAATTAAAATTCTCACGTATTACGGTGTAATTGAATTTATCGAAAGTAGTGAATATTTGGAAAATTTATGTCATAATACAGTAAAACATGCTCAATAACATGTTTTTATTTATAATTTTAAGTTAGAAAATTGCAATTTTCGATATCCTTTTACTCATTTTAGGTTAAATTCGAGTATATTCGGTTAAAACAAATTAGATGACACTAATACCTTTTGCTTTCGAAGTTGCATTATATTTTAAATAAAATATTATTTTTTCTCTAACTGTCAAAAAATGGTCACTTTTCTCACTAATATCAATATGCGAGGTATATGTGAAATTTTCATCATTTACATTACCATGACAATGCGTATTTTACTCACTGTTTTGCATCGTAATTCCCAAAATAATTATTTGTTGTCAGGCTTCATTAGTTACAACACATCAATAGTACGAAATTCAAATTATTTTATACCTATACATTCGTTGTTACGGAAATAGGAAACACAACTCGTGCTTCGCACTCGCTATGTTTCCATTTCCATAACAACTCATAATTTATGTCAACATATTTTCAGCAATTTTCATACTACTTGTTATATTATATATGATAACATAATTAAATGCACTATTAAACCAGTGACACTAAAAATGTCCGCTAGGAATGAAATACCCTAATTTTTATGAATTTCTAAAATATTCTTTTTGTTCTATAATCAGTATATCAAATTATATATGTCATTAAAGTTTCATGCAGAGATATATAAACCTAACACCATAATACATTCGCCTCACAGTCTCTTTCTTATAAAAATGTTTTAATTTTTGTTTGCACATACTCAACAACTATTTTTAAATTTGATTTAAACAAGTCTTGATTGAATCTTTCTCGTGAAGCAATGAAATCATCGAGGAGAATCATTTTCCGTCCTTGCCAAGGTCAGTGGTCGGCCTCACGAACACGATCACGCGCAAGTCTTCACAACACGTGACACATGCGCAATGCTAAATTATACAACATTCCTTTATTATGAGCTGCAACTGGTCAAAGTGTGCGTCTGTGTGGCTGTGTGTATATTTGTTTGCTATTTAAATTGACACGAAACAGTAACGGTATAGTTGGAATTTTCTGTAACGTGTAAACATTACTTAAAAGATGATGAAAGATCTATTATAGTTTAAATCTTGTATTTATAGAAACTATGACTAACTGTTGATAAACGAATCTTGTAAAATTGCTGTAATTAAGATACTTTCTATTTAGATGCAATTTTATTTTAATACTACTTGGCTCAGTGGTATCGAGTCGGCCTGTGGATCTTGAGAACCCTGGTTCGATCCCCACAGCCGGCAAACAATTTTCACCAATTTAAAAAATCTACCCCTGTGGCTCCTCCACCACTAATATCTTTGGAGGCCGTGATTTGACGGCTGGTAACCGCACTTCACGCGAAAAAATATATCACTTATCGAGATCTGCTTAGGCAGAGTGCCACACCCAGTGATGGGTAAAAGGCGTGATGATATATTTATTTTATTTATTTATTTATTTAAAATAATAATATATTTCTCATAATTTTATTTCTTTTTTACACAAATGCAATGATACTGTTAGAAATTGTTATCGGTTAATCGGGACAGCTGCATATTTAGAACAATCTGAAAAACAGCAGGGACATGAACCAAAAAATGTTAGGGGTTCAGTTACGGTTAACGATTTTTATATCAGTGAAATTTCGGTTTTGTTTATTGGTTTCGGTTTTGATTTTTTGAAAATATTATATAGGTTTCAGTTGGTTTTTATAAATAATAAACTTATGTTTTAATTCGGTTTCGGTATTTATCGGTTATGGTTTTTTACGGTTTCGGTTCATAATTAGTTGGTGGTCTAGTGTCTAGTGAGTATGCAGTCGGCTTGTGGTTCTTGAGGACCCAAGTTCGATTCCCGCAACCGACAAACTGATTTTCACCAATTCAATATCAACTCTTATGGCTCCCTCTCCACATACAACTTTGGAGGCCGTAACTGCATTTAACGCATAAAAATATATTACTTACCGGGATGCGTGATGATATATTTATTTATTTATTGTACAATTATTACAATATATTTTTATCACAAACAAGACATAGGCATTTGAAAAAGAGACTTTTTTTCGAAAATTTTAGGTGTCCCTTTAACTGTTCTGCGCAGTGTATATTTTAAATACATATTTAATATATTATTATTTCTTTATTACTAGTTCAAAATTTTGGTTTACACAAATCAATGAGGGGAAAGTCAAACCGTATGGTATGTAGACCAGTAGTATTCAAACATTTAACTAAGATAATCTTACAGTTTCAGTTTATTTTCTTTCTGAAATGACTGGTAACAATTCATATTTTTAATTATTTGCCACGAAAGTTATTTAAACTTAATTTTTTACATATTTTTCTAAATGATCATGTTTGAAATCCATGTTTTTTTAAATTTTGACGTTACAAAATTAAACAAAAACTATTACGACCATTAGGTCGAGGATAATTTCATTTAAATCTTTCTAAAACTATATATTGTTTTCATTTTAAGTGATGTTTCATAAAAATAGTGGAGAACCCCATTACAAATATTGCCTCACTCAAATGTATGGAATTAGATGTGAATAAAAATTTATAGTCACTACCTACTTTGTACCTTTAAAAGCTCTTTATATCTTGAATCCCTGAAGTGAAATAGTATATTATACAACGACGCTATAATGGATGCTCTTATTCCCGAGAATGAAGTTTGCAACCCGAGCGAGCGGCGCGATCAAGGGTTGTAATCATCCGAAGTAATAATAGCCATTATAGCGAGTTGTATACTATACTTTATATACGACTAACATATACGACTAATTTAATAAAAATTAGTCAATTTTTATATTATTTATTATCTATTAATTTTACATCTATTTACCTAATAAATTTACATCTAATTGAAATGAGTAAATGGAGTAAAAAGACCATAATGAAAATGATTTGTATTTTTCACCTAATTCAGTAAAATATGGCAACTATACATTTTCTGAATACGAATTTGTCTTCATTTTAATACGCCAGTCCATTAAACTTTTTTATGCTTTGTCATAGACATTTTTAGACTTTTGCGGTAATAAACCATATATGTAGTAGCATCAGCGATTTTCGTTATTTCTGGTGCTGTAGAAGATATACTGTCTTCTGTAATACTGTCCATTTTTTCAATTACAGTTACACACAATAATTTAACACAATTTGCAAGACTGTTTTTGACAACTTCTCAACGATGATTTCGTTTTGTTTGTTTCCGATTCGTTAACAACAGTGAACTTAGCAACGAGCATGTTTAATTTAAATATGAGTCGCTATGGCAACACTGTTCCGATGGCACAATAAAACAATGATCCATGTTTTAAGCATTTTGATTGGTTCACGAGCGGGAATAATGACCATTATTCCCGACTCATTATTCCCGGCGGGATTAATATATAGCATTATATAGCAAAAAACGCATATATAATGATAATATTATTAGTTAGTCGTATATAAACTAGTGATGCAACGAAAAGTAAATCTGCCGAATACCGAATATTAGGCGGAACCGTGTGCCGAATAGCCGAATATTCGACGAATATTCTGCACATTTTTGGCGTCAAATGATAAACCGGTGGGGATTGGCGGAGCAAAATTGCGCTCCTCCCCCTTCAGCAAATCCCTTGCAAATGACATGTTGTGTCTAGTTCGTTTGCACATCAGTGCAGTTCAAGCTTATTGTAAAATTAAATGTATATCACATTCTGATAATCCATATACATGGTGGGCAACCAATACAAATCTATTCCCGCATTATCTAGCAAAATTTGCTAGAATTTATCTTTCTTTCCCAGGGAGCAGTGTTTATTCAGAGAGACTTTTCTGACTTTGCCACTTTTAAATTTTAATTATAATTAACCTTTCATTAGTTATTGATAATATTATTTATTATTATTATTAGTAATTGACATTATTTATTATATTCTTATTTTTTAGTTATTGACAGTATTTGTGATTTAATTTGTATTTCTATTATACTGATTGAATAAATATTTACATAATAAATAAAATATACATGTGTTTTTTTTTTATATATAAATTAATAAATTGAATGGAACCGCTGTTCATGTTTTAGATGTGTTATGTCAAACTATTCGGTATTCGGCCGAATAGGAAACTACTATTCGGTATTCGGCCGAATAGTGAAACAGCTGCGGAATAGGCAGAATACCGAATAGTTGCCTAATATTCGTTGCAACTCTAATATAAACCATATTACAATTTTGCTATAAGGCACCAATTTAAGAATGAAAATATGGTGAGATATAACTTCAAATATTTTTTCGGTCATAAATTGATATCTAAACTGCATTTTTATGATTATTTTTTAATTGAGCTTCATTGTATAGCCAGGTGAAATTTTTATATATCTGGCAGTATTTTGTACATTGAATTTAATCAAGAAACAATTGAGATTTTCAGGTTTTGTTCACTTTAATCTGTGCATAAAAAAATTATTAGTCCCATTTTTTTTTTATTATTTCTTTTAGAATTACTCAGTATAGCAGTAAACAATTTATAAACTTTATTGGTAGCCATTATGTGACGTACAACATATTGGGACATTACAAAAATCATAATTTTATTTTTGTAACTTTTTTGACCCTCTCCGTCAATTGCATTATTTTAAAACATTGTTAATCTGAGTTGCTATGCTAATGTGAAACAATCAAACCATCTTTGAATATTTTATGGTCATTTGAATCGTAATGAACTGTTTACTTAACTCTGTCTCTAGGGGTTACGAGACTTTTAACGTGCTAGCCCGTGTACAAATTATAACGGGCTGTTGACATTGGTTATCATGACAACATATCTAATTTTAAACGTTTGACACTTAAATATTTTTTGATTAAACAAAATCTGTCAGATTTTCAAAGTCTAGCTTGATTGAACATTTTAGTTATTACGTTATACTATTGCAATTAATTTAATTAAATATACATATATTGCGATTCAAATGCACATAAAACATTGTACAATGCTCCACCGTTAACTGAAATTTACAGGCTCACACAGATAACAGGCGAGCACAAACCTCTTTTGTTAGCTTTCTATGCTCGCCTGTAAATTTCTGTATAACCGTCTTGTAATGTAATAGTATATTACATAATGAGAATTGTAACAAGCACATTACGTGCGAGTGAAAAAGTTGCGCACGAGCCTCGGTGAGTGCAGTAATTTCACGAGCAATGTAATTGCGTTACAATTCGAGTTGTGTATTATACTTTATCTACGACCATAAATAATAATAACAACAATTACAGAATATTTGTTAGGTTATATCAACTGTCAAACAACAGTGTTACCACCTGACAAATGAAAAATTTCTTGGGAACAGTTGCATAATATACAGGGTGTTAAAAAAGTACCGGGACGGTGAAATATCTCGAGAAATACACATCGAATCAAGAAACAAAAAAACACGTGTTTCATATTTTGCAAAAAACCAACTATCTATGCACACCAAACACAAACCCAACTCCCACCCCCAGGGGGCGGGCGTGGGGCAACTTTGAAACCTTAAACGGGAACCCCCATTTTTTTATTGCAGATTCGTATTCTGCGAAAAAAAATAAATTAATTTTATCTGAAACTTTTTTTCCAATTCGGAATAGATGGCGCTCTAATCGCAAAAATAAGTTTTAACATGATTCTGAAAGAAAAGTAAAATACTGTCCAATATCACAAGAAATAAACATTGAATCAAATAAAAAAATCAACATAATCACAAGTAGCCGCAAGCCTTTCACCGACTAAATGCTTGAAATACATTTGCAAATCGATTTTATAAAATAAACGTTATTTTATTCCTTGATTGTTTTTTGGGGTGACTTTTTTTCGGTGAGTCCCCTTGCGATTAGAGCGCCATCTATTCCGAATTGGAAAAAAGTTTCAGATAAAGCTAACTTATTTTTTTTTCTCAGAATACGAATCTGCATTAAAAAATAGGAATTCCCATTTAAGGTTTCAAAGTTGCCCCCGCCCCACCCCCTGGGGTGGGAGTTGGGGATTGTGTTTGGTGTGCTTAGATAGGTTTTTGCAAAATATATGTTTCTTGATTCGATGTGTATTTCTCGAGATATTTCACCGTCCGGAACTTTTTTAACACCCTGTATATATATACTATGTAACTAGTGCAGTAAACCCTTAGCAACCGTAAACAAGCATTTACTGTACTTGCAAATTGTTTTTAATGGTCTACTTACATATATGGTCGTAGATAAATAACTATTATAGTTTGGGTAGAAGGATATATCTACGTAGAAAATAGGTTCATTGTATGAGAATTATAGAAAAATCTGATGTGGACACCACATGACTTCCTTGTACGCGTATTAAACTATAGATATTTTTTTTAATTGCACATATTTGACATTTTTTTTTTTGTTCTAATCAATAGCAAACTTTTTTTTTTAAATCAAACAATATATAATAAATAAATAAATAAATATATCATCACGCCTTTTACCCATTACTGGGTGTGGCACTCTGCCTACGCAGATCTCGGTAAGTGATATATTTTGTCGCGTGAAGTGCGGTTACCAGCCGTCAAATCACGGCCCTCAAAGATATTAGTGGAGAGGGAGCCACAGGGGTAGATTTTTAAATTGGTGAAAATTTGTTTGCCGGCTGTGGGGATCGAACCAGGGTTCTCAAGATATATAATATTTAAATTTAGATATCTCGTTTATGCAAAAAGCTAATTTAAAAATTCGTAATGTGCTAGACGCAGAATTTAATTGTCTAAAACTTTTATTTGCAGCATTTATTTATAATATTAAAATAATACCATTTTTTTCAAGGAAAACTGTTAGCAGCTGTAATGTGCCACTTCCGGTTAGTCTATTTTAACCAAAATCTATTATGTTATTTCCATTGATATAGTAGTCTTATATACCAAATTTGAAAAGTTTTAAATTATATTTGAATATAGTTTTTCATGAAAATCTATTATAGGCTTCAAGTAAAGTACCACTTCCGGTAGTTGTATAATGACAAAAAAGGGAGGTGTACAACTAGATGTTATAACAGTCCTAAATATAAAGTTTTAATTTTCTATGGCTTACCGTTTTTGAGTTATGCGAGATACGTACGTACAGACGGCACGACGAAATTAGTCAAAATGGATTCAGGGAGGGCCAAAACACCTATTTCCGTTGAAATCTGAGAACCGAAAATTTTCGCGATTACAATACTTCCTTTACTTCGTACAAGGAAGTAAAAAACTATAAGGATGACTTCATTCTAAAGTTTAGGAAAAAATTACAATTCTTGGAAAATTATTTTTGATGACCACCTACAATATTTCAATTAGTAAATCACAGTCAAGGTAAAAATATATCTAGTTAATTTAATTCCTTCAAGGTTATTACAATTAATTTACGTTAAAGACAATAAACATGTAAAAAATTAGCATGAGGAATCAAAACATGATGTAATGTTACTGTGTTACATCCTGAAATGAAGATGTACACTTTAGAATTACATCATTATATTTATCGATAGATTTTTTTTTAGTTTGTTCTTGTGGGAAAAATCCTGTTGTGGTTTTGTTTAAAGTATCAAAATACCCAAATTAATAACAAATAAACGGTTAACCAGCATTTAAAATTAACATACATACATACATACATACATAACATCACGCTATATCCCATTAAATGGGGTAGCACGAACCCGTCAACATTCTCATCCTGACACACGATACTCGATTCGACCACATTAACAATATATAATATGCATAGCTACACAATAACAATAGTAATATAGTAATAAAGTAAGGAAAATATGCGAGAGAAATTAGGACAAGAAAAAAGAAGACCCTCAACACTGTTGGTCACTGAGAGGGTCTAAGACCAACACCCCTCATTTCAAATTATATATTGGTACAATAAATACCAGAACTCTTAAAGTTGAAGATAGAATCATAGAATTAGAAAATGCTTTGGATAGAATTAATTGGGATATAATAGGGTTAACAGAAATCAGAAGAAACTATACAGCAATAATAGAACGAAAATCTCAAATAATGAGAAGTAAAAATGATTGGACCAGAGAAATAACAGAATGGATTCCACTGGATAAAAAGAGATCAGCAGGAAGACAAAGGAAAAGATGGATGGACGAGTTAAAAGCAATAGTGGGTCCATTATGGCCAAGATTAGCTAGGAATCGAGAGGAATGGAAGAAATTGGGGGAGACCTTTGTCCGAAAGGATATTCAACTTAATTAAATTTGAATATGTAATTTACCTTCTATAATTTATCTTTATACTAATGAAATATCGTTATAAGTAATAGTAAATACTGTGTCTGTAATTTAGGTTGAAATAAAGGTTATTATTATTAATAAAGTAATGAATTTAGTTGCCGAGGCCCTTAGGGCCGAAGAAAATAAACCATATGAGTGATGAAAAGGAGCTTTAGTGCCTTGATACATATTAAATTTTATTTGAAATCAGAAAATTGTTTATATTTATAGGTTATGTTTACGTATGTCAATCTTACTTAAGTCTGACACTGACATGTTGCTTTGCTAATCTTGGACATTGAGAACAGTCAAATACATTTTATTTAAATAAATAAATATAAAATAAATATATCATCACACCTTTTACCCATTACTGGGTGTGGCACTCTTGGTAAGTGATATATTTTTTTCGCGTAAAGTTCGGTTACCGGCCGTCAAATCAACGCCCTAAAAAATGTTAGTGGAGGGGGAGCCACAGGGGTAGATTTAATTTGGTGAAAATTGTTTGTCGGCTGTGGGGATCAAACCAAGGTTCTCAAGATCCACAGGCCGATTCGATATCACTGAGCCACCTATCCCATGTTTGAAGTTGAAAAATTAAATAAAAATATAAAATTATAATTCAGAAGCAATTTGTTTTATGTATATATATTTATTGTAATAGTATTATTATAGAATTATTTAATTCATTTTTCATGCACATATTTTTTGTCATTTACGTACAAATTTTTAATTTTACATTGTACACATGTCAAAATTATTTTATATGTACAATAATTATCATAAGGTTGGCAACACTACACTAGCATGAAATCGTTGTATAATGGATGACTTTACTCCCGATTTCTGAGTTTTTAATGACGAATTTTGTGCACTTTAGTGACGATTTCAAATGAAAGATATTATGTCAGCAACATGGAAGTTTTGACGACGTTTTAAATGTATTGGCTGGTAGCACAAGCTCTGTTTTTGGGTGTTTTAAGAGCATGGGTTTAACATGTTAGAGATAGTTAAAACACCCAAAAACACTGCTCTTAAAACAGGCAAAACAGAGCTTGTGCTACCAGCCATTCAGTTTCAAATGATTTTTATTATTTTTTACTTAATATAAACATATTTTCAAACAATTTATTATGTCGTATGATAGTATGATGCATATAATTACGTATTCTATAATTAAAACTGTATGTTATAAAAATTTACAAAACCTTATATACAGGGTGTACAACGAAACGCGGAACATAAGATTTTTTAAATGTGCGGAAATGTGCTCTCCTGTACATTTTAGAGTAAAAGTACAAGAATGAAAAGTTGTATAGAATTTATTTCTACATTTACAAAGTCTAAATTTAATGCAATTGCTTGTTTGTTGTACGAGATATTTGGAAAATAAAATTGGATATTATCGTCAAAAATTAGATAGCCGTGGAAATAAAAAACAATTAAAACAAAATATCAATGTGACAGTTCAGGCAGGTATTATTGAATTGTTATAATCATTATAATCAACAAATAAGATTCAATTATGATCCATAATAATTTACTTGAATATTCTGAACTATAACGCTGTAGAAACAATGATTATAACAATTAAGTTCAATAATACCTGTCACATTGAAAGTTTATTTTATTTGTTTTTTATTTCCACGGCTATCTGATTTTTGACGTTAATATCAAATTTTATTTTCCAAATATCTCGTGCAACAGACAAGCAATTGCATCAAATTTAAACTTTTTAAATGTACAAATTAATTCTATACAACTTTTCATTCTTGTACGTTTGCTATAAAATGTACAGGAGAGCCAATTTCCGAACATTTTTAAAATCTTAGGTTAAAGTCCTCTGTTCCGCGTTTCGTTGTACCCCCTGGATAATAATAGTATTATACTTTATCTACGACCATAAATAATAACAAGAAGAATTACAGCATATTTGTTAGGTTATATCAACTGTCAAACAGCAGTGTTACCATCTAACAAATGAAAAATTTTTTGAGAACAGTTACGCAAATATATATATATATATATATATATATATATATATATATATATATATATATATATATATATATATATATATATATGTATTACGTAATTAGTGCAGTAAACCCTTAGCAACCGTAAACAAGCATTTACTGTTCTTGCAAATTGTTTTTAATGGCCTACTTACATATATGGTCGTAGTCGTAGATAAAAAATATAAACTATTATAGATCATTAATGAATACATATTGCAAATCAATATCACTCATTTTGACATTCATCATCATTACAATTTATGTTTCAGAGTAACAAATATTTATCTAAAATAAACAAAGTCCATTGTATTATATTCTAGCACTAAAATAAAATGTAACTAAAAGTGGCATTGTAAATCTATCCAATCAAAAACAATGTTCAATAAAGCAACCACAATCGTGAAATGTTCTATCTGGTTTGGTTTTCGAACGTTTAACCGTGACCATGGTTGTTGTGATTCAGTTTCAGAATATACTCCTAACTTTTATTTCATTTTAACTATAAAATTTAATATTTTCGCCAAATTAAATCTATCCCTGTGGCTCCCCCTCCACTAACATCTTTGGGGGCCTTGATTTGACTGCTGGTAACCGCACTTCATGCGAAGAAATATATCACTTACCGAAATCTGCTTTTGCAGAGTGCCACACCCATTAATGGGTAAAAGGCGCGTTGATATATTTATTTATTTAAATATATATTTTCATATATTAGCAAAATTTCAATTTACAACGTTCCGGTAATATTTATTTTACCGGTATGGCATTCTCTGATATAGAGGATGATCCATTAGTCTGTATATTTTTTTTACTCGATTACTTTTTATACAGGGTGGTGACTCGCTCAGCCGGTCATAGGAATTTAACATGGGACATCAGTTTTTTGCAATTTCCTGCATCCCTAATTATTTTAAGCAAAAACGCGTCAAATAAAAGTTTTAGGGCATCAAATTCTGCATCTAAATCAATAAACAGAATTACTTTTACGTGCTCTGTAACGACAGAAATTAAATATGAAAATGTCGAAAATTACATTGAAAATATTGATAGCCATGGAATTGAACAAAAAATAAATAAATTCTTGACGTTTTATCTGTCAAAACATCAACGTTTGACGTTGTGATAGATAAAATGGCCAGCTCGATCACCGGATTTGTTACCTAATGAGGAATTCAGGAATATTACAGCCCGGCAGCTATTAAATATACGCCGTAATTTTTACTAAAGACTTGGGCTCTAGACTAGAATATGTATTTATTATGACCATTATAGTTTAATTTTGTTATAAATAAATTTTTATTCTGATATTAAAATTAAATAAATAAACTGTTTACTTGCCTACTTAATTATGAATGTTTTATAAAATATACATATTTTCTCCTGCAGGTCCAACGTCAAACGTTGACATTTTATCTGTCACAACGTCAAACGTTGATGTTTTGACAAATAAAACGTCAAGCATTTATTTTTGTTTTAAATATCTATTATTTGTTTAACGCATTATAATTTGAAAAGTAATTTAATTATAAAGATATCGCAATATGAGATAAACATGTAAGCTCAAAAAAAATCAATTATAACCTATCTGGCTTTACCACCTCTCTTTCCAGGACACATTATAACGACGTACGTACACATATGAAAAGCACATATAAAGCTATCAAACATTTTTTAGAAATTTTAGTTTGTAAGATAACCCAACGGTGTCAACAGCAAGATAAAGATCGACAGAGCTGTGTGTAAACTCATGTAAAAAAGTTTTCTTTTGTGTTTTTATTTCTTATTGAGTATTGGATTATAAATATTAAGGTATTATTAACCAATTTATATCTTATTTTCTGTAAGCAATGCAGAATAAAATTATGAAATTATGACGTGTTTACTGGAAGCTTCTTGCGTCAGTTTAGAATGAAAGTAAATTGTGACTCATCGTTATTAGATATTGTTAAAATTACAAATATATTTGAACAAATATTCTTATCTTCGTTGATTTTCAGTAACAATTAAAATAAAAAATATTAATTAAATATAAAGTTGCCATAAATACAATATGAATTATTATTTTTAATTTGGTTTTAGTTTTGAAGTTATTTAATGATTATAAATTCTTTACAAGTAATAATTGAATTATAAGGTACGTACCTACACAATTCTGCTTTTGTTCGCACAGTTTCTATATCAGAATCAAAAGCATTGTCACTTCGATTCAGATTTTGTTTTAGTAAATAAATAATATACAGGGTGGTGAATACCATACCGTTTTAATACTATTTTTGAAATATTCAATTATTGGTTTCCGTAATTATTTTACATTTAAAAAGTTGAGCACAAATTTCTGTATTTTTTACACTAATTATTTATAATTTGACGGAAATGTTTATTGGCAATTTTCTTAACACCATTAGTGCCATGAAATAACAAAACAAATGTGATATTAATTAAAACTTATTTATTATAATAATGACAGATAAAAACAATATCAAATAAATAAATAAAATTAATAATTATTTTATACATACACTTAAAATAAAACATAAAATATTGCAATTAAATAAGAATAAATGAATACAATACTATATTTAAATATATGGGGTAGGTGGCTCAGTGGTATCGAGTCGACCTGTGGATCTTGAGAACCCTGGTTCGATCCCCACTGCCAACAAACAATTTTCACCAATTTAAATTTACCCCTGTGGCTCCCCCTCCACTAATAGCTTTGGGGGCCGTGATTTGACGTCTGGTAACCGCACTTCACGCGAAGAAATATATCACTTATCAAGATCTGCTTCGTCAAAGTGGCACACCCAGTAATGGGTAAAAGGTGTGATGATATATTTATTTATTTTACAGTGCCTACAAATAATAATTTATTATGGAGCTATTCTGTAATTTTCTATAACGCTACAGTTCTGTAAATTTGAACAAAAGCGCATAAATTTTTATTGACAAATACCAAATGCCATTTGACAATTAAATATGATGCGCTTTTGTTCAGATTTACAGATCTGTAGCGTTATAGCAAATTACAGAATAGCACCATTAATTAGTTATTATGTAGGTACCTGGTGTAATGCTATTTTTTAAAAATTAAATGTACTATTAAACCAGTGACACTAAAAATGTTCGCTAGGATTGCAATATCCTAATTTTTGCGAATATCAAAAACAAATTTTTTGTTCTTTAATCAGTATATCAAATCATATATGTCATTAAAGTTTTGTGTAGATGTATAGAAACACCTGTATATAAATAGGTCTACAAGAAATAAATGAGTTATTTATAATACCCATTTTTAAATTGAAACAGCTATAAAACACGTTCCAATAATATCAACTATAATTTTTACCTACTTTTCTGTAATCAGTGAAATCTATTAGGATTAAGGAGCACGCGAGACACAACCTACACAGTAATAAATTATCCGGCTGAATGTTTCACTTTAACAAACAACAGAGTGCCACACCCAGTAATGGGCAAAAGGCGTGATGATATATTTATTTATTTATTTAAATATATATTTTCATATATGTGTATTAACAAAATTTCAACTTACGTTCCGGTAACATTTCTTTCACCGGAATGGCATTCCCTGAAATAAAATGAACCTATTTGATCGCGTAATATACAGGGTAATTCATTACTTGAGAGACGCAAGTCATAATTATTAAAGACTTGACAGTTTTCAACTAGTGAATTCTTGCCATACTTTCTGTGTGTGATTATTTATTAATAAAAACATTAATAGTTTCTGTATTCATCATTTTAGGACTATAATGAATACAAACTGTTTTAAAGAGAAACAAAATATGTTTAAAATATTACTAAAATATATAAGATGTACCATTTAAATATATAAAGTTGCGTATCATTGCGCGAAAACGGAAGACCCGGTAGAAAATGATATACTGTAGATATATGGGCATTTTTGTTTAGTAATATTTAAAATAATCAAGTAAAAAAAATACAAACCATCGGGCCATCCTCTATTCATTCCCAATTCTTTTTCAAGTATCTATTTAATTTATATTGTAGCTATTACCTTATCGTGACTACATAGCAACATTTTTTAGGTACAGTCAAAGCTATAAACCGCTGATAAATTCGGTTTTGATTCGCGATTCGGTTTTTGTTCTAGTTTAAAGTAATTAAATTTTGGATCGGTTCATGAATCGAATCACAAGGTTAGTTCATTTCGATAGTGGTTTTCAATTATTTTTTATATACCATACATATGACGTAACCGAGAAAATTTAATAATTGAGTTATATATATATATATATATATATATATATATATATATATATATATATATATATATATATATATAATTGGAAAGCTTGTAACAAGATCTTGTTGCCTATGTCTGAATTTTATACGATAATAAACTAGTACGAGAGATATTTTCAATTTTAATTTTTGCGTAACAATTTCAATACGTCGCTTGGTCAATTAATTTTGTGTATTTTTTTATCGATAGTCGTTTTTTCCACAGTGAAGTGAAGCGACATTTTTTAAAACTAGTATGCTATAATTTTGTTTTCTATATTGCGTTCATAAAAAAGTCATTATGAAACCCAGTTGTGTATAAAAAATGCGTTCATTACGTTACGCAACATTTTGTTTTAGACGATTGGTAGTAGCGGATGACATACTGAAACTGTCAAACTGAGAATATCATAATTTCAATATAACCTTAAAATCTGAACAATTGCATGAATGTTAATAACAGTTATCAAACACAACATTTAATATATAAATTGTCCTACTTTGGACTCGGTTTAAAATATCGCAGATTTTTTTAATTTCAATTTATAAAAGAGGCAAAATAAAAAATAGTATAAATAAGATTTATATCGCACGCGTCCAATCTAAAGTGCGACGCGTACTATTATCGCATTCTAAATAGTTATTTGTGTATTAAGAGCGTAAAGTGATTCTTTGTTACTCGAGCACGGTAATTGCAGCGCGAGCCGAAGGCGAGAGCTGCAATAGTGCAAGAGGAACAAAGACACTTTACGCTCGTGATACACACATAATTTTTTCTACGATTGCATCTTAAAGTTATTAAAAAACGTAGGTATACGTCTAAAACTAAATTCGTTTTGTTAACTGTCAATATGACAAGTTTCTGTTTTGTTTGTATCCCTGGTAACTATTGAAATAATCTTTTTCGCGCGTTGCCATTGGAGACGCGCAAAAAAGATATTTTTCGATTGTTCCACATAAAACATCAACTTTACGATGACAAATGAGAGCGTAATTGTCATCTTTTCATAGCAATCGTAGAAAAAAGTAATTTCTTCTTCTCTATAAAAAATTAACAAAAAAACAATAATAATGTGGACACCACATGATTTCCTTGTACGCGTATTAAACTTTAGATAGATGTGCTAGACTCCTGATTTAATTCTATAAAACTTTTATTTGCAGCATTTATTTCTAAAATCAAAATAATACTTTATTTTTCAAGAAAACTCTTAGCAGCTTCATGTGATGTACCACTTCCGGTTAGTCCATTTGAACCAAAATCTATTATGTTATTTTCATTGACATAGTAGTCTTATATATAAAATTTGAAAAGTTTTGGATTATATTTGAATATAGTTTTTTATGAAAATCTATTATAGGCTTCAAATAAAGTACCACTTCCGGAAGCTATATAATGACAAAAAAGGGAGGTGCACAACTAGATGTTATAACAGTCCTAAATACAAAATTTCAACTTTTTACGGTTTCCGTTTTTGAGTTATGCGAGATACATACGTACGTACAGACGTCACGATGAAATTAGTCAAAATGGATTCAGGGATGCTCAAAATGAATATTTCCGCTGAAATCTGAGAACCGAAAATTTTCATGATTACAATACTTCCTGTATTTCTTACAAGGAAGAAAAAATAAGAAAAATCGTGTTAAATAAATGCAATTTTACAGATTTTTTCCGGAAATGCATTTTAGTTGCCATAGTGATAAAATAAACAAAATCATGAATAAAATGTCAAGGCAAAAATGACAGCTGTCTCTACGATTTTTGTTTATTTCTGCTAAAATCTGTATAATTGCATTTATTCAACAAGATTTTTCTTAATTTTATTAAATATAAAGTATTATTATTTTTTGATATATTTGTACTCTTTCGAATGGAATAAAAAATATCATAGCATGCCATTTACAAACAAATTCGTCTGTTTCACTGTGAAAAAATGACTATCAATAAAAATTATCTAATCTTGTCAAAATTTTCGTAATCATAAACCCTTGACACGTATTTTTAATTATTTAGAGTGAATGATTATTTCATGAGATAATATCAATAATCCTTACTTATTTCACATCCTGTATGACTATTTTGCACAGCTGCTGATATTAAGTAAATATTAAATTTCTTAATATGGTGCTCGTACTTATAATTAAAGATAATTTTCCTGTCCTGATTTGTCATTTTTTTCTGTCTGCAGTTTGCGAAATCTGTCGTTACGGTCGGTTAAAAATTTTGAAATGAAAATAAAATTCCAATAAAATATTGAAATAAAAATATATCATCACGCCATTTATCCAGTATTGGGTGCGGCACTCTACTGTATTAGATCTCGGTAAGTGATATATTTTTTCGCGTGAAGTGCGGTTATCAGTCGTCAAAACACGGCCCCCAAATATGTTAGTGGATAGGATAGGATATTGATAGTTTTTTTTTAATTTGGTGAAAATTGTTTGTCGGAAATATAATAAAATAATAGTAAGAAAAATAGTTATTTTTGTATTAAGTGCGCAAAATGAGTGTTTTTTTGTTGCGCGTGAGAATGTTACTTTTAGTCGAGACCGCAGGTCGAGGCAATAACCTGACACACCATTTTCGCTTCAACCACATTCATAATTCCTTTCATACAAGCTCGTTTATTCTTCACGCTCAGAATCTTTCGCTCACGCAACAACCCTTCAATCATATTCATCCACTTGTTCCTAGGCCGTCCACGCAAACTTTCACCCTCAATTTCACCAACATACACCTGTTTCACCAATCTGTCATTCGACATACGTTCTACATGACCAAACCATCTCAACTGACTTATTCCCACTCTTCTTACAACATTCTTCCCAATCTCACATTCATCATACACCAATGTATTCCGGACACGATCTCTTCTAGTATATCCACACACACCCCGCAAATACCTCATTTCCACAGCAGTTACACGCCGTTCATGTTTTCTCATTCACACCCAACATTCACTACCATTCGTAAAAAATATATACTGTTGATTTTACCCTGAAACGCACGTAACTTCCGCTTCAGACTTTAAAATTTCAGGATTTAATTAAAAACGACAACAATTTGACTTATTACTGGGTGTGGAACTTTACCGTAGCATATCTCGGAAAGTCATATATTTTGCACGTTAAATTAAATCACGTCCCTCAAAGATGTTGGTGGAAGGGAAGGCACAGGGGTAGTTTTACCGTGGTGAAAACTGTTTGTCAGTTGTGGGAATCGAACCCAGTTTTTCAAATCCACAGGCCGACTCGATACCACTGAGCCATCTACCCCATATTAATTAATATTTATTTAGAAAAAGTCGGTACATTAAAATAGTACACCGGAAAAAAACATTGTTAGTACCACTGAATTGACAGTTATTCCTATATTTCATTAAACTATTATTTATGGGGTAGGTGGCTCAGTGGTATCGAGTCGACCTGTGGATCTTGAGAACCCTGGTTCGATCCCCACAACCGACAAACAATTTTCACCAATTTAAATCTACCCCTGTGGCTCTCCCTCCACTAACATATTTGTAGGCCGTGATTTGACGGCTGGTAACCGCACTTCACGTGAAGTAATATATCACTTACCGAGATCTGCTCCGGCAGAGTGCACATCCAATAATGGGTAAAAGGCGTGATGATATATTTATTTGTTTTTTTTTAAACACGACATATAATATTTTCACTTTAAGTAAGGGGTAGGTGGCTCAGGGGTATCGAGTCGGCCTGTGGATCTTGAGAACCCTGGTTCGATCCCCACAGCCGACAAACAATTTTCACCAATTTATATCTACCCCTGTGGCTCTCCCTCTACTAACATCTTTGGGAGCCGTGATGTAACGGCTGGTAACCGCACTTCACGTGAAGAAATATATTACTTACCGAGATCTGCTTACGGCAGAGTGCCACACTCAGTAATGGGTAAAAGGCGTGATGATATATTTATTTATTATTTGTCAACACGACATATAATATTTGTACTTTAAGTATGATCATCAAGTTCACAAGCACCCTGTATATTTGTATTTTTTTTTTAATATCGGACCAACTACTCAGGTCATATGCCGATATGTCCTTTGTATGGCCGCCACGGGCGGGACCCGAACCCACGACCTTATGGTCGTCAGTCAGGCCCTCAACCCGCGCGGCCACCACGTAAAATAAAAATATATTGAGCTCTATTATAATTATAAAGGTTTGTTTATGTTTTCGGATAAAGTAACACTTTTTGTTTTAATTCAATGTTAAATCCCGCTCCAGTTCTTATACAGGTCAATGTTTCTTATTGTGAAAATTTGTGAATTGCATTGTGTTGATGTTTCGTTTAATTAAAAAGTGACATCACAACTACATTTTTTAAAAACAACACCATTTTTTGGTTTTGTTAATATTTTTATTCTATTTAATATCTAGTTTTGTGTATCTCAATTATTTATTATTATACAGGTAACTTCGTAAAAATTCTGAACTAATTTTTTTAATGTACAAAAATTATGTAGTTTTGTCATTGTTTTAAAGTAATTTCAGAATTAGTGTGTTTAGAAAATTTCTGACAATTAAAATTAAATGAGGTTTTCAACTATAATCACAAACTAGTAAATTTGTTATTTATATTAAATCTAGACTTAAAAACGTCGTACTAAAGACAATAAAATGTTATTGGTTTTTAAGGGGTAAGGCCATTCTAGACAAGGAAAAAAAGGATCATATTCAAGATTTTTTTTAACGAAATCTAAACGTGCTGCTTAAGAACTGTTTTTGGATCTTTATTTAGTGCTTTTTAAACTTTATTTAAAATTTTTTTTAAAGATAATATTCAAAATTGTCCTCAGAAATTAAAAAAAATGGCGACTCCTCTCGGCGCGTAGGGCAAATCGGGCGAAACATTCCGGGAACAGCAATAGACCTGGATCAAAAAGGGATATGTTTTCTTAATCTCTGATGTATACTCTAAACAACTACGGGTTGGATTTTGAAAATTTTGATTTTTAACAAAATGGCGCACGTTTGAAAAAAAAGTTCATTATTCGGGACTAAATTTCTGTATAAAAACGACCATAAAAAACGAATGAAGCACTTTAAAAAAAAAGCCCCCGTAGTTTATGAGTATTTTATATCTAGAATAAGAAATAAAAAGATTCAGCACGATCCATCAATTAGTATTTCAGATTTCTTTTCGCCCGATTTTGAAAATATGATTTCGAGAAAAACGCGTTTAATATATATATACTAGTACTAATAGATATATGCTTTTTTCCATCTGAAATACTTCCGCGCGGCATTTAAATTAATTGTTCCTTATTACTAAGGGTTTAAACTATAATTCAAGCAAATAAAAAAAATATGCATTTTTAAAACATTTTAGAGTGGCCTACCCCTTAAGATATTTGAGTTTTTAATGCGATTAAGTCTAATGTCAGAGCATTGCGATCTTTCTTTAACCATCTCTCGCACATCAAGTCTATTCAGTTTCTACTATTCATGTCTTCTGTCTTCATCCAAATGATATAATTTTGAGGTTATTGTTATTTACTTCGTTATATACAGAATTGATAACTATATTTTAAATAAATATTTAATATACAGGTTGGGGAATTGAAGGACGCACCATAACGTTTTCATTGTTATTTTTGAAATGTTCAATTATTGGTTTCTCTAATTATTTTACATCAAAAAAGTTAAATAGCTTATTGTAGAGGAAACATTTCTGCATTTCTTGACACTAATATTAATAATTTTACTCTACTTGATATCGGAAAAATGTTGGAAATGTTTATTGATAAATTTCATCATTAGTGCCATGAAAAAACAATACAAATGTACCAATTAAAAGTTATTGCTTTTATCTGTCATTATTATCATATAGTTATTTGTGTATTAAGAGCGTAAAGTGATTCTTTGTTACTCGAACACGGCAATTGCAGCGCGAGCCAAAAGCGAGACCTGAAATAGTGTAAGAGGAACAAAGACACTTTACGCTCGTGATACACATATCATTTTTTCTACGTGTGCAACTTAAAATTATTAAAAACGTATACGTACTGAAAATAAATTCGTTCTGTCAACTGTTAATATAACAAGTTTTTGTTTTGTTTGTATCCCTGGTAACTATTGAAATAAGCGCACATTTAATATCTTTTTCGCGCGATGCCATTGGAAACACGCGCATTTAACATCTTTTTTGCGCGTTGCCATTGGAGACGCTCGACTTAATACTGGATTAGCGGTGCTGGTTTTGATTTTGATAGGCATCCCTTTTCCGTTTTTGTCCAATAGGTACATACTTCTAGCGAGGGGTTCACAAGTTTAAAACTGTAATTTGATTTCACCACACGCCGCGCCGGTCGCATGCACGCTATTCGCGTTTTTACTTCCTTGTACGAAGTAAAGGAAGTATTGTAATCGCGAAAATTTTCGGTTTTGAGATTTCAGCGGAAATATCCATTTTGACCATCCCTGAATCCATTTTGACTAATTTCGTCGTGACGTCTATACGTACGTATGTATCTCTCATAACTCAAAAACGGTAAGCTGTAGAAAATTGAAATTTTGTATTTAGGACTGTTATAACATCTAGTTATGCATCTCCCTTTTTGGTCATTATATAACTTCCGGAATTGGTACTTTACTTGAAGCCTATAATAGATTTTCATGAAAAACTATATTAAAATATAATCCAAAACTTTTCAAATTTGGTATATAAGACTACTATATCAATAGAAATAACATAATAGATTTTGGTTAAAATGGGCTAACCGGAAGTGATACATCACATGAAGCTGTTAACAGGTTTTCTTGAAAAAAATGGTATTATTTTGATTTTAGGAATAAATGCTGCAAATAAAAGTTTTATGGCCGTTTGCACCGGTTACACTTTGTTTTTAAGTACCCCTTGATAAAATAAGTGCGTTGCACCAATCTTTAAAGTTCCCTTAAATCGTTGCATCTGCCCTTAAATTTAAGTTGTACTCTGGGTGACGCTTAACGGTAACCTTAAAATAAGTGTTGTATTTGCGCATGCGTCAGAGTAAACTGACATTTGAAAATAAAATATTTATGAGTTGCAGGTTAAGTTTATAAGTTTTTATTTTGATATTAATGGATTTGGATTTGAATTAGATATTGTAGATGATGATTTAGAAGTAGTAGATCTAATACATTTTGGAATTCCCCGTCAAATATACGAGCGTGCTAATTATTTTCATTCGTTAGATGAATTAAGCTTTTTTAAACGGTTTCGTTTGACAAAAAATAGTGTAATATATTTGATTGCCAAAATTGAACACGAATTGGAGTTTCCATATGATTTGTAAATATTTTTATTTTGGTTAAAATTTACATTTTAGAATGAGAATATTTTTTAATGTATTATCGAGGAACAATTGCATCTCACCAATAAACCAATTACTTATATCTCTAAGATATTATGCAACTGGGAATCATTTGGTAAGTATTGGGGATTTTGGAGGAATGCATACTTCTAGCGTTAGTCGAATAATTATCCGAGTGTCCGAGGCAATAGCTAGATTATATGATCAGTTTCTTAAAATCCATATTGTGAGTTTCTTGTGCATCCTAAAAATAAAGTGAGCTTTACGAACCATGATCACTATAAACATATACTTCAATTAATAAACGAACCTCTGTGGTATCTAATAACAATTATGATTCATTGATTAAATAATCATGATCACCATCAAATGGATTTCTTAATCTATTCCTGTTTTTTTATTCATTATATTCAACAATTTATCAATAAATAAATAAATAAATATATCATCACGCCTTTTACCCATCACTGGGTGTGGCACTCTGTCTAAGCAGATCTCGGTAAGTGATATATTTTTTTCGCGTGAAGTGCGGTTACCAGCCGTCAAATCACGGCCTCCAAAGATATTAGTGGAGGAGGAGCCACAAGGGTAGATTTTTTAAATTGGTGAAAATTGTTTGTCGGCTGTGAGGATCGAACCAAGGTTCTCAAGATCCACAGGCCGACTCGATACCACTGAGCCATCTACCCCATAACAATTTATCGTGTGCTGGATTAGTGTTTGTCGTACTTTCTTCTTTACGTTTTCATAAAATTTTTGGATTGAGGTTTTGGTTCGTCTAACACAATTCAGAGCCATTGCATTAAATTTTTCTGTTACTTTTATCCAATCCAGTTCTTTGTCCTTCCATGTTATCGTATCGGTTTTTTTTACATTCAATTATGTGTTTGTACTCATCAATTATATTAAATAGCACCATTTTTTCTTCATTGCTATAGTTTGGCCCTCTTTCTCTTGCGCTTGTAATGATTCTAAAATTTTCATTTTATTTATAAAAGCATTATTCAATTTATATTTTGTAAGAAACAATTAAAATATAATACCTCTCAATATTGCTGTACAATTATATTTTGTAATTGCTGTATAATAATTTTTAAATGTAAAAATCAAAGAGGTTATCTTTCTTTCGTTGACAGTAAAATAACTAATCCACCAGTACTAGAATGAAAAGTCACTAAATCTCTTCTTCTTGTTTTGAATAAGGTGTCCTTTACTAAATATGAAGTAAGTACTACTCGTGCAAACAGGCTAAGTATAAGTGAACCTTAAATATTAGGTACCCCTTTAGTAAGTGGAACTTTTAAGTCTAACCGGTGCAAACGGCCATTAGAGAATTAAATTCTGCGTCTAGAACATTAAAAATTATTAATTTAACCTTTTGTATAAGCGAAATAACTAAATTTAAAAATTATATATTTCTTGTTTTTTGTAATTAAGTTTGCTATGGATTAGAACAAAAAATAAAAAATTTAATGTCAATGTCAAATTACGTCAAATATGTGCAATAAAAAAATGTAGGTATAGTATAATACGCGTACAAGGAATTCATGTGGTGTCCACATCAGATTAAATGATTATTTCAGGCGATACTATCGATATTTTGTCCTTATTTTACACCCTATATAATATACTGAATATTCAAAGATTTATAATAGTATAAAATACAAATATATCGTAACATTTCAAAAAGTTACATAATCGAGAGTTTCCTGAAATGTTAAATGTTATGAGTAATAATAATTATTTATATTTCCAGTATTCTAAATTATCAACCGTGTGGTTAAGTCGTATGTAATTTAAAATTTCGCATGCATATGTATATCGAAATAAATGATAAAAATATATTCAACATTTAGTATTGTTGAAGTAATCGTGATATTTAAATGCGCATTTATCACTAATTATAGTTTAAATGTTAAAAGAAATATTAATTGTCGACAAATGATTTACTATTGTTTATTTTAAACTACATTTAAAAACAATGGCTGGTAGCACAAGCTCTGTTTTTGCCTGTTTTAAGAGCAGTGTATTTGGGTGTTTTAGCCATCTCTAACTTGTTAAAACCGTGCTCTTAAAACACCCAAAAACAAAGCTTGTGCTACCAGCCTATGTGGTTGGGGCCAATGCCGCGCAGTCGTTTTAACAATAAACTTTTGAATTTTAAAGAAGTAAACCTTAACTAAAGCAATTAATCTATTTGGGCGGGAGTCATTTGTCATAAAAGTGCATCTTAAGAGTTCAACAAAATTAGAATCGAAGAGAAAAGAAAGAATAAAAATTCATTAATGAACAGTTGTACCAACAAAAACAGATCGAAGGTACGTGTCATATGGAATAATTGATATTGTTGTCAAATATTTGATCTGATTTTATTTATTTAAAGTAATTTACAATGATAGACAAAAAATCTGCAATATTATGTTTATACTTTGCATTCACAATCGGTCTATTATACCAAAAACAATTTAGCAATGAAGGCTATTGTGAAACTATTTCTGGTAATTTTTTATTTTTAAGATTGGTACTACTACGCAGCTGTACGTTAAATGCCATTTCAAAATAACCTCAAATATTTTTAAATGGTATTTTATAACAATTTGAAAGTATTTCCAACGACATATACTTTTTTTTAATAAGCAGATCAATGAAAAATGATATTACAATTTAGTAAGTTATAACATAACCTCAGAATTTAAATCATCAATGTATCAACATCTTTATTTTCAGGTTTTATATTGTAAATACATAATATGCACGAAAATATATACTGGGTGTATCAAAATTATTACTTAAAAATGAATATATTATTTGATGTACTGATTACAATGCATAAATATTTTTTTGAAATTCGCAAAAATATGTGCACTTTAACATTTACAAAACTTCAATTAAATTTAAATAAATTTTAATGTTTACCAATTTTTTATTCATTATTGTAACCTGTCAGTCCAGTGGCACGGAAATGTTTGCTTCAAGTAATGTGGAATTATTTTTGCGAATTTCCGTAAAATATATCAGTACCACAAACAATATATACTCTTAGTTTTTATTTATTTATTTATTTATTTATTTATGTTACGCTGTACAACAGGAATTTAATCCCAATTACAGTACAGGGTCCGCACTCACCGAGCCGCAGTGTAGTAGTTTATATAATTTTTAGCTTGTGTGCGATTCGAACTCGGGATCTCCGGATTCGAATTCCGTATCGCTATCCACACCACCGTACTGAATAATACTGTAATAATTTTGAAACAGCCCTTATATATGTGAGATAAACAGAAAAGTGAAAATTTTTCGTGCCTTAAACATTTCAAGTATATTCTTTTGAATTTACAATTGAGAAACGTCAATATTTATTCGAGAGCGTTACCACATATCACATATATCCCTAGATTCAAACTTTTTTGCAAAAACAAATTAGGCAAAGTAAAAAAATAGCTATTTACATAAAAAGTCAGGAAAGCGTTCAATTACAGGATGAGTAGATAGTTTCATGCCGAGCTTGAAACAGCTTACGAATCCTGTACGACGCTTTACTGACGTGTTATGTATAACATTTTACCTGAAACTTATAAACCAATAATACATATTTAAAATAAAAAGAAATATTTGACTTACATATTCAGTCAGTATTTGATGTTGCTAAGTAACTAGACACTCTCGTTTGTTTCATTACCTGCCTAGGCAGGCAATATGTTATTTTCCTGACTAGGCATGCAAAACAAAGCTTTCCTGAATCTTAAAGCTCAGCCAAATGTTTATTTTCATGTCAGTTGCAGGTAAAATACTTTATTTATGAATTTATATGACATATACTAGGAATTTTAAAGGCACGAAATATGTTCACACTTCTCTGTTTACCTCACATGTGTAATAGAATATTATACAACGACGCTATAATGGATGCTCTTATTACCGAGGATGAAGTTTGCAACCCGAGTGAGCGGCGCGAGCAAGGGTTGTAATCATCCGAGGTAATAATAGCCATTATAGCGAGTTGTATACTATACTTTATATACGACTAACATATACGACTAATTTAATAAAAATTACTCAATTTTTATATTATTTATTATCTATTAATTTTACATCTATTTACCTAATAAATTTACATCTAATTGAAATGAGTAAATGGAGTAAAAAGACCATAATGAAGATGATTTGTATTTTTCACCTAATTCAGTAAAATATGCCAACAATACATTTTCTGAATACGAATTTGTCTTCATTTTAATACGCCACTTTGGTATGCTTTGTCATAGAGATTTTTAGACTTTTGCGGTAATAAACCATATGTAGTAGCATCAGCGATTTTCGTTATTTCTGGTGGTGTAGAAGATATACTGTCTTCTGTAATACTGTCCATTTTTTCAATTACAGTTAAACACAATAATTTAACACATTTTGCAAGACCGTTTTTGACAACTTCTCAACGATGATTTCGTTTTGTTTGTTTCCGATTCGTAAACAACTGTGAACTTAGCAACGAGCATGTTTAATTTAAATATGAGTCGCTATGGCAACATTGTTCCCATGGCACAATAAAACAATGATCCATGTTTTAATTATTTTGATTGGTTCACGAGCGGGAATAATGACCATTATTCCCGACTCATTTTTCCCGGCGGGATTAATATATAGCATTATATAGCAAAAAACGTATATGTAATGATAATATTATTAGTTAGTCGTATATAAAGATAGTAATTTAGTAATTTTCGTGCATGTTATGTAGTTATAATATAAAACCTGAAAATAAAGATGTTGATATTTTGATGATTGAAATTATTAGGTTATGTTATAGCTTACCAAATTGTAATATCGTTTTTCATTGATCGTCTTACTGAGTTTTCTTAATACTAACATTGGAAATCGTTATAAATACTTTCAAATTGTTATAAGAGAGCATTTAATAATATTTGAGGTTATTACTTTGAAATGACATTTAACGTATGGCTATGTAGAAGTACCAATCTTACAAAATAAAAAAGTTACTAAAACAGTTTAAATATAGCCTTTATTGCTAAACTCTTTTCGGTATAATGAACCGATTTTGAACGTAAAGTATAAAAACATTATTTAATCTGTAATTAACAATTTAGCATACAATTACATTGTGGCTTTTACGTTACATTATGACGCATAGAAAGTCGTGTAAAACACGAATAAGCACAACACAAATACGAACCTGATAATCAGTGGATGCATGAAGAAAGTGTGCAGTTAATTAAGCAAGTCTGCGTTACATCATTTGATAGAAAAGTTTGCATTTCTATACAGTTATACATAGTAAAGGCTCATATTAGAAATTATTCAATTGCAATTAGTTAAGTACTTTCTTTAATAAGTGAAAATTTTGATTAGAAACCCGTATGATACAAATTATGGATATTTTCTAGAAAACAGTGCTTAAATATGTTTGTATATCATAGTTGGTATTAATGTATTTATTGTTTCAATTGTTTACAAAATAATGTTTGATTTTTAAATTATTGTTATATTCTATAACATTTTTAAATAAATACCTGAGGTGTTAATATATAAAATACAGGCTGTTTCACAACTTAGAGCAAAAAATTAAAGGGTATATTCTGTACGACGTGCTGATCATGAAACAAAAAGAATTTTACGGCTCCAAAGGGTTAAAAGAGAGCTCATTTGAAGCGATCCTGACAGTTTTTTAATTGTAAATTGACATCAAAACCGTAATCTTACGTTTCACGAAAAAAACAAGTTTTAGCGTTTACAGCGCCAGCTGTTGCAAAAAATAAAAAAGTTCCCGAATAAAACCTACATAGTTTTTTATGCTCCCCCTCCAAACCATCAAACTTTTATTCGGAAAGTTTTTTTGTCTGATGTACTCGTTGAGAGAAATTCCCCTGGAAAGATTAAAATGGGACACCCTGTACAGAGTGATCCAGAATGCTTGATTTTTTGTAAACATTAAGTGTTCAATAAGTAGTGACACAAAACCAACAATAGTATTGTTGTTCTACTGTTATGAGGAAGTAATCGTTATAAAATATTTCCGAAGTAAATCTTTTCATAAAATTAATTTAATGATGATTGTCATATGCATGAGTAATGTAATTATTATTACTGTATTTGAAAAATAAAATCCACTTATTTTTAAGAAGAAATGACACTTGAATTTAACGGTATACACACTGTTGACATCGGAATATATTTGATAAAAGCATTGACCACTGGTTGAGGTCGTAAGTTCAACTAACATCTTGTGTTCATTCTCATACATAGACATACACGAGTACACATGCTTCAACAGATTCTAGTTATCGTTTATTTTATGGCATATGGCAAACGTTAAAACATTTCAAGTTAGTGTTTACAGTCATCTGTTTTTCTAGAACGAAACAATTGCAATTCCATTTATTTATTTTATATTTTAGGTCACAATTAATAGAATTAAAAGCTGTGTATGGATTATAATAATAATAATACAATTGTGTTTAGTTATGTTTGTGTTCATTTAATATATTTTGACCTATTTTTATTTTACTATAAAATTATGTGTTTAATGAATGTAAGCAATACAAAAACATTTTTTACACGACGAAACATTTTATAACTGACTGTCTGTTAATTTTTAATGTCTGTTAAAATTTGTATCCAATAACAATAGATGACACTAATTAAAAAATTACAAGTGCAACATATGTTACCATTGATAAAAAATTTTGATAGTCATTAAAAATTAAAAGAATGCACCTCAATTATCAAATAACATTAATTTGAAATTGTTTTTTATTTGATATTTTTTTAGTATCATACATATTAATAATTACTAATTTTACAAAATATCGGGTGTAGAATTGAAATATGTAATATAGGAAATACAATAGTATTTTTTAATATGATGATTGTTGTTTCCCTAATTAAATTAGACCAAAAGTGTAAATAAAAAAAATGTTTAGTATTAAAAGCTGTATCTAATAAGTATCTACTTGATGCTCAATTGTTTTTTATGTAAGAGTAACAAGCAAACAAAAAATAGATTTTATAAAGACAATCATTTTTACTATTAACTTTGACAGTTACTGAAATATTAATATCAAATGGATGAAAAATAACTCTGAACTGTCAAAAAATGTTAATATTTTTCACTAATATCAATACGCGAAGTACGTGATTTTTTTAATCATTTACATTACGATGACAACGCGTATTTTGCGCACTATTTTTCACCCAAGACCGCAAAATAAGTATTTTGCACACTGTTTTGTATTCTAGTGCGCAAAATAAGTATCTCGCGCACGCTCCCAAATTATTTGTTGTCAGGTTTCATTAGTTACAACACATCAATAGTATCAAATTCATATTATTGTTGATTGTTTTCCTTCAATTTACTTAAATAAATCAATAATTATTGTATTATTCTTTAATTACAGTTGTAATGTTGTTTGTATTTCGTGAGCAAAACTCTTGTTTTTTGGCGCGTTCGAATCACTTTTATTGTCTCGACCAAAAGTAACATTCTCACGCGCAACAAAAAAACACTCATTTTGCGCACTTAATACAAAAATAACTATTATCGATTTCAAATCACCTATATTCACGATATAAATGTAAGAAAAATCACTAACACGGTGAAACTAATTCAAAATAAACTATTTATTATAAACTTTGACAGTTACTAAAATATCAATGTCAAATGGTTGAAAAATAACTTTGAAAGCTTTAGTTAACTTTTAAATTGTTGTGAACTGTTTTAAATTTGAAAATATTTTTTAAGAATCATAAAATTTATTTATAAAATTACGCGAGAAATTCGTTGCATCAAACCAATTTTCGTTTGTTTGTTACTCTTACATAATAAAAAAATAATTGAGTAATAAGTAGACACTCATTAGATGCAGTTTTTAATTCTTAACCTTTTTTACTTCTTTCTACGAAGTAAAGGAAGTATTGTAATCGCGAAAATTTTCGGTTCTCAGATTTCAGTGGAAATACGCATTTTGGCCCTCCCTGAGTCCATTTTGACTAATTTCGTCGTGACGTCTGTACATACGTACGTACGTATGTATCTCGCATAACTCAAAAACGGTAAGCCGTAGGAAATTGAAATTTTATATTTAGGAGTGTTATAACATCTAGTTGTGAACCTCCCTTTTTGGTCATTATATAACTTCCGGAAGTGGTACTTTACTTGAACCCTATAATAGATTTTCATGAAAAACTATATTCAAATATAATTTAAAACTTTCCAAATTTGGTATATAAGACTACTATATTAATGGAAATAACATAATAGATTTTGGTTAAAATAGGCTAACCGGAAGTGGCACATTACATGAAGCTGCTAACAGTTTTCCTTGAAAAAAATGGTATTATTTTAATTTTAGAAATAAATGCTTCATGGATTAGAACAAAAAATAAAATATAAAAGATTTATTGTCAATATGCGCAATTAAAAAAATATCTATAGTTTAATACGCGTACAAGGAAGTCATGTGGTGTCCACATCAGATATTTGTATTTACACTTTTGGTCTAACTTAATTAGGGAAGCAACAATAATATATTAAAATATCCTGCTTCCTACATCAATTCTACATCCGCTAGATACATTCATGAATAATTCCTAATTATTCTTCGATATCATTTAATATTGATTGAAATGGGTTTCGATTCTCACAGCTAACAAACAATTAAAACTATTCCTGTGGTCCTCACTCTACTAACATCTTTAAAGCGGCGATTTGATGGCTGATAACCGCACTTCACACGAAGAAAAATATCAATTAACGAGATCTGCTACAGCAGAGTTCCACGCCCAGATGGGTAAATGATGTGATAATATATTTATTTTATTTATAATAATAATAATCTTTATTGACACTCGTCAAAGGCGGGGTTCAGCCAGAGGCTGCTCTTCCACCTAACCCAACATTTGAGAATTACATAAATTTTACAATGTACACCAAATTAAACATAGATCAAGTATTTCTTGATTACAAATTTACACAAACTGTATACAATTTAGAGCTAATATTATTAAGTTGTGTGATTATTAAAGGTAATCATACCTGTAGTTTTTGACTAAAGTTAATTTATATTATGACAGAAAAATTCTAATGACGCCTGGATTCGAACCAGTGTAGCGGTTAGCATCTCTGCCCGGTATGCGGAAGGTCCCTGGTTCGAATCCAGGCGTCATCAGAATTTTTCTGTCATAATATAAATTAACTTTTGTATATAATTTATTTTTTAATGAGTTATTTGACTGAAATGTTTCAATATTTATAAATAACATGTTTTCATCAAATTACTTAATTTACAATTATTTTTCTTTTTGAATATTAGAATATTTTATTGAAGTCTGCTAGAATATTTTTCTTTTGAAGGTACGCAGTTGCTATGCAATGCTTTTAAAAATAAGATTAGATTAGATTAATAAATCAAATTCATAAAGATTATAAAAATTAAATGTTATATATTTTTATCGAATGTTCAACATTAACTATTTGATTTTGTGTTTTCAGAGGTGACCCGAACCAACTCCATCATGTCCTGCTTTCGCGGCACCGGGTGCGGCCGCTTCCTCACGAAGATTCTGTTCCTACTGTTCTTCTGGGTGCTCATCATGCTGACGGTGTTCCAGCTACGCGGCTACCAGCTTCACGTTGCTGTACCACCACTAGGCGCTGTCAGCGGACGTTTGCTCTTACAAAAACGCCTAGACCCGCTCACACGCCATGTGGATTCAACCACCGAGACGCTTGACCTCGAGCCCGATGTCGACAAGTCACCAAGTCTCTCCGAAGATATGCTGCTCGAAGAAGTGCAGAATAGAATGCCTAGTCTGCCTATCGTCTACTGGAATAAAAATAAGAATAAACCAATGTATATCAATACTACTTGTGCCAAATTCCCAAGTGTCTTCGAGTTGGAGTTCAATAATATTTACTGGCAGACGTTGAGGACCACTAATGGTACGTTCCAGTTGTATGGAGCGTATTATGATATAAGAAAACAGAACAGAATGGGTGCTGCAATTAGAATTTTAGGAATGATAAACAGAATTGAACCAACTGTTACTACTCATTGTCAAGTCTGGTACGATGGAAAAAAGAATCCTTTGATTGTTAAGACTTTTGAGTATAAATATATTTGGTATAAAAAATGGGGCAATTACAAACAAGGTATTTACCAACCGTATTTAATAGCGTGTCCCATACCAGAATCCTACAGGAATTTAGTTCCAAGTTCTGTATCTCTAGTAGAAAAACCTTGTGATAATACTACAAATAATCTCAGAGTTATTTTCGATAAACCTGAAGAGAAAAAAGATTTCGCAGTATGTGTAAAAGGTTTAGATTTTCTTCATGAAGATTTATCTGTTCGTTTAGTTGAATGGATTGAACTTCTGGGGCTTTTAGGTGCTGATAAAATTTTCTTTTATGAATTACAAGTACATCCAAATATTAGTAAAGTTTTGAAGCATTATGAGCAAACTGGACAAGTACAAGTAACACCAATATCATTAGCAGGAGGACAACCAAATATCCCTGCTTTTCAACATTTGTATTTAACAAAGAAAACTAATCATAAGCGACAAAATGAACTAATACCATACAACGATTGTTTCTACAAACATATGTACCAGTATAAATACATCGCATTGTTAGATATTGATGAAGTTATCATGCCCATGAACAATCAAAACTGGAAGGAATTAATGGATACAGTGTTGCCAAAAGCACTAAAAATAAAAAATGAAGAACGTGCTTCATATAATGTTAGGAATGTTTATTTCCTCGATGATTTGCTACATTCACATGGTTGGATTAAAGATATTCCAAAATATATGCACATGTTACAACATGTGTACAGAGCAAAAAACTTCACCAAGCCCAACCAATATGTGAAATGTTTCCACAATACTGAAAAAGTTCTAACTTTACATAACCACTTTCCTCTAAGTTGTTTGTCCGGAAGTTGTACGTCATATCCTATTGAAACATCTGATGCTCAACTGCAGCATTATCGTGCAGACTGCGTCAAAACATTGAAAAAATCCTGTGAGATGTTTAAAAGTAATAGTGTCATGGATACCACCATCTGGAGATATAAAGAACCGTTGGTAAACAAAGTAACAAGGACTCTAAAAAATTTAGGGTTTTTCTCTGAAAATGGTGGAAGATGAAGAGTTAAATTAAGTATTTCGAACTGTGCTCTTTATTAATTATTATTTTTAGATAGGAATTAATTTGCCAAAACAAATATTGAAATAAGATTTTAATTTTTGTTAAAATTGTTTGAACAGCTGTGATATATTAACTAATATTGCTTGTAAGATCCATTAATTTTCGAATAATTAATAAAAATAACTGTATTTGAAATCTAATACAGTTCTTTAATTTCCTTCATAGATAGAAGAATGATTTACTGTTTTATGTTGTATATTTGACATCACAGATCTTGCAGCAATGGAATTTTTCACAAAGAGTAAAATTTTATTTCAATTTCAATTAGATGAAAGACATTTCATGTAGTTTGGAAGTGTGACTGAAATATTTTCATGAAATTTGTTCCTTTATTCAAATATAGAAAATAGTGTGAGTGCGACAATAAATAGTGTAGCTTTAATGAGCAGAAATATTGTTTATATAAACAAAGTGTCTTAATTAACTAATTATTGTTTACCTCACAGCCACGTGTTAGTGAATGTTTGTCAGTAAATATTAGTGATATACATCGTTGTCAATTGAAGTGAATTTTGTTTTTCTTGAACATATATATATATCTATATTAAAGTCATACTAATCAAATATTGTATATTTATTGATTGTTTTATTTAGTTCAATATTTTCACAAGAAATGAAAATTCAAATTGTCTTGGTCAAATCATAACGAACTTCATTGAATTACACTACGCTTATTATAACCGTTTCATGTGTCATTAAAATTCTTAGTTTCTAATTTACAGAGGGGTACGTCAACTAGCGCCTCTGACGAGATACGTCATAATTAACCTAACATAACCTAATAATCATGAATGTATAAATAAAATACGCAATTGCATTTAATATTTCATTTTATCACATAAAGTTTAATTTTCAAATATTTAAAGGTTGTTTTACTTAAATTTTCATAGTTATTTACATTGCAAGATCGTTATACAGAAATTTACAGGCGAGCAGACTGACGCTCGCCTGTTATCTGTGTGAGCCTGTAAATTTCAGGTAACGGTCGAGCATTGTACAATGTTTTATGTGTATTTGAATCGCAATATATGTATATTTTTGTAACACATGCACAAGAAACACGTTCTTATTCCCTAATTTTAGAGAGAGAAACACTGCTTTTCTCCCCTAGGGAGAGAAACATTATGTTTCTTTCCCTAGGTAGGATGTTTCTCTCCCTAGAGAGATGTTTCTCTCCCTAGAGACTACGATTATTAGCTGTTTGCGGCGTTTCCTTGGTTACTAGTTACGCAACTCATATTTGACATTTGTCCCGATAAGACAGTAATTTTTGTGCACTTGTTACGAAAAGTATAATATGCTTCACCGGAGGGCGCGATTATCCCTTGTTTCCCTTCCTTGATGCATAACATACTATTAATTAAATTATTTGCAATAGTATAACGCAATAACTAAAATGTTCAATCAAGGGAGACTTTGAAAATATGACAGATTTTGTTTAACCAAAAGATATTTAAGTGTCAAAAGTTTCAAATTAGATATGTTGTCATGATAACCAATGTCAACAGCCCGTTATAAATTTGTACACGGGCTAGCACGTTATAAGTCTCGTAACCCCTAGAGACAGAGTTAAGTAAACAGTTCATTACGATTCAAATGTACGTAAAATATTTTAAGGTTGTTTTTGTAACTGTTCAGCGTGTTCACTTTAATTTAAATGAAATAAAAATCTGTAAAAAAAAACTTCTGACAAATTTTAATATGGCAAAACGATGGAATGAAATAGTCATAATAAGCGTCAGCACAATTCAATGAAGTAAACCATGGTCAAATGAAACATGAGCACTATCTAAGAGTATTAATTTTTTTTGTCTAGTAATAAAATGAAATCACTTATTGGCAGCGTATAATGAAATATTTAGAATAATCAAGAGCTTTTTAATGTGATAATATATCATATTCTGTATGTTTCAAATCGGTTTTGGAATTTACAGAAATATATTTTAGACTTTCATTGAAATAAGACTTAATTTAGAAATTAAATTGCTCAATAGGAACACTATTAAAATGGTGCTATTTTGGACACTATTATAAAACTTAGTGCCTTTACAGCATTTTCAGAAATTATTCAATTTTAAATCACTTTGAAAATAAATAATAGGTATCGTTAATCTTATTTATTCTTCATGTCATTTTTGTATAAAATATCATTCTATATTATCAATTATTTTAGCAGATAATAATGCTTACTTATCAAGTTATTTTATAAATTTATTATTCATTGTTTATTAATGTACAGTTTTATAATAAACATTAAGTTTGTTTAGTTTTCTTGCATTTATAGACTGAATCATTTAAGTATAAATTCGAAAACATAAGATCATATATTTCATAAAACTGTTATAGTTTTTTAATGATTATACTTTACTTAATAAATATATGTTGTACTTGTTTAGAAATATATGAATTCGTTTATGTAAAATAAGGGTCCAAAAATGTATTTAAATCCATTTAATATCAAAAATAAGTAAATTTGTAAATATTTTTAGATTATGTACCGTCAAATATATTTTCCTATGAAACCTTTAGGTTCATTTAATATAGAAAATGAATCAATTATTATTATTATTATGTATCAATTAGTATTTCAATAAAATAATTTAATTTGACGTGAATATTTCTTTAGCACCTATTAAATTAAATTTATTTATAAAGTTATAAACTACATATGAAAACAAAATAAATGTTCATTATGAAACATTAGGCCAATTAAATAAAATTGCCATACTTTAGTAGCTTGTTTTAGCTATATAAATTATTAATAACATAATTGAATAAATTTATGATAAGTAGTAAATAGGTCAGTTACCTATAAATTTTATAATAAAATATCTGATGTGGACACCACATGACTTCCTTGTACACGTATTAAACTATAGATATTTTTTTTAATTGCACATATTTGACATTAAATCTTTTATTTTTTGTTCTAATCCATAGCAAACTTAATTTTAAAAAAATCAAAAAATATATACTATTTAAATTTAGATATCTCGTTTATGCACAAAGATAATTTAAAAATTCTTAATGTGCTAGACGCAGAATTTAATTCTCTAAAACTTTTATTTGCAGCATTCATTTCTAAAATTAAAATAATACCATTTTTTTCAAGGAAAACTGTTAGCAGCTTCATGTAATGTGCCACTTCCGGTTAGTCTATTTTAACCAAAATCTATTATGTTATTTCCATTGATATAGTAGTCTTATGTACCAAATTTGGAAAGTTTTAAATTATATTTGAATATAGTTTTTCATGAAAATCTATTATAGGCTTCAAGTAAAGTACCACTTCCGGTAGTTGTATAATGACCAAAAAGGGAGGTACACAACTAGATGTTATAACAGTCCTAAATATTAAGTTTCAATTTTCTACGGTTTACCGTTTTTGAGTTATGCGAGATACGTACATACGTACATACAGACGGCATGACGAAATTAGTCAAAATGGATTCAGGGAGGGCCAAAACACCTATTTCCGTTGTAATCTGAGAACCGAAAATTTTCGCGATTACAATACTTCCTTTACTTCGTACAAGGAAGTAATAAAAAGTATAAAATAAACACTTAGCTTAGTTTCACAAAATTCAGCCTCCAAGTTACCTTATGAGGGCATCGTCAGAGGCTGGCCAGCACAGTTAGTAACCATAGACGCGTTTCGCTATTATTAGAGCTCATCAGTATGGTATAACTCACTTCTTCACCTAGAACAAAGTTCACGTGAAGAAGCTGCGTGACGAAGAATTGTGCCAACAGAGAATAAGATCTCTAACAAACAGGTAAGATGACATGAGAAGTTCTGTGGAACATTTTGTGAAACTGAGCCAAGTTTTTTTTTTATTTATTTATTTTTTATTAAACCTAGTATCACCAAGTGTTGGATGACAATTAATTTTGTCTTTGTTGTTATTTTATAATAATGTTTCTGTGCGTACTCGCGCATCAAATCTCATCTCTCAAAGATTTATTATAATTAAAATTAAAAAATAAATAATTTCTACAAAGCCGACAACTGTCTTAATCTCGTTATTAAATAATGATTACAAGTTCACACTTTCCAGGATTATATCGATTTTTAACAAAATATCCCGGTATCCTGAAATATTATCTCGAATGGTATTTTGACCTAATTTTTATAAAGTATGATTCTTTAGGTACTCTCTTAAATTTCAGACAAGTATATCAAATCGAATGATTAAATAATAGGTACCTAACAGCAGCATTAATTACTCATTTTTTTTTTTAATTTTACATATCGGACCAACTACTAAGGTCATAAGCCGATATGTCCTTTGCATGGTCGCCACGGGCGGGACCCGAACCCACGACCTTATGGTTGTGAGTCAGGCCCTCATCCCGCGCGACCATCACGCGGGATAATTACTCATTTTATTTATCGATATGTTAGGATACAATATTGTTCACTGTTTAATACTTGTTACATGCATATACGGTTGGTTCTTTTCTTGTCATAATGTTTTTTTACTTCCTTGTACGAAGTAAAGGAAGTATTGTAATCGCAAAAATTTTCGGTTCTCAGATATCAGCGGAAATACGCATTTTGCCCATCCCTGAATCCATTTTGACTAATTTCGTCGTGACGTCTGTACGTCCGTATGTATCTCGCATAACTCAAAAACGGTAAGCCGTATAAAGTTAAAATTTTGTATTTAGAACTGTTATAACATCTAGTTGTGCATCTCCCTTTTTGATCACTATATAACGTCCAGAAGTGGTACTTTACTTGAAGCCTATAATATATTTTAATGAAAAACTATATTCAGATATAATCCATTTCCAAATTTAGTATATAAGACTACTATATCAATGGAAATAACATAATAGATTTTGGTTAAAATTAACTAACCGGAAGTGATACATTACATGAAGCTGCTAACAGTTTTTCTTTAAAAAAATTGTATTATTTTGATTTTAGAAATAAATGCTGCAAATAGAGAATTAAATTCTGCGTCTAGTACATTAAGAATTATTTAATTAGCCTTTTGTATAAGCGAGATATGTAAATTTAAAAATTATATATATATAATTTTTAAATTTACACATCTCGCTTATACAAAAGGCTAATTAAATAATTCTTAATGTGCTATATATATATATATATATATATATATATATTTTAATTAAGTTTGCTATGGATTAGAACAAAAAATAAGACAAAAATTAAAAATTTAATGTCAGATATGTGCAATTAAAAAAATATCTATAGTTTCATTCTCGTACAAGGAAGTCATGTGGTGTCCACATCAGATTTTTTTAATATTTATTATTTATTCACGACTAATTAGATAACGACTTATTATATTAATTTAGTTATTTGTGTTAGATAATATAGATTATTACCACACTAATTGTACGTTAAAGTAATTATTTAACGCATTTTTATATTAAAAAAAATAAATTTTGTTCATTCATTTTTTATATTTTGATAAATTTTTAAAAATATTAAAATCTATAAATTTTATTCGCCCATTTTGTGCATTTTGAGAAAATTTTTAAAATATCCAAAATCTATAAATATTGGTCACACATTTCTTGCATTTTTTAAAAATCTATAAATATTAAGTAAGGGTTAAAAGAGATCTCATTTGAAGCGATCCTGACAGTTTTTAATTGTAAATTGACATCAAAACCTTAATCTTACGTTTCACGAAAAAAAAAACAAGTTTTAGCGCTTACAGCTCCAGCTGTTGCAAAAAATAAAAAAGTTCCCGGATAAAACCTACATAGTTTTTTATGCTCTTTTCGAATCTGCAATAAAAAATAGGGGTTCCATTTAAGATTTCAAAGTCACCCCCCTTATCTACCCCCTTGGGGGTTGGGGGTGAAATTTGTTTTAGCATCGAACGTCCTCCTCCAAACCATCAAACTTTTATTCGGAAAGTTTTTTTGTCTGATGTACTCGTTGAGAGAAATTCCCCTGGAAAGATTAAAATGGGACATTCTGTATATATAAATTATTTATATGAGAATTTGTGATATAAATTCATATTCACTTTAAAATAATAACGGTGAATAGAAACTAGATATTTTTTAATGATAACGCTAGTATATTATTAGCTAGTGTCAGTTATTATTATGAAGGGTGATTAACTATATTTTTAATTGTTAATCCTTCCGGAATTATTTTGGCCCAGGAAAAAGTTTAAATAAATAAATGTTATAACAAGAATTTTTGTCCTAAAATAATTTATGTCCGGTTCAAAAATGAAAATGAATCTCCCTTAATAGTTTGTTTTTATTAGCGGTCATTATATTGAATTTAGTGCTGGTGAATGAGGGCTAAAGCTCGCCCTTTAGCCCTCATTCATATATTGGATATCTGGATTAGATTTCACCGTCACCTACTTAGACCTCTCTCTAGTACCAACGATTGTGCCATGACCGTTAACCTAGGAGCTCGTTGCGAATCCTGTGCATGTAGCAGGTTACTACGACCGCCCAGAAGTCCAAAACGACTATTTCATTCCGTGCTCATCACCGGAGAATTCTGTGTTGTTGTAGATTATTATCTGTATAAAATAGAAAATGTGTGAAAAGATGGAATATGTCTAGTTTATTTTCAGCTTCACCTCTGGCGTCGACTGTCGTCCAAAGATCGTTGTGCACCAGGTGGATGATGTGTTTCCTATGGATTCGACTGCTACTGGAAGGTAGGAAGGAAGCCATTTTTATTATCGATTAGCTAAACAAAAATTAGCGGTTTCAATAAAATACGATTATGTCTGAGTAATTGGGATTAAGTTGCATATCCAATTAGTAATTGCAATTAGCAATTACAATTAATAGTAAATGTTTATTCTTTCTTCCAGGTGTAATCGGAGAGAAATGCAACCACTGGATACTCATCAACAACGACAGAAATCCTTCGTTGAAGAGCTATTTTGGATCAAGCTGACATCTTCGGCCCATCTTGAGTGAAGAGATTGGAATCTGCAGAACAGGAGTCGAGGAATTTAAACAGAATGAGCTTCGTCAGAGAGCTAGCTATAGAAATGCAAGTGATCTGCGTCAACAACTCACTACTGACGCACGCCCAGGTACTTTTCTTTTCTTTAAATACATTTTGTCAAAGAGAGTGGTTTTTCTGTCTTTCAATTTGAAATATTAGTCATTGAGAGATGGCAGCAACTGTCATGCTCTTATTGCATTCCTGCGCTAATTAAGAATTGGTGACGCATTAGTACCGATTGATATTTTAAACAAATCATTAGAAATACTTGGAGTGCTGGTGTTGGCTCAGATAAATAAACTGAAAATAAATAATACGTTTTTTCATTTCAGACAGCAAACAATGTGGTAAAGGTGGCGATGACGATCGCTCTTCAGAAACTTACGCTTCATGCCGAAAGAGAAGAGAATGGATTGATCTTCTACGTAGCAGATCAGAAACATATATTTACTTTTCTTTTTATTTAGATATTTACAGGTACTTCAGCTACTAGTACTATTAGTACCTGGTTACAGTGTGTATTACAATAGATTTTAAATATTCTATAATATTTGATATGATATTAATATTGTTTTCTTCGGCTTCGTGTAGTGTGTGCGGGATTTTACGTTATAAATATTTTTTTCTGAAATCGTCAAGAAAATGCCTACTTTCCTGACGCATTTTAGTATGGAAAGTAAGTGTTTACCAAAACATTTGCAAAACAGTCAGGTAAATAAACTAAATAACTAAAAAATTTAATAAGATTTTTATTTATTTTTATCTATAACGTTAATACTAAATATACAATTGCTTCAATTACTAAAATTTATGCATGACACTGGCAAATTTCAAGCTAAATTATTTGTTGCAATCGATAAATTACTTGGAGATTCAGTGAATAAAATAAGCAAGTAGCACATTTTCTGACAAATTATTTACTTTATTTTGCTTTCTCCAATTCATGAAAATTTCATACATCATATCGGTCTTTGGCCTTGCTCGGTAATAAATTTTCAACAGCCGCAGTTGCTTGATTTAAGATTTCAGGAGGAGTACTTGAAAATACCGCCTCATACTCATTTTCATCTATATTTTCCAACATTATAAAGAAATCTTCTCGTTCAACAATATTACTTTTGACACAAATATGTTCAATAGATTTTTCACATAAGATGTTGTTTTCAACAACTTTTGTTATCACCTTGGATATGTAGTTTGCTGCCAATATGATTCTTACCAAAAAATTAAACATTTTGAAATATTTATTATTAAATATATTGATAAAATATAAATATGAACGATTTCAGAAAAAATAGTATACATAATACGACACGAAAGTGTTTTACTTGACTCAGCGCATTAAAATACTCGGCCTGACGGTCTCGTACTTCAAACAACCGCTTCGTCAAGTAAAGCATCACTTTCCTGACTTATTATGTAATATACTATTATTTTTTTCTAGAAAACATTCGGAATATTTAATTGTAAATATTATAAAATTGATTGATTACCACTTATCACTGTCTGCTTCTATTATAGTTTTATTTCATTTCGGTATATTTCAAATTTGGAAACAACTATTAAAGTAAAACTATTAAATGAAATTGTATTTTTATTTATAAAATATCACTAATATTTTACTTAATTTATATAGACAATAACTAAATTAGAATAAAAAAAAATGTCTCATGAAATCTTGACAAATAATTTAATTTTTTTATTAATTGGGGTAGGTGTAGCTCAGTGGTATCGATTCAGCCGGTGAATTTGAGAACCCGAATTCAATTCTCACAACCGACAATTTTCACCACATTAAAACAACCCCTGTAGATCTCCCTTCACTAACATCTTTGGGGGGCGTGATTTGACGACTGGTAACTGCACTTCACGCGAAGAAATATATCACTTACCGAAATCTGCTACAATAGAGTGCCACACTCTAAAATCATGATGATATATTTATTTATTTATTTATCATAATTTTAAATTCATTTTTATTATTAACAGAATATTTATTAATGCAATTAAATACTTTGTTATTTATAATTAATAATTATTATAAGTTATTATGTTAAAGAAGAATTAGTAGGATAAATCAAAACCATATATACTTTGTTAAAAACATTTTTAATATAGCATTAAATAACATTACCATACAGAATACTAATAAATCATAAATATAAGCTCTTCACAATAAAAGTGATAATTATTTACAATATTTTTTAATGGATCTATACACGTACTATAAATTAATCTGCTTAGATTGTTCCGATGTACAGAATGTTCTAAGCATGGATGGAGATCTGGAGAACCATAAGAGATTCGGTTGACCTTGACAGAATGTTAAAAAATAAGTGTTATAGATTTATAAGGCATGCAGAAGTCAAAAATAAACCGATTCAGAGATATGGGAATTTTCATTTAAATACTGTTAACCATGATTTTGTCTTTTAATTTTTGAATAATATTTCGTAAAATCGAACAGCCATTAAGTGTTAAAACTATTTAAAATTTACAACTTATTACCTGAAACTGACAGGAAAATAACCATTTGCCTGAGCTTTAAGACTCAAGAAAGCTTTGCTTTGCATACCTAGTCAGGAAAATAACATATTGTCTGCCTAGGCAGGTAATGAAAGAAACGTGAGTGTCTAGTTACTTAGCAACATAAAATACTGACTGAATATGTAAGTCAAATATGTCTTTTAATTTAAATTAATTTAAAATATGTATTATTTGTTTATAAGTTTCAGGTAAAATGTTATACGTAACACGTCAGTAAAGCGTCGTACAGAATTTGTAAGCTGTTTCAAGCTCGGCATGAAACTATCTACTCATCTTGTAATTGAACATTTTCCAGACTTTTTACGTAAATAACTATTACAAATTTTAAAGTTAAATTTATGACAGAAAAATTCGGATGACGCCTGGATTCGAACCAGGGACCCTCCGCTTGCCGGGCAGAGATGCTAACCGTTACACCACGTCACCTGTGTCTGGCGTATGGCATCAGCCACTAGACACTATGACAGAAGAATTCGGTTGACAAATAAGCAAAAAGCATTAAAAAGGGGTAATTTCAATTTTTCATTGTACACACTTTTAAATGTTACACTAAAAAGAATCATGTTAAAAATTATCTCTCAATCTTGTGACATGTTACATACAGCCACGGAAATATAAATATTAACAGTAAAGTTGACAAAAAAAAATCTAGTTTAAGAACCCATAGCCGAATTTAAAGAAATAAACAAGAAAATTAACTATTATGTCTTTTCATAGTAATAACAATTTCATATAATCTAATATTTATCTGGTACTTAGAATTAAAATGTACATTTTTCAATAATTTTGTTACGCAACACTATTCTGTTTGTGGCACAGTGATGTATCTTATGTGTCCATCGGTCTATATTATTTTTACTCGATTATTTTAAATATTATCGAAAATGTTGTTAAAATACAAGTTTTTCGCGTTATGATATGCAACTTTATATATTATATGGAACATTCAATATATTTTTGTAAAATTTTAAAGATCTTTTGTTTCTCTTTAAAACAGTTCTTATTCATTATAGTCCTAAAATGATCAGTACAAAAACTATTCATGTTTTTATTCATAGTTACATATAATGTTAACTAATTCGTCTTTCGTAAAATTCATTTTTACATAAACTAAATAAATTATAACAAAGAAAAATTGATAAAGTAAGTGAGAGGAGTAAATGATAATTATAAAAGATCTGACAGTAACTAATCTAATTGTTTAAACAAGTGAATTCATGACATGACAAAAAGGGAATCTGTGTGTAATTATTTATTAACAAAAACATAAATAGTTTATGTACTGTTCATTTTACGGCTGTAATGAATAAGAACTGAAATAAATGTATAAAATCTAAGGCTAAGAACAAACTAACAAAGAATTTAACCCCTAAGCCTTAATAAAAGAATCAAATCTAGATACGTATTTCGAGAACTAATAAGTTTTCATCCTCAGTAGAAAGGGAAAAATCGAGATTACACGACAGTGGTCAAGATAGAATCCAATATGCCCAAACGGGACATACCTATTTAAACAAAAACGAAGCAATGAGCCGTGTTCAAGAAATTAACAAGCATAACACGTAAGTCAAGTAAAAACTAATTACTTAAGAAATCAAACAATTTACTTGTTAGGTATGGCACCCAGCTCAGAATTAATCAACCGATGTTTATTTTTAAATATATTAAAACTCTCAAACCCGTTTAATTGTTTAATGATATATACCGTCTTTGATAATTTTAAATTAGTTGATGTTATGATTATTATGAAAAATATGTTATGCCACGCTCGATTTTTCCGGATTACGGTATTTAATGTAGTTGATATGTTATTTAAATCCTGTTGTAATTTACCGTTTAGTTTATCCGATGTAAACTTTTCATAATCATTACACGAAATTTGGTAAATTCCCGAATTTTGAAAGCGTTCAATCTTATTTTTAGTATTCCCAAGTAGTGCGTGCTTTCAGGGTATAAGTAATTTTTATATCGAAATGATTAGAAACTTTATTTAAAGTTCGAGAGACTCTGTCGTATGGTAAGGAAATAAATTTAGTTTTATTATTTTTAATATACATTTAAAAAGGATTCAATAATATGATATTTTAAATAAATAAAAGGCTTCAGAATCCAATTTTATTTTTTTATAAAAATATTTATTATTTGGACGTTTCGAACATTAATATTTGTTCATCATCAGCTCCTTAAAATATATAAATACAATAATTATAATATAAAACTAACAAAATAATCCAAATGTCAAACCTTTAAAAAATATAAAATAATATTTGTAAAGTGTCAATAATAATAAAAAAGAAACATATGAAACATAAAAATAGAAAAAACAAAAATTATAAATAATTAAAATAAACATTAAATTGTTAAATTCCCTAAAAAAATTTGAGCATATTTTTAATTACTAAATTAAATTAAATTTTAATTATTTTAAATATTATTTATTATTTTTAATTGAACTTTATGTACAAATGTTGAAAATTTCTTTTTTATATTTAAATTTGGAGACAAGTTTCTCAATTAATTTATCGGAAAAGCCGTTGTAAATCGCGAAATATTTTAATTCTATACTAAATCTTGTTTTATTTAAAGAAAAGTTTATTAATCGATTAAAGAAGAAATTAAATGCTGCTATTTTATGTTTCCAGTGGTGGTCTGAGTCTGAAGTAATGAATCAATTGGTGTAAACATCAAATTTTCCTTTGTTTCTAATAACTTAAACGTCTAAAAATGGTAACTTATTATTATCCTCTGTTTAAAGAAAAACAAATTTTATTATATAGAATAATAGAAAAACTTGTAGTGCAGATATATTGGCATTTTAATTTAAAATTAACTTTGTTTAAAATGTTTTTGTAATTGTAATATTTAAAATAATCGAGTACAAAAAATATATAGACCGATGGACCATGTTATATGTTTACATTATTTCATATTTAATACCCACCATGTATAACAAAATAAATCCAAATTTGGGTCACCCATCCTACGTCTTGTACGATTTTTAGTAACGTGTATAACCAATTTATAAAGAGAAGTAACATATAAAATGAATAAATTTGAGATGGTTATACTTCATGTGCTTTTTCATGTCGATTTAAAGTCATTTTTCGTACAAACCTTTTTTGACATACCCTACATTCATACTGTTTCTCATCATTGTGTTCCTTAATATGATGTACTAAACTAATTTTATGCTTAAACCGTTTATCACATATTGTGCATAAAAACGGTTTAATATCTAAATGTGTTTTCATATGTCTTCTTAATTGTTTCTTGTCCGGAAATCTTTTTTGACAAGTATCACATTCGAAAGGTTTCAGACCAGAATGAGTATTTATATGTTCGATAAGATTACCTCTCTGTCGAAATCGTTTTCCACAAATTGTACACATATGTGGTCTGTCCTCCGAATGAACTGAAACATGCACGTTCAAATGCCACTTATCTTTAAAAGTTTTTGGGCAAAATTTGCATTCGTATGGTTTGTCCACTGCATGAAAACCCATGTGAACTGATAATGTCATATCATCAGTGAATTTTTTGTCACAAATCTTACATTGAAATGGATATTCACTAGCATGACTGGCCCAATGTTGTTTTAGTTCACTTTGAGTAGAAAATCGTTTTAAACAAACAGTACATTTAAAACCTGTTCGACTGGAGTGTATTTGTGCATGATTTCCTAAACCTTGTTTATTGGTAAATTCTTTGTCACAGTCTGTACATTTGTACAGTTTCTTTGCTTCATTTTTATTGTCTAAATGTTGAAAAGATTCGTCACTGTTTGAATTATTTCCCAAATTATCATCGACAGGTTCATTTTTCAATTCGATTATGTCTGGAATATTTCCAAAGGTATCTTGTTCACCAAAATATGAATTAGAATCATCACTGTTGTTTGATGCTGAATCGTTGGTATTTAAATCGTCATTCAGTGTAGCATCTGTATTTTTTATTTTATTGTTAGGATTTATATCAGGCGTATTCTCAGATATCACATTTTTTAAAAACACAGTTTCGAAATTAGAGTTTGTACTAGTCGTAGAAGATGGATTTTGTTTTTCTTCATTAATAAAGTCATTTAATTTCTTCTTACTTTCTAAACACATTTTTTTAAATGAATAATATGCATTTAGATGACCATGACATACGGTACATATAAGGGTGGGCAGTTCCTGTTCTTCAGATGCCTAAAACAAATTAGAAAATAAAATATGTTATCAAATATAGCTTCAAACGTTACATTATACATTCTAGTTCAGGATATAAGTTCAGCATTTAATTTATTTTAAAGTAGGTAAACATAATTTATATCACTATGTTTCTGTGAATTATTTTAAAATATTACTAAACTGACAGACTGGTGAAAGTTATTAGATATTTTTGGTTTATTTTATTAATTCTATTTCAATTTATTTACAATTCATAAATAATAGAATATAACCTACAAATTCATATTTCTAACTTACCATTTCTGACACACAAAAATAGAGTTTTTCTTGAATAGAAATTTTGTTTCTGTCTTTATTAAACATACTTTCCAGATTTCTATCTTTATTTAAACATAAAGAACACACTCTTGTCAATAAACTGTACATTATGAACAATAATAATTCTAACAATACAAAAATATTACCTGCTACACACTAACTCAGGTAACAAAAACAAACACTGTACGTCTATTCTTTAACCTTGACTTCATAGTGTAAGATGGCGGTAAAGAAGTCGATGATTGGTACAATATAGAAAATGAATAGTACAATATACCTATTTTTACGTTATCAAATAAAAACATTTGATTCAATTTGTTTCTTCAATTATTTATATATGAGATGCCATTTAACACAAAGTAATTTAATGATATGCTACACTTTAAATAACAGTTATTAAATAAAAATATAACACGATTTTAATTAGATAATTATATTTTTATAACATAGCTTCGCGTCTTATAAATATTTGTTTGTTTTAAAAGTTTTGTAATTCAAGAAAAGTAAAAACGCTCAATGTTATTATGATTATATTATTTTTCAATTTTATTAACAATATGAATATATAACAATTTTTTATAAATCATATATTTCAGCTATACGAACATCATATTTATTATCATAATAAAATTAAAATTCTATGTAAAAATATATAATAAAATAAATCACATTGTTCCATTCACAGTACTTAACATTTTCGAAGAAATAGTACTTGAGATCATTTTCATTTTTTCAACTAAAGCGATAAAAATGTTTTTTTATACTAGCGTATTATAACAACAACTTTTCGATTGTCATTTCCGTTGTTAAATGAAGTACTTTTAAGCACTAGTGCTTAAAAGTGACAGTTTAATGCGTAAAAGTAAAAGTACACCAACTGTCAAATTTTTTGTAAGTTTCTTCATACAATTTTTTTGATTTTCCTGGAACCAGTGTAGCCAATGCAGCCTCTGCACCATTTTCAATATTAGAATCAATCTCTAAGTCACTCATTTTAAGTAAATTTATTACCAAAAATTCTCAAGAAAAATTATACAGCGAGCACGTTGACATCAATGTTTATTAAACAACATATTGAATCGCATAGCAACAAAAAGATTAAACTGATGCCTGCCTACTTTTAAATTTTGAAAAATTCAAAATGTTGACATTTGAGAATAAATATAAATAATCTGTTTTAAATCGCTAGTATAAAAAATATTGTATGGAATACGTTGCGAAATCGTGTTTTAAGCACGCGACGTGAAAATTATCCTACGAGGCGTAGCCGAGTTGGATAATTTTCACGTCGCGCGCTTAAAACACATTTCTTTCGCAACTTATTACATAAATAGCTATTGTACACCGGGAATCTACTTTTTTGTATACAATGTTAGTATTGTATTTTCTATTTAACAATAATAAAGTATACACCCGATATAATTATAATTCATTTATAATACTATAAATCAGGGCTGCAAACCAAACTGGCTGTTTTTCTTGAATCCAGCTGTTCATGAAGAACTTATTACTTGAACTAAATCGAACAAATAAACCGATAGTATTTGTTACTATACAGTGTGATTCACAATATATGGAACACTCAATACCCAAAAAGTTACAGTAAATTAAAGTTGAATCAATTAATAAGCAATCGTTACCAATTATATCAGTTAATTGAAAATTAATTGTACAATGTTTGGAGTTGATGGTTTAGTGGGTATACAGTCGGCTTGCGGTTCTTGAAGACCCGAGTTCGATTCCCAGAACCGACAAACTGGCTTTCACCAATTTAATATCAACTCCTGTGGCTCCCCCTCCACTAACAATTACGGGGGCCGTGATTTGACAGCTGGTAACCGCACTTCACGTGTAAAAATATATCACTTATCGAAATCTGCTACGGCCGAGTGCCACACTCAGTAATGGGTAAAAGGCGTGATGATATATTTATATATTTAGTTTAAAAAAATACTCCTGAAATATCATGAAAGTTACAGCTATTTTTTTTGCAGTCCAGCTGGTTGAGAGCCACTTAATAACAAAAAACAACTGCAAAACAATTTGCCGTTGAAATTTATTCAAATGTCAAGTACAAAATCGTTTATACTTATAATAACGAGGAATACGTACACATGATTATTGATCATTAATTAAAAATATTTGTATTTACCGCTTTTGCCATTATTTTTGTTTTACAATTAAAATTAGAGTAATAGCAAATTATAAGATTTTGTAATGATGTTACTAATTTTCCCTATTATTTTCGGTGGTATTCAATAAGTGGGCGTTAATTTAAAAGAACTTTAATTTGGTGTAATTTTTTGGATATTGAATTTTGTCAAAAGTTTATTAAGGGAAAGATAGTATTTTGGGCACCTCTAACTATACTTTCAGCCTTTTCCGTACGTTATGAATCACTGTATAAAACAAAATAAAACTGAATTTTATATTTTAAAAATATTTACATAGGTATTTACAGAACATAGGTACGTGTACCTATAAATTTAAATTGGAAAATTAATATTATAAACAAATATAAATATATACGTACAAAAAAAAATATATCACTTACCGAAATCTACTTAAGCAGAGTGCCACACCCAGTAATGGGTAAAAGGCGTGATGATATATTTATTTATTTATATTTTTACATACAAAAAAATTGTAATAAAAATAATTGAACCAATCTGTTTTAAAATTTAAAAGCAAACCGACAAAGTATGCTCAACAGTGAGCCGAAACCGAATCGATTTTTTTAGCGGATTACAGCTCTGCTATAAATATAAATTATATATAACATTATGATAATTTATAACTGATTATTCTATAGAGATTATCACACTTCATGCGTCTTTTCATGTCGATGTAAAGTCATTTTCCTTACAAACCTTTTTTGACACACTCGACATTCATACTGTTTTTCATCATTGTGTTCCTTAATATGATTCACTAAACTAATTTTGTGTTTAAATCGTTTATCGCACATCGTGCATAAGAACGGTTTAATATCTAAATGAGTTTTCATATGTTTTTTTAGTTGTCTTTTATCTACGAACCGTTTTTGACAAGTACCACATTCGAAAGGTTTCAAGCCAGAATGAGTATTGATATGTCCATGAAGAATTGTTTTCTGTCGAAAACGTTTTCCACAAATTGTACACATATAAGGTCTGTCCTCAGAATGAATTGCCATGTGACCCGTTAAAGTTCTTTTGTCTTTAAAAGTTTTAGGGCAAACTGAACACTCGTAAGGTCTATCTCCAGAATGCAAGGCCATATGTGCAGATAATGTAATTTCATCTGTGAATTTTTTGTCACAAATCTTACATTCAAAAGGATATTCACTTGCGTGCACTGACCAATGTTCTTTTAATTCGTCTTGTGTAGCAAATCTTTGTTGACATACTGCACATTTAAAACCTTTCGGATTAGCGTGTATTTGCACATGATTTGTTAATCCACTTTTACTTGTAAATTCCTTATTGCAATCTGTACATCTAAATATTTTTGTTCTTTCTCCTCTAGTTTCTGGAGCTTCGCCAATATTTGAATTATTACCTTGGTTATCATCAAGAGGTTCATTTTTATATTCTGCTATATCAACATTATTTTCAAAGCTATCTTGATCACCAGAATCAGAATTCGAGTCGTCACTATCGTCTGATTCCGGTTCATTTGTATTCATGTCATCCTCATTTGAATCTGTGTGTTTTGTTTTATTGTTGCTCTTGAACTCGGGTATATCATCTTTTACTAAAACCGATTCAAAAGTAGTGTTGGTTGAAGATGGATTACCTTTTGTGTGTTTAACGTATTCATTTAATCGTTTTTTACTTTCTAAGCACATCTTTTTAAAAGAATAAAATGCATTTAGATGACCATAACAAGTTGTGCAAATAAGTGTTGGAAATTCTTCTAATTCTGGAATAGCCTAAGACGATAAAATTTATTACTAAAATATAAAATGTCAATAATATTCATATTTCGCAAAAATATCAACTTACCATTTCAGATAAACAATAATCAAGTTTCTCTTGTATTGAAACTTTGTTTCTATCTTTATTAAACATACTTTCTAAATTTCTATTTTTATTTAGACATAAATAACACATTCTTGTCAGAAAACTGTACATGATGTTATACGTGTAACAAAAATTTACTTTTCTTCATATAAATAATAACAAACACTTTTTAGACTTCAAAACTGTCAAAGATGGCATCTATGTGAAATCAGCAATACTTTTTCCCAGCAATACACTAAACCTACCTCAACTATAGTTCTACCGTTCAAATGTATTGCTAGCTGTCAGAGATTGTACATCAGCAATACATCAGCCAGCAAGAGTTTCATTATTTCCTTAACTATTAAACTTCATCACGGGAAATTTAGTATATTTATAGACAATAATGTTTACTACAATAAACAAATAACTGAAAATTGATACATTGTTCCAAATAGAAGTAGAAGACGTTTATACCCAGCAATAGATTGAAAGGAGCACTGCAGATACACAGTGAAGTGACGTCATCAATATATACTATGTGTGACATGTGCCGTCTGCAGCAATAGATTTGATTTATTTCATCCCTGTTCAACTCTGAGCTATAAAATTTCGTACACATATAAACAAATACATGTACTTCAATAATAAATCAACAAAAAAGTGAAATATTACGTTAAATGTGGCGTTATGGATTTCGATAAATCCGCCCCTATTTATTTTACAGCTATGAAATTTCGTACACATATAAACAATTACGTGTGCTACAATAAACAATCAATAAAAAAGTGAAAATTTAATTTAAATGAGTCGTTATGGACATATTTATACCTAGCAATAGATTACGATAAAACCATCCCCATTAAATTTATGTTTATTTATTTTATTTTCCAAAACGACTATTTCATTCCGTGCTCATCACCGACGAATGTATTCGTCGGGGAGAAGTGTGATTCATCTAAGGGGGTGAGTAGATGTTTTTGATTCTGAGTGATTGTAGCTTATCATTTATATACAGGCTGGTGACTCGTTCAGCCGGTCATAGGACTTGAACATGGGAAAAAAATACGGCGCATATTTGATAGCTGCCGGGCTGTAATATTCCTGCATTCCTCTGCAATTCTTTGTTTTAGAGAATCCACATTTGGGTGCCTACTTTAGTAAATTTCATTTTTTAAATGGCCCCACAGAAAGAAGTCATTAGATGACAAAGCCGGTGATTGAGTTGGCAAATCCAACAATTTGGGAAAACCTTATTCAAATATAAAGTTACTGTGTTTGTAAAATGTGCTGGACAGTCGTCCTTCTGAAACCAAACAATATTTTCTCCTGCAACATTATCAATGGCAGGTCCAACATCGATTTGAAGCAATTCTAAATATTTATCGCCATTCATTTTTCCATCAATAAAAAATGGCCCTATTACATTACGGCCCAATAATCCTACCCAAACATTCACTGTCCCATGATATTGTGAATGATTAGTTAGTATTAAATTTTTATTTTCCTGATGCCAATTATGAAAGTTTTGAACATTTGGCTCTCCATTTATATTGAAGGTAGACTCACCAGAAAAGCAAATATTGTTGATAAAATTTTCGTCCAAATTAGCCATGTCCATAATTCTTTCGCAAAAGATCATGCGTTGAAACTTATCATTTTCAAAAATTTCTTGGTGTACGGAGAATTTATATGACTTAAACTTATGTTTTCTTAATATTTTTAGGGCAGTTGTATGGTGTATTCCAAAATCAGATGCAATTTGTCGCAAACTAATATTTGGATTATTATGACAGCTGCGAGTATATTTATTTCGTTAGCGTTTTCTTCCGCTTCATCTTCTTCCACCGGTGCAACATTTTTCTGCTTTTTATCGTATTTCTGACGGAACGTATAGAGACCGTGCGCGAAATGAGCGCCAGCGCCAAATTCGGCTCTAGCGGCGACAACACCACTAAGCGACGGGAAACCTGCCGCGCGGATAGCATTACAATTGTATTGGACTGGAGTGTTTCGGGAAATGATTTCTAATTATTCTACGTGAAAGAGGAGAGAAATGGTCTACAAAATAATTAAATGTGGATTTGGAAATATTTTTTATGATAAATTACCGCAATCAAGTTTAAAGAAAGGCAAAAACCTTTTTGAAAGCGGTCATGTTTTGAACGTACCTAATTGAAAATGTTAGTCCGCATGAAACATTTATTACATCAAATATAATCAGACAAACATCAATAAACTAAGCACCGTATAATGTAAAATTATATGTAAGTATTATTATTGTTATTAAGTTTATTTGAACTGAAAACAAAACATCATTTGTAAACCTTGATTTAATTGCTCTGACACATCAAGACAAAATTACCAGCGTCGTGTGAGCGTAGACTTTGTTAAAAATAATTTTATTTTACCCTTAATAGTATTTGTGAACCAAATCGAATATTTATATTTACGATTATGAATTAATTTTTTGGGTACGCACTCCAAATATTAATCAATAATTATGAAATACTTTTGATTTAGCAATATATTACGATAATGCTTTTTTTTTAGTTGAATCAAGGGAGAGTAGTAAATAATGTCACGTGTAATTGTCCAGCTGGCGCTGGAGCAGTATGCAAACATATCGCAGCTTTGTTTATGTATATTAATTATGATCCCATAACATCGAAAACTGATAAACCATGCGAATGGAAGAAGCCAGCAAGTTATATCAAAGAAAAATATTCCAAAGGCAAAAGATTTCAAGATCTTTTTCCAAAAATTACTTTGCCGAAAGTGGGACAGTAAGGTGTCAGATGTTTTTAGCATTTTATATAAAGATATAAACTGCGATTTAAAAAAGTTCTTCAGGAAGATGCGAAAACAGAAGCAGATAGATTTGCAAGCCGCCGTGTAAATGAAATTGTTAATAGTGTCTATTTAGTATTGTTAACAGATATCAAATTGAATATATTTTAAGTTACATGATTGAAAATGTGAGTCAAAATATGATACATTATACAGCTTATAATATAATATATATTTTGTTGGAATCCACGGTGTACCATCTAAGCATTGCGTAAACAAAAACATAAAAAAGTTAATTAATACTTTATGAAAATGTTGGTATATTATTTAATTATTAATATATGTACGTACGACTATTGATTTTATAAAATTTTGTAACAAAATTTAAACAGTTACTTACTTTTGGCGGTTTACAGTAGCAATCCATTGTTGACGTCTAATGTTTCCTACATTATTATTAGGTGGAAATTTATAAAAACTAACACCGCTTGTCGTATTACCATAGGTATTACTACACCCGACATCGCAACAATTACTATTTCCTTTTCTATTATCTTTGGATGCCATAATGAATACGCTTTCTTTTGCACAGTAGATTCGCGGACTCCCGTCGTTACTTAGAAAACTGCCGTTGCGCAGCGCTAGTTGTTCTCGCGCACGGTCCCTATACTGATCCAAATTTGTCTTGAGTTTTAATAACTTGTTGTATTGCTGATTTTGTTGGAATTGATCTATCAGGATATAATCCCGCAAATATATCGCGTACCCTGATAATGCTATATCCACTATGGTACAATTTTAAAAATTGATTTTTTTCGCTGATTGTGTAAGCCATATTTCTCCAAACGTTGACATTTTATCTGTCACAACGTCAAACGTTGATGTATTGACAGATAAAACGTCAAGCATTTATTTATTTATTTTTTGTTCAATTCCATGGCTATCAATATTTTCGACATTTTTATATTTAATTTCTGTCGTTACAGAGCACGTAAAAGTAATTCTGTTTATTGATTTAGATGCAGAATTTGATGCCCTAAAACTTTTATTTGAAGCGTTTTTGCTTAAAATAATTAGGGATGCAGGAAATTGCAATAAATTGATTTCCCATGTTAAAGTCCTATGACCGGCTGAGCGAGTCACCAGCCTGTAGAATAGAAATTGTTAAGATGGAACATGTCTTGTTTATTTTCAGCTTCACCGCTGGCGTCGGCTATTGTCCACCGACCGGTGGGTCAGTGTCACAGGATAGTTGTGCACCAGGTGGATGATACGTTTCCTGTGGATTCGACTGCTACTGGAAGGTAGGAAGCCATATTTATTATCGATTAGCTAAACAAAAGTTAGCGGTTTCAATAAAATACGATTGTGTCTGAGTAATTGGGATTAAGCTGCATATCCAATTAGTAATTGGAATTAACAATTATAATTAATAGTAACTATTTATTCTTTCTTCCAGGCGTAATCGGAGAGAAATGTGACCACTGTCCCTACCGCTGCGTACTCATCCAAGCCGTTGAAGAGTTCTCTATTGGAACCTGCAGAACAGGAGTCGAGGAATTTAAACAGAATGAGCTTCGCCAGAGAGCTAGCTATAGAAATGCAAGCGAGGTGCCTCTACAGCGACATATACAACTTACTACTGAAGCACGTCCAGGTACTTTTCTTTAAATACATTTTGTCAAAGAGAGTGGTTCTTCTGTTTTTCAATTGGTCATTGAAAGCTTGCAGCAGCTGTCAAGCTCTTATTGCACTCCTGCGCTAATTGGCTTACGAATGCGATTGTTAGTTTAGCGTGGGAATTAGTGACGCATTAGTACCGATAGATACTGTAAACAAATCATTAGAAATACTTGGAGTGCTGGTGTTGCCTTAGATAAATAAATTGAAAATAAATAATATGTTTTTTCATTTCAGACAGGTGATGGTGGCGACGACGATCGCTCTCCAGAAACCTACTCTTCATGTCGGAAGAGAAGAGAATGGATTGCTCTTCTACGTGGCAGATCAGAAACATTTGCACTATGTGGCGCTGTTTATTATCAATGCTCAAGTGCGTGTTCAACTGTGACTTGGAGTCGGAATCAGACGGAAACTCCGTGCACGAAAATGTTCTGGCATTGGTGAGAATGTTATTTATAAATAAAATCACGCCTTTTACCCATCACTGGGAAATGAGCAAAAAAGAAATTATTCACATATAAACATTTCACGTTTTAAATTTGTTTAATTTTATAAAAAAATATAACAATAATCATTTATAATAATTAATTAAAAAAGTAAAATGAGAAATATTTTATTTGAAATGTAAATATCATGTGTATGTTTCAAGGTAACACAAAGGTTATAAGTTGTGTAATGAATTAGTCGCCCGAGTCATCATGCAACGAGCTCGAGCTCCGCACTTGCAAACAAGCTGAGCTGGTGTTCATACCATATCTCTTGCTAGTAAGTTGTTAGTGCTAGTGAAACGTTTTGATACATTATCAGTTAATATTAAGGGTGAGCAATTATATTTCTATCACTTTTATTACAAGTATTTTTCTTTTTGCTAGCGGTCATTGTAATTTGTAAATAAAGTTAATCAAATACTTTTACCCTTTTGGGTAATTGTTTCCAATATTTAAAATATATAAGACTTTTCAAAGTTTTCTTAACAATATTTAAATTAGAGTGTACCTATTTATCATCATTTAAAACAATGACCTACAAATTTCACCACTAACAACCCAATAATGGATAAAAGATGTGATGATATAATTATACTTTCAATTAATTAATTAATTAATTACACCATGCTAACACAAGAGACATTACTTTTTAAAATGTATTTCTACTCGACTGGTTTTTGAAAAACTTGATATGTTTAGGTGACTTTGGACAGCTGCAAGAAGTCTACCGAGAATCTGAAGTACGGGAAAACCGAGCTGGAGGAACCACCAATGGAGATGATGGCCCCGGGGTCTTGACGTTTGATGGCGTGTCTGGACGTTTCACTTCCATTACTTTTTCAAGTGAGTGTATCTTTTAAAATTTAAATTGGCTGTAAATATCGTTAATTTTATTATTTTTCTGAGAGAAATAATAAAATGTCGGCTGAAACATGTACAAATTTTAAACGGCTGTAACTTTTAAACTAGTAAAGATAATTGAAATGGGTTTTAAATTTTGAATTCTCCATCTTTTCAACTATATTTATTCATATTTTTATTACGAAAATGTTTGTCGAAGATTAATTCTTTATGAATGGATTGGTTTCAATATAAACCTACGTTCCGCGTACATCTGTGTAAAAGTCATTTAATTGAGCCCTTGCCCTAAATAATTTTGTTGGACGATTACATATTCTTCTATAAGTATTTTTGATGTGGTAAATTGCGTAAAATTAGACGGTTTTTAAGATATAGCCTTTGGAAAAGCGAAATTCCTTATTTTCTTCAGATTTTCAACTTTCTTGAGGCTAAATCTCAAGAACTAAACGACGACATATGAAGTTGCGCTCAACGGCATTAATTTTCTCGTGCTTCAATTAATTAGTAAACATATTTTCAGCCATTAATCATACACTTATATATTTCAAGTGAGTATATCTTTTAAATTTAAAGAGGAGCGTTAATTTGGACTGAAAATTTGGGTTGCCTATAGTTTTGTTTTGCAAATATGGCTAATTTTATAATTTTTCTGAGAGAAATAATAAAATGGTGGCTGAAATTCAGAATGACAGTTTTTCTATAATTTTAGATACAACATTTAGAAATTAGACATTTTTGAAACGGCTGTAACTTTGTAACCAGTAAAGAAATTATCGGGCTTAAAAATTCAATTCTACATTCCTTGAATTATAACTTGGGCTTCCCAAATCCACTGAGCCACACGTCACTTACGTCATTCATTAATTTGAGCATTTATGACTTGAATTTATAAACAAAAATTCGATTGTATCTGAAACTGCTGTAATTGGAATCAAGTTTCTCTGATTTGTACGTTACTATTGCATTGTTGTAATTTGTAACATCCACGGGCCTGGAATCATCATCTTGGAACAGTTTGTGTTCTATTTATTTATTATTCTTGATATAATAATGATAATAGTAAAGTATTTAGGGCAGTAGATTAAATCAATGACAACTTCCCCATAGGAATCTGTGTGGAATGTCCAGTGGGTTTAGTCTTCTTCTTTCTTGGCTGTTGTCCAGCAGAGCAGGTTTACGGCGGTGTAGTTTGGGTGGTTATTATCTTATCATTCGTATATTAAGGTCGTTGTGTATCGCATGGTTCTTAAGGTTTTAGATTGAAATCTGTGTAAAATTTCAATATTTGAGTTGCTGGTTGTTCCCCACAGCACAGTATGACCAGATGGGTATTGCTTTAATTTTATATTTAGTTGTTGTCCATGTGCCACGTGCACTTGTGGGCATGTTCTTCGTTTCATGGTGAATGTGACGTGAATAGACTTACTTTCGTTGACTTTTATTCTCCATTTGTGAAGCCATCCTCGGCAGTGGCAGGTCGTTTGTGTAGGACAGGACCGAGGACGCTGCCCTGCGGTACTCCTGATTTTATTGCACAGCGAAGTGACGTCATCAATACGCACGACATCTGTCATTTCATTTATTTCACCCCTACTAAACTCAGCTATAAAATTTCGTACACATATAAACAATTACATGTACTACAATAAACTATCAACAAACATGTGAAAAGTTAGTTGAAATGAGGCGTTATGGACATACTTATACCTAGTAATAGATTCCGATAAAACCATCCCTATTAAATTTATTATTTTGATTTTTTTTATTAAAGTACGATAGAAATTCAAGAATTGTTTCCCTATTTCTATGTTGTAAATTTATTCATATTTTAAGTACTAGTTTTCTTTAAATTCAATGTTTACATACTTATTTCTGTATTTAAATATTTTAATTACTGATGAAATTCATAAACACTAATTAAAAAAAACAATTTTTGAATTAATGTTATTAAATATATGTCATTTTCAATAAATTATAATTTTTATACATAAAATACACTCCAAGACATTTTGATGTGCACTGATTTGCTCGGAAGGTCGCTGGCGCTGCGTCGAATACACAGTTCATAACTTGCAAGCGTGGTAGCTAGATGTGCTGCTAGAAAATTAGTGGTTTTAAGTAAAAATATCAATAAATATTAATACAATATAGTGCCTTTCGTAAGTATAGTTGTTATTATGACGATTTTGATACAAATTTCACCTGGAAATATAGTTTTTGATAATTAAAAATGTATCAACATTTTATTACATAATTTGCTTTGTACGTAATACATATATAGGATGCGATAACATAGGAATATTACATTTCAACAATTAAATTTGATATAAACGGCTTTAACATCATATTTGAACATGATTTTTAATAAATTTTCTTTAAAATCACAATAATATTTTTGCATATCTTTAGATTTTAACAGTTATAAATAGTGTTTTTATTTCGAAAAGCGTGATATATATTATTTATTATTATTTACATACATATATGTAGGTTTTATACGAAATCTTAACCTAACTTCGTTTTATTCCAATGTATTAAACGATTGTTTACAATGAGAGTACAAAATAAACGTTATTCAACGTAAAATTAAACATAAACACACATTTATTATATGAATAAACATACACACACTCGTCTTAAGTTTTTAACAGTTCTTTCGTCTTTACTTCACACGTCTTTACTGTCTGAACGTCACACTCCAACTGACTCCCTGCACGCTGTATACACCACTCGTGTCTCTCTTCACTCATTTCCCACATCTCGGCCATTTTAATATGTCAAAATTTCATGTTTAACTTGCACCTTGAAGAGATAATTAATAGTGGCTACAGAATGTTAAGTTTTATATTGAGATGTACTTCTGACTTCAATGTTAATACATTAAAAAATTTGTATAATGCTTTTGTAAGATCTAAAATCGAATACGGATCAATTATATGGAACCCACTCACAAAAACTGCTACAAATAGTATAGAGAAAGTGCAAAAGAAATTTGTAAGAGCATTACATTGTAAAAAGCATAAAGTATATCCATTTAAAATAGCTTATAAGGATCAGTTGAAAGAAAATGATATGTTAACCTTAGAGGACAGAAGGAGTATATGTGAGGTGCTCTTCATTTACAACCTTATTCATAACAATTTAGATGTTATAGATTTACTCCAGGAAATTCCATTTCGGGTACCCAACCGACAACTAAGGAAACGAGATGATATGTTTTATGTCGACAATAATACGTATTCTCAGTTAAATAAATGCTACCGAACAATAAATAGATATATTTCTTTGGATAAGGAATTAGATTTATATAATGTAAAAAGAAATGCACTTATAAATAGGCTAAAGAATATATGTAAATTGTAAATAATTTAATATGTAATAACTTTGTGACTGGAATTATGTAAAAGGGTCTTAACCTGTATTTTTTTCAGTTTAAATAAACTTAATAATAATAATAATAATAATTTCTGATTGATATTCCGCCCACGGAATCTTCTGAAACGTCTATATCCGTTATATCGTCGTCTTCGGAAACGAACCATGGTTTCATGAAATCAGCACTGGTTGATGTTCGCCTTGGCCCTTCTGAAGTTCCAATCTTCTCCACATCGTAACGGCTATTTCTTTTCACTTGTATCACCTTGTAGGGACCTAGAAACTTAGAACGCAACTTACCTAAATTTAGAAATTGTGTTCTGCGAATGGCTACTAAGTCATTCAATTTATAGATTTTCGGCTCTTTTCTGGTACGATTATAGGTTCTCCTATTCTCTTCCTGAACTTTTAATATTTGAGTCTTGGCATCTTGCCGTTCCTTTTCTCTTTGTTCTTGATATCCATGTATATATTCTTCTTGTATAGCTTCCACTAGTTTAACTTCTTCAGGTTGTCGTAGGTTGACCCCGAAGAAAAGCTTAGATGGAGTACAATCTATTGACCGCTGGTAGGTACAATTCAAGACAGATTGAAGCTTCGGTGCAAACTTGTACCATTCATCTTCTCTTGTGCTAGACATCTTCGTTAATATAGGAATGATAGTTCTATTGACCCGTTCGACTTGACCATTACCTCGTGGAATGCCGGTTGTAATATGATGCAAGTCAATCTTTTCCGCAGTACAGTATTCTTTGAATGTATTGGAAGTGAACGCTGTTCCCCTATCAGCTATTATTCTCTTTGGATTTCCAATTAGTGATTTCTGGAAATCTAATCTCGATATCACTTCTTCGGCTGTTACGGTCTTCGTTGGATAAATCCAAACAAATTTGGTAAAACCGTCTACAACTACTAATATATATCGATAACCTTTTTTCGTTGAAGTCAAAGGACCTAAGTGATCTATGTGATATGTTTGTAGTGGTAGATCTTCTTTATCTATAGAATTTAAGAATCCTTCTTGTTTCCCTGTTTTCTTTTCGGCTAATATGCAAAGGACGCAGTTCTTAATGCATTTTAGTATCTTCTCTTTGAGTCTTGGAATACAAAATTCGCGAGTAATAACATCTTCTGTCTTCTTGCTTCCAAAGTGACCATTTTCTTCATGAGATTTTCTGATTATCTCCGATTGCATATTACTTGGGACGGCTAATAGTTTCATGTCGTTATGCATCTTGTAGAGTAACCCATTTTGAAGGACATAATTATCATAATGACAATTCTGCATCAAGAGTTCTTTTATTGTTCTTAATTGTTCATCATCGTCTTGGCAGAGTCGTATTCTTTCAAGAAATGGACTTTCTATAGCTATCATTATTGGATGTCTGCTTAAAGCATCGCAATGCTTCATTTTTGAACCTGGCCTATGTTCAATAGTGTAGTGAAACTGCTCCATGTAGGACGCCCAACGCCAAATCTTCGCTGATATCTCCTTCTTTGACATTGTCATTTGAAATGCTGCGCAGTCTGTTATGATTTTAAACTGGATACCAATAAGGTATATCCTAAACTTTTGTAGTGCTTTAATCACAGCTAGTACCTCCAATTCGTAACTATGATATCGCATTTCAACTTAAATAAATAATTCACAATAAATCTCTTCAACACACATTTATTCTTTAAGAATAAGGAATATTGTAATAAGATATATGTTAACTTATTACAATGGGTACCCTATTTCTTATTCTTAAACAATAAATATGTGTTAAACAAAGTTATTGTCAACTATCTATTTAAAACATATTTGTTATTATTTTTACATATTAAATTACAATAATATTATTTACTTATTTATCTTAAACAATAAAAACTATATTTTAAATTAAATAATTAACAATAAATCTCTTCAAAACAGATTTATTTTTTAAGAATAAAGAATATTGTAATAAGATGTATGTATAATAACTTATTACAATACGTATCTATTTCTTATTCTTAAACAATAAATATGTGTTAAACAAAGTTATTGTCAACCATCTACTTAAAATATATTTGTTAGTATCATTAGTAAATATCAATTCTGTCAGTTTTCCCAATTTTTAAAAAGAAATCAATTTAATTATTATAGTGGAAACTTTTAGAATTAATACTTTGATACAATTATTTTGGGTAAAAGTATTTCATTATCTTTATTTACAAAATATGTTGACTGTTAGTATAAATAATCGATGGAGGATGATTTGATTAACTTTATTTAAATCGGTCATAAGTTGTTTAGAGAATAATATTTAAAATAAAACTGATTCAAATTTATTTATATCAATCATTTACTTCAAATTTGTTTGTATAAAATAATGCCGGAACGTTTATCAATGAAAAATCTAGTTAATCATTCGTAATTTGTTTCACTGTATCACAATGTTTCAGTAGCTGACAATCTGCTAATGTTACAATAAAAATATATATATATATATATATATATATATATATATATATATATATATATATATATATACGCGCAGAGTATCGAATGAGGTCTGAAAATGTTATACAACGAATTCAGTGGCGTCTTTTCGATCTATCGGGGTCCTAAATTGTGCACTTCGCGGTCTTCGTTGAAATCGAGAAATTTCAGCAAGTAACTTGTTCTAAACACTTAGATCTAAAATTTTTGGCGGGGAATATTGTGTTTAAATAGGTATTTATCGCGTTGTCTCCGTAAATATTAAAAGAAATACAGCTGTTTCTAGATGTCTGAATATAATAAACAAATTTTTAGTGACATACAAGTAAGGGAGTTATTTAAGTTAGACTCCATACAACACGTTTTTCATATTTTCTAAAATATAAAATGAAACTTTTGATTTGATTCGTTACTTTACATTATTTGTTTTGAAAAATTGATATGAAATAAAAAGCACAGATTAAGAAGCGCAAGAAACTTTGGTCCTGACTTAATGAATATGCACGGATTAGGATTCCTACAACACATTTTACATATTTTCACGATTTTTTTCCTTGTTTCAAATAGTTTCTTTTTCAAGTTAGATTTAATGAATAAGCACGATTTAGGATCACTATAATACGTTTTTCATATTTTCACTAAAATATTTTCTTGTATCAAATAGTTTTTTTAAAGTTAGATTTAATGAATATGCACGAATTAGGATCCCTACAACACGTTTTTTATATTTTCTAAAATATTATATGAAACTTTTGATTATTTGCTTTGAAAAAATGATATAAAATAAAAAGTTCAGATTAAAAAGCGTAAGGAACTTCGTTCCTGACGAGGGTCCCTCGACCGCACCTCTTCTTTTTAGTGATATACAAATAAGGGAGGTAGAATATTCTTAAGATAGTAGGTAGGTATATTTTGATGACATTTTTAATCTATATGTAAGGGAGGTACCGAGAATTTTTTTTTTTTGACATACAAGTAAGGGAGGTAGAATATTTTTTAGATGGTAGGTACATTTTTAACCTATATGTAAGGGAGATACAATGAAAATTTTACTGAAATTGTTAAACGCCACATTTTATCTAATTTTATGAAATTGCAATTTTAAAATCCTCAAGATAATAACAGAAGTCAATGTTCAAGTATAAAGAACAAAAAATCTTAATTTTCTTATTTTATTAAAACACTAATACTTTAATCTTAAAAATAATTTAATTTTTAAAATTTTAATTTTAATGCTTCATAAAAATTTTGAAAAAATTCTTACGTCTTATCATTTGGAGAAGGAAGGGTTCCCGATTTTTTTACTTTTGCTTATACAGGGGGAGTGGTGGTCCATGATACTATAACAAGTAAAATATGCTCATGTGCAGGTCATCCACCATATCTCTCTAATAAATGACGTAGATCTGTTACAAACCGAAAAATCATCAAATTTGATTAGCAGTATTAACCTTTTCCAGTGAATTTTATAGTTGTTCGTTAAGTAAAAATATGTAGTTGTAAATACAATAGCAATGTAAAAAATTAAAACTTTTACATGAAAATGTCAATATTATTCATTTCCGAAAAACAATTCGTGCTATTTGGGTTTATAATTGCTACCAAAAATATTAATTCCATTTTAGAACAGCAAGAATCACTTTACCAACAAAGAATATTGTTTGCAATACAACCTAATGTCATACTCTCTGTAAAAATACAAAATGTGAACGAGAATAAAAAGTATAATAACAAAATCGAATGAAAAATAGCCGCACTGCCAGAGTAAAACTGCGAGATTCTTTTATTCACTTTAAATACCACCTTGAACGATAAAATGTATATATTTATTTAGAATGTATTTCCCAATCAAATCTTGCCAGAACAATGCAACATGGCAAATTAATAACTTGTTTATAAAGTTTATAGCTTAGTCACAATAAATACTTTACCAGAAGCGAAAGTCAGAAAGAAAAACCTAAAATTAGAAAGATAAACGTTACAACAAATTTAAAGGGCCAAAACTATTGGTCGATTTCAAATGCACCTGTTTCGACGGTCCTGTACTTCGTAGACATTTAACGCTTATGGAACATTTTGTAATTTCCCGCCAAGACTAAACAACAAATATTGCAATTTCACCTTCAAAAAGTATAAATATGGAGGAAAACTCCAGAAAATGAGTTCAATCTACGGAGTGGTTTCATCATTATGCACGCAGAGTGACTACATCATAATTTAAAGCAGTCTGTCGGACAAAATTGGAGAAACCTTGATTGTCATTGTTAAAATCATTTTGCCATTTACTTTAGAACAGAATAAATTTGAAAAAATAAATAAAAGTGTCAGATTTCGATTTATTTTGAATGAAATATGTTCCTATTCATATTCATTTAGTTATTCGTAATTTTTTAAAAATTTTAATTTAAAATAATGAATACCTTACTTTTATTCCAAAATAAATACATATTTTTAGTGTTTAAATGTATATTGATCATTGAATATTTTTTTATTCTGAACGCTTCCGAATGCGCGCTATTTGTGTGCCTAAAATGTAGTTTATAGAATCTGAAATTATATTTATTTATTAACAATTTAAGATTAGTAACTATTCAGGGTAATCGAATATTTAAGATCGGGTTAATAAATATATTCAATATATAACTTTTATTTGTCTTTATTTAATTACAATAGTAATAATAAGTTATGTACTTATTCGATTTATGACGATATTTGTAAAATATTTAGCAAAATACAATATAGTCGAGTAAAAATAAAAAAAATCGAGGACCAGCAGTTTTATTTTTTTAAGGTTACGTAATAAAGCCATAAAATCGCAAGTAGTATTATTTTGAAAGTAATATTTCGAAAATGTTGGTGTATTATTTTGTAAAATCCGGCATTCGCAACAGGAGATATTCAAGAAATACCGGAGGAAAATGTATGTTAATGCAGAAAAGTGAAAATCATAATTGCTTCCGGTAAATAGATTTTCCGCAAAACCATATTGTAATGCATAGAACAAAACGTAAAATTGCTGTTTCTCAAGATTCCCGAGAAAATGCTCTTTTTACTCGGCTAATAGAAAAATATAAACAAGATATAACATGATATATAAATAATAAAAAAACAATAATGTACTTATTATTACAGTAATGCCTTGTTTATACTGTTTAATATAAACATAATTTAAATTTTTTGAAACTCATAAAATACAGAAAAGATGCTTGAATTACCTTCAAATTGACAAATAAATCGTAACCCTCAAAAAAATTAGTTTTACGTCAAACAGTCTGAACAAGACTTAATATTAAATTAAATACTACAACATCAGTTGCTAAAAAAATTATCAATCTAATGTACTCAATATTTTTAGAATTTTAATTTTCTTCCAACCTTGGTTTTATTAAGTTGATTGTTAACATATGCTTTCAGTGTCTGAATTGTTCGATTCTGCAAGGCAGGATACGTCTCTTTTATTTGTCGACATTCAGCAAAACTGGGCAAATTACCGTTTTTTAAATGATCCGCAAAACCTTCTCGAATAGCCTTTCTTTCAGGTGTTCTCCAACATTTTATTTTTTCTGTAAAATAATTAATATCATAAGTTTGAAACCAACAAGTCTGATCTATGGAATTAACATGAAAAAAATTCAATAATTAACCTGCTGACTAATGTAGTATGTTGTGCAAATTTCTGAATAGTACACTATCTTTATTTAGCACGGTTATTGTGATACTAGCAATAATTATTACACAATCCTACTAGTTATTATTATTATACAAACTAATAAATAATTAAAATAAGAAATAATAACTATGGACTTGTTTATGTAGCGGAATTGTATAAATTAAATATATTTACTTTTAGGCGACAATTTGTTCTCTGCTACTCTGTTTCTTTTAGTTATTTGGTTCTGCACCCATAGCTTAACTTGCATGCCTGTTCTGGATTTTAATTCTTCATGAGAATTAATAATGTCCACGCATGAACTGAATGATGGTAAGGAACCTTTTGCAATATTTTTATGAAATAATTCTCGAACTATTCTTTTTTCTGGCGTTGTCCAGGATTTTCTTGTAATGTAACCTTAATAGAAAAGTTATTAATAACGGGTAATACTGTCACTTTTTATAAATTATTGTAAAATGATCCACATTTCACAATTAAAATGATTAAATTAATGTTTATATTTTGTAACTGAATTGAAAAAATATTGAAAGAAACAAGTGGTAAAATGTGCCTAGAGATAAAACACACCACATTTTAAATTTTGTAAATACAACTGTATAAGAAACTGTCCATATGAAACAGAAACACGTACTGCAATGTGTCAAAATTGCTGCGCTCACAATTTCATGTTACCTTTATTGTTACTTGAAGATGAATTCCAAGTATGCGGACTTTCCATTGTATTTTTAGCACATATAGAGTCTTTAATTTCCAGACACGAATCTGAAATAGAGAATTATAAATTTTACGTATGCATAATTATCAGTATTTTAGTAAAATAGTTATAACTATAAAAAAATATTAAGTTTAATTTTCAAAATAAAACTTTTTACATAAATCTTATCGTTGTAGATTATAGATTGATTCCTTGATAATTAAGTCTAAATACTAAATGATACAGCTTCAGGAACATTCGTTCTAACTTCAATGGATGTATCACAAGTAATAAACACTTAAAATAAACTTAAAGTAATAAGCTTTAGAGACTATTCAAAAAAGTATATATTTAAGATTATTGTAAAATGTTGCATCAAGAAAAAGATTCAACACATTTCAGAGATATATTTGTACAGAAAATACATATTTTAAAAATCAAGATTAGCGGAAATAAATGAAGCAGTACAATTAAATTTTCGCTAATTACAAACAAAATAATGAAAAAAAAAAAACTAAAATATGTATATAACATAATTTATTTATTATTTGCATTCAATATTATTTATGATATTTAATATTTCTCTATACTTACTACCAAATATCAAAAGTTTAGTAGCTGGTGGTAGCTATGTAATTTATTAATTTTAATATAATTACCGACGCTCTTTAGGGGCAAAAAGAATAGAGAAAAAAGAATATAATTACCTTCATCGATTTTTCCTTGCGCCATTTCCAATATGCGAGACATCTGAGCTATGTCTCTTGTGACTATGGAAATTTGGTAGTGGTCCTTGTGTCCCAAAAATGTTGCCAGATCTTGCACTTCGTTATCCTTCAAATTAAGAATAACGGACTGTGATGCAATTTGTTTACGTAACTGTGTACCTCGCAATACGAGTGGATTTTTAGCACCACAATCCATAGAATATTTTCGAAGAAGTTGTGTTGCACGGAGATAATTGTTTTCTTTATTATTTCCACTTTTTATACCAAATATATATGGATTTTCTTTGTACACACCAGCAGATTCCCGATATTTTAAAATTACTTTTATATACTGAACTAATTCAGTATGTAATAACACTGGAACACCCCTAGCTAGTTTTCCTCGTATAAGAAATCGCACGTAACGCTTTGTTGCTGCCTGTGATGCACCTGATAATGAATTAAATATTTCTGGATCCGTTTTCTCATCTACCGCTTGATATGCATTAAAATCAGATATTAATGACCGTTCTATTTCTCCTGATGTACGTCTATTATTTTTTTTCGTTGTACGTTTATTGTTGTTGGCGCTGTTTTCTATATTTTTGATTTCTGTAAAATAAATTTCATTGAGTTTAATAAAAAAAAGTTGGTTACAAATTTATAAAATGAGTAGTTTAACTACTAGTGTTAACTGTATTTGCTTAATATATTTTCCCCGTATCGCTCTCTACACAAACAGCAATGAGTGCGAAACTGTCACTTACAATTAGTTAAAAAGTGTAAAAAAATATTTATGCTCGGTTTAATAAAGAAATTTTGAATGTTTTGAACAAATGCTTATCATTATAAATCTTTTAAGACTTATTTAACATTACTGTCAAAAATTTAATTGTTATTTGAATAACTTGATATCAATTTAGTATGAAATCAAATTTAATAAAGTGGTTCCTTAATTACAAATATTGAAATTACAAAAATAACATAGAGCGTCAACTCACGATATTTTTCATATTATTTTAGAAAGTATATTGATTATCTATGAAATGCGAACAAATAGTATATAAAACACATTTAAAAAAGTGGTTTTGATTCACTTGGTCATTAAAACATCATCTTTTTAAGCTTGGTTTGTAAGTAAATACAACTTAAAAATTAATATAACAAAGGATACATACCTGTAGATTTTATGTCCGATTTACTATTGCACTGATCATTTGAGCTATAGTCGTCATATGAATCTATATCTGTCATTGCTTCACTGGATTGATATGTAAAATCGGGATCTTTAACGCTGTCATCATCATCTAAATAAATACATTTATCATTATTATTGTCTTTATAATATCTTTATTGATGGGATAAAAATAGTAATTTCTAAATTTAGATATGAAATATGCAACAATTATATTTATTTAACAATTAATACTGGTTATCATGAATAATTACAAATACAAAGCTAATATCAATACCTTCAGAAGGAAAATCATATGAAGTCTCTTTCAACTGCTTTACGTTTCTCTCATTTAAATATGTAGCAGGTTCGTAATTTCCATCTACAATAGAACTACTACAATTTAAATTTGCGTCTCGTGGTTTTCTGAAAAAAAAAAAATTAAGCACGATATTTGTAAATTTTAGAAAAGTATAAGTGTATAAAAGTATTTTAACCTCATTTTATAATGTTCATAATTTTTAATTTATTAATATTTTTGTTGTAATATAATGTCGATCTATTTTAAGGCTGCGTGCAAGACACAATTGTGATATAGCGCTATGTTCTCAGAACTGTCAATACATATAAAAACAAGACTGCTAGGGCTAAATAAAGAACAATGATTAATTATACCAATATTTTTATGTTAAATCGCATATTATATCATGTGAGAAAAAAAATCGTCAAATAATGAAAACTGTATTAAATATTTTCAATACCAGAACACTAAAGTCAAGTATGAAGTAGTTTGTATGTTAATTTATGAGAAAAAGAGCAAAAAATTTAACAATAATAATTTTGTACTTTTAAAATATTTAATTTTTATATTGTGATAATTTATAAAAAATATATATATTTATTTCTTATAATATTCGCTATATTTTTCAATCAAAGATCTATATAGAAAACGCACTTATCACTAGAGACCGGATAAACACAAAAAAAACAACAAAAAAATAGCGCTTTAAAATATTTTATTTATTCAATTTTCAATTCAAGATAAGCTTGTATCCATTCTTCAACAGTTGGCTTTGGTTTCGGTATTATACAATATACAATTCACAATTGTATTTACGTTAACAAGATACAACACTTGCAATAAAAACAGAAAAACTAAACAAGACGCAACCTGTGACCGATATGCTACATGTATGAATCAAGAAACCGGGGAACCCCCAAAGAACAAATATATATGCTCATGCGTCATTATGTCATTAAATATTACATAATAAATATTTTTTTATAAATTCTATTTAAGAATATCAAATACAATTTTTAAAAAGCTGTGAATAAGCATAAAACTAAGAAAGAAGCTTAAAAACGCAAAAAGTAAAAAAAGCATAATAAACTTTACGTCAAATGATACAATTTTTACTAATTCGTGAACATATTCAAAGACTAATTGTTTGCTTTTAATATTGAGAAATAACATAAAACTTAGAAATCCGGTCTCTACTTATCACTATTTTGTCTGGCGCGCAACCTTAATACTACATTTCAATTTTGAAATATGAATTTAAATATAATTTACACCATTTTATGAATTTATTTATATGTAATTTAACTATATCAAATACCGAAATTAGGTATATACCAGATGGGTCACCAAACAGGTGAACAGAGGGAATGAACACGGAAAATTAATATTTTGCATATTGCTGCTCGAGCTTTTTATCGAAGTCAGCGATTATTGTACGCGACAAAGTTTATAAATATTTCAACAAAATGACATTAAAACATGCCATATCATTAATTTTTAGCTGAACAAACTGTCATTGCGTCTCTATGTAGGTATTTAAAACAACATGTTTCAAATGTAACATGATTTTTAGAGAAATTGATAAATTAGGTTTTTTTTTAATTTAAGTTTAAGGAATAAAGTTACTAGCTAAGTGAACAAATATGTCAAAAATATATTTTCTTACCTTTGAGGATCACAAATCCCAGAATTAGCTGCAAGATTTGTGTTCTGATGTATCATTTGTAGAATTTTCATTCCCCGAGAAACCATTATTTATTTTTATTAAGAACAATACAATAACGTGTATTGTGTACTTTATTATATGTTACACTCTGATTATTTAATATATATTATTTGTTTATCACGATTCACATTCACTTAAGAACGATACACGGCAGAAGTCTGAACATAAGTTACTTGTGCTTGTAACGCTATGCGCTAACTAACAGTGTAGATCGTCTGTACTAAATTGCGCATTGCACTAGATCGTAGCTTCAGATAACATTATAGCCAACCTTAGAATATTTGAAAGTGTAGTATTTTAGTATATATCGATGATAAACTTATTTATTACTCGTGGTTATACGTGATTTAAAACTAGTTATGAAGGAACATTAATAATATTTCTTCAAAACCTGCGAACCAATTTTTAACCTTAATCATTTAAATAAGATTCCGTACATTTGAAATAAATTCATACCAACCAACATACTAGCCGCGAAAAAAATCAAATTTTCCTTTTCACACTGACTGTAATAAGTTTGAAATATTAATCTTTAGTACGCACTAATGACAAATAACATTTAATGCCATCGTAATATTTATTCTACATAAATACTTTAAACTTTTTCAAACTTTTTATAGCAATATTTATAGGTAGTTATAGTTGATTATTTACTAACTAAACAGATGAATGTCCAATGTCTTCGCAATGAAATTTTAAAGAACATTATCATTAATGAATAAAACTTATTAATAATGATTTTAGATATATCTGTACAAAATACACACTTAATAATAATAATAATAATAATAATTCGTTTATTTAGCTAAAAGCTATATAAATACAAACATATATACAGGGTGTTTCACAACTTAGAGCAAAAAATTAAAGGGTATATTCTGTACGACGTGCTGATCAAGAAACAAAAAGAATTTTTTTTAAATCGCAAAACTATTTTCCTTGTTTCCCAGTCCAACATTTTTCGTTGCCACTGCCACTGGGTGGATGATTATGTTAAAGTTATTAATTGAATAAAATTCTATTATAAATAACTGCTAATAATTGAATTGTGTAATTATTCTTTCGTAGTTGATACCTACTTCATTGTTTGTGTTTAATAGGAAAGCCAATCCAGTGCAGTACTACAAAAAATGTTTTAGGTTAACAATCCTTAATTTTTCGAATTAAAAAAAAAATCTTTTTGTTTCATGATCAGTACGTCATACAGAATATACCCTTGAATTTTTTGCTCTAAGTTGTGAAACATTCTGTATATAACCAATTTACAAATATAATAAATCCAAATACTACTTATAAGAGTTATGTCTCACTCAACATTAATCTAAGTTTAGTTTTAAATTTAGATACATTCATAGTTTTTATTTCTTCAGACAACAAATTATACTCACTAAAGCCGTTGTAAAATAAGGTATTTTGCGATTTAGTTAAATTTTTATTTTTATAAGGAAGTCACCCTGACTTCTAGTATTATATATTGTATTCATATATTTCACACTATCGACAATGTATTGCGGCATTACTCCCAGTTTTATTTTATGCACAAAAACTAAGCAGTTGTACATAATAAACGTTTTAACATTGACCCAGCCTAATATTTGCAACATACTTTGAATGCTAGTGTATTTGCTACATTTTAATATAATTCGCATTCCTCAGTTTTGAAGTAACTGTAGTCTATTTGTCAGTTTGTTTACACATATATAAAATTGTGAAATAAGTGAAATGAGGAAGAATGATCGTGTTGTAAATTAATTTTCTCGTTTCAATAGATAAATAATTACCAATTCTATTTAAAAATCCTACTTTTTTGGCAATTTGTTTACACAAGTACCTAATTAATGTAATCTTCGAAGTTCAGTTTCCTGTCAATCATTATTCCTAAACACTTATACACAGTTACAACTTCTAGACATACATTATCAATCTTAACTTCCATATTGTCTAATTAAAATTAATTCCAATTTTTGTCATTTCCCAATACTATCACTTTACTTTTGCTGGCGTTTAATTTTAACTTATTACATTTTAACCATTGATCAAGTTGTTCTAATTCTTTATTTAAATGATTAACCATCAACTCAATGTTCCTACCTTTTATGTAAACTAAAAAGAAATGCTTCAGACTTCGAAGGAGCACTTTATTCTTGATGAATTTGCGGATTGAATATTTGTAGAAGTTGTACGGCATACTCGAATTTTGTATTACTGGAGTAATAATAATATACCATTATGCTATTTACCCATTTCTGAGTGTGGCATTCTTCATATAAGCTAATGACATATGAACCATGATATGCGGCTCAAATCACGGGCACTCTTATAGTGTTACTGGAGAGTGCACCACAGGTTTGATTTTTGTGGTATTATACAGAACTTGACTTAGGCTTGATTTGAACCTGGGTTGTCAGAACCATAGTCAGACATAAATCCACTGAGCTATTAACCCCATGAGCAGGTCCGATGAGAAAGGGGAAGAGGAGGCAAAATCCCCGGGCCTCGTAATATCAGAGGGTCCCTGATCCATACATATTTTGTCTTGAATGCTATGTTTTATGTTTAATTTTAATCTACGACCCATTTGTTACTTTGTATTATATCATATAACGGAATGACATGATTGACACATATGCTTTAGTTTGCAGTATTCCGTACCTTGGTTTCATTATTTACAACAAATTGTCTCCAATTATTATATATTTAATGATATATTCCTATACTCTGTTACCGCGCGTAAATCTGAACAATATATGGATTACAGTAAACCTCAACAAAATATGAATAAATTTATTCTGTTACCGCGAGTAAAAAATTGAATAAAGGAAGAACTTTATAATTGAATGTTTAAACAACTGTAAAGTAATCGATAGTCCATACGCCAGACAGAATGTACAGCATCGCTTAACTTAAAACTTACAGTATTTTTTATAATGCTGTTACATACAGAATTATAATCGTTAAATAAACTGAAGTGACTAACACATAATTTTCTTTAATAAAATGTATTTTTGAGTAAAGTTAAAAAATTATTTGTTTTTCAGAATTATCATTGTACATAATGTGTTTTCTTTAATTACCTACCTTATACAGTCCTAGATAGAGAAAACAGTGTTAAAATATAAACTATAGCATACTTAATTTACCATCTATGGAAACAACAAAAATTATAATAATTCTATTATTTAAAATATTTTTTAGATTAAATTAATTTAGCTCTAGCTAAAGTTTTAATAATTGTAACATTACCAAAATTAACAAATAAATGTTATATGAATAGTAGTTATGGGTTTTTTCCTTATAATTCTTTCTCACAATAAAATTTTGAATTTCTTTTAACAGACCGATTATGTTACAAGGGTGTTATTTACAGTTTAACGATTCTTAATTGTTGAAAGTTATTTATTCCATAACAACACAGTACGACAAAAAGATATTTTACGAAACCTCTAAATAACTTCACCATGTATGTAAAATTATAGTTATTTATTACACAAGCGGTATAATTGTATGTTTAATGAGCGGAGCGGTAAGTTTAAGCGCGCGAGCGGCGAAGCTGCAAGCGCGGTAATACCGCGAGTTAAACATACATTTTAACCGCGAGTGTAATACAACTATTTATTCAATTTTGCCATAATAAACTTCTCCAATTTGAGTGTAGGATCTTTTTATATGAAGTCAATATCTTGAAATGTCACTAATCGCTAACGAATATTTAGTCGCTGATTGAGAGTTATGTTGTTACGTTGCCATGGGTTGAATTGTTTACAAGAAAAGAAAATTGGAACAGAATTAGTGAATGACACTAAATTCTCTACAATAAAGTTTAAATAAAGTCTTTACAGAGTAAAAAGTGAAAATGGAAAACGAAGATTCTATTATGGAACAATTGTTACTGCAGAAATCGAAGGAAACATATAAAAAAATATATAAAAAATGTTGCTCATGGAAAATGAAGAAAAATATCACGGAAGTTACTGAAGCTGTCGTTTTAAATTATATTTCTGAACATTACAAGAATCTGAAGCCATCCTCACTCTGGAGTTATTACTCCATGCTAAAAGCTTGCCTCAGTATTTTCGAGAACGTGGATATTTCCATCTTCACTTTTTACTCTGTAAAGACTTTATTTAAACTTTATTGTAGAGAATTTAGTGTCATTCACTAATTCTGTTCCAATTTTCTTTTCTTGTAAACAATTCAACCCATGGCAACGTAACAACAAAACTCACAATCAGCGACTAAATATTCTTTAGCGATTAGTGACATTTCAAGATTTTGACTTCATATAAAAATATCCTATACTCAAATTGGAGAAGTTTATTAAGGCAAAATTGAATACATAGTTGTATTACACTCGCGGTTAAAATGTATGTTCAACTCGCGGTTATAACATATATTTGACATTTTTAAACCGCTAGGGAAATAAACATTTTAAACCGCTAGCGAAATAAAATTTTCAAATGGCTGTTTATAAAACAACAACTTTAATGGTCTGTATCCAAGTAATTAAACATGTGTTTATAAGGCAAAATTGAATAAAATTATTGATTAACTAGTGCCATACGTCAATTTTTTATATTTATTTAGAGATAGCCGACTCATAATGAACTGACTCGGTTCTAGATCTCATAATTGATAAGTTTTAGAATAATAATGACTCGCTGTAAAATATCTACATATCACGGCTTGTAAATTCTGCAGATAACTAGTCTGCACAATGAAAAAATATGGGATGTAAGACATAAATGGATAATTAGTTTTAGGGCCAAGTGCAAAATAAAATAGTTATGAAAGGGTAGTTATATATGTAACTAGATGTAATATAACAATGGACCATATAGTTGTTACGTATTGTACAATCAACAGAGGCGGACTTACATCTAGGGGAAATAGGCTATAAGCCTAGAGCCCAAAAGATTTGGGGCCCAGATTCGTACTTTGTAGTGTAGGTACGCTCATTTTTAATATTATTTAAAGCGTGATATTTATCGTTCAGATGTTGACTCACGCGCTTTGCTATGACAACATACTTCAGAGTAAAACAAAGGGTTGTCTTTGTCGGCAAGCATAAGCACAAGCTTATGTATACAAATACTTGAGTAGAAGAATGAGAATTTATTTAAAAGTGAATAATTTAATAGTTTTCTTTCATCACGCATTTTTTGTGAGAGATTAGTATTTATAAGATTTCATAGTTAAGATTTGCATTTTATATTTCTTTTCAGCAGTACATTTTTCATCCTATAAGAATAACATGGGCGTACAAATTGACAGATATTCGTTAGGGTTTAATTTGAATTTGCCGCGACGATATAACTTACGCTAATGTAGTTCGTTGCAAAATTAAAGAAGAAAATTCGATAATTGTTCAAGGCTCTCTGCGTACAGTAGCGATCTTTTACGAAGATATCCGAATCTGACTGCAACTTTGTATTGATATCAAAATCTTATGAAATAAAAAGCCCCCATATGTATGCAACTCAATTAACAATAGAGTGTTATGCCTGTATCACGTTTCATTGGTGCGATAGTGCATAGTAGTAGTAGTGCGGTCAGAACAAAACAGTTTTATTACTGTATTAATATTTTATTTATTATTATTCTAAATATTGTTATAAATACAATTTGAATTATTTTTATTATTATACGATTTACATTTACACTCTAATATTTATTTCAAAAATTAATTATTTATTTTAAAATTTTAATCTTACGTAAATCATAATTAGGGAGACAATCACGTCACAAGATATCACAACACAGACAAGGATGATGCTACATGCAAAAAATGTTCTTAACTTTTAAAATTCATAGGTACATCGTCTTAATTAATAAGATTTTTATTCGCGTTTTTACTGAACAATAAAAATTTGTCTTGTATTCTCAAAAAACAAAATTCTGATGTGTCAGCGCGTTACCTCCCGCAATCCCGCCCAAATAATCTATTGTAAAACTTAAAATAGATACTTGAATTTCGAGTTTGTATTCATTCGAAAGCACATAGTTTCCATCATATTCTCTGTTGTATTATTCAAATTATACATTAACTATTCTTTAGCAATGACATAATTTACACAATCTATCCATTTTTCAACACCTGACAGTTGACAGAAACATTTTGTTACAGATTTTTCGTTATTGTAAACTTGGTTCGTATTTAGACCATTAAGAAAGCTGGACTTGTAAGCCTTATCTTACTCTTAAGTCCATTCTTATCTGGAATAAACAATATATCTTCTATTCACTTACAAAACTATATAAAAATATTTTGACATATTATTTGTCACTTATCACTGTCAATCTAAATTTTGTTTTTTGTTTTTCAAAAGACAATCAAAAGGTTGCACGATTGACCAAAAAATAAAAAATATTAAATTAGTCACATTTAAATAAATTTAAATTTAATTTAATACATAGAGAAACTATTTTATAAAAAGTTTGCAAGACTTAATGTTTCCTTTTTTAAATTATAATAAATTTTCTAATAAATCAATAATATACGTAGATTTTCAAGAAAATCTATATTTCTTTGCGTAATTTACCACTTCCGGTTTACAGATTACCACCAAAAGCTAATCATTTCTTCTTTATTGTACTCAAAGATAAAATACAAAATTTCAGATTTATTAGTAAAGTATTAGAAGAGATACCGTGGATACAAAAACTGACCAAACACACACATATTCACTGACATCATCGTGAAAACATGAAAAACGTGTTGTAGGTACGCTAATGCGTGCATATTCACTAAAATCTCACTACCGAATTTTTAGCACGGTTCCTAATCCTCTCGTTACTATGTAGCGGGAGGTAAAACTGTTGGCATATGCAAATTTAGATTAAGTATTGACTTTGGTACCTCCAAAAGATACGATAAATCAATTGTGTTATATAAGACCCGAAACAATACCTTGCGCGTATATATAAATTTTAGAACTTCTAATTTTAGATCAACTCTTCGGTTGGCGACCTCCTAGAATACGATATATCGGTGCGAGCGTATACCTTCATACAAGACCCCAATCGATACCCCAGACATATATATATATATATATATATATATATATATATATATATATATATATATATATATGTATGTATAATAAATTGTCAGCTAGCAAAGTATTGTGTTACAGATGAGAACGATTCATCATTATAATTTTAAAGTATTATATAGTTTAAACAAATAATAAATATGTTGTAAAAAGATAATTATTATATATAGCATCACGCTATATCTTATTAAATGGGGTAACACGAACCCCTGAAACATTCAGTCATCCTTGCTTCAACCACATGCTCAATCTACCATCAACTCTTCATACATAAATACATACATATACATTCATACAAGTTCATTCATATCTTCCATTCGACACACGTTCCACATTCCTAAACTATCTCATCTGACTTATACTCACTCTTTCCAAAACATTCATGTCAATCTCAGAGTCATCATACAACATACACCAATGTATTCTGAATTAATACGTCCACGATACCTCCATAATAAAAGCATAAATATCTTGGCCATTACTATCGAACACATTAACAATAAATTTAAATAAATTAAATATTTAAATTTAATTTTAATATTTACAGGAAACACACTAATTTGTATCACCCATGTAATATAAAGCTAGCAACGTTTTATAATTTATCTGAATTAAAATCATTTTAAATATTGCAGCAAACAATGGTTACAGTGAAGAAATCACTGTGAAGCTAATAAATAAGAAAATTAGATCAATTACAAGAAATTAATTTTATCCTGTACACTTTGAAACTAGATTTAAATCAATTTATAAAAAAATAAATTATGTTAATGGCATGAATCGTAGTATGGCCAAGAATTGGAGGAAATTTGACATTATATACTAATAATAATAAACTAATGAATAAAGACCCTTTGTTAAATTAAATGTAAAGATTGTGAATTTGTTTATATAGAGCAAACAGGACAAAGTTTCCAGACTAGATTTAAAGAGTATTGTTATAATTATATGACCAAAAGTCCCCAGTCTAATCTAGCTAAACACTTGATAGATTTTTATCATAAAAGTTCTATATGTAATTTGTCAGTTTATTTATTTATTTATTTATTTATAAATACATACATATAAAAGGAAAGGATATCGATTCACTTTCCTTGAAGCTTTTAAAATTAAGAAAGCCGTTAGGGCCGACCAGAAACTAATGAATGAATATTTAGATGTTCATAGACCTTGTCATTAAAGGACATTCCCTAAACAGTCCCTCTCTCTATTAACAATGTGTTTGTATTTGTACAATATATAAGTGTTTGTAAATTTGTTTTGTAAACCATATCTACCAATAAATGTTATTGCCAAATTTATAAAACTAAATACTAATTCTACTAACACATTATCATTAATTAACATTATTTAAATCGTTTTCTGCTTCATTTATTGAAATCATTTACAACAACATCATCCGCACCAGTTAACGCAGACACTACCGCAGCCTCGCTACCTTCAAACACTCTAACTGCGTGCGCGCATTTCCAATCATCAGGAGTCAAATAACCTCTCACCTCCATACATCAACATCTCATTCAAGCCGGGAGCCTTGCCATTCTTTACACGCAACATCATTCTCATCTGATTCATTCCACAATATAATTCATCATTCGTACCATTCATTCATTCATTCATTTATTTACTCAACAGACATATCTCTAACATCCTCATTCACCAACTTTTTTATCCAGACGTATACGCGACACCATCAAATCAAATTCTCATGCTCGGTTTTTCAGTTGAACCTTGAACTTGAGCCTCAACATTTTTTTTGTTTATAACTTATCAAATTAATCTAGTTCAGCTGAACCTAAACTGAATGTCAACATAATTTTATGGTGTTGTGTAATTTGGGATTCTGAGAAAATGATAATCATTGCCTCAGTTTATATTCTGCCACAGGCAAAATAAGAAATATATTTATATACACATGATGGAAAATATTAAAAGAGCTGCAAATTTTTCCACCAATGAAATTGAATTATTAATAGATTTAGTGAGAGTTAAAAACATGTATAGAATGAAAAAAAACTGATAAAGTATTGTGTTAAGATGAAGAAGAAAAGTGTTGGGAGGAAATTTCTGCCTCATTTATACTGTAGGGCCAAAATTTCAAAAGTTCTCTAGTCCAAAGATAAAAATATTAATAATGTACAAGATTAAATTTCAGTTCTATGTCACAAGTTTAAATAATTTTAAAAAGAAAAAAATAATGGGGACAGACAATTAAAAATTGGTGCAAATTGTCAAAGAAAGAGGAATACGTAAAATTACAAATTAACTCAATAAAAAAAGAATTAAATTGTATATTAAATAGTAAATAGAAAAGTGTATATTGTAATATATTTCTAATGATACCTTTCTGATGGTTTTACTATATTTCTAATTATTTTAGGTCTCCTAACACGACCAAGTCGCTCAACAAAATTGTGACAAATAATTACGTCATATAAATGTCAGAATGTAGTGAAAAACCGAGCATCAATCATTCATCACACAGAATAAAATCAATCACTCTCTGTCCACTTTCACACACATTCTCCCTTGTACACAATTGCGCTATTTTATATTAATTTAAAACAACATATTTATTACTGTTTTTAACAGACTTTTACCCAAATAATTTAAAAAGGGAATAATTTAAATGAGCACCGAATTCATTGTATCATAAATAATAATCAATAAGAGCTGTGTTGCTCTTGCCAGAAATATATTTATTAAATACCAAAAATATATATTTTTAACCCTAGTTAAATTATATTTTGATAGTCTGAAATAATTAAATGAATACTAAAAATAATAATTAGGCATAAAAAATACTAACTGATCTTTAAATATAAAAGTAAATAAGCTTCATGGAAAATTAAATGCTAATATGGCAAATAGCAAATACAAATATTTGATATTTAAATTGATAAACAGATTAGCAAAGTCTAGTATTTTGGAAATCGAATATGCATTATTTAGAGCTGATATTTTGGTGCTCGATTAAATACAACCCACTTAAAACTAATAATTATCTTATATTGATGTTGGAGGCAGCGGTTTTGACGACATTCTGCGTTGACTTTGCAGTCATCTTCTGATGTGTTTGAAGAGAAGCTGTTGATTCTGCTGCTGATGAATCTTCCAAGCATTTTGATGTAATCACCAACAGGAAACGTTGGTTTTCTTCATTCACCACCGCACCTAACAACAAAATATTATTAGAAACAATTACAAATACTCCTTGAAAAACAATAAGTTTTCAATGATGGTGTCCTTCTTCTTCCTACCTACCCTATCTTACCTAAGTTTTTGTCAAAGACTAGCTACGAATCTACAACAAAGCAACCGCGAAACGCTTACAGTATGTATGTTGGGCCCCACGGAGGGCCAGCGTTTTGTGGTGGACAATACAAAACATCCGATATCGACTCGTGAGGTTGATTACACATCAAACCCACGATAGATATCACAATATCAATTCGTAAAATTGATTTATAGAAATAAATCAACCCCACGATAGATATTGTTCTAACCAATTTCGATTCGTAAAATTGATTTATAGTAATAAATCAACCCCACGAAAAGAACTACCCAGTTGTTAGGAAGGCCTTCTAATAAGGCAGAAACTAAACTAACTAAATTTAAATGTACGTAGAGATAAAAGACACGATATTGACTCGTGAATATGATCTTATAGTATAACTATAAATCATATCCACGATAAGATATCGGTCAAGTGTTAGGAAGAACCTGAAAGAGAATCACATTTTACGTAGTTTTCAGTAAAGGTGCCATCTTTTTCTCCCTACCTACCCTATCTTACCTAAGTTTTTGCCAACGACTAGCTACGAATCTACGACAAAGCAACCGAAGCGTGCTTGTCAAGTTAGCAAAAACGTTGAGCATATTCCGTGCCCACGACCTCTCGGTTCACCGCCTACCAACCTACCCGACTGCTGGGAAGATTTCGCAGTGCTCGAACAGTCGAATTATGTCTAGATCTCCCAATGACTCATTGGACAATATGGTTCCTGTGATTCGATAACTCGACCACCCAAGACATCGGCTTACACCTTCTAGCTACACACAGAAGCACGTTCGCGAGGGACTCGCCCCACCCGGATCACGAAACGCTTACAAACTTGCCTCCTGGTGATGGGATGTATGTTGGGGCCCACGTGGGGCCAGCGTTTTTTGGTGGATAATACAAAATACACGATATCGACTCGTGAGGTTGATTTCAAATCAAACCCACGATAGATATCGATCTACACAATTTCGATTCGTAAAATTGATTTATAGTAATAAATCAACCCCACGAAAAGAACTACACACAGTTAGGATGGCCTCCTATTAAGGCAGCAACTAACTAACTAAATTAAAATGTACGTAGTGAGTGAACAATAAAAACAAACACGATATAGACTCGAGAAGTTGATCTTATAGTATAACTATAAATCAAGCCCACGATACGATATCGGTTATGAAGTTATGAAGGCCTTTAAATAAGGCAGACAAAAGTTAAATTACACGACGACGACGTTTGTTTGGCAAGTGAACTTCTTGTTGCAGAGTCGCAGCGACCTACTTAAAATTAAAGTGAATTTGAAACATACAAAACATATACACATCTAACATACACTTCAAATACAATATTAGTCAGTTTACTGTTATTATTATTAGAAATTATTAAAATTATTAATATATTATTATTTAGTATAAACAAAAGTAAAATAATAACGTTTTTTTGAATTTAGCAATTTACTTTTAAAACACTTTAAACAAATATTTCTCACATCTAACAATAAATGAAATTAAAAGACAGCAGATGTATGTCAAGGCTGTGTCTCAATAAAATTCTAAATAAATTATTAATAATTTCTTTTCTCATTTTTTAGATTAATTAAAATATAAATAAACGAAATTTGTACTCATCTTTTGTTTCTGAAGTGTGTTGAAGCAACGGTGGACAGCGTGGACAACTTGGGCATGGCGCTCGAGTCCTGGGACTGAATACCGCATTCAAATATGCATGCAAAACAGAATTTAAAATAAGCATCTATCATTAAAAATACTAAACAATATTTAAAAGTAATTTTTAATATTAAACAATAGTAAATGATCAAAATAAAATTATATGTTTAAACCAATTGTGAATAATTCTTCATTTTAGAATTAATTATTTTCTGGAGGGTTGATATTAAGGGATGAAACTATGGTCAATAGATGAGGAATTGAATGTTGAAACCCGGTTGACTGGTTACTAAATTACAGCCGTTTTTAAAACATGTTTATCTAAAGTTACGGAAAAACTGTCGTTCATGTTTTCTCTCAAAAAATTAATAAAATTAACCAGATTTACAAACAAAACTATAGGCAGTCTACATTTTCAAACCTCTTCAAAGTTAAATGTTGTAGCAGCCCCGGAGCAAGGTGGTAATTAATTATATTTAAATATATTTGCTTTGAAGCCGAAGACTCATGGCACTTCGGCACAACACATTTATGAACCATGATAATTCCTAAAACCCTACACTTCAATTGTCACTTGTTACAGAACAAACAAGCGAACATGTAAACTATGCACCACACATTACCAACCTGGCTGCACTCCCCACGGTCACCACTAAATGGAATTGTTACTGACAGCAATACATAGAATGGTAGGTCTATAGTTAAAGCAGGCTAGGGGTTTGCTGCTTTCACACAAATGGTAAATGTGATCGCCCTCATTATCACGCGGCGTGTCATAGAACTAAAAGTCTATATATTTTTACAATGCCACATGCGCCGTTTGAGACAAAATACAATGTTCTGCATGATATATAGAATTGCATGAAGTATATAGAATTTTCTGTAATATATAGATTTGTACGTAATATATATAAAATTTTCAGTTATATATAGAAAATTTTCTATATATTTGGTAAAAATGTATATATTTCAGAAAACTTTATATATTTAATGCAATTCTACATATCATGCAGAACATTGTATTTTGTCGCAAACGGCGCCTCTTAAAAGTCACCGCTAGTAAAATCAAATTATTAAACGAGATTAATTTTAATTTTCTGCTTTGAACCGGACATCAATTATTTTAGGAGAAAAATAATTGTAAAAGAAAATAAAACTTGCCCCAGAAAAAATTGTCGCTTAGGTTTAGGCCTTTTCGTATACTGCTTTTATAGATATACAAATTTGTATGTGATGCGTTTTTATAGTTGGCTATGCATTATACAAAAACAATTAGTTGACAACTTTCATACAATTTAGTATACAAAGATGCCATCGAAATACGAAGAATTACGCGAAAATATTTTGTACAAATGTGTTCAAAATAGGCATATATCCACAAGAAAAGTAGCTTTAGAGTTAAAATCTACAACAAGGACTGTTCAAAGGGTGTTAAGAAGATATAATGAAACGGATAATACACAAGAAAAATGTGGAAGTGGATGCAAACCTGGATTTGTAGATTAAAATATTGAGAAAATGTCTTGAAGGCTTTGTGTGAAAATAAAAATCTTTCTGTGAGAGATTTGGTTAAGAAATTTGAAACTACTCAATCAACAGTCCAGAAAATTAAGCTAAAGAATTCTATAAAGTATTTAAAACAAAAAACAAAAGTGCCTAACAGGAATACTAAGCAAGAAACTAACACAAAATGAAGATCAAGAAAACTTTACTTTAAAGTGATATAAAAAAAAATTATGTGTCATCATGGATGTCGAAACGTATTGTTAACTTGAATTAAAATCTCGACCAAGTCATTATTATTATTCTGGAAAGTTCAGAAAATCTGTTAGTAGCTAATTGAAGGTAATTAAAATAGAAAAATTCTCAAAAAAGATGCTTGTATGGCAGGCCATTTGTTCCTGTGGCAAACGCAGTATGCCTTATTTTTCGACATCGACAATCAACGGCGAAAGATATTTAAGCGAATGTCTTGAAAGATGATTATTGCCAATACTATTTTGGCCAGATTTGGCAACATGTCATTACACAAAAAATGTCATTGATTGGTATAAAAGAAACCCCACATATCGAATTTGTACATCAATCTGAAAATCTTAAAAATTGTCCTGAATTGCGCCCAATCAAAAAATATTGGCCCCATATGAAGCAGAAGTTATTAAAATATAAGAAACCACTCAATTCTGTCGATAATTTCAAATATAAGTGAAAACAAATTACAAAAATGATATCTGATTATGCTGTACAAATTTTAATGAAAGAGCTAAAAAGGAAATTGCGCAACTTTTGGATGAATCATAATTAAAATGTAAATATATGCTATTATATACTATTTAGTTGTTGATCAATAAAGTCTTCAATAGTTTTTAAAAAATTCATTTAATTATATGGTTTTTAGTTAAAAATTATAGGCGACATTGTTTTCTGAGACAAGCTTTATAATTAATCACCCTTGACTAGCTAATAATGTACTACCGTTATCATTAATGAATATTTAGTAGATTGTCAGTTACTAATCATTCACCAGCATTATTATTACTGTTTTTACCCAAATAATTAAAAAAAAATAACAATGTACTTACATTGATGATAATGTCCACGGTGACACCAGCTCCAGCTGCTGCAAGCTCTGGATGGCGGCAGCTCCAATGACACCAGCTACTTCAATATCTTGATGATGTCCCTATAAACATAAAAACAATGTATTAGTAACATAGCATAGCACCCTTCATCATGTTTATTTTAAGTTTCATAATCATCATAACTTTTGAGAGTGAGTATACTAGAAATAGTAAAAGGAAACCCACATTTAGTCATTTAAAAGATACACTCATTGTTTAAAAAGTAATTAAATTAAAAAAATTATTTAATTTATTTAGCAGCGCGTAAGTCTTGTACTAATCGAGATATTTTAAAAGTACAAAGAAACAAAAAATAAAGCTCCAAAAATATAAATAAAAAATCATCTCACCTGTTTGGCGCTTTCACTGTGCATCAACAACCTGGTGCACCAGGTCCACAAGTTGGTTTTGTCGTTGATTTGTGGTGATTGTAAACATTGTCTTCCATAATAATTGGTTTTAAAGTCGACAAATGTTGTTTTCATTCCCTGACATCTGTCTATGGTTTGTGGATGAAATCCATACCTAAAAACGATATTGGCGCATTAGAAATTAATTTAAATTCAAACTTACTTATTCTACTACATTTTGTTGGTAATTAACAATATTTTAGTTTAATATCACATCATTTTACAAATGTAGTTTACTTGTCAAATATCAGTTTCTGACAACTAACATACTACTGCCACCTATTACTAAAACGTTGAACTGTATCAGTGGCGCAGTATGCATCCAAATTATTGGGTGTTTATTTTATAAAAATAATTTGATTTCTAATCAATAAAAACTACTCTATATTATTTATTAATAGTTAATATTAACGTTCATAACATAATTTTTTTTATTATAAACAGCAATTAACCCCGAAAACTAATATTTTAATGTCTTTGCCCCCAAAATAGTCCACGGATTTTTTTTACCCGCCTAAGTAATTTAGTGATAAATTAATTCTCTAGTTTTGACATTTATATTTGAATTCAAAATGACTGAAAAACTATTTAAACTTATTTTAAAATAAATATGTATATAATTTAAACGTAAAATAATTAAAATAAAATAGATTGGTGCTTCAATTAATTTAATTAAACGTGGATTTTAGCAGCGAATTGAAAAGTTTTTCATATAAAATTCATGAGATTTTGTAAAGAATATTAGAACTATTCCAAGTTCATGAATGAAACAAACTCTAAAGGGGGTTCAGTATGCACATGTCTAATATGCAATTGCAGATTTTGGGCAATTACAATCCATCATATTAGTTATTTAATTAACAAATATATAAGTGTTTGGTTAATGACTGAAAATATGTTTACAAGTTAATTGAAGCACGAGACAATTAATGTTTTACGTAATTTACCAAATCAAAATACTTCTAGAAAAATATTTAATCGTCCAACAAAATTATTTAGGCCAAGGACTCAAATAAATGGCTTTTACACAGATGTACGCGGAACGTAGGTTTATATTGAAACCAATCCTTTCATCAGATTCATTTTCATAATAAAAATATGATTAAATATCGTTCAAAAGATGGAGAATTCAAAATTTAAAACCAATTTCAATTATCTTGACTAGTTTAAAAGTTACAGCCGACATATTTACAGCCAATTTAAATTTTAAAAGACACCCTCACCTGCAAAAGTACTGGTGGAGCGTCCGGACACGCCATCAAACATCAAGTCCCCGGGGCCATCATCTCCTCCAGCTCGGCTTCCTGGTGCTCCAGATTCTCCGTCGACTTCTTGCAGCTGTCCAAAGTCACCTGAATGAACACAGAGCGGGTGTCAAACATATCAAGTCTCTTGTGTTAGGATGTTGTAATTAATTAATTAATTGAATGTATAACTAAATCACCACACCTTTTACCCATTATTGGGTCAAATCACAGCCAGTCGCACTAACAACTAACTAGCACGTGATTATTTTCAAGCGACCAGCTCTGGTCAGCGTTTTGTTTGCAAGTGCGGAGCTAGAGCTCGTTGCATGATGACTCGCCCGACTAATTAATTGATGACACAACTCAATACATTGAAACTTACACAACATGTCTACATTTCAAATAAAATATTTCTCATTTTACTTTTTTCATTAATTCTTATAAATTATTATTGTTATATATTTTTTATAAAAGTAAACAAATTTAAAACGTGAAACGTTTATACGTGAATAATTTCCCAGTAATGGGTAAAAGGCGTGATTTGATTTATAAATAAGTTTCTCACCAATGCCAGAACATTTCCGCCTGATTCCATTCTCTTCTCTTGCTGCCGACATGAAGAGTAGGTTTCTGAAGAGCGATCGTCGTCGACACCATCACCACGGTGTTTGCTGTCTGAGTCAACACCAGCTCTCCAAGTATTTCTAATGATTTGTTTAAAATATCGATCGGTACCAATTCCCAATCAGCGCAGGAATGCAATAAGAGCAGGACAGCTGCTCTCTGGCGAAGCTCATTCTGTTTAAATTCCTCGACTCCGGTTCTGCAGGTTCCAATCTCTTCTCTCCACTGAGGGTTTCATGTCGTTGTGGATGAGTATCCAGTGCTCGCATTTCTCTCCGATTACGCCTGGAACAAACAATAAACACTTACTATTAATTGTAATTGCTAATTACCGTTAACTTTTGTTTAGCTAATCGATAATAAACATGGCTTCCTTCCTCCCAGGTGCCTCCCCCTCATTCCCCTCATTCACCAGCACTCAATTCAATACAATGACCGCTAGTCTATTCAGGGAGATTCATTTTCATTATTTTAGGACAGAACATTTATTTATATCCAACTTTAACTTGAAATATTTTTGACCAAAATAATTCCGGAAGGTTTAACAATTAAAAATATAGTTAATTACCCTTCATAATAACTGACACTAGCTAACAATTTACTAGTGTTATCATTAACAAATATCTAGTTACTATTCATCATTATTATTTTAAACTGAATATGAATTTATTTCACAAATTCTCAAATAAATATTAAACAAATAATTAAAAAATAACAATGTTCTTACATTATTGATGTTGAGAGCAGCAGATTTAATATTCAAACTCTTCTTTGCTGATGCCTCCGGGGTGTTGATACACGCTGAGGATGCTTGCAGGTCCCGTGATGTCCCTATAAACATAAAAACAATATATTAGTAGCACACTTCATAACATTTATTAAAGTTAATAATGATAACACAGAAAACAATTAATAGAATAGCTCTAAAATGCTTTAAAAAAAGAACCTACCATTTAGAAGGCTTTCGAATGCCATCACCAACTACAAAATGGCTGAATTGAGAAAATATTATTAAGACTGTATTTGAAAACGCTGCTTGTTGAGTGAAGGTCAACTTGAATACGCACAGACTTGTTTAATTATTGTTTCAGCTGCCATCAAATTAATACTTTTATCATTTTAAATATATAGAAAGCAAATGATAATAAATAACATGAATACGTATTTAGCCATTAACAATATTTGAATTAAATTTTTATAAATGAAAATTGAGAAAGATACTCAAAATGAATAGAATATTGTTTTGAAATAATAATAACAATTGGCAAAACCAACTAGTTAAATACATTATTAAGATGTCGTAACACTTGTAGCGTTATATATTACAAAGTACATTTTACACTATTTTGAAGTACAAATATCTATCGAAAATATTAGAATAATGTTCTCGTTAACTATTTACCAGTATTTTGTTATAACGTACAATTATTTATCCAGCAACATTCAACAACACAGCGTCATACAAGACTAAATTTATGGAATAAACAGGTTCACTTCGGCAAATTTATCGTTTGAACAAATCAAATACTTTTATAAATTTATATAAAATAAAGAAAATACTTTCAAATTCAGTACTTTTACACATTTTCATGTATAAAAAGTAATATATATGTATGTAAATAATAATAAATAATATATATCACGCTTTTCGAAATAAAAACACTATTTATAACTGTTAAAATCTAAAGATATGCAAAAATATTATTGTGATTTTAAAGAATATTTATTAAAAATAAAAAATAAATAAAAATAAATATATCATCACGCCTTTTACCCATCACTGGGTGTGGCACTCTGCCTAAGCAGATCTCGGTAAGTGATATATTTATTAAAAATCATGTTCAAATATGATGTTAAAGCCGTTTATATCAAATTTAATTGTTGAAATGTAATATTCCTATGTTATCGCATCCAATATATGTGTTACGTACAAAGCAATTTATGTAATAAAATGTTGATACATTCTTAATTATCAAAAACTATATTTCCAGGTGAAATTTGTATCAAAATCGTCAGAATAACATCTATACTTACGAAATGCACTGTATTTTATTAATATTTATTGATATTTTTTACTTAAAACCACTAATTTTCTAGCAGCACATCTAGCTACCACGCTTGCAAGTTATGAACTGTGAAGTCGACGCAGCGCCAGCGACCTTCCGAGCAAACCAGTGCACATAAAAATGTCTTGGAGTGTATTTTATGTATAAACATTATAATTTATTGAAAATGACATATATTTAATAACATTAATTCAAAAATTGTTTTTTTTAATTAGTGTTTATGAATTTCATCAGTAATTAAAATATTTAAATACAGAAATAAGTATGTAAACATTGAATTTAAAGAAAACTAGTACTTAAAATATGAATAAATTTACAACATAGAAATAGGGAAACAATTCTTGAATTTCTATCGTACTTTAATAAAAAAAATCAAAATAATAAATTTAATAGGGATGGTTTTATCGGAATCTATTGCTAGGTATAAGTATGTCCATAACGCCTCATTTCAACTAACTTTTCACATGTTTGTTGATAGTTTATTGTAGTACATGTAATTGTTTATATGTGTACGAAATTTTATAGCTGAGAGTTTAGTAGGGGTGAAATAAATGAAATGACAGATGTCGTGCGTATTGATGACGTCACTTCGCTGTGCAATAAAATCAGGAGTACCGCAGGGCAGCGTCCTCGGTCCTGTCCTACACAAACGACCTGCCACTGCCGAGGATGGCTTCACAAATGGAGAATAAAAGTCAACGAAAGTAAGTCTATTCACGTCACATTCACCATGAAACGAAGAACATGCCCACAAGTGCACGTGGCACATGGACAACAACTAAATATAAAATTAAAGCAATACCCATCTGGTCATACTGTGCTGTGGGGAACAACCAGCAACTCAAATATTGAAATTTTACACAGATTTCAATCTAAAACCTTAAGAACCATGCGATACACAACGACCTTAATATACGAATGATAAGATAATACCCACCCAAACTACACCGCCGTAAACCTGCTCTGCTGGACAACAGCCAAGAAAGAAGAAGACTAAACCCACTGGACATTCCACACAGATTCCTATGGGGAAGTTGTCATTGATTTAATCTACTGCCCTAAATACTTTACTATTATCATTATTATATCAAGAATAATAAATAAATAGAACACAAACTGTTCCAAGATGATGATTCCAGGCCCGTGGATGTTACAAATTACAACAATGCAATAGTAACGTACAAATCAGAGAAACTTGATTCCAATTACAGCAGTTTCAGATACAATCGAATTTTTGTTTATAAATTCAAGTCATAAATGCTCAAATTAATGAATGACGTAAGTGACGTGTGGCTCAGTGGATTTGGGAAGCCCAAGTTATAATTCAAGGAATGTAGAATTGAATTTTTAAGCCCGATAATTTCTTTACTGGTTACAAAGTTACAGCCGTTTCAAAAATGTCTAATTTCTAAATGTTGTATCTAAAATTATAGAAAAACTGTCATTCTGAATTTCAGCCACCATTTTATTATTTCTCTCAGAAAAATTATAAAATTAGCCATATTTGCAAAACAAAACTATAGGCAACCCAAATTTTCAGTCCAAATTAACGCTCCTCTTTAAATTTAAAAGATATACTCACTTGAAATATATAAGTGTATGGTTAATGGCTGAAAATATGTTTACTAATTAATTGAAGCACGAGAAAATTAATGCCGTTGAGCGCAACTTCATATGTCGTCGTTTAGTTCTTGAGATTTAGCCTCAAGAAAGTTGAAAATCTGAAGAAAATAAGGAATTTCGATTTTCCAAAGGCTATATCTTAAAAACCGTCTAATTTTACGCAATTTACCACATCAAAAATACTTATAGAAGAATATGTAATCGTCCAACAAAATTATTTAGGGCAAGGGCTCAATTAAATGGCTTTTACACAGATGTACGCGGAACGTAGGTTTATATTGAAACCAATCCATTCATAAAGAATTAATCTTCGACAAACATTTTCGTAATAAAAATATGAATAAATATAGTTGAAAAGATGGAGAATTCAAAATTTAAAACCCATTTCAATTATCTTTACTAGTTTAAAAGTTACAGCCGTTTAAAATTTGTACATGTTTCAGCCGACATTTTATTATTTCTCTCAGAAAAATAATAAAATTAACGATATTTACAGCCAATTTAAATTTTAAAAGATACACTCACTTGAAAAAGTAATGGAAGTGAAACGTCCAGACACGCCATCAAACGTCAAGACCCCGGGGCCATCATCTCCATTGGTGGTTCCTCCAGCTCGGTTTTCCCGTACTTCAGATTCTCGGTAGACTTCTTGCAGCTGTCCAAAGTCACCTAAATTAACACAGACCGGGTGTCAAACATATCAAGTTTTTCAAAAACCAGTCGAGTAGAAATACATTTTAAAAAGTAATGTCTCTTGTGTTAGCATGGTGTAATTAATTAATTAATTAATTGAAAGTATAATTATATCATCACATCTTTTATCCATTATTGGGTTGTTAGTGGTGAAATTTGTAGGTCATTGTTTTAAATGATGATAAATAGGTACACTCTAATTTAAATATTGTTAAGAAAACTTTGAAAAGTCTTATATATTTTAAATATTGGAAACAATTACCCAAAAGGGTAAAAGTATTTGATTAACTTTATTTACAAATTACAATGACCGCTAGCAAAAAGAAAAATACTTGTAATAAAAGTGATAGAAATATAATTGCTCACCCTTAATATTAACTGATAATGTATCAAAACGTTTCACTAGCACTAACAACTTACTAGCAAGAGATATGGTATGAACACCAGCTCAGCTTGTTTGCAAGTGCGGAGCTCGAGCTCGTTGCATGATGACTCGGGCGACTAATTCATTACACAACTTATAACCTTTGTGTTACCTTGAAACATACACATGATATTTACATTTCAAATAAAATATTTCTCATTTTACTTTTTTAATTAATTATTATAAATGATTATTGTTATATTTTTTTATAAAATTAAACAAATTTAAAACGTGAAATGTTTATATGTGAATAATTTCTTTTTTGCTCATTTCCCAGTGATGGGTAAAAGGCGTGATTTTATTTATAAATAACATTCTCACCAATGCCAGAACATTTTCGTGCACGGAGTTTCCGTCTGATTCCGACTCCAAGTCACAGTTGAACACGCACTTGAGCATTGATAATAAACAGCGCCACATAGTGCAAATGTTTCTGATCTGCCACGTAGAAGAGCAATCCATTCTCTTCTCTTCCGACATGAAGAGTAGGTTTCTGGAGAGCGATCGTCGTCGCCACCATCACCTGTCTGAAATGAAAAAACATATTATTTATTTTCAATTTATTTATCTAAGGCAACACCAGCACTCCAAGTATTTCTAATGATTTGTTTACAGTATCTATCGGTACTAATGCGTCACTAATTCCCACGCTAAACTAACAATCGCATTCGTAAGCCAATTAGCGCAGGAGTGCAATAAGAGCTTGACAGCTGCTGCAAGCTTTCAATGACCAATTGAAAAACAGAAGAACCACTCTCTTTGACAAAATGTATTTAAAGAAAAGTACCTGGACGTGCTTCAGTAGTAAGTTGTATATGTCGCTGTAGAGGCACCTCGCTTGCATTTCTATAGCTAGCTCTCTGGCGAAGCTCATTCTGTTTAAATTCCTCGACTCCTGTTCTGCAGGTTCCAATAGAGAACTCTTCAACGGCTTGGATGAGTACGCAGCGGTAGGGACAGTGGTCACATTTCTCTCCGATTACGCCTGGAAGAAAGAATAAATAGTTACTATTAATTATAATTGTTAATTCCAATTACTAATTGGATATGCAGCTTAATCCCAATTACTCAGACACAATCGTATTTTATTGAAACCGCTAACTTTTGTTTAGCTAATCGATAATAAATATGGCTTCCTACCTTCCAGTAGCAGTCGAATCCACAGGAAACGTATCATCCACCTGGTGCACAACTATCCTGTGACACTGACCCACCGGTCGGTGGACAATAGCCGACGCCAGCGGTGAAGCTGAAAATAAACAAGACATGTTCCATCTTAACAATTTCTATTCTACAGGCTGGTGACTCGCTCAGCCGGTCATAGGACTTTAACATGGGAAATCAATTTATTGCAATTTCCTGCATCCCTAATTATTTTAAGCAAAAACGCTTCAAATAAAAGTTTTAGGGCATCAAATTCTGCATCTAAATCAATAAACAGAATTACTTTTACGTGCTCTGTAACGACAGAAATTAAATATAAAAATGTCGAAAATATTGATAGCCATGGAATTGAACAAAAAATAAATAAATAAATGCTTGACGTTTTATCTGTCAATACATCAACGTTTGACGTTGTGACAGATAAAATGTCAACGTTTGGAGAAATATGGCTTACACAATCAGCGAAAAAAATCAATTTTTAAAATTGTACCATAGTGGATATAGCATTATCAGGGTACGCGATATATTTGCGGGATTATATCCTGATAGATCAATTCCAACAAAATCAGCAATACAACAAGTTATTAAAACTCAAGACAAATTTGGATCAGTATACGTTCCGTGTCAGAAATGCGATAAAAAGCAGAAAAATGTTGCACCGGTGGAAGAAGATGAAGCGGAAGAAAACGCTAACGAAATAAATATACTCGCAGCTGTAATTAATAATCCAAATATTAGTTTGCGACAAATTGCATCTGATTTTAGAATACACCATACAACTGCCCTAAAAATATTAAGAAAACATAAGTTTAAGTCATATAAATTCTCCGTACACCAAGAAATTTTTGAAAATGATAAGTTTCAACGCATGACCTTTTGCGAAAGAATTATGGACATGGCTAATTTGGACGAAAATTTTATCAACAATATTTGCTTTTCTGATGAGTCTACCTTCAATATAAATGGAGAGCCAAATGTTCAAAACTTTCATAATTGGCATCAGGAAAATAAAAATTTAATACTAACTAATCATTCAGAATATCATAGGACAGTTAATGTTTGGGTAGGATTATTGGGCCGTAATGTAATAGGGCCATTTTTATTGATGGAAAAATGAATGGCGATAAATATTTAGAATTGCTTCAAATCGATGTTGGACCTGCCATTGACAATGTTGCAGGAGAAAATATTGTTTGGTTTCAGAAGGACGACTGTCCAGCACATTTTACAAACACAGTAACTTTATATTTGAATAAGGTCATCTAATGACTTCTTTCTGTGGGGCCATTTAAAAAATGAAATTTACTAAAGTAGGCACCCAAATGTGGATTCTCTAAAACAAAGAATTGCAGAGGAATGCAGGAATATTACAGCCCGGCAGCTATCAAATATGCGCCGTAATTTTTACGAAAGACTTGGGTTTTGCTTAGCGAACAATGGCGATGTTTTTAAGCGTATGCTCTAGACTAGAATATGTATTTATTATGTCCAGTATAGTTTAATTTTGTTATAAATAAATTTTAGTTCTGATATTAAAATTAAATAAATAAACTGTTTACTGGTAATTATGAATGTTTAATAAAATATAAATATTTTCTCCTGCAGGTCCAACGTCAAACGTTGACATTTTATCTGTCACAACGGCAAACGTTGATGTTTTGACAGATAAAACGTCAAACATTTTTTTTTTGTTTCATTCCATGGCTATCAATATTTTCAACATAATTTTCGATATTTTCATATTTAATTTCTGTCGTTACAAAGCACGTAAAAGTAATTCTGTTTATTGATTTATATGCAGAATTTGACGCCCTAAAACTTTTATTTGACGCGTTTTTGCTTAAAATAATTAGGGAAAGGGAATTAGGTAAAAGAAATTATTTTCATTATAGGTTAACAACCATGACATAACTCATTGGTACTAAGGAGACAAAAAACGCGGATTACTGTCTTAAGTAGAAGATGACGGTTAAAAAAAAATCTTACTCACGTGGAATCTAATCCAGATATCCAATAACTCGCCCACTAGCCCTCATTCCCCAGCACTAAATTCGATACAATGACCGCTGCTAAAAACAAACTATTCAGGGAGATTTATTTTAATTTTCTGTGTTGAACCGGACATAAATTATTTTAGGACAAAAATACTTGTAATAAAACACCACGTTACCGAGATCTGTAACGGCAGTAATAGGTATAAGGCGTGATTAACTAAAAAGATCGAGATGTGCAAGAATTTTATTACTTTAAACAAAAACAAATAACTTAAATTTCTTTTATTTTAATTTTTAATATTTATCTCTTTTCTATTCTATACTATTTTATAATTTACGTACCAGACTTTAAAGATTTCCTTGTAGCACGGGAGACTACATTGGAGGCAGGCGTCTTCCCATGGAATACGAAAACACCTGAAATCAAAAATAATTTTATTTGTGGTTTACCTACATTATGTGAGCTACGAGAAAAAAACACAAGAAGTTTGTTCCATTTTGGAGAAGACAGCTGTCTTCAAGATGAATTGGGAAATGGTAGAGGAAGAAGATGGTTGCCTTTCAAGACATTTTGAGATAAAATAAAAAAAGTTCTATTTGATATTACTCACCTTCTTACCATCTTCTTAGGTGATGACAGTTCGGTAACCTGAGTTGGATAATGACGAACGGGGAGCATCGCTTCCTAGAAAGCCACTTGAATCAAGGAGCCAGCTACCAGAGCTAGTTGACAAGGAGCCGGTCTCCGGGAGGCCTGACACGCAGAAACCGCTGTCTGTGCCCTACAAGGTGAAAGATTCACCATTTTATTTATTTTGAAGGCTTTCGAATGGCATCAGCACCTACCAATAAGAACACGGAATCACCTGTGGTTGCAAAAAACAGTAACAGACCGTTGATTTAACTGCACACCACTGCCACTAATTTACTAAAAATCATGTTCAAATATGATGTTAAAGTCGTTTATCTCAAATTTAATTGTTGAAATGTAATATTTTTATGTTATTGTATACGTGTTACGTACAAAGCAATTTATGTAACAAAATGTTGATACATTTTCAAGTATCAAAAACTATATTTCCAGGTAAAATTTGTATCAACATCGTCAGAATAACATCTATACTTACGAAAGGCACTATATTTTATTATTATTTATTGATATTTTTATTCAAAAACTCTAATTTTCTAGCAGCAAAACTACCTGCCATTTTCCTTACTTTTGGACTCGACACGCAGCGCATGCGCACAACGTGATTCTTCCAAGCAAACCAGCGCACATCAAAATGTCCTGGAGTGTATTTTATGAATAAAAAATATTATTTATTAAAAATGTCATATATTTAATAACATTAATTCAAAATATGGTTTCTAAATTAGTGTTTATGAATTTCATCGGTAATTAAAATATTTAAATTCAGAAATAAGTATGTAAACATTCAATTTAAATAAAAGCTAGTAAATATGATTGAATTTTCAACATAGAAATAGGGAAACAATTCTTGAATTTCTATTGTATTTTAATTAAAAAATAAAATAAATAAACATAAATTTAATGGGGATGGTTTTATCGGGATCTATTGCTAGGTATAAATATGTCTATAACGGCTCATTTAAATTAAATTTTCACTTTTTTATTGATTGTTTATTGCAGTACACGTAATTGTTTATATGTGCACGAAATTTCATAGCTGGGAATGAACTAGGGGCGGTTTATCGTAATTTATTAATGAATACAACGAAACTTCTTAATTGTACTCTGTAGACCAACGTCATAGATGACGAGTAAGATGTGACGTCATTGCTGCGTGAACTGAATCCCAGCCGCCTAACATGGCTATCGACACAGCAATTGTTTCCTACTTGCATGTCGATCAATGTATCAGTGTTTCGTTTATTGGTTATTGTAGCACACCTAATTGTTTATATGTGTACGAAATTTCATAGCTGTAAAATAAATAGGGATGGTTTTATCGTAATCTATTGCTAGGTATAAATATGTCCATAACGACTCAATTAAATTAAATTTTCACTATTTTATTGATTGTTTATTGTAGCACACGTAATTATTTATATGTGTACGAAATTTCATAGCTGTAAAATAAATAGGGATGGTTTTATCGTAATCTATTGCTAGGTATAAATATGTCCATAACGACTCATTTAAATTAAATTTTCACTATTTTATTGATTGTTTATTGAAGAACATGTAATTGTTTATACATATATGAAGTTTCATAGACGAGAAATAAATAGGGGCGGATTTATCGAAATCTATTGCTAGGTATAAATGTGTCCATAACGCCACATTTAACGTAATATTTCACTTTTTTGTTGATTTGTTATTGAAGTACATGTATTTGTTTATATGTGTACGAAATTTTATAGCTCAGAGTTGAACAGGGATGAAATAAATCAAATCTATTGCTGGAGACGGCACATGTCACACATGATGTATATATTGATGACGTCACTTCACTGTGTATCTGCAGTGCTCCTTTAAATCTATTGCTGGGTATAAACGTCTTATACTTCTATTTGGAACAATGTATCAATTTTCAGTTATTTGTTTATTGTAGTAAACATTATTGTCTACAAATATACTAAATTTCCCGTGATGAAGTTTAATAGTTAAGGAAATAATGAAACTATTGCTGGCTAATGTATTGCTGCGGAACTGTTACTGACAGATAGCAATACATTTGAACGGTAGAACTATAGTTGAGGTAGGTTAGTGTATTGCTGGGAAAAAGTATTGCTGATTTCACATAGATAAAGATGGCGGCAAATAAGCAACGGTACAGTTAAGGAAACAAATATTTTTTCAAAATTAACTGCTGATTATAGGCAACCTACAATATATCTGTTGATTGCTTTTTGTATATGTTACGGCTAATACAATAAGAGTCTACATAAACTAGATACTAAAGTACTCCGATCTGAAATCGTATTTCGAATCGGATTAGAATTCTCCGACTAATATCACAGCAGAAGTTCAGATACAATTTTTAAATTTGAAAGGTTTCCGAGTTTATGTTAATTTTATAATTACGTCTAAAATAGGTATTTATGCTTCCAATCTTTATTAACATTGAAGGTATTCTTGAAAAAAATGCAAATATTTCATTAATATATTAATTTAATTTTTCATTTAAAAAATTAATTGCATATGAAAGGAACGAATAATAGCAAAATTACTTTATAATATTTTATTGAGGACTTAATTCTAAATATACTGATAAAATTAATACTATATTTTATAAAAATAAAATTGTTATTTACATTATGTTCTAATTAAAATAATATTATTGCAATAATTAAAAGAGAAGTGAAACCCTGACAAAACTAATTTGGCAATATCTAAAAACTATATTACAAGTATAGCTGCATAAACGATAGTTTAATTTTTTTTTTAAATGCATATAGTTAAATAGAATGCAGGCGATGTAAAATATTCAGAGTTTTTTAAAAGAAAAATTATTCAAATTAATCAGATTAATTTTATACGTTTTATTAAAATATTGCCGCCAAGCATTTATTTATTTTTTGTTCAATTCCATGGCTGTCTATATTTTCAACACAACTTTCGACATTTTAATATTTAATTTCTGTCGTTACAAAGCATGTAATAGAAATTATGTTTATTGATTTAGATGCAGAAATTTATACCCTAAAACTTTTATTTGAAGCTTTTTTGCATAAAATAATTAGGGAAGCCAATAATTGAACATTTGAAAAATAGCATTGAAAACGCTATGGTGCGCAATTCGATTCACCACCTGTATATACATATTTTCAAGAATTTTCTACATATCACAATTTTTGTTTGAATTTTGTTTAATGAAAAGTTGTTCATCTGTGTTCAATGTAATTTTAATGAATAAAGTTGTGAATATTCACAGAATATAATAAAAATTAAATCAATGTTTTTATAAACCATTTACATGCACTTGTTTGAATTTCAAATAATACTAACATGGATTGACAGTTTGAAGACACAAATACTGACAAGCAATTACTCGATAATAAGTGGTTTTAAAAACGTGTATTTCAAGTACACTCAATATTTGAAAGATATTTAAGTATATATGACATTGAAATAATAATAAAAAAATATACCAGGTATAAAATTAAAGTATGTAACATACGAAATTCAATGGTATTTTTAATATAATGATTGTTGCTTCCTTAATTAAATTAGACCAAAAGTGTAAATAAAAAAAATGTTAAATGTTAAAAACTGCTTCTAATGAGTATCTACTTACTGTTCAATTGTTTCTTATGAAAAAGTAACAAGCAAACGAAAAATGGCTTTTATAAAGAGGCTGGTAGCACAAGCTCTGTTTTTACCTGTTTTAAGAGCAGTGTATTTGGGTGTTTTAGCTATCTTTAACATGTTAAAACCGTGCTCTTAAAACACCCAAAAACAGAGCTAGTGCTACCAGCCAATAATTTTTACTATAAACTTTGACAGTTTCTGAAATATCAATATCAAATGGATGAAAAATAACTCTGAAAACTTTAGTTAAAGTATTAATGAACTATTTTAAATAGAAGAATTATAAAATTTTATTTATAAAATGGTATTACGCGGGAAATTCGTTGTCAAGCCATTTTTTTGTTTGATTATTACTCTTGCATAAAAAACAATTGAGTCACAAGTAGATACTCGTTAGATACAGTTTTTAATACTTAACATTTTTTTGTATTTACACTTTTGGCCTAATTTAATTAGCAACGCAACAATCATCATATTCAAAAATATCATTATATTTCCCATGTTATATATTTCAATTCTACATCCGGTATCTTAGTACATTATTCGTAAAAAATTAAACGATTTCATTACATCAGCTAAATTATTTATAATTTAGTACAGCAGATTCAGAATGTACCATCGGTACTAATAATCTACTTTTCCACATATCACAGGATTTTACTTCTCTTTCTAAACGTGTATGTTCCTGGTGTAGTAGAATCTCGAGTATTATAAGATTTAAGATTGTTAAATTATACAAAATAAAATAAATTGTTTATTGCAATTTATTTTTAAAAATGTATAGACCAATAAAAACCAAGAAATGGAAGAAAAATAAATGTATTTTAATTTATCTGTGATATTTCTTATATATACAAAACTCGTATGTAATATATAACTAAAATAAATGTTTTATTCAGTAATGTGTGTGTGGGAAAGAAAATCTCACTTCACATGCAAATAGTGGTTTACATAACAAGGGAATAAAGTTCGTCATTATTATTCATCATACAATATTTTATGTTCGACTGCATCATATAACCTTGTTTTACGACACTGTTTTCTGTCCATAATCGGGTTCTTTATTGGACTAGTACGATAAAAATGCAAAATTGGACTGCTGTCAATGTCACATTAAAACAAATTTCAAAAGAAATATTTAAACACCATTTTCTGTATGTATTATATGTGTCTTCATACAATTCTTAGATATTCTCTTGCATTACATGCAAGATCTTTTATTTCTTTTGAAACGTCTTCAATGTCTTCATCCATCTCAACACTTTTTCACTTTGACAATTTGATAAATAAAGCAACAAATGCATAACAACGAAGCACACTTTGAGATGCAATTAAATGTTTTAAATATAGGTATTGACAATCATATTTTAAGAGAAAATATTGTCCATGCAGTCGAACATAAAACGTTGTATGCAACTCGTACATAATCGGACTTTATAGACTCGCCTTATTTATTAGCCTCGCTCGCTCTGCCATAAAATTCGGCTCGTCCAATAAAGACCTAAATTATGTACTTGTTACATAAACTACTATTATATACAAACGGAAAAAATCGTTATGTACTTAATTTCCCCAAGGAATACTTGTCATTTTTATTTGCCTCATTCCAATGGTTTTGAATCACTTTATTTTCCTAAGGAGTACCTGTCATTTTTATTTCTCTTGATAAGTAAGTAATATTAAGTGATATTGATAATAATAATTTACCGGTTGTATATAAAATAGATTATTTACGGATATCTTGCTTAAGTCAAGTACTTTCTATAATGGTTAATATGGTATAAATATTTATTTTTCTTGATATTATATAGAAAAAATTCAAATTAAATTCATTTCTGCATTTAAATCAATCTACACATTTTATTTTCCTTTTCTTTCTTGTTAAAATTAAATTTAAAGATGATATATGTATCGTGGAGTTACTTCAAAAATAAGATAACTTTATTAAAGTCTCAAATGTATTTAAAAATCCAATTTACTTTGTTTTGTCCGGATATATTTTAGGGATTTTTATTTATATTTGTAACTAACTCTGTTACTATAAAATTGAAAATATCTTGTTTTTGTAGTAACCCTGCGATATGTAAATTGATTTTGATGCAGAATTTCATTTGGAGTAGAATCTGTTTTTTTTTCTAAAGGAGCCAACCAGTGAAGTAACTGTAATAGACAAACTTATTTCTCTCGTTAATTATTTATGGAACAATTTTTGTGGTACATATATTTTTTTCATTAAATGGAAATTAGTTATTTATGGTACAAGTGTGTTATATTACAAATAAGTCACGCGAGAAAAGTATTAGTCCACGAGGCCGTTAGGCCGAGGGGAATAATTTTCTAAAGTGACTTATTTGTAATAACACACGAGTGGCATACGAAATTTTATCCAACAACTACAATTAAGACATTAAAATATACATTTTGACACAATTGTCTACATTTCAAATAATATTCTAGTTAGTCATACTTTCTTGTTTTGTTGTCTAGGTTACTCAATTTTTTTAAATAAACAAAGTTGAAAAAAGGTTGCAGCTGTAGTATTCGAAATGGAAGACGAGAATTTTATTCCCGAAATAATCATTAAGGAAGCGGAAAAAGTGGTTGTTTATATTTTACCAAAAAAAGTGTAGAAGTTCCTATAAAAAAGAATTTCATATGTTTGAAGACTGGATGACAACTAGAAACGTCAATGGTATGAATGAAAGTGTTTTTCATAGGAAGTTCTAGACTTTTTTGGTAAAATATCAGCAACCGCTGTTTCCGCTTCCTTAATGATTATTTCGGGAATAAAATTCTCGTCTTCCATTTCAAATACTACAGCTGCAACCTTTTTTTCAACTTTGTTATATTTAAACTCAACAGTGAGTTACAAGTCATAATTTATGATTGACTTATGACTTATAACTCACGTGTGACTTATAAACCACTTTACTAATCTAAAATGACAACAATAATGACTTTATAAGTAGTGGGTGTTGGATAAAATTATAATTTCAACGATGTACATATTATGTAGTGTGATATTTTTTTTTACTGCACAATGAAACTAAAATATGCAAAAATATCCTTTTAGTATGCGCAATTCTGATTGCAGAAAGGAAATTTTTATCAGTTATCTATTAAAAAAATATACGATATATCCATCATTGAGATCTCAAGAACTGTAATAAATTACCTACTAGGTTAAATTATACAAGACTTGTTTATAGCTCTACGAATGTTTAAAAAGAATTTAAATAATAATATTGCCATTAAGTCATTAGAAATGAACGAAAATGTGCATTTAATAAATAGTTATTTTTGTATTAAGTGCGCAAAATGAGTATCGCCAGGTCAAAACAAAAAACAATTTCACCGACAAAATTTAATCTTTTTCCTATGAAATAGATGGCTTAGTGGTATCAGGGCGGCCTGTGGATTTGAGAACCCTGGTTCAATTCCCACAGCCAACAAACAATTTTCACAACGTTAAACTACCCATGTGGTTTCCTCTCCACTAACATCTTTAAGGGCCGTGATTTGACGGCTGGTAATCCACTTCATACAGAAAAAAATAATTATTTACCGGTATCTGCTAGAGCAGAGTGCCACACCCAGTAATGGATAAAAGACTTGATGATATATTTATTTATTTTATTTTTTCTACTGTCAAAAAAGAATAATACAATAATTATTAATAAAAAGTATAAAATAAACACTTGGCTTTGTTTCACAAAATTCAGCCTCCAAGTCACCTTATGAGGGCATCGTCAGAGGCTGGCCATGCCCTCATAAGGTGACTTGGAGGCTGAATTTTGTGAAACATAGCCAAGTGTTTATTTTATACTTTTTATTAAACCTTGTTTCACCAAGTGTTGGATAACAATTAATTTTGTCTTTGTTGTTATCAATAATTATTAATTTATACAAGTGAATTGAAAGAAAATAACCAAAAATAATATGAATTTGATACTATTGATGTGTTGTGTGATAATTTTTTGACAATTGCAGAAATAATAATTTTCAATCTTAATTATTGGTCAATATATAGCCCTCTTTTCAATAGACAAATAATATAATTTTTTAATTGGGCATTTTTGAAATATGATAAAATATTACTCTTTCTTTAAAATGTAGCTAATAGTTGAAACTTATTTAAAATAGTTGTTTATGTACCTAGTACGCGAAATGTCTGTGTAGCACACCGAGAGTAAGCCTCGTCAAATAATTATTTGTGTTCCAAACACATTTTGCGTACAAAGTACATCGGGCGAAAAAGGATCATTATGTACCCATTTTCAATGCAAAAAATGATTATTTTTGCCCAGTGTATAATAAAACATTATGCTAAATGCAACGTGCAAAAAAACGTGATAACTACGTAACCACAAAATAAATGTTTATGAAATTTGAAATGTAATAAGTATAATAATTATTATTATTAGTTAAAACTCGATCGAAAAATAAATAGTCCATCAAATTCTTTAAACTAGTTGTATAAATCACTAGATTTTTTCACGATAGAGATTTAACAATTTTTAAACTTCAAATAGTTATTTGGGTATTAAGAACGTAAAGTGGTTCTTTGTTACTCGAGCATGGTTATTTTTTTCTACGATTGCATCTTCAATTTAAAAACGTGTACGTACTTAAAATAAATTAGGTCTGTCAACTGTCAATATGACAAGTTTCAGTTTTGATTGCATCCCTGGTAATTATTGAAATAAGCGCACATTTAACATCTTTTTCGTGCGTTGCCATTGGAGACGCGCGACAAAGATATTTTTCGATTGTTCCACGAAAAAAACGATGACAAATGAGTCCGTAATTGTCCACTTTTCATAGCAATCATAGAAAAAACATTTATTTTATGGTTATATATATTTAATTTTATATATACAGGCTAGGCCATCGGTCCGTATTTTTTTTACTCGATTATTTTAAATATTACTGAATTTTTTTCAAATTGTCCATTTTTGCGCAATGATATGCAACTTTATTTTTTTTAATGCAATACCTATATATTATTTAGCAAAATTTAAAAAAGATTTTCTCTTTAAAACAGTTTTTATACATTATCGTAAAATGATCAGTACTGAAAGTAATACTTTTATTAATAAATAATCACACACAGAAAGAATATCACTTGCTAAACAATTAGATTAGTTACTGTCAGATCTTTAATAATTATTACTTGAATCTCTTACTTAGTTTATTAATTTAACTTTGTTATAATTTATTTAGTTGGTTTAAGTAAAAATGAATTTTACAAAAGACGACTTAGTTAACATGATATTTATTCTTGGTGAATTTTGGCATACTTTCTGTGTGTGATTATTTATTAATAATAACACAATAGTTTCTGTACTTGTAAAATAATTATGGAAGCCAGTAACTAAACATTCAAAAATAGCATTGAAAACACTATGGCGTCTTTCGATTCATCATCATGTATAAGTGTTCCTCAATTAAAAATATCATTTTAAAATATCTACAATTCAAAGAAATATTGATTTAAAAATTATTTTTTTCCGACAAATATCACAGCACTTGCAACTAAGGTGAAACATCCGCCTAATTGAATCTGAAAGTAACTGCAGGATACTTGATCACTTTCAAATAAAATATTTCTTTTATTTTAAATGAAACATAATATTTATTGGATATATTTTTGTCAACAGTTTAAAGTTTTGTAATAATTATATAAATTTTAAACTTAATAGAAATTTATTCAAAAATGAATCACATGATCAAGCCAAATTAAATACAAAACTCTTTACAAAAAAAATATATGCAAAAATCCTAAACACAGGCTGCCGTTCTTTCATCAGTTATTTTTAAATCAAAAACTTTTAGGGCATCAAATTCTGCATCTAAATCAGTAAACAGAATTACTTTTACGTGCTTTGTAACGACAGAAATTAAATATGTAAATGTCGAAAATTATGTTGAAAATATTGATAGCCATGGAATGGAACAAAAAAATAAATAAATGCTTGACGTTTTATCTGTCAAAACATCGTTATTATTGTTTATGGTCGTAGATAAAGTGTAATACACAACTCCAATTGTAACGCAATTATATTGCTCGTGAAATTACTGCACTCGCCAAGGCTCGTGCGCAAATTTCACACTCGCACGTAATGTGCTTGTTACAATTCTCGTTAAGTAATATACTATTATTAAATCATAAACGTCAAATTTGTTGTTTTTCCACAGCAATAGTTTTATAGCATAGGCTGTGTAAAAATATCACTTCACAGATTCTCAATTGTCAAAAAAGTCTACTTTTAATGTCAATCAGCAAAACTTATTAGCTCTTCTTTAAAATCCACATATTCAAAAAATAAAATGCAGTAATAAATATGTTTTATTTTGTTAGCAATTTGTCTGTCTTTGAACTACTACGCGAAATGGTTATTTTATGTGATGGATGAGTATTTCGACGTACACTCAGCGCAAACAAACATAGAGATTCAGAGTTTAACAGAAATTATAAATTATATGCATCGATATTGAGTTTAAATATAGATATAAATGAATTAAATGACTTGTTTATCATTGGCGCTACAATAAAAGGCGTACTAATATTCCAACCATGATTTTTGCATATACTTTTCTTGGTTTCTATGATTGGTCAGGTTTACAAGTTTGTTAGGATCACAAGAAACCTTGTTTATACAATAACAAATAGTTATTTAACAAAATTTAGGCCCAATGTTTCATCTTAATATGGCTACTTAAATCTTACAATACTTGAGACTTCACCAAGAATCTTGCATATCTAAAAAATACCACACTAATAAGTAACAATATTTTAAGTAATTTTTACTAGGATTTTAAAATGCTGCCAATTTTAGTCTATGCACAATTAATATATACTATATGTATATGTTATATATTTAAATAAATTAAATTGTAAAAAACTTATTGATTTTTCATAAAATACTGTTATATGAAACTCGTTGTTAAATTTCATTCATGATAAAATTAGTCATTTTTGAGACACTAGACATATTTTCTTAATATATATATATATATATATATATATATATATACAGGGTGTAACAGCGAAACCAACCACTGCCTATATTTTCTTTATTATTATAGTTACAAAAAAATATAATAAAGCAAAGTTGTAGAAGACCAAGGGGGACATCTGCTTAAAGAATAAAATAATTTTTTAAACCAGTGGTTCTCAAGTTACAACACAAAGTTATATTTTTTCAAATGGGATTATACATATTTTTAGGCCAATTCGATAGAGTATTTTTTTCTGAATTCAACCATGTGACCATTCTACATCCTTACATAATAAAAATATTGAGAAAAATTCAATTGAAATTTAAATTATTTTTTATATTAATGTGCAGTAAGCTATGGATAAAAAATAAAAACAAAAGAACAAAATATGAAACACACAAAGAATAACAATTTGCAACAATTATTATTACTTGACAGCAGCTAAATTTTGGTCTTTTGTTTTTGTTTTTCATCCATAGCTTACTTATTTAAATTTCAATTGAACTTTGCTTTATAATATTTTTTTATACTAGCGTATTATAACTACAACATTTCGATTGTCATTTCCGTTGTTAAATGAAGTACTTTTAAGCACTAGTGCTTAAAAGTGATAGTTTAATGCGTAAAAGTAAAAGTACAACAACTGTCAAATTTTTTGTAAGTTTCTTCATACAATTTTTTTGATTTTCCTGGAACCAGTGTAGCCCATGCAGCCTCTGCACCATTTTCAATATCAGAATCAATCTTTGAGTCACTCATTTTAAGTAAATTTATTACCAAAAATTCTCAAGAAAAATTATACACCGAGCACGTTGACATCAATGTTTATTAATCAACATATTGAATCGCATAGCAACAAAAAGATGAAACTGATGCCTGCCTACTTTTAAATTTTGAAAAATTCAAAATGTTGACATGTGAGAATAAATATAAATAATCTGTTTTAAATCGCTAGTATAAAAAATCTTGTATGGAATACGTTGCGAAATCGTGTTTTAAGCACGCGACGTGAAAATTATCCTACGAGGCGTAGCCGAGTTGGATAACACGTCTAGTTTCTTTCGCAACTTATTACATAAATAGCTATTTTGTAACTATAATAATAAAGAAAATATAGGCGGTGGTTGGTTTCGCTGTTACACCTTGTATATCAAGTAAAGTTTATATATCAAATAAAATTTAAAATAGAAATAATTTGACACTTATTTTACTTCATGACTCTTCTCATGATATTTTAAACTACCCAAACGCACAAATTTCTTCTGACACACTCTACACTCGAATTGTTTTTCATCATTATGCTCCTTAATGTGATTTATCAAACTGATTTTATGTTTGTACCGTTTACCGCACATTGTGCATAAAAACGGTCTGAGATCTAAATGTGTTTTCATATGTTTCTTTAAATGCTTTTTGTCTGCGAATTTCTTTTGACAAGTCTCACATTCAAATGGTTTTAAACCCGAGTGCGTGTTTATATGATCAGTAAGAATCGCTCGATGCCGAAACCGTTTTCCACATATTGTACACATATGAGGTCTTTCTTCTGAATGTATAGGCATGTGTTTCTTTACACCACCTTTGTCCTTAAACGTTTTTGAACAAACTGTACATTCATATGGTTTCTCAGCAGAATGAGTATCCAAGTGTGCTGTTAAGGCAATATCATCTGTGAATTTTCTTTCACAAAATTTGCATTCGGAGGGATATTCACTAGCATGTACTGGCCAGTGTTCGCGTAGTTCGACTGGAGACGAAAATTTTTCTTGGCAAACTGAACATTTAATACCTTTTATGTCTTTATGAACTTGACTATGCATTGTCAAATGATTCTTTAACTTGAACTGTTTTTCACAAATTGGACATTTATAAAGTTTTATTGATTCACTTTTGTTTTCTATACTAGGAAATGATTCGTTTGTATTTGAGTTATCGTTTAATTCAAGTGGTTCACTTTTCATTTCAATTATTTCTGGATTATTTCCAAATATATCCTGATCTTGATCTCCAGAAAATGAATTGGAATCGTCACTGTCATCTGAGGCATCATCATTAGTGTTAGGAGTTAGATCTGCAGACTTTGTTTTCCGAGAATCAGATACATCATTTTTTACTGTAGTCACTTCGAAGTCGGCCTTTACGTTGCTGGTTGAAGATTTATTCGGTTTTGTGTGACGAATAAATTCATTTAATTTCTTCTTACTATCTAAACAAAGCTTCTTGAATGAGTAAAATGCATTTACATGATTGTGACAGGCAGTACATATAAGTAGAGGTAAATCAGGTTCAGGGCTAGTCTAAAAAATAATTATTATTTTTAATAAGTACACACTATACATGAATTTAAAATGCTAACAATAAAATATAACCTGTAAATGTAAAATCAATGGCTTACCATTTCAGATACACAAAATTGAAGCTTATCTTGAATTGAGACTTTACTTCTATCTTTATTAAACATACTTTCTAGGTTTCTATCTTTGCTATGACAAACAAAACACATTCTTGATAGAAAACCGTACATGATTGTCACTTGTCAATTTTGCCCGCCGCAATCTACATAAACAAGGAATAAACAAAATTGTTTTCCCAATATGTCAGTGCATAATTCTGTAAACTTAATCATAGATGGCAGTAGCTGCTCAATGGTACAGAACAGGAAATAAATAATGATACACACAATATTTTAAAAATAATAATACAGGATTTTTATTTTTGTAAACATAATATAAATTTAAATGATACATGACTTTATATTACAATTTACAAAACACAATTTATGTTCTATATACAAAAGTATAACAAAATCAATAATATTGTCGTCTCATTCAAAATTTATCTCTAAAAAATGTAATGTATGTATTAACAATAAAAACACAGAATCTTTTATTTTACCTATAAAATTATATCTTCGTCTTGATATGATGCAAAATTATTATAGATCCAAGCACAATTGACCGATTGTAAAATTTACAGATCATTTTTCTTTCAATATTGTTGATTTGTATTTATAGCAATAAACATTGTACAAATTATATTGACTATCAATCATTTTCGATGAGATATTTTTTTATTTTTCTACAATAAGTTATCCGGCACTTTATTCGAAAGTAAAATATGGGCACTAAATCATATAAAAATGTAATCAACTGTTCTTAGAAATAAATTTCCAAATTGCAAATTGAAATTGTGTTGAATGTTACGATAACTAATTACTTAACTTCATGACTTCTCTCATGCACTCTAAAACTATTTTTTCTCACAAATTTCTTTTGACATACTCTACATTCATAATTCTTTTCATCATTGTGTTCTTTAATATGATTTACTAAACTAATTTTATGTTTGTACCGTTTACCGCAAACAGTACACAGGAAAGGTTGTATATCAACATGTCTGTTTAAATGTCTTTTAAGCTGCTTTTTATCTTTGAATCTTTTTTGACAGATCTCGCACTCAAATGGTTTGAGGCCAGAATGTCTATTTATGTGTTCAGTTAAAATTGCTTTTTGTCGGAATCCTTTTCCACAAATTGTACATAAGTAGGGTCTGTCTTCCGAGTGAATGTACATATGTTTGGTCAAACCACTGCGATCTTTGAATGTTTTTGGACATAGTGAACATTCGTATGGCTTGTCTCCGGTGTGAGTATCCAAATGGGCTGATAAAGATATTTCATCGGTGAATTTTTTGGAACAAAATTTACACTGAAAAGCATATATACGCATTGAACATATGCTAAACTTTAATTGATTATAAATTTATGAATAGTTTGCTATTACTTAATTAGAAATTGTGTTAGTAAAATCAGTCCAAAAATACGTAGTTATAAAATTTATTAATTATTTAATTCAAATTAATAACAACTTACAATTTAAAAATAATATTTTATATCACCTAAATTTTACCTGGAATGGGTATTCAGTAGCATGAACGGCCCAATGATGCTTCAGTTCTATTTGTGAAGTGAATTCCTCTTGGCAAACTGAACATTTAAATTTCTCCGGATTCGTGTGCATTTGAGTGTGTTTTTGTAAACCATGTTTTGTTCTAAATTCTCTATTACATGCTGTACATTTGTATACTTTAATTGGTTCAGATCTACCTTCTGGGAAAGATTCGTTAGTATTCGAATTATTTTCTGTAGTATCTGGTAAGTCTACAGGTTCATTTTTAAATTCCATTATGTCGGGCTCAGTTTCAAGAGCATCTTGATCCCCGGAAAATGAATTTGAATCATCATCTGACATAGCTTCAGTTGTATTATCGTCTTCATCAGGTTCTATGCTTTTTGATATCTTTTTACTATTGAAATTAACTAGATTTTTCTTTGATCTAGTTTCAAAATTTGGGGTTAAATTTGGGGTTGTACTGCTTGATGGATTTTGTTTCATTTGATTTAGGTAATCATCTAATCGCTTTTTACTACCTAAACACATTTTTTTGAATGTGTAGAATGCATTAACATGATTATGACAATTATGACAAATAAGCGTTGGTAATTCCAATCCAGGTGTTGCCTACAATAAAATAAATGAATATCACAAAACAAATCAAAGACTAACAAAATAACAATAGACATAATAACCTGCAAATACTTACCATTTCAGAAACACAGTATTCAAGCTTTTCTTGAATGGATATCTTATTTTTATCTTTGTTAAAAGTACTCTCTAGATTACTGTCTTTATCTAGACACAGAAAACACATTCTTGCCAAAAAACTATACATGATTAATAAGAATTTTATACTATAAGAATAAAATAATAAACTTGTTTATGTTCACCTGTAATTTTTAACTACAAACTGTAACACAGGTGGCGCAGGAGCATATCTTGTACAGATCAGGAAAGAAATAAGTGAAATGATTATTTATTTTAAAAATCATTACATAATTATGTGATTACAAAATGATAACTTTCTTTATAAATAAAATATTATAATTTAATATTGGGTATTTACAGCTCACAATTCAAGCAACAACTTTATAAGCATCTAACCAAATGCCTCCTACTAAATTTTAAGAATCCGTAACAAGGGGATTAGGAGTCATCTTATAGCAGGAAATGTATAATTCTTCAATATATATCGATGAGCCTACTTTTGTTTGCATCGTGTCAAATATTAATCCTAAATAAATGAATAAATAATATGAAGTAAAATGATAATACTGTAATATATTTGTTTATACAACTATGAACATTCTAGTCACCAAATGGCATGAAATTATATGTCTCTTCGCTTTTTCTTCATTGAATCTAAGAAGTTTACACACATTTGAAATAAATTTTATTTTAAGAACCATATACAAAATAATATTTATTTAGTTTGTATATCTATATCACATATTCGTATAAGTAATTAATAATAGTGAAGTTTCTTTTTAATAGTCCTACTTATAAAATATAACCGGTGAATATGTAATGTTAATAAATTATTTGTAAATATGATTAATTCCGAAAGAAAAAATAATTTAATATCTCTTTTAGGAATACCATAACTGTGTAATAAATTGAATAAAAGTATAAGCATGAAATATATTTTTTTTATAGACTAAAAAATAAATTCAAATCTCAATAAACTATTGCAATCAATTTTAAGATTGCAGCGCCTATGTACTATTTCATTGAACTAACGGTGATGTGGTGCATTTACAAATGCCGTTAGGTGAAGCTTACGGCCTGAAATTCGTTAATCAACAGTTTGTTATCGTGTAAGTAAGGTTTCTTGTAGTTTTGACAATAATGTTGATCTGACCAATCACAAAAAAAAACAAATATGAGTCTATGCTAAATAGTGGTAGGGGTATTGGCACGTAGTTTAAAATTATACAAACGTGAAGATTTTCAAGAAAATTATTTCAAATAACAGAAAATAATTCTAAATGATATGTTAATACAATAAACACTAAAATGTAATAACATATAGTATTTTATTTGATATTATGACATAAAAACGACATTACAGCAACTTGAATATTCTGACTTTAGAATCGCAGTTCTCATTTCTCATTTATTTTCTAATCATGTTTACATACTGTAATCCTAAAATGTATTGAAAACATGTAAACGCTTCAATTAAACAAAATACATGCACTATCAGAGTTGTAGATGCTCTTTTTATATATCCAAATATGAACATAATTCCCAAGCATTTGTTTATAAAATTATGTACGTATTTTCCATTTTGCATCGACGAGGTATATTTGTTCGGTTTTATGTTATCATTCATCTTATAATCTGTAAGCAATATAAATTAATTCCGACTTCCTTTTGTGAAATATTCAAGGTTATAATAAGAATTGTCTATAAACATTAAATTAAAAACTTTGTTAAATATATCGGTTTGTAAAACAAATAATCCATTTCAATATTACTAACCATACTGTTCTACTAATCTGCTCGTCTAAAATTGATCAAATGTTTGCAGTAAAACCTGATATATCGTACTGACAACTTTGAATATTAGTGTAATATAATACGAAAAATAAAATAGATATATGTCAAACCACAAATTCTAAAATACTCATTCATAACATGTATATATCTACATTGTGAAATATATCATTATGAATGACAGCTGTCAATCTAGATGTTTATTTTTGCGCTGAGTGTACGACAAAGCACACATCAAGTGTGTAAAATGAGTATTTCGCAAAGTTGCTGCAACAAAATCAAATTTCAAAAAAATATTTTATATACTTATTCTCATCTAAATGAAGGAACAAGTAGTGCAGAATAATCTCACAACATTCTACTTTTTGATATGTATAATAAAAATTATGTGAAATTTCTATAAAACAAACAAATTTGAATTGATATGCAATAGGTCAAGATATCAAAATTTCGAATCTGAATTTCTCAAAAATGCCGAGTACAATTTTGTTTAAAAAATTCTGTATATTTAAAAACATAGTCTTCTATAACACATATTTTTTTTTATCCAATTTGAATTTGTAACTTTTGAAAAAAAAACAAAAATATCCGAAAAAGCCTGCTTCTGAGCGTTTTTTCGCATGTTTATTTTTTTTCTCAAAAGTTACAACTTCAAATTGGATAAAAATTGCATATGTTATAGAGGACTATATTCTTAAATATACAAAAAAATTTAAAGAAAATCGTACTCGGCAGTTTTGAAAAATTCAAGTCCATTTTTGAGCCGTTCTCTATCAATTATTTGTAAGTAAATTTAATAATATGTATATTATTACTACACCTTGAAGTATTGACTTTATAATTATGTATAATTCATCGTAAGTTTCATTCATAAAAACTAAGATATTTTATTTGAAAGAGCTCAAGTCAGATCAAGTGTTCTGCAGCTAACTTAAGATTTAATTAAGCGGATGCTTCACCTTAAGTAGTGTTAATATTTATTAAATAAAAAATAAAAACAACAAATTTAAGCAATCTGACTTATTCATAATGTAACATAAAAAAATAATTGTAAAATCTTATTACATAATAACATATAGTCGTAGATAAAGTATAGTATTCTATTCGCAAGTAATAGCTATTAATCATTGAATAATATACTATTAATAAACTAGTCAAATTAAACTTATAAGTTTCTTTATAAAATTAATTTTTCATTTGCTTGTTACTGTTGCATAAAAAAACAAGAGACACTCATTTGATGCAGTTTTTAATACTTAACATTTTTGTATTTACACATTTGATTTAATTTAATTAGGGAAACAATAATCATCATTTTAAAAAATACCATTGTATTTCCTATATTACATATTTCAATTCTGCACCTGGCATATTCATAATATCTACAATAATATTTGCGTTGTCATCATTTGTATGTATGTCATTATTTAGTTAAACTGTAATGTCATTCTAGCAAATGAATCTCGTAGATATGAATTACATTAAATTGCTGATATCATACTTTACGAAATAAGTCAATAATTTCTATAGTTAAGAGAACAAAACAACATATAGGCAAACAGAGTGCCTATTTTTACTTCCTTGTACGAAGTCAAGGAAGTATTGTAATCGCGAAAATTTTCGGTTCTCAGATTTCAACGGAAATAGGTATTTTGGCCCTCCCTGAATCCATTTTGACTAATTTCGTCATGCCGTCTGTACGTATCTCGCATAACTCAAAAACGGTAAGTCGTAGAAAATTGAAATTTTATATTTAGGACTGTTATACCGGAAGTGGTACTTTACTTGAAGCCTACAATAGATTTTCAAGAAAAACTATATTCAAATAAAATTTAAAACTTTCCAAATTTGGTATATAAGACTACTATATCAATGGAAATAACATAATAGATTTTGGTTAAAATAGACTAACCGAAAGTGACACATTACATGAAGCTGCTAACAGTTTTCCTTGAAAAAAATGGTATTATTTTAATTTTAGAAATGAATGCTGCAAATAAAAGTTTTAGAGAATTAAATTCTGCGTCTAGCACATGAATAATTTTTAAATTAGCTTTTTGCATAAACGAGATATCTAAATTTAAATATTATATATTTTTTTATTTTTTTTTAAATTAAGTTTGCTATGGATTAGAACAAAAAATAAAATATTTAATGTCAAATATGTGCAATTAAAAAAATATCTATAGTTTAATACGCGTACAAGGAAGTCATGTGGTGTCCACATCAGATTTTTTTAGTATACTGAAGGTATTTCAAAATCTACGAAATCTGTTAGACAAAAGTTCTTATTTGATCACTGACAGGACATTTTCGTGATATACTTGTTTTTCTAGTAATTTACATGAAATGTTTTTAGCTGTTTTTTAAACCTTATAAATATGATAACGATAACATATTTTCTTTTCACGCACACATAATATACTATTATTTACGAGCATATATGTAAGTAGGCCATTAAAAACAATTTACAAGATTAGTAATTGCTTGTTTACGGTTGCTAAGGGTTTACTGAACTAGGTATGTTATATATACAGGGTGGTGACTCGCCCAGCCGGTCATAGGGATTTAACATGGAAAATCAGTTTTTTGCAATTTCCTGCTTCCTTAATTATTTTAAGCAAAAACGCGTCAAATCAAAGTTTTAGGGCATCAAATTCTGCATCTAACTCAATAAACAGAATTACTTTTCCGTGCTTTGTAACGACAGAAATTAAATATGAAAAAGTCGAAAATTACGTTAAAAATATAATACGTCAAACGTTGATGTTTTGACAGATAAACGTCAAGCATTTATTTTCTTTTGTTCAATTCCATGGCTATCAATATTTTTAACCTCCAAAATCTCTGTTTCATGAACAAAACCCGGACTAACGAGAGAAACTTACAAGTTAAAAGTAAAACAGGAGGGAAGAAACTGAAGGAGACAGATGCGATATACTTTTAAGTGCTCCTAAAAGAAGAACTGCTGCGAATGTGAGCCGGAGCCACAGAAAGCAAGAAACATTTCCAAAGAACGACAGTTATAGACTATAAGTTAGAGACTATTAGTAATTAAGTTAGTAAGATAAGACAATAGTGTATAAGAGTACAATTAAATAGGAGTAAGATAAATGTTAAGTTAAATAATAAGCAAATAAATAGGTTGAAATAGGAAATAAGGTAAGAAGGGGTACATAAGTAAGACAGTAGAGTAAAAGGGTAGATATACTGCCCTCGCAGATGCATAAAACGTATGTGAAGGAGACGAAACAGAGACCAAAGAGAGATAGAGAAAACAATAGCGAATCGGATGAAGAAATAAGAGCTGCACAGAGAAGCAGGCTCACACCACGCACACCGGACAAAAAAGGAAACATAAACATGGAGGGGCTGCAAGACATGTTAGAAGATCTAAGACAAAAGATAAAAACTGATATGTACGCAATTAAGGAGGAAATAAAAGAAGACCTAAAAGAAATGAAGCAAGAAATACAAAGTATGAAAGAAGAAATAAAAGAAAACAGAGATGATCTGCAACAAACCAAAGCTGAGTTAAACAGAATGTCAGAGGAGTGGCGCAAAGAAAAAGCAGAATCTAATACAATAGGAGAGGAAGCAGGAAGGAACCTAGATATGGTAAAGGTAAACAATACAATGATACAGAAGCTAGAAAACAGAATTGAAGAGTTGACAAATGCAGAAGAAAGAAGAGAAAAAATTAAAAAAAAGAAACAATATTATCATTAAAGGAGCAAAACTTGAAAACAACATTAAAGGAATAGAAGAATTCATAAAAAACAAATTAGAAATTGAAATAAAAGTGACAAACACATACAAAATAGGAAGAATGGATGACAAGCAGCACACCGTGGCAACAGTAGATACATTTGAAAATAAAATGGAAATCATGAAGAAAAAAAACATGTTAATTGGAACGCAAATATATATAGAAAATGATCTTACAAGGGAAGACATGAGAATACAAAAAGAAATATTAAAAATATATAAAGAAGAAAAGGGAAAAAAAATGAAGTTAAAATGGGATATAGAAAAATAAAAATCGGAGGTGAATGGCTCGAATGGAATATAAACAATGGGAAATTAGTAAAACGACAAGAAGCAAAAAACGGTCAACAAGATCCCGTAACATACGCACTTCCAAAAAACGATTAAAAGCAAGCAACGGGGAAAACGAAAATGAATACGAACGGCATGAAACAGGTTATGAGAATACTGATAAAAAAAGAAAGGATAGCGAAAACAGACAAAAAGTTGAGGAAAATGAACTGGAAGTACATCCAAAGCAAAAGAAGAACGGTAGGAGAAGGACGAGAGGAAAAAAAATTAGAATAAGCACATGGAATGTAAGGACCATGCTACAGCCAGGCAAAATGCAAGAAATCGCATTAGAAATGATGAGATACAAAATAAATGTTGCAGCAATACAAGAAACCAGATGGGGAGGCGAGGGAATTATAAATAAAAAAGATTATGAGGTACATTATTCGGGGCACAAAAAGCAAGGACAATATGGAGTAGCACTATTTATTTTTAAAGAGCTAAAGAACGAAATAATTGAATCTAGACCAATAAATGAGAGAATGAACTACTGCAGGATCAATACGAAACCACTCAAATTATCTATATTAAATGTATATGCACCAACAGAAACAGCAAATGTGGAAGAGAAGGACATATTTTATGAGAAATTAGAGGAAGAAATAGAAAGAATACCAAAGGAAGACACAACAATTATATTAGGAGACTTTAATGCGCAGATAGGAAAGGAGAATTATATACGACACGTTGCAGGAAAACAAACAATACACGAAAAAACTAATGATAATGGACAGAGGGTTTGTAGGATGGCAGCTAGGCTGAATTTAATAATTAGTAGTACAAAACACGAACACCCAAAAATACACAAAGTGACATGGACAACAGCAGATCAGAAACATCAGACACAAATAGACCATATACTGACAACAAAAAGGAAACAGTCATCGATACTAGATATCAGAACATATAGAGGAGCATGTGCGGAGTCGGATCACTATATGGTCACAGCGACATTAAGACATAAAATAAAGAGAGAAAGCAAAGGTCAAAGCACGCGGGTGAAATGGAATATAGAGAAGTTAAACGACAAAAGGACAAGAGAAAGATACGCAGAAGAATTAGACAAGAGACTTAGTAAAAATGGGCAAGAGAAGAAAGAAATAGAGGAGAAATGGCATAATATTAAAAAATGCATACAAGAGACGACAGAAAAATGGATAGGAAGAGAGAAACATAAAAAAAAGGAGTGGTTTGACGAAAAGTGCCATGGAGCAGTAAAAAGAAAGAATGAAGCAAGAATGAGATGGATAAGAACAAATACAGAAGCAAATAAAGAGGAGTATGAAAAAAGAAGAGGAGAATGCAATAAAATAATAAGAAAGCAAAAGAGAGATTGGATAGACAGTAAAATAGAAGAGATAGAGGAAGAAAGCCACAACAAAAACACAAAGCAGTTCTATCAAAAAGTTAATGAACAAAATAGAACACGCAAGGAGAAATCATGCGGAGTGAGAGACAAAAATAACAAGTTAGCAGAAAACGATACAGAATATAAACAGGCATGGAAAGAATATTTTACAGAACTGCTTACAGAAACGCAACAGAGTAATGAGATAGAAGCGATAGAAGATGGAAACATAACAGAACCAACGATAGAGGAAATTAAAGAAATAATAGGAAAGAGTCGAAATGGGAAGACACCAGGAAAAGACGGGATTAATAATGAATTAATAAAATATGGAGGAGAGGAACTGCAGAACCATATACACGAATTAATTAAGAAAATATGGAGGGAGGAGAATATACCAATAGAGTGGGAAGTAGGACAAATAGTAGTGATACATAAAAAAGGGAATCAACAAATATGTGAGAATTACAGAGGTATAACACTATTGAACACAGCGTATAAAATCCTATCAACATTAATTCAAAAAAGAATAACGGAAGAAACAGGGCGTATTGTGGGGCAGTATCAATGTGGTTTCACACGAGGCAGATCGACGGTGGATGCAATACACGTAGTAAAGCAAGTAATTGAAAAAAGCATCGAATATAATATAAACACCGAAATCCTGTTTATAGACTTCAAGCAAGCCTTCGACTCCATTAACAGAGGAAAACTAATGATAGCGCTGAAAGAACTAGGAATTACAGGAAAATTAAGGAAACTAATATGGATGACAATGAATAAGACAAAAATGACGATAAAAACACAAAAAGGTGAGACAGAAGAGTTTGAAGTAAATAAGGGAATCAGACAAGGAGACGCATTATCAGCAACATTATTCAACCTGACCTTAGAATATGTAATGAGAGAAATAAATAAAGAAGGGACGTTACGAACAAGAGGAGGGCAAATAGTCGCCTACGCTGATGACATTGCAGTAATAACAAAGAGTAGGGACATAATGGAAGAAATTTTGAGAAAAATAGTAGGGGAAGGAGAGAAAATAGGACTAAAACTAAACGAAGCCAAGACCAAAATAATGATATTAGGAAAAAAATCGAGAGAAAAGAAATAGAGGTAGGGAACTTTAAGTTTGAACAGGTAGATAAATTCAAATACCTGGGAATAACAATAACGAATAAAGGGGAAAGAGAGATGGAAATTAAAGATAAAATAATGGCTACAAATAGAGCATTCTATGCTAACAAAAAATTGCTAAACAGTAAGATCCTATCCTATAAGACAAAAATAAAAATATATAATACAATAATAAGACCAATAACACTGTATGCTGCAGAAATAATGACGATGACGAAGAAGGAGCAAGAAAATTTGCGAGTGATGGAAAGAAAGATTATTAGAACAATACTAGGACCAATAAAAACAGCAGAAAATGAATACAGAACAAGAATGAACCACGAAATAGAACAAGTGATGGGTGGAGAAGATATAGTGAAGAGGATAAAACGACAGAGAGTAAGGTGGCTGGGGCATATATGGAGAACAGAAGAAACAAGTGTAATAAGGGCAATAGTAGAATGGAACCCAGGAAGAGGAAGAAACAGGGGAAGACCTAAATCGACATGGTTACGGGAAGTAGAAGAAGATTTGAGAATAGCAGGTATAAGTAACTGGAAGAAGAAAACAAGAGACAGGAAGAGATGGAGAAAGGTAATAGAATCAATGTGACAAAACGAAAGAGAAGAGGAGACTGATCTACTCCAAAACGCAAAGATCCAGAGAGCTTCAAACGAAGCGGCGCAACCCCACATGGGGTGTTAAGCCACCTTATATATATATATATTTAATTTCTGTCAAGCACGTAAAAGTAATTCTGTTTATTGATTTAGATGCAGAACTTGATGCCCTAAAACGTTTATTTGACGCGTTTTTGCTTAAAATAATTAGGGATGCAGGAAATTGCAAAAAACTGATTTCCCATGTTAAAGTCACCACCCTGTATATATATATATATATATATATATATATATATATATATATATATATATATATATTATTATTAATATAATATATCATTATTGTATTAAAAACTCGATGGGGCAGGTGGCTCAGTCAAGGGCGGATCCAGGAACTGTCCAAGAGGGGGGCCACTGAACTTTTTTTTTAGATCAAACAATACGTCGCATGCGAAAGGGATTCAACGACATGTACATAATGAACAGAAGCAAATATAATACAAACATTTTCGCTTGTTAAACAATTATAAACATAACTCTTGTACCGTTTATTTACACATTGCTTACTTAGACAATTAGAGAACAACGTCGGGTTTTGGACGCGAATCTATCTAAGATTCTTTCAGGATTCAGCGGAATGTCCGAATGTCTGTATGCAAATGCATCAACGCGAGTCCCATGAGACGGTCTTGGGTCATGTGGCTCCTGAGCCACGATTTTAGCCGACGCAGGGCTGAAAAACTACGTATCCACATGACAAAGTGCGTAATTCAAATTTATGTTTCTTACAAATCAGAATTTACATCAATCTGTCGGTGGCGAATGCAGATTTTCAACAACAAGGACACCAAAAAGTAAACAGTAGAAATAAACTAACATAACCCAGGGGAAATCGTGCCTCTAATCGTCTTTATCTGTTTTAATGTTTTTATGCGTTTTAGTTTGAAATAATTCTGGATCCAAATGTTGCGCAAATTGTGTATAAAAATGATAACATAAAATAAAATGAAATCATTTCATTTTCACAATCGAATTTACATTTTTTCCTACAGTTCAAGGTTTGTCGAATATAATCATGAAACTTATAAAAAATCCAACTAAAAAAATGGCCCCCATGCCCCCCCCCCGTGAATCCGTCATTGGATTCCGTGGTATCGAGTCGGCCTGTGGATCTTGAGAACCCTGGTTTGATCCTCACAGCCGGCAAACAATTTTCACCAAATTAAATCTACCCCTGTGGCTCCCTCCTTAAATAACTTTGGGGGCCGTGATTTGACGGCTAGTAACCGCACTTCACGCGAAAAAATATATCACTTACCGAAATCTGCTTAGGCAGAGTGCCACACCCAGTAATGAGTAAAAGGCGTGATGATATATTTATTTATTTTTATAAAAAACTCGATATAAAACTCATATTATGAGATATCTCATATACAGGGTGTTTCAGGACTAGTGTAACAAACTTTAACAGCTTATTCCTGAGGTCATTTTGAGCCAAAAATGTCATATGAACATAGGTCCTATTCCTTCTAGTTACCAAAATACAAGAGGTTGAAGTTCTATAAATAACACGAAATTTTCAAATTTTTGTAATCAAGATACTTTCGGAATACACGAGTTTTATTGAAAAGTCATACCTTATTTGTCTTAATTAATTTTATTTATTAATATTAACATGCATACGAGTTCAAGGCGCTCATTTTGAGCACTTGCTGTAATTTTTTTTAAATTTGTTATCTTATTTCATATTGTGTTAACGTATTCCATGTTTAGTTATGTTGTTCTGTGTCTATTTAATTGTGCCATTTTATGTTTTGTTCTCTAAATCGTATTCGTTAATATTAATAAATAAAATTAATTAAGATAAATAAGGTATGACTTTTCAACAAAACTCTTGTTTTCCGAAAGTATCTTGATTACAAAAATTTGAAAATGTCATGTTATTTATAGAATTTCAACCTCTTGTATTTTGGTAACTAGAAGGAATAGGACCTATGTTTATATAACATTTTTTGCTCAAAATAACCTCAGGAATAAGCTGTTAAAGTTTGTTACACTAGTCCTGAAACACCCTGTATATAAATATAAATTTTACATACATTTTTATTATTTAAACAAAAATAACAAATTTATAGTTATTACATTCAAAATGTCATCATCCGTTAACTAGATTTTCTCATTTAATCGTTGGTTGCACATTTAGTTCTATGAACCTACTAGTGAATTCCCAGAAATGACGTGCGAATAATAACAGTAAAAATAAAACAAATATTGAAATGTTTTCCTAGAATACTGTATATTCTCGACTTGTAAGTTACAAAAATTATGTATATAGGCAGGCAGTGTAATAATTGTAATAATTATGCAATCGTAAATATCTCAATTTTTTTGCAGAAACACATACAAATGAGTAGAATACGAATACTAGAAATTACTTTAGTATATATTTACTTCCTTGTACGAAGTAAAGGAAGTATTGTAATCGCGAAAATTTTCGGTTCTCAGATTTCAACGGAAATAGGTGTTTTGGCCTTCCCTGAGTCCATTTTGACCAATTTCGTCGTGCCGTCTGTACGTACGTATGTACGTATGTATTTCGCATAACTCAAAAACGGTAAGCCGTAGAAAATTGAAACTTTATATTTAGGACTGTTATAACTAAAGCCCGGATATTTAGGCTCTTAAAAACACCCAAATAAGCAGGCATATAGGCCGGTAATTACTCTAAAATAGACGGGCTTTTAGGCAGCCTAAATGTAAATAATTTGTTTAAAAAATAATAAACGAATCCTTTTTCTAATATTGGTTCTCGTATCTACTTTTCGTTAGAAAAAAATAATCATTTTAAACAAAAATTAACGCAATCTGAAAAATAATAATGTAGGGTTCTCATTTTATTCACTATTATGCAAATTCAAATTATGTAGTATACTTTAATTCGCGCGGTGGCCGAGCGTGTTAAGGCACATCTCTTAGCATACTGTGACGTCACCCGAACCAGGGTTCGTCGGTTCGAATCCGCCTGCCGACAATGTGTGATTTATCGTAAAATATAAAAAAATACAGTTTCATGTATTTATCACACTCGGGCGCTATAAGCTAGTCACTTATACGCCTTAAATAATCTGACTAAAGAAACCGGCAGTACGGCAGTGTAAAAACTGCGGCTCGGTGTGCCCGGCCCCTATGTTCCGACATTGGAATTATGGGACTCATTATTATTAATTCACAAAATATTACGAGCAATTGCTCTATGAAATTTTCGGAAAGGGACTGTCATCGGTCTGTCAGAACTTTGCTTGTAAGTTGAAAACTTCGTTCGACATCACAAAATGTGACAGGGGCAGTCTTATATTTAGCCATATCGTCTAAAGTTACCTCAGCTCCATTGATTAATGGCAAAGACACAATTGAATTGCCACGTAAAATTTTGACTAAAAAACTTGATTAAAGTAAGTACTTATAGGTTAGGTTGAAACACTTTGTCGGGTACTGAATTAGTCAACGAAGTAGATGATAAACCTTGTCTGCTCAATAAAAGTTAGAATAGGCAACAAAAATAGGCAAAATAGGCTGTACGAGTATAAGATAAAATAGGCACAATAAACAAAATATAGAAAAAATAGGCTCTAAGGCACGAAAAAAAAACCTTCCATTACATGTCAACATATATTCCCTATGTATAGAAAAACGAAATTGCCTGAAGTATATTAAAATTTGAATCTAGGCAATTGCCTAAAAATCCGGGCTTTAGATATAACATCTAGTTGTGCACCTCCCTTTTTGGTCATTATACAACTTCCGGAAGTGGTAGTTTACTTGAAGCCTATAATATATTCAAATATAATTTAAAACTTTCCAAATTTGGTATATAAGACTACTATATCAATGGAAATAACATAATAGATTTTGGTTAAAATACACTACCCGGAAGTGACACATTACATGAAGCTGCTAACAGTTTTTCTTGAAAAAAATTGTATTATTCTGATTTTAGAAATAAATGCTGCAAATGAAAGTTTTAGAGAATTAAATTCTGCGTCAAGCACTTTTTTCTCGAATTTTTTCAGATACATTAATAAAAACTAATACACCGTTGAAAAGAGAAAAACATGGCGGTTTTTATTTTAGTAAAATAATTATAGGTTGCTATTTAAAAAATAAAAGTTGATAGTCGTATCTTGTAAACCTGACTTTATAAAAAATATCTACATCTGCCATCAAATAGTATATTTAAAATAATAAAACTTTCATATGAACCATTTTTTTCTATTACTCATAATAAAAAAGTTAAACGGGGGGGGGGCGTCTTCCCAGACTCATCCTGTATATATATATTTTTTAAAAAATTAAGTTTGCTATGGATTAGAACAAAAAATAAAAGATTTAATGTCAAATATGTGCAATTAAAAAAATATCTATAGTTTAATACGCGTACAAGGAAGGCATGTGGTGTCCACATCAGATTTTTATAAATAGTATTCTAATTAGTTAATCACATTAAATTACGAGTAAAATACCTGAAGATCAAAGTTCTGTTATTTAATCTAAACAAATTTAATCTTTATAAAAATAATCAGAATTATAAAAATACTTCTGCCGAAATTCTTAGAAATAAAAATTAGCCTGCTCAAATTTAAGATTGCTATCATAAGATTGTCGTTTCTGATAAATATCAAGAACAATATAAGATTATCTCGAGTACCTACATTTCGAATTATTTCACGTTATGAACAGTATTCATGTTAGGTCTGTACTTAGGCGAAATAATAGAGTAAGGGAACACGTTTTCCAATCAACTCGGTATAAATTAAGATATGGTAGTGTAACTTACATTAAAAAATCTGATGTGGAGAGCACATGACTTCCTTGTACGCGTATTATACTATACCTACAGTTTTTTATTACACATATTTGACGTAATTTGACATTTATATTAAATTTTTTATTTCTATCTTATTTTTTGTTCTAATCCATAGCAAACAATTACAAAAAACAAGAAATATATAATTATTAAATTTAGATATCTCGCTTATACAAAAAGCTAATTGAATAATTCTTAATGTGCTAGACGCAAAATTTAATTCTCTAAACTTTTATTTGCAGCATTTATTTCTAAAATCAAAATAATACCATTGTTTTCAAGAAAAACTGTTAGCAGCTTCATGTGATGTATCACTTCCGGTTAGTCCATTTTAACCAAAATCTATTATGTTATTTCCATTGATAATAGTAGTCTTATATATCAAATTTGAAAAGTTTTGGAATATATTTTAATATAGTCTTTCATTAAAATCTATTATAGGCTTTAAGTAAAGTAGCAAAAAGGGAGGTGCACAACTAGATGTTATAGCAGTCCTAAATACAACATTTCAACTTTCTACGGCTTACTGTTTTTGAGTTATGCGAGATACATACGTACGTACAGACGTCACGACAAAATTAGTCAAAATGGATTCAGGGATGCTTAAAATGAATATTTCCACTGAAATCTGAATACCTAAAATTTTCGCTATTACAAGACTTCCTTTACAAGGAAGTAAAAAATAAATAAATGTTAACTCTTGTAAAAAAATGAGCCTTGCATAATATTTACGAGTATTTCTGGGTACGGCTCGGTGGCAGGGTGCCACACCAATAATGAGTAAAAGACGTGACGATATATTTATTTTATTTATTTCATTGCAGTAAAGTCCGTCATTAGTTGTCGAGAGCAAAGATTGAATCCTGAGCGCATAGCCCGAGGCATACAATTACATGAGGCAAATAATGACAATTTAATCACGTGTTATACATCGAATTGCGCACCATAGCGTTTTCAATGCTATTTTTCAAATGTTGTCAATCGTTGACGTTAAAACGCCAAGCATTTATTTACTTTTTGTTCAATTCCATGGCTGTCTGTATTTTCAACACAACTTTCGACATTTTAATATTTAATTTCTGTCGTTACAAAGCATGGAATAGAAATTATGTTTATTGATTTAGATGCAGAAATTTATGCCCTAAAACTTTTATTTGAAGCTTTTTTGCATAAAATAATAAGGGAAGCCAATAATTGAACATTTGAAAAATAGCATTGAAAACGCTATGGTGCGCAATTCGATTCACCATCCTGTATTTTATATACAAATGGAAAAATTCGTTATTTAACAAAAGAAACTTGGCACTGCCAATGGCCTTGAATCACTTTATTTCCCTAGAGAGTAAATGTAATTTTTATTTCCCTCGTGTCAATGTTCTTATATCACTTTATTTCCCTAGAGAATACTTGTCATTTTTATTTCCCTCGAGCCAATTGCCTTGAATCACTTGATTTCCCTAGAGAGTACATGTAATTTGTATTTCCCGCGAGCCAATGGTCTTAAATCAATTTACTTCCCCCGGTACATAATGAAGCACATTAAGTAATGATTTTATTTATTTATTTATGTTACGCTGTACAACAGGAATTTAATCCCAATTACAGTACAGGGTCCGCACTCACCGAACCGCAGTGTGGTAGTTTATATAATTTTTAGATTGTGTGAGATTCGAACTCGGGATCTCCGGATTCGAATTCCATATTGCTATCCACACCACGGTACTAACGGACTTTTGATAAGAATAAAGTTAACGTTATATACCGGTTGTATATAAAGATTTTAAAACTATATCATTATGAAATTGTTTCAATTACATCTGACAGGATACGTTTTTTATAAATATTAAAAAAGTAATTATTACTATGAAACTCACATTATTTCCGTGAATTTTTAAACAGAATCAAAACATCTAAATTACAGGAACAAAAAATTATGTGTAATTTAGTTCTCCTTTCCCCTCTTTCGTCTTTCTGTCCGGTCTAATTATGTATCTCGACAAATTTTGATTTGTCACGTAATTTAATCACACTGGTGTATGCTTGGACATATGATTATTATTTTTTTTTTATACCTGACAAGGTCATCACTGGCTGAGTCAGATTTAAATGAAAAGTCCAGGGGTTGAAAACTTTTAAATGACGCCCTATTAAAATGGACTAGATGTGCACATTTTTATTTTCTATATTATTGGTATTATAGAAATTTAACATTATTTATTAGATATTATTTATGTTTTAATGACAGAAACTGGGAATTGGGTATACAGACATCTGAAAACATGTACATATACAGGTTGTTAAAAAAGTTCCGGGACGGTGAAATATCTCGAGAAATACACATCGAATCAAGAAACCAAAAACACGTGTTTCATATTTTGCAAAAACCTATCTAACCACACCAAACACAAACCCCAACTCCCATCCCCAGGGGGTGGGGCGGGGGCAACTTTGAAACGTTAAATGGGAACCCCCATTTTTTATTGCAGATTAAGTTAAGTTAATTTTATCTGAAACTTTTTTTCCAATTCGGAATAGATGGCGATGTTACGCTGTACAACAGGAACTAATCCCAATTACAGTACAGGGTCCGCACTCACCGAGCCGCAGTGTGGTAGTTCATATAATTTTTAGCTTGAGTGAGATTCGAATCCCGTATCGCTATCCACACCACCGTACTGACGGACATGAACTACCACACTGCGGCTCGGTGAGTGCGAACTCTGTACTGTAATTGGGATTAAGTTCCTGTTGTACAGTGTAACATAAATAAATAAATACATTTCTGTTTAGCTTAGGAAAATGGCATCTTCGGTCGCAGTTAGAGCAAGAATCGAGGGGCGGTGCTAACCTGTATTAAACACGACGTTTTATCCAGGAACAGTATCTTGGTTCCGACCAGGATTAGTTTTAGTTCAACTGCGATCCTGTCAGAATTAGCCGTCGCTCGTTCTACTACAGTAATGCAAAACAATAGTTCTTTGAGCACATAATAATTATCACAAGAGCGAAGATTTACAACCTTTTAACTTGTAATACTAATAAGCTTTGAGGACTATTTATCCAGAATTAATTGAGATAATATCTGTTTGAGCACCGAAATTATTCGGAATTATTTGAGATAATAAGCACAGAAATAATTGAGGGAAGGAATCTTCTCTCACTGAAATATTTTTCCTCCAATTGCCAGCTATCACCGAAGGTTTCTTGGCTGCTGCCACGGTCTACCGACAGGCCATCTGACTGCTACCTGCGCTAGCGTTACTAACCCACCATCCGTTACCGATGGGTTCTCGTCTGCCGTCGTGGCCTACCACAGGTTGTCGGGCCGCTACCTGCGCTATCATTTCTAGCTCAGCTATTTACCCAGGCATAACTCAGGGATAATTTACTTCCTCCCTGGCATCACCCTCCGGCTGTCATCACGGTGACACCCGGTGGCCTAACACTATTCATACAAACGGAACTCAAAACAACAATAATACAAAGATTACTTCTCCTGCTTATCATAATATATATTCATTGTACAGTCTTTCAAATTAGAGATGACCACGTTATGACGTTTCAATAAAAACATACAGACCACAGACTTACTTGATCACCTTCTAAAATGATGACAATGACGTTATTCATAAAATAATTTGAAAAAATCATATTTATTAATGACGTGAACGCAGGGGCGCCGAGAGGAAAAGCGGGCCCCGGGTAAAAAAAATTTCGGGCCCCCTTTAACTTTGAATATTTATTAATTAAATATAAACTACAAAAAAATATATTTATAAATATATGTATGACAACAATAATAATTATTAATATCTAAATAAAGTTATAACAATATAAATAAAATTAAATACAAAATTCTGAGTTAATTGGTGCAGCGATGTGGGTTGTATACTCACTGTATGACTATATAATATCTAGTTGCATATTCGATAAATGCAGGAGATACCAAAACAGCACTACGCACAAATGTATAGAGCCTTTGCCTATGTGTGTTGTATACAATGTAGTAATAATAATGTACTTTTGAATAGTGTATAAATTTATTTAAAATTTGCAACATAAATTGTTAGAAAGACATTTCGTTATACATGTTTTAGTAAAGAATATAAAAAATTGGTGAAATAGTAGAAAATTAAAAGCAATTTATAAAATAGCATCACATCCGGGCCCTTTGAATTCCACGGGCCCTGGGTATTTTATTTACAATTTACAATTTAAAAGTGTAAATACAAATATGTTCAGTTATTGAAAAGTGTTTGTCGGCTGTGGGGATCGAACCAGGGTTCTCAAGATAATCCACAGGCCGACTTGATACCACTGAGCCACCTACCTAAGAAATAATTAATGTATTGTAGATTGTAATATTGTATTTGGTAACATAAACATCTGTACAAATTTAACAATTAATATAAATCTAAAAAAGATTATCTAATCAATTGTATTTCGAATTAGTTTCTAGATAAAATATTGTATGCACGAGTGTGTGAAGGGCTTTCATGCACTTGTTAATTAAGACACTCATCTTCGGCTCGTGTCTTAAACTTCGCATCTCATGTATAAAAGACTTACTTTACATACTTGTATCATAATAGTATATTACATAACGAGAATTGTAACAAGCACTTTACGTGCGAGTGAAAAAGTTGCGCACGAGCCTTGACAAGTGCAGTAATTTCACGAGCAATGTAATTGCGTTACAATTCGAGTTGTGTATTATACTTTATATTTTATTTTAGTTTATGTTTTGACATATAAATCGTCAAGCATTTATTTATTTTTTTGTTCAATTCCATGGCTATCAATATTTTTAACGTAATTTTCGACATTTTCATATTTAATTTCTGCCGTTACGAAGCACGTAAAAGTAATTCTGTTTACTGATTTAGATGCAGAATTTGATGCCCTAAAACTTTTATTTGACGCGTTTTTGCTTAAAATAATTAGGGCAGCAGGAAATTGCAAAAAACTTATTTCCCATGTTAAATCCCTATGACCGGCTGAACGAGTCACCATCCTATATATATATATACAGGATGTAACATGAAAACCTGGCCATAGGCGTTTAACATGGGAAATCAGTTTTTCCTTGCGCAAAAGTGGCCAATTGATTTTAGGCAAAAATGCTTCAAATAAAAGTTGTAGAGCTTGAAATTATGGATCTAAATCAGTTTTCAGATTTTATTTTACACGTTTTGTAAGCGAAATAATCGCATTAATATTTTTTAAGAATTTTTACTTTATAGTGATAGCCATGGAATTGAGACAAAATGATAAACAAATGTATAACGTTTTAACTGTCAGAAAAGTTTAGTTTTAAATAGATTTGTGATTTATTTAAGTGTTGTTATATCATTATTGAAAATGGATAACTATTCACATAAAGAAAAGTTACAAATTATTAAGTGGAATTATTCTGGTGAAAGTTTTCGAAGAATACGTGATTTAATCAGTATTATTTGGCCGCACCATAACATTCCAAGTAAAACAACAATTCAGAACTTTATTACCAAATTTGAGAAGACCGGTACATTTAATAATCAAGTGGAACAGGAACAGGGACGTGTGCATGGAGATAGAAATAATAATAATGAAGAAAATGTACTAGCATTAATAGAAATGGAACCAAATCTCAGTGTCCGAGAAATTTCAAAAGAGCTAAATATTAGTTTCATGACGGTTTATAGAATATTAAAAAAATACAAATACTATTCTTATAAAATACAAAACCACCAAGAAATTTTTGGACACGATTGCGAAAGACGCGCAACATTTTGCGAAATAATTATGGAAAAGGCCAACAATGATAGGATTTTTTTTAAAACATATTATTTACAGATGAGTGTACATTTACGCTGAATGGTGCACAAAATAAAAATAATTTTCGACACTGGTCTCAGAGAAATCCGCACATTGTTATTGAATACAGAACAATATCGACAATCAGTAAATGTATGGCCAGGAATTTTGGGCAACAAAATTATTGGTCCTTTTTTTATTAAACGACTAAATGGAAACACTTATTTAGAATTGTTACGAGAAATAGTGGGACCGGAAATAGCCCACGCAAATAATGAGTATGTGTGGTTCCAGCACGACGGCTGTCCTGCACATAATACAAGAGAACTTGTAAATTATCTGAATGATACGTTTCCAGAAAGTTGGATAGAGCGTGGAGGGCCAGTAAACTGGCCAGCACGGTCTCCAGATATAAATCCCTGTGACTTTTTTTTATGGGGACACTTAAAGTCTTGCGTTTATAAAAAACGATACAATGCCATCCAAGAACTTAAAAACGCTGTTGTAGGCGAATGCAACAAAATAAATATTAGACAATTGTGCAATGTTAAAAATAGTTTCTACAATAGATTAGGCTACTGCTTAGCACAAAACGGAGGACTTTTCGAACATCTTTTGTAATTTAATGTTATTTCTAAATAAATAAAATAATTATTTGCGTAAAAGTTCTATTATTTATTATAATAAATATTTAAAAAAATATAAAATAAAATTATGCATTTTCAATAATGATATTACAACAATCATCTTTATTGTCAGTTAAATAAATCACAAATCTATTTAAAACTAAACTTTTCTGACAGTTAAAACGTTATACATTTGTTTATCATTTTGTCTCAATTCCATGGCTATCACTATAAAGTAGAAATTTATAAAAAATATTAATGCAATTATTTCGCTTACAAAACGTGAAAAATAAAATCTGAAAACTGATTTAGATCCATAATTTCAAGCTCTACAACTTTTATTTGAAGCATTTTTGTCTAAAATCAATTGGCCACTTTTTCGCAAGGAAAAACTGATTTCCCATGTTAAACGCCTATGGCCAGGTTTTCATGTTACACCCGGTATATATATATATATATATATATATATATATATATATATATATATATATATATATAACGTAACTAGTGCAGTAAACCCTTAGCAACAGTAAACAAGTATTTACTGTTCTTGCAAATTGTTTTTAATGGCTACTTATATGTATGGCCGTAGATAAATAACTATTATTGAATAGTTATTATATAAAGCTTGTGTTTAATTGAATTCGTTTATTTTATTTTGTTTTTTAGCATAGGTAACTTGTTAACTTAGATATTTAAATATAGAGTTTCACGAATTTAGTTTTTTTACACTGATTTATATTGAAAAATGCATTTATTATACTTGGTTGAATCAAAATATCATGTAAAACCTAATTTTTAAAACTGTACAACGAAATTAAAATATTTCCATTAGTTATGAAATTTGACGAGCTTTTTGATTTAGTTTCTAAATTTGAATTTAGAAACTAAATCAAAAAGCTCGTCAAATATTATATTTGAATATAATTGCTTTACAAATTTTTTTTGACGGAAATAAAAATTATTTATTACCCACGTAAGCAAAAACAAATTTCCGAAAATTTTATCACAAATAAATTCCCAAAATTATCTTCACTTGAATATAATCATCATATTATAGATTTGCTGATAATTATTTTAATAAAAAGATTGATTATATAAATTATGTCACTATGCCAAAAAAATACATTATTTTGTATACAGTATTTGCACTATTATGAATAAAATAAAATATGAAATTAGTTATTTTTGTATTAAGTGCGTAAAATGAGTGTTTTTTTGTTGCGCGTGAGAACGTAACTTTTAGTCGAGACCGCAGGTCGAGACAAAAAAAGTCATTCGAACGCGCCAAAAAGCAAGAATTTTGCCCCCGAAATACAAACAACATTTTTTCTACAACTGTAAATAAAGAATAATACAATAATTATTGATTTATTTAAGTAAATTGAAAGAAAACAATCAACAATAATATTAATTTGATACTATTGATGTGTTGTAACTAATGAAACCTGACAACAAATTATTTGGGAGCGTGCGCGAGATACTCATTTTGCGCACTATGGTGCAAAATAATGCACAAAATACGCGTATTGATAATACGTAAATGATGAAAAAATAACGTACTTCGCGTATTGATGAGCATGGTTCTAACAGAGAATAAGAGAAATGAAATAATACAGCTAATTGAAAATGACAATACCCTTTCAACAAAAATAATATCTGAAATAGTAAATGTTAGTAAAAGCAGCGTATACAAGGTTTTATGGCAAGATCATTTTAAAAGTTATAAATATCAAAATTTTCAAGAGTTATTAGTCGACGATACAGAACGAAAGAATGTTTTTTGCGAAAATATGATGGACAAAATTAATAATGGGGAAATATTACTAAACAGAATTTTATTTACGGATGAAGCAACATCTTATATTCATGAGGAAGTCAATAGAAATATAAAGTGTCTGGTATCAAACTAAAGGGTTTGAAGAGAGCTTACGAACAGAATTAAAAAAATATATAAACTGATTGTCAATTGTTTATTTCTAAAGCCATTTGAAACATATCATGTTTGGTATCAAATTAAATGTTTTGAAGAGAGATTTCGAGTAGAATAATTACAAATTATATATTATATCGATTGATTGTCAATTGTTCTTCCTAAAAGTCAATAGAAATATAAAGTGTCTGGTATCAAACTAAAGGGTTTGAAGAGAGCTTACGAACAGAATTAAAAAAATATATAAACTGATTGTCAATTGTTTATTTCTAAAGCCATTTGAAACATATCATGTTTGGTATCAAATTAAATGTTTTGAAGAGAGATTTCGAGTAGAATAATTACAAATTATATATTATATCGATTGATTGTCAATTGTTCTTTCTAAAAGTCAATAGAAATATAATGTGCCTGGTATCAAACTAAAGGGTTTGAAGAGAGCTTACGAACAGAATTAAAAAAAAATATATAAACTGATTGTCAATTGTTTATTTCTAAAGCCATTTGAAACATATCATGTTTAGTATCAAATTAAATGTATTGACGAGAGATTTCGAGCGGAACAATTATAAATTATAATCGACAGGTTGTCACTTGTTTTAGAAATTTGGTATCAAATTTGCAGTTTTAAGGAGATAAAAGTTATTGAAAATATACTTATTTCAGTTCTAATGTAAGGTCTCAGAGATAATATAAAAATAAACCAGTAATGAGGTGATAGCAAATCATTTTAGAAAAATTTGTAAACTGTATTTTTTTACATTATCAATACTCGACTAGGTGGTGTATAAAATAACAATTTTTAAAAAAACTTTCCTTCAAGGGCTGCAGAGCCTAGCTGAGAGCCCCTAGTATATTCCTAAAATTCTAAATTAATTAAATATTATTATACAGTATTTTATTTAAATAAAAATTGGTAAATACTTACAAAATGGGGTAGGTGGCTCAGTGGTGGATCTTGAGAACTCTGGTTCAATCTCCACAGCCGACAAACAATTTTCACCAAATTTAATCTACCCTTGTGGCTTCCCTTCCACTAACATCTTTGGGGGCCGTGATGTGACGGCTGGTAACCGCACTTCACGCGAAGAAATATATCACTTACCGAAATCGGCTTAAGCATAGTGCAACATCCAGTAATGGATAAAAGGCGTGATGGTATATTTATTTAAAAAATATAATTACATTTAATTGACAAAATATTTAAATAAAAATAACGCCTTTTACCCATTACTGGGTGTGGCACTCTGCCTAAGCAGATCTCGATAAGTGATATATTTTGTCGCGTGAAGTGCGGTTACCAGCCGTCAAATCACGGCCCTCAAAGATATTAATGGAGAGGGAGCCACAGGGGTAGATTTAAATTGGTGAAAATTGTTTGTCGGCTGTAGGGATCGAACCAGGGTTCTCAAGATCCACAGGCCGACTCGATACCACTGAGCCACCTACCCCATAAACCAATGAATCTAAATCTAATTTAAAAAAATATAGTTTCGCGGCCCTCCTGCACAATACTTAACAAATATGCTTTTAAGTTTAAGTTCTTTTAACAATGACAATCAAATTATGGAAGCAAATTTAGTAATTTAGAGTAAACTAACACTGTACATACGAAAAGACGTATACAATTTGAATATTTTTACGACTCATCGTGACGAATGTGATTTTTAATTTACATCATACTCCAGTACAGAAGATAATCTTTCTCCCAACTTCAATACTCCGCTTTCATTTATAAGAAGCATTGGTTCATGCTTGGTCGTGTCAGTATCACATCTACCGTGTGTGAAAGAAGTTGACGTGATCGTGAACGTGAAACAAGGAAGACTGTTTATGTGTACCGTTGTTTTAGGCTGTGCATAGCTGACTAGTATATTAGTGTATTCTAAAAGGTAAGACTTTTTATAATTCCTAATTTATTATATTAGTGTATTAGTGTATTTTAATTTAGTGTTGGTTCATTATTTTTGTAAGTTAATTATTATTGCTTAGCTATATTAATTTAATTATTTATACATGGAAACATCATTTATTTTGGAAATTTATTTATTTATTTATGTTACGGTGTACAACAGGAATTTAATCCTAATTACAGTACAGGGTCCGCACTCACCGAGCCGCAGTGTGGTAGTTTATATAATTTTTAGCATTTTTAAATGAAGTATATGTCGTACAAGTCACGATGAAAAAATTTGGAAAAATATCAGTAAATATTTTTTTTCATTGGCAATAGGTTCTCTTTAATTTTTAATCAAAATAATGTACATTAAACCTAAAAAATCTGATGTGGACACCACATGACTTCCTTGTACGCGTATTAAACTGTAGATATTTTTTTTTCCACATATTTGACATTAAATCTTGTATTTTTTGTTCTAATCCATAGCAAACTTAATTTTTTTTTAAATAAAAAAATATATAATATTTAAATTTAGATATCTCGTTTATGCAAAAAGCTAATTTAAAAATTCTTAATGTGCTAGACGCAGAATTTAATTCTCTAAAACTTTTATTTGTAGCATTTATTTCTAAAATTAAAATAATACCATTTTTTTCAAGGAAAACTGTTAGCAGCTTCATGTAATGTGCCACTACCGGTTAGTCTATTTTAACCAAAATCTATTATGTTATTTCCATTGATATAGTAGTCTTATATACCAAATTTGGAAAGTTTTAAATTATATTTGAATATAGATTTTCATGAAAATCTATTATAGGCTTCAAGTAAAGTACCACTTCCGGTAGTTGTATAATGACCAAAAAGGGAGGTGCACAACTAGATGTTATAACAGTCCTAAATATAAAGTTTCAATTTTCTACGGCTTACCGTTTTTGAGTTATGCGAGATACATACGTACGTACAGACGGCATGACGAAATTAGTCAAAATGGATTCAGGGAGGGCCAAAATACCTATTTCCGTTGAAATCTGAGAACCAAAAATTTTCGCGATTACAATACTTCCTTTACTTCGTACAAGGAAGTAAAAAGTGTGTAAAAATTTGGATCAAGCTATACGTATTTTGTACGTATATTATTATATCTCAATATTAATTTTTGTTTGAATGCTGAGTATTTATTAAAGTAGATTAATTAAAATTACATACAGAAAATTGTTAATCGTTAATATTGTAGAAAACGTGTCGGTTTGTTTCAAAATGCCTCAGTACACAAGAATTTATAGTTCTAATTATGACTTTACTATTACTTTATAAAATATTTTAAAAATATGAAGGATATAGATAATTATTTTTTATATAAGTAAATGCTTTTAAAATATTTAATAATATTTTAGTAGCAGACACAATTTACTGTGTCAATGTATAGCCGGTACTTTATTGTAATTAAAATTAAGTTGTACTACAAAGTAGCATAAATAAATAAATACATATTTATCTTTCCTGTAAAAACATTTTACCTTAATTATATAATAACATATTTAAAAATAAACATCGGTTGATTAATTCTGACCTGTGTCCCATATCTAACAGTAAATTGTTTTATTTCTTAAGTAATTAGTTTTTAGCTGACTTAAGCGTTATGCTTATTAATTTCTTGGGCACGGCTCGCTGCTTCGTTTGAGTATAAATAGGTATGTCCTCTTTTGGGCAAATTGGATTCTGTCTTGACCACTGGCTTGGTTCACAAGTCGTGTAATCTTGATTTTTTCCCTTTTCTACTGAGGATGAGTACTTAGTTTTCCAAATACGTATCTAAATTTCATTCATTTATTAAGGCTTTGGGGTTAAATTCTTTGTTAGTAACATTCTGATATTTCTCAATTATCTTATTTATCTCGATTTTTTGCATATACATTTATGACAAGTAATACATCGTTGAAAAGAGAAAAAAATGGCGGTTTTTATTTTAATAAAATAAAAATATAAAGTAAACACTTGGCTATGTTTCACAAAATTCAGCCTCCAAGTCACCTTATGAGGGCATCGTCAGAGGCTGGCCAGCACAGTTAGTTAGTAACCATAGACGCGTTTCGCTCTTATTGGAGCTCATCAGTATGGTATAACTCACTTCTTTACCTAGAACAAAGTTCATGTGAAGAAGCTGGTGACGAAGAACTTTTTTTCGGTAGATGGCATGACCAGTTCCATAAAACTTCTCATGTCATCTTACTAGTTTGTTAGAGATCTTATTCTCTGCTGGCACAGTTCTTCGTCACCAGCTTCTTCACGTGAACTTTGTTCTAAGTGAAGAAGTGAGTTATACCATACTGATGAGCTCTAATAAGAGCAAAACGCGTCTATGGTTACTAACTGTGCTGGCTAGCCTCTGACGATGCCCTCATAAGGTGACTTGGAGGCTGAATTTTGTGAAACATAGCCAAGTGTTTACTTTATATTTTTATTAAACCTTGTTTCACCAAGTGTTGGATGACAATTAATTTTGTCTTTGTTGTTATTTAATAAAATAATTATAGGTTCCCATTTGAAAAATAAAATTTGATAGACCTGACTTTATAAACAAAAATTATATGTCATAAAATAGTATATTTATAATACTAAATCTTTCGTATGAAGAAAATTTGTCTATTTCTGATAATAAAAAAGTTAAGGGCGGGTTCGTCTTCCCAGACTCCCCTGTATACAGGGTGTTAATTAAAAACCTGGCCATAGACGTTTAACATGGGAAATCAGTTTTTCTTTGCGCGTTGCTTCCCAATTGATTTTAGACAAAAATGCTTCAAATAAAAGTTGTAAAGCTTAAAATTCTGCATGTAAACCATTAATTCGTCGATGTGTCCAGACTACACTTATTAAATCACGTATTTTTCTGTAGCTTTGTCCAAAGTAGCACCATTTTATGATCTGAAGCTTTTCTTCATGAGAAAACTGTTCCATACTTTCAAAAATATTTGTTTTTAAACGAAAATCACAAAACACAAACTGTTTTGACAGTTACAATGTCATACAATTGCTTGTAATTTTGTTTGAGTTCCATGGCTTATTAAACCTAGTTTAAAGACAATTAATTTTGTCTTTGTTGTTTTTTATTTAAATTGCTATTTCGTAGCTTTTGCTTTTTTCGGTAGATGACATTATTGGTTCGACAGAACTTCTCATTTCATCTTACCGTTTTTTAGAGATCTTATTCTCTGCTGGCACAGTTCTTCGTCACCAGCTTCTTCACGTGAACTTTGTTCTAGGTAAAGAAGTAGGTTATACCATACTGATGAGCTCTAATAAGAGCGAAACGCGTCTATGGTTACCAACTGTGCTGGCCAGCCTCTGACGATGCCCTCATAAGGTGACTTGGAGGCTGAATTTTGTGAAACTTAGACAAGTGTTTAGTTTGATATTTTATTATTAAACCTAGTTTCACCAAGTGAGCATTTAAAGACAATTAATTTTGTCTTTGTTGTTTTTTATTTAAATTGATATTTCGTAGCTTTTGCTTTTTTCGGTAGATGACATTATTGGTTCGACAGAACTTTTCATTTCATCTTACCGTTTTTTAGAGATCTTATTCTCTGCTGGCACAGTTCTTCGTCACCAGCTTCTTCACGTGAACTTTGTTCTAGGTAAAGAAGTAGGTTATACCATACTGATGAGCTCTAATAAGAGCGAAACGCGTCTATGGTTACCAACTGTGCTGGCCAGCCTCTGACGATGCCCTCATAAGGTGACTTGGAGGCTGAATTTTGTGAGACTTAGACAAGTGTTTAGTTTGATATTTTATTATTAAACCTAGTTTCACCAAGTGAGCATTTAAAGACAATTAATTTTGTCTTTGTTGTTTTTTATACAAATAAGCAATTTTCAAAAAATCTTTAAAATTTATTTTCTCGGTTATGAAATGTCACAAATAAATTAGTGGTTTACATGCAGAATTTTAAGCTTTACAACTTTTATTTGAAGCATTTTTGTCTAAAATCAATTGGGCAGCAACGCACAAGGAAAAACTGATTTCCCATGTTAAACGCCTATGGCCAGATTTTTAGTTAACACTCTGTATAATGTAATTTTATGAAATATTCAGAATAAATAAAATACTACTAAGCAGAATTTATTTATAACTTTATGCTGTCAAATACCTACAATAATAATAAAATTCTTTTTAATGTTTCAGACAAATCATATAACGCAAATACTAGTACTTTTTATTATAATTACTATGCAGAATTTTAAGCAATATTTGTATCTACATAGATGTTTAAATATATTTGTTCTACGATTTCTATGAAAAGTTGACAATTACGCTGTCATTTGTCATCGTAGAGTTGAAGTATTCTGTGGAACAATCGAAAAATAATTTGTTTCACAATCACAATAACTTATTAGAAAGTAATAGATAAAATTGTGATTTTATCAGTATTTGTATAATTATCAGATACTCAGACTTGTTTGCATAGTATCAGTTATATGATCTCAATTACTCAAAAGTTAATACACAATTCTTACTTTAAATTTATTTATTTCGAGTACTTCAAGCTATACTCGAAATACGTACATTGTTATTTTCTCATGAACAATATTTGTTTTATGTATCATCGAATTTAACATAATATATTTTTCGCTTATATAAAATAAAAATAAATAAATATATCATCACGCCTTTTCCCCATTATTGGATGTGGCACTCTGTCGTAGCAGATATCGGTAAGTGATATATTTCTTCACGTGAAGTGCGGTTACCAGCCGTCAAATCACGGCCCCCAAAGATGTTAGTGGAGGGGTAGTTTTAAATTGGTGAAAATTGTTTGTCGGCTGTGGGGATCGATCCAGGGTTCTCAAGATCCACAGGCCGACTCGATACCACTGAGCCATCTACCCCATATTTTTCGTTTATGCACTGGTATATAGTAAAAGTATAATTACAAAGCTGGTTATAGGCAATTAAAGGGAAACCGATTTTTCAAATATAATATTAGTTTAAAATACTTCTAAAATATTTTAATTGCTTTACCACAATAATAGTTACACTATAAGGTAAAATAAGGTATAATGGGGTAGGTGGCTCAGTGGTATCGAGTCGGCCTGTGGATCTTGAAAACCCTGGTTCGATCTCCACAGGGGACAAACAATTTTCACCAATTTAAATCTACTCGTGTGGCTCCCCCTCCACTAATATATATGGGGGCCGTGATCTGACGGCTGGTAACCGCACTTTACGCGAAGACATATATCTTTTACCGAGATCTGCTACGGCAGAGTGTCACACCCAGTAATAGGTAAAAGGCGTAATGATATATTTATATACAGGGTGATTCTGCGAAGACGAACCCCCCCTTAACTTTTTTTATTATAAGAAATAGAACAATTTTCTTCATATGGAAGTTTTAGTATATTAAATATACTATTTTATGACATATAGAATTTTTTTTATAAAGTCAGGTTTACATGATACGACTATCAACTTTTATTTTTCAAATGGGAACCTAGAATTATTTTATTAAAATAAAAACCGCCATTTTTTCTCTTTTCAACGATGTATTACTTGTCATAAATGTATATGAAAAAAATCGAGATAAATAAGATAATTGGGAAATGTCAGAAATTATTTTTATTCAATTATTCTAGGAGGCTGTGCGAAATTAAACACAATGTAACAAGGTAAAATGATTGACAAAACACGTGAAACAAGTAACAAATAAATATTTGCATTGTTGTCATTAATTTTACCTTGTTACAATTTATTTAATTAAAGTATATATATATATATATATATATATATATATATATATATATATATATATATATATATATATATATATATATAACAGGCGTGGTGGCCGAGCGTGTTAAGGCACATCTCTTAACATACTGTGACGTCACCCGAGCCAAGGTTCGTCAGTTCGAATCCGCCTGTCGACAATGTGGGATTTGTCGTAAAATATAAACAATACAGCTACATGTATTTATCACACTCGGGCGCTATAAGCTAGTCACTTATACGCCTTAAATAATGTAGCATTCGACTACGAAAACCGGCAGTACGGCAGTGTAAAAACTGCGGCTCGGTGTGTCCGGTAGGCCCAGACCAGATTTGGGCTGTAGCGCCACAGATGATGATGATGATATATATATATATATATATATATATATATATATATATATTAAGATTAAATAAAATACTACTAAGCAGTAATTATAATAACGCTGTCAAGTACCTACAATAATAATAAAAAAATTACGTAATTACTAATTTATTTTTAATATTCAAGACAAATCGTATAAATACAAATACTAGTACTTTTTATTATAATTACTATTCAGAATTTTAAGCAATATTTGTATCTACATAGATGTTTAAATATTTATTATTACATTATTTGTGTAATGATAACTTATTTCACATAATTATAATCTATCCATTACAAATTATTTGAGCTTTGAACAATTATATTTACCAACCTAATCTGTTCTGTTTTGTTTGTTTAGAATCAAGATGGGGATGTACTTCGATTCATTCCTCACAGAGCTACTTTTCGCATCTGTTATTTTTATAACAACCTGCATCGTTTACATAAAATATGTGTATCAATTCTGGACGAGGAATCACATAGCACAGCTTGAACCTTCATTTCCATTTGGGGATACCAAGACTATTTTATTAAAACAAGAATCAGTAGGAATATGTTTCTTAAATATCTATAATAAATTTAAAAGTATGAACGTTCCTTTCGGAGGTTATTACTTCACATTACGTCCAGAGCTGATGATTATGGATCTGGACGTAATCAAACAAGTAATGGTGAAAGATTTCCAACATTTTACTGATCGAGGAACATTCAGCAATGAGAAGACTGATCCTTTGACGGGACATTTATTTTCAATTGATGGACAAAAATGGAAACGGTTACGTGTAAAACTAACACCAACTTTTACTTCAGGGAAAATGAGAATGATGTTCAGTACTTTAGTTGCTTGTTCAGATGAGTTAAATAATATTTTGCATGAGAGTTCGCAAAAATCAGACCCGATGGAAATCAGAGATATTTTAGCAAGATTCACAACGGATGTAATAGGTAGTTGTGCTTTTGGATTAGACTGTAACTCTTTAAAGAATCCAGATACTGACTTTAGAAAATATGGACAGCAAAGTTTTGAACCAGTGAAATTTATTGATAAATTTCGAGGTTTAGGTGCATTCTTATTACCTAATGTTTATAAATTCTTTAATATTAAGGCTATTAATCCAGATGTTAGTAATTTCTTCTTAACGGTTGTGAAACAAACTGTTCAATACAGAGAAGACAATAATATAAGTAGAAAAGATTTCCTGCAACTTTTGATTCAGCTGAAGAATGGAGAACAGGTAATATTATTTCCCTAATTCCGTTATGAAAAGTCCTGGTTTACATGAATTTTTGAGGTTATGAAATGTCGATTTTTCACTGTTGTTCCAAGCTTATTTTTCAGTGTACTAAATAGATGACGCAATTGTACTAAATCGCTTCTAGTTGTACTAAAACGTAAAAAACTATAAAATTTAAATAAAATATATAAAAAAGTAGTAAATAATTACTAGAATAGTACATGTTTTATTTGATATAATAATCAAAATTAATGAACTAAATTCTGGGTGCATTATACCGTTGTACTAACATACTACGTATTGTACTGCATTTAGTACAATTGTACTGCTTGGAACAACACTGCAATTTTTTCATAACTGTCATTCAAGAGTTATGTAAAGAAGTCTTTACATAACTAGTTACGTAATGAATGTTGACAGTTTGAACTTTCTCAAATAACTGAAAAAACTATTTATTAAAATTTTTAGAATTTATATACACTTAATAATTTTTCTGGTATGAAACAGTTGACGGCCAAATTAGCAGATTCTTCGATATCAGAAGGAAGGTCTGTCTCGGATTCAGAAGCTTTAAATTTAAACATTTTATTCATTTATTTTCACGGCAACACTTTGATAAATTGATTTTGAAATATACTAAGCTGCATAACCCTAGAATTTTATGTATTTTAAAAATTATTTTAGCGGAATTAGACAAAATTTTGTACGTAATACGTTATAAAAACGTGATATTATTTGACTCACATAATTTGCAAATATTACTGTGTCCTTTAGGAAATTGATAGAGTAGAAAATTTTACCCCAATTAAGGGGCAAGGCCACTCTAAAAATTTTTAAAAATGCATTTTTTTTTATTTGCTTACATTATAGTTTAAACCCTTAGGAATAAGGGACAATTTAATTTAAATGCCGCGCGGAAGTATTTCAGAGGGAAAAAAGCATATATCTATTAGTACTAGTATTTATATATATATATATATATGACTCGAAACTTTAAACGCGTTTTTCTCGAAATCATATTTTCAAAATCGGGCGAAAAGAAATATGAAATACTAATTGATGGATCGTGCTGAATCTTTTTATTTCTTATTCTAGATATAAAATACTTAAAAACTACGGAGGCTTTTTTTAAAAGTGCTTCATTCGTTTTTTATGATCGTTTTTATACAGAAATTTAGTCCCGAATAATGAACTTTTTTTTCAAACGTGCGCCATTTTGTTAAAAATCAAAATTTTCAAAATCCAGCTCGTAGTTTTTTAGAGTATACATCAGAGATTAAGAAAACATATTCCTTTTTGATCCAGGTCTATTGCTGTTCCCGGAATGTTTTCGCCCGATTTGCCTTACGCGCCGAGAAGAGTCGTCATTTTTTTTAATTTCTGACGACAATTTTTGAATATTTTCTTTAAAAAAATTTTTTAAATAATGTTTAAAGACCACTAAATAAAGATCCAAAAACAGTTCTTAAGCAGCACGTTTAGATTTCGTTAAAAAAATCTTGAAAATGACTCTTTTTTTTCCTTGTCTAGAGTGGCCTTACCCCTTAAGATATTATTTGATTTAATATAAAGTTTAAATTCGGTTTAAAAGAGGGTGTAAACAAGTTCAAATTTTTACATTTTGCATAAAATTATTTGCAGGTCTTGACAGATGACGAATCAATTAGTATTGGTGATGAGACAGTGAATGGGAAAAAGAGTTTAACAATTGAACAAATAGCTGCCCAATGTTTCGTTTTCTTCCTTGCTGGATTTGAAACTTCTTCCACTACGATGACTTTCTGTTTGTATGAGCTCACCAAGAACCCTGTAATGCAGGAGAAACTCCGCGAAGAAATTAAAACCGTGCTCAAGAAACATAATGACGTATTGTCTTATGATGCTATTATGGACATGCATTACATGGAAAAAGCTATATATGGTAAATATAATGTATTTAAAGTTAGATTTATGACAGAAAAATACGGGTGACGCCTGGATTCTGTCATAAATTTAACTTTAAATTTATCATCATCACTGTACTTTCAATCATGTCATATTATGACAAAAAATCAGTAATGATATATTTTTTACTTCCTTGTACGAAGTAAAGGAAGTATTGTAATCGCAAAAATTTTTGGTTTTGAGATTTCAGCAGAAATATCTATTTTGACCATCCTTGAATATATTTTGACTAATTTCGTCGTGACGTCTGTACGGACGTATGTATCTCGCATAACTCAAAAACGGTAAGCCGTAGAAAGTTGAGATTTTGTATTTAGGACTGTTATAACATCTAGTTGTGCACCTCCCTTTTTGGTCATTATATAACTTCCGGAAATGGTACTTTACTTGAAGCCTATAATAGATTTTCATGAAAAATTATATTAAAATATCCAAAACTTTTCAAATTTGGTATATAAGACTACTATGCTAATGGAAATAACATAATAGGTTTTGGATAAAATGGACTAACCGGAAGTGATACATTACATGAAGCTGCTAAGAGTTTTTCTTGAAGCAAATGGTATTATTTTGATTTTAGAAATAAATGCTGCAGAAAAAAGTTTTGGAGAATTAAATTCTGCTTCTAGAACATTAAGAATTATTAAATTTACCTTTTGTATATGCATGATATCTAAATTTAAAAATCTGATGTGGACACTTCATGACTTCCTTGTACGCGTATTGTACTATACCTACATTTTTGTTATTGCACATATTTTTCGTAATTTGTCATTGGCATTTAATTTTTTATTTTTTGTTCTTATCCATAGCAAACAATTATAAAAAACAAGAAATATCTAATTTTTAAATTTACATATCTCGCTTATACAAAAGGATACTTTAATAATTCTTAATGTGATAGAAGCAGAATTTAATTCTCCAAAACTTCTAATTGCATCATTTATTTCTAAAATCAAAATATCATTTTTTTCAAGAAAAACTCTTAGTAGCTTCATGTGATGAATCACTTCCAGTTATTCCATTTTAACTAAAATATATTATGTTATTTGCATTGATATAGTAGTCTTATATACCAAATTTGAAAAGTTTTGGATTATATTTTAATATAATTTTTCATGAAAATCTATTATAGGCTTCAAGTAAAGTACCAATTCCGGAAGTTATATAATGACCAAAAAGGGAGGTGCACAACTAGATGTTATAACAATTCTAAATACAAAATCTCATCTTTCTACGACTTACCGTTTTTGAATTATGCGAAATACATACGTACGCATGTACAGACGTCACGACGAAATTAGTCAAAATGGATTCAGAGATGCTCAAAATGGATATTTCCGTTGAAATCTGAAAACCGAAAAGTTACGCGGTTACAATACTTCCTTTACTTCGTACATGGAAGTAAAAATTATATATTTGTTTTTTGACATTAAGTTTGCTATGGATTAGACTAAAAAAAGTAAAGTTAATGTCAAATTACCTCAAATATGTGCAATAAAAAAATGTAGGTATAGTATAATACGCGTACAATGAAGTCATGTGCTGTCCACATCAGATTTTTTATTGAGTTTTTAGTAACCTATAATTTTTAAGTGAATTTATGTTTTACTCATTACATGTTGAAAGTTTACAATATTAAGTTAAATTATTGTATATTTATATAAACTTTATTTTATTTTAAAAGAAACACTCCGGAAGTATCCTCCTCTGGCATTCTTAAATCGAAAATGCACCAAAGATTATGCGCTCCCCAAATCAACTCACATCATCCGTAAAGGCGATATGATTCGTATATCCGTCCTGGGTCTTCAGCGAGATCCCGAGTATTATCCAGACCCTGAAAAATTTGACCCAGAACGCTTTAGCGAGGAAGAAAAAGCGAAGAGACATCCATTCGCTTTTATGCCTTTTGGTGAAGGACCTAGGATTTGCATAGGTATGTTAACAAATATACTTTATCCAACACCTACTACTTATAAAGTCATTATTGTTGTCATTTTAGATTAATAAAGTGGTTTATAAGTCACACGTGAGTTATAAGTCATAAGTCACGCATAAATTATGACTTGTAACTCACTGTTGAGTTTAAATATAACAAAGTTGAAAAAAGGTTGCAGCTGTAGTATTTGAAATGGAAATAATCATTAAGGACGCGGAAGAAGCGGTTGTTGATATTTTACCAAAAAAGTCTAGAACTTCCTATGAAAAACACTTTTATTCATAACTGACGTTTCTAGTTGTCATCCAGTCTTCAAACATATGAAATTCTTTTTTATAGGAACTTCTAGACTTTTTTGGTAAAATATCAACAACCACTTTTTCCGCTTCCTTAATGATTATTTCAGGAATAAAATTCTCGTCTTCCATTTCGAATACTACAGCTGCAACCTTTTTTCAACTTTGTTTATTTAAAAATGAGTAACCTAGACAACAAAACAAGAAAGTATGGCTAACTAGAATATTATTTGAAATGTAGACAATTGTGTCAAAATTTATATTTTAATGTTTTAATTGTAGTTGTTGGATAAAATTTCGTATGCCCCTCGTGTGTTATTACAAATAAGTCACGCGCGAAAAGTATTAGTCCACGAGGCCGTCAGGCCGAGGGGAATAATTTTCTGAAGTAATATAACACACTTGTACCATAAATAACTAATACTTATAATTTTAATTACTATATTTTAATCTTTTGTTTAGGACTGAGATTTGGTATGATGCAAGCAAAAGTAGGGTTATCAGTATTATTGAAGAATTACAAATTTACCTTAAATAAGAAGACTCCGGATCCACTTATCATAGATCCAAATAATTTCATCATGTCATCGAAAGGAGGCATTTGGTTAAATGCTCATAAAATTGCTACTTGAATTGTGAATCGTAAATGTTGTAATATTTATTTAATTTATAAGGAATAGTATCGTTTGTTTTTAGTTATATAATTATATACATTTTTTAAAAATAAATATTAGTTTCATGTACCTATTTCTTTCTTGATCTCTTTTCAACGATATATTACTTGTCATAAATGTATATGAAAAAAATCGAGATAAATAAGATAATTGAGAAATATCAGAAATTATATTTATTCAACTATTCTAGGTGGCTATGCGAAATGAAACAAAATGTAACAAAGTAATATTAGACAACAATGCAAATATTTATTTGTTACTTGTTTCACGTGTTTTGTTATTAATTTTACCTTGTTACATTGTGTTTAACTCCCGCCTCCACTAATATCTTTGGTGGCCGTGATTTGACGGCTGGTAACCGCACTTCACGCGAAAAAATATATTATTTACCGAGATCTGCTTAGGCAGAGTGCCACACCTAGTAATGGGTAAAAGGCGTGATGATATATTTATTTACATTTTAAAACGAATTAATTTAATATTTAGTACATTTCTTCATTTGTTTTATTTAGTCCTTCTTACCTGTTACTGTCTTCTTTAGGACCGAAACGTCAACAATAAATATGTTTTGAAAAAAAATTCACTACAAATTCTTCTTTGTTCTTCCCCAACAAATATTATATTAAGTTATTAAAATAATAATAATTTTAAATACAATACGAACAAAGGTATGTTTTTGACAATAATTTTTATTATATTAGGAACATTGTTAATTTGTTAACAATAATATAAAATTTATGAAAATATATTACAAACATTTTAAAAATAAATTTTTGGTAATAATTTAAATAAATATTTTTACAAATATTTTACACCCAGGTACCCCCAGATACCATTCAGGACCGTATTAAATAATATTCCCCTCTGCAGACTAAAATTTATTCTTTAAACCCCAATTGAAAAATATTTTCAATATTGTTGAAAATCGTACGACACTCTTAACAGCCCATAGAAATATTGTAGTAAGTATGGTTACCATGGTAATACAAAAATATAATATATATATATAAATTTTTTATTACTTGATCTTTCTAAGAAATAGTTATTTTTGTATTAAGTGCGAGAATGTTACTTTTAGTCTAGACCGCACAACATTTTTTCTACAACTGTAAATAAACAATAATACAATGATTATTTATTTTTTTAAGTAAATTGAAGGGAAACAATCAACAATAATATGAATTTGATACTATTGATGTGTTGTAACTAATGAAACCTGACAACAAATAATTTGGGAGCGTGCGCGAGATACTCATTTTGCGCACTAGAATACGAAGCAGTGCGCAAAATATTCATTTTGTGCACTAGGGTGCAAAATAATGCGCAAAATACGGGTTGTCATGGTAATGTAAATGATGAAAAAATCACGTACTTCGCGTATTGATATTAGTGAAAAAAAGTAACATTTTTTGACAGTTGTAGAAAAAATTAATAAATAAAAATTTTTTCATGTCAAAAATGTCAATATCAAAATATATATTTTAGAAATAATACAATAATAATAAAGTTAATTTATATTATGACAGAAAAATTCTGATGACGCCTGGATTCGAACCAGGGACCTTCCGCATACCGGGCAGAGATGCTAACCGTAGCTGTCATAATATAAATTAACTTTAGTCAAAAACTACAGGTATGATACCTTTAATAATCACACAACTTAATAATATTAGCTCTACAATAATAATAATCTGTATCATTTTTGCGTCTCAAATTAAATTTCCCAATCCTTTAAAATGTCATCATTTACACTACGATTACAAAGCGTATTTTGTGCATTATTTTGCACCCTAGTGCGCAAAATGAGTATTCGTATTCTAGTGCGCAAAATGAGTATCTCGCGCACGCTCCCAAATTATTTGTTGTCAGGTTTCATTAGTTACAACACATAAATAGTATCAAATTAATATTATTGTTGATTGTTTTCCTTCAATTTACTTAAATAAATCAATAATTATTGTATTATTCTTTATTTACAGTTGTAGAAAAAAATGTTGTTTGTATTTCGTGAACAAAATTCTTGTTTTTTGGCGCGTTCGAATAACTTTTATTGTTTCGACCTGCGGTCTCGACTAAAATTAACATTCTCACGCGCAACGAAAAAACATTTTGCGCAGTTCATACAAAAATAGCTATTTACTTTTTGTGTTGTCGTTACGATTTTCATATCGAATCTGCCCTCAAGTATTAATTTATTCCCGGGAAATTTTTTATCGAGCATTCCAATAACGTAATCTTAATAATACATTGTTGAAATGCACTTGCAAAATTTTTCGAGAAGAATCAATGCTTTAGGGTAAAAATTATTTGTGTTAGACCATTTTATTTTTGCAGCCCTTGCCCTAAATACAGTCCCGGTACGTATATACCAAAATTCTTGCTATGGTCGGACAATAGTAACAAAAAACAAAATTATAAGTTTATCCAAGACGGTCTAAGAGGAAAATTTTTTTAATGTCTTTTTTGAAGACATAATCTTTGTCAACATCAATGAATCTAACAAGTCTACTGCCATCGTAGGGTACATCACTTCCAGGAGGGTACATGCGCATCTGCAAAAATAACATTTCTTATTAATTGAACTTTTATTGTAAAAATTATTTAAATGCATCCAAAATGTAAATGAAAAAATGAATGAACTTGTTGGAAACGTCTTTCCATTCGTTTTTACCTAAATTTTAGTAGTAAGCAAAATTGTCGAATTGAACCAAATTAGTTGTTCATTGTACTATCAAATGTTGGTTAGTTTTTATAAACCTTTTAAGTAGCATCTAGTACATTTGATACAAAATGTCTTGAAATTTGCGTAAAATAGTTATTTGTCTACGATTGCTATGAAAAGTTGACAATTACGCTCTCATTTGTCATCGTAAAGCTGACCTTTTCTGTGGAACAATCGAAAAATATCTTTGTCGCGCGTTGCCATTATAGAAATAAGTATTTTACGCACTAAGGTACACGAGCGTAAAGTGTCTTTGTTCCTCTTACACTATTACTGTGTTCGAGTAACAAAGAATCATTTTACGCTCTTAATACACAAATAACTATTTTCTACGATTGCTATGAAAAGTTGACAATTACGCTCTCATTTCTCATCGTAAAGTTGACGTTTTCTGTGGAACAATAGAAAATTATCTTTGTCGCGCGTTTCCAATGGCAACACGCGTAAAATATATTAAATGCACGCTTATTTCAATAGTTACCAGGGATACAAACAAAACAGAAAGTTGTCATATTGGCAGTTGGCAGAACGAATTTATTTTCAGTACGTATACTTTTTAATAATTATAAGATGCAATCGTAGAAAAAAAAAGTTCGTGCTGTATTTACTGTGCTCGAGTAACAAAGAATCACTTTACGCTCTGAATTCACAAATAATTATTGTGTAATTAAGAGCGTAAAGTCGAATCCGAAGGCGAGAGCTGCAACTTTACGCTCGTGATACACACATAATTATTTCTACGATTGCATCTTAAAATTATTAAAAATGATTAAAAAACGTATATGTACTGAAAATTAATTCGTTCTATCAACTGTCAATATGACAAGTTTCTGTTTTGTTTGTATCTCTGGTAACTATTGAAATAAGCGCGCATTGAATATCTTTTTCGCGCGTTGTCATTGAAAACGCGCGCATTTTACATATTTTTCACGCGTTGCCATTGGAGACGCGTGACAAATATATTTTTCGATTGTTCCACAGAATACGTCAACTTTACGATGACAAATGAGAGCGTAATTGTCTACTTTTCATAGCAATTGTAGAAAAATTATCTTAAACTTCTAAATAAAATTTTAAATACTTGCCAGAACCCTTGATATAATGAAAACAGGTATACATTTTACGAATTTTAATTATTACTTAAATACACGCTTTTCACTTGCCCTTCTTTCGAAAAATTTGCAGTAGTACAACTTTTTGTTTACAGAATGGTCCATCGGTCTGTATTTTTTTTACAAAAAGTTTATTTTTAATTAAAATGTCAACATATCTGTAGTATAAGTTGTTCTACCGGGTGTTTCATTTCCGCGCAATGATATGTAACTTTATATTTTTTAATGGAACATACTACATAATTTTGTAAAATTTGAAAGATCTTTTGTGTTTCTATTCAAAACAGTTCTTATTTATTATATTCCTAAAATGTCCTAAAACTATTCATGTTTTTATTAATAAACAGGGGCGGATCCAGGGGGAGGGTCATGAGGGTCATGACCCCCCCTTCTAAGCATGGACTTTTTTTTAAATGTTGGCCCTAATACATAATAATGATGTAATTATTTATGATAACTCAATTTATTTAAACAAATTAAATAGAAAATAATATCTAAGAACTTGAAATGCTAAGATAATTAAAAACTATTGTTTGATTTATTATTCTAATAAATAGCCAAAAACCAATATTTTGTGGGGATATTATTTCGACCCGCAGATGGGAGAGGTATTCTATTTAAGACCTAGTCAAGTATGTGACTACCGACATTTGCACTTAGAAAATCAACTTATAATTCAATAATTTTTCTATTCTATCGAAAAACCGTTTAGATATTCAAACTTTATGATTTAAAAAGTGTTGGCGTTCTCAGGGGAAATTTTTGAGGTGAAAAAATGATTTAATGTGATTTAATGCGATTCCAAAGACGATTTAATGTGATTGTAAAAATTATTTAAACCAGGAATATAATATGAGCAAATACAAATGTTTTTAAGATGAACAATACCCCTCCCCCCCAGATACAAAATTCACTCCATGACCCCCACCCAATTCGAAGTCTGGATCCGCCCCTGTTAATAAATAATCACACGCAGAAAGTGTGCCTTAAATTCATCAATAATAAATACCATGTTAACTAATTCATCTTTTGTAAAATTAATTTTTACATAAATAAATAAATTATAACAAACAAATATTGATAAACTAAATGAGAGCTGCAAGTAATAATTATCAAAGATCTGACACTTATTAATCTAATTGTTTAAACAAGTGAATATATATCCCTTTGCTATACTACAAATTTTTATGAAAGGTAGGGACGTCATCAAAATTTGTAACTAGATAAAGACGTCATGGAATTACTATGTTTATATGATATTATGAAAAACGAAGGAGAACTCGAAAAATAGTTACTGTTTATATTGAAAATACTGATTTGATATACAACAAGGCAACAATAATGAAATATAAAAAAAATAAACAACGTAAACGCGTGGGAACGAGAAAAACAACATATGCTGTCATGCATTCGAAAAGATGAAGTAAACATTTTCAAATCTAGTAGTACCAACCTGTGGTGAAAAAATGAACTACAATTATTTTGAATACATTAAAATTTCGTTAAAAACATTGGCTGGTAGCACAAGCTCTGCTTTTGTCTGTTTTAAGAGCAGTGTATTTGGGTGTTTTAGCTATCTCTAACATGTTAAAACCGTGCTCTTAGAACACCCAAAAACAGAGCTTATGCTACCAGTTAATATATTTAAAGAAATTTTAAATTGTGATTTGTGTGTTATATATTTGATAAATAATTCCTAAAGCATTTAACATGTTAGGAAATGTATTATACATTTATGCAACAAACATTACATTTTAATTTGTTTGAATATCCTATTAACGCAGCCGTCTTTGACGTCATTATTCTAGTTACAAATTTTGATGACGTCTTTCTTCTGCTTGAAAATTTTTCGTATAATAATGTATTTTGTTCTCATTTCAATGGTGAAAATAATTATAGATTATTATTGCTGTCAAGCTATATTTTACAATTTAATTAAACGAGTCTTCCAAATTTGCCGAACTTATATATTATATTTTACCGTTAAAATTTGACCTTCACAAATTAAAAAAGGCAATAGGGTAGGTGTAACTGGTTTTTCTACCTACACCGCGTATACTTTTGCGGATGAGTCAAATAATATTAACATTTCACAGTTATAATTTATAATGATACAATATTTCCAACTAAAATAACATTTTGAAAACATAAAATAAACTTACGTACCTAATATAATAGTCAAATGCTGTGTTGCCGTTTTTCTTTTGTTTCAAATAAAATAGCCAATTAGAAAAGAATAGATATATTTTGTAAAAAAGAAGCATTTGCAATACAAATATAAAATTAAAATATTCCTTATAATAAGGACAAATACTACATTATTTAAATATATTAATTTATCATTACTATATTATTTATAAAATATATTTTTAAAATTATTTGTCATTTTTATTATTGGTAACATTTGAAGAAATAAAATAGTGAACACTAGATGTAATACCAAAATACGAAACTTGTAGTAGAATTAGAAGATAGGAAAGCAAACTAACTACAAAAATATGATTTAAGGGGTAAGGCCACTCTAAAATTTTTTAAAAATGCATTTTTATTTATTTGCTTAAATTACAGTTTAAACCCTTAGGAATAAGGGACAATGAATTTAAATGCCGCGCGGAAGTATTTCAGAGGGAAAAAAGCATATATCTATTAGTACTAGTATATATATATATATATATATATATATATATATATATATATTTATATATATATGTATATATGACTCGAAACTTTAAACGCGTTTTTCTCGAAATCATATTTTCAAAATCGGGCGAAAAGAAATCTGAAATACTAATTGATGGATCGTGCTGAATCTTTTTATTTCTTATTCTAGATATAAAATACTCAAAAACTACGGGGTCTTTTTTTTTAAAAGTGCTTCATTCGTTTTTTATGGTCGTTTTTATATAGAAATTTAGTCCCGAATAATGAACTTTTTTTTCAAACGTGCTCCATTTTGTTAAAAATCAAAATTTTCAAAATCCAGCCCGTAGTTTTTTAGAGTATACATCAGAGATTAAGAAAACATATCCCTTTTTGATCCAGGTCTATTGCTGTTCCCGGAATGTTTTCGCCCGATTGTTTAAATAAAGTTTAAAGAGCACTAAATAAAGATCCAAAAACAGTTCTTAAGCAGCACGTTTAGATTTCGTTAAAAAAAATCTTGAAAATGACCCTTTTTTTCCTTGTCTAGAGTGGCCTTATCCCTTAATATGAGAAATATTTGGCAGTGAGTACTAAGTGTTAATAGGAGAAAATAGCAGATACCTAGCAAGTGTTGTTAGAATTAAAATTAAATAGTTAGTGGATGTTAATAGAGCATGGTTTAAAATAGCGGCAACTTAATCCTTAGTTAGTTAACTCCATCCTTGGCTTTAGCGAATCGCTTCTGAAAATTAAAACAAAGCATTTTGCTGTAAACCATAATATTAATTAACACTTTACCAATTATTAATTAAAACACATTTTCACTCGACATATTCTTACATCATTCGTTCGTCATATCCTGATATAACTCTGTTCTTATTTTTAATTAATATATCGGACCAACTACTGAAGTCATATGCCGACATGTTCTTTGTATAGCCGCCACGGGCGGGACTCGAACCCACGACCTGACGGTTGTGAGTCAGGCTCTCAACCTGTGCGACCATTACGCGGGATAAGTCTGTTCTTATTTTCTTCCTAATTTCATATTTAAATTTCTAAATCATTGATATGTTTATAAATTGTAGAATAAAATGAAAAGTTAAAACTTCAGATTGCATTATACAACGAAACTTTCTTGTGATTCGAGTCTAATTATAATTAAATTACTAATAATAAACAATGTCACAAAATTTAACTTTTATAATTCAAAGTTAGAGCTTTGGCTAGATATTTATTCTTTTATTTCTGGCTTCCTGGCGGACCAACTACTCAGGTCATATGCCGCAATTACGCCCTGATCCTGCATTTTAGGTCTTATGGTCAACAGCAACGCGGGTTTCTCTGGACGGTCACCCATCCAAATACACTCCGCGCGCAACGTTGCTTAACTCGCGTTATCATATACCGCATGTCTACTTTTTTTCCGAACATAGGAAATTAAATGTTAAAATTTTGATTGAGCGATATCTCTTTACCTATTAATTTTAGAACCAAAGTGTACTGAAGAAAAATGTTCAGAATGAAAAACTGTATCCGTAGAGTATAAGTTTGTTGTTCAATTGTTTGTTATATCCGAGTTAGAAGCAAAAGAAAATACACGCTTTAAAACAATTGTCAGAGTGCCATGAGAAATAAAACAAATTAGATAACTTAATAATAGGTATTTATTTGTCTAGATTGTGTAGAAATAAGAAAATAATAGTTGCTATAATTAATTTTATAAAATAAATATATCATCACGCCTTTTACCCATTACTGAGTGTGGCACTCTGCCTAAGCAGATCTCGGTAAGTGATATATTTTTTCGCGTGAAGTGCGGTTACCCGCCGTCAAATCACGGCCTCCAAAGATATTAGTGGTGGAGAAGCCACAGGGGTAGATTTTTTAAATTGGTGAAAATTGTTTGTCGGCTGTGGGGATCGAACCAGGGTTCTCAAGATCCACAGGCCGACTCGATACCACTGAGCCACCTACCCCATAATTAATTTTATTATTAAATTAAATGCTCGAATAAATAAATAAATAAATTAGAGTAAGCTTCCAATTCTTCTCCAATATGTCAAATAATGTCAGACACAACAAACAAATTATTGTTTTATTTCTCATGGCACTCTGATAATTGCTTTAAAGCGTGTATTTTCTTTTGCTTCTAACTCGGACATGCAGTTTTTCATTCTGAACATTTTTCTTCAGTACAATTTTGTTCTAAAATTAATAGGTAAAGAGATATCGCTAAATCAAAATTTTAAAATTGAATTTCCTATGTTCGGAAAAAAAGTAGATACCCGGTAGATCAGTTCCAACGAGCCATGGCCGGTGACAGGCTAGATATTATATTCTCACATGTTTAATTTATTACTTTTTTTACATGATTATAAAACCTTTGACTATACGGTACTTGATGATTTAAATTCAGATCATGACATAACCATATCCTCATTCACATCCTCTTCATTCATCTTTCATATAAATTAACCATTTTCTCGGAACATTCATTGCTTATTAAAAATTAACAAGTTTTGCTGTATTGTAGGTATAATTAAAATGTGTATTTACCATAATTCTATATTTTTCTTTACAGGCGTATTCGGTTTCGTCGACATCTTGGTAACAGTCGCTCTTGGCGTCTTTCGGTATGGTGCGACCCTCAAATTCACATAGTCGTTTCAGTGGCCTCGCCCTAAAATTTATTTTATTAATAAGCCACTGTTAATAATAATTAAGAAATGTTTATAAAAGATAACAAATTATTTCATAAACTAAACTAATTTACAATTATTGCCAATAGAGCTAATATACAAAGTGGTGAATCGAATTGCGCACCATAGCGTTTTCAATGCTATTTTTCCAATGTTAAATTATTGGCTTCCCTAATTATTTTATGAAAAAAAGCTTCAAATAAAAGTTTTAGGGCATAAATTTCTACATTTAAATCAATAAACATAATTTCTATTACATGCTTTGTAAAGACAGTAATTAAATATTAAAATGTCGAAAATTGTGTTGAAAATACAGACAGCCATGGAATTGAACAAAAAATAAATAAATGCTTGGCGTTTTATCTGTCAAAACGACAACGTTGGACGCTTTGTCAATCGTTGACGTTAAAACGCCGAGCATTTATTTATGTTTTGTTCAATTCCATGGCTGTCTGTATTTTCAACACAACTTTCGACATTTTAATATTTAATTTCTGTCGTTACAAAGCATGTAATAGAAATTATGTTTATTGATTTAGATGCAGAAATTTATGCCCTAAAACTTTTATTTGAAGCTTTTTTGCATAAAATAATTAGGGAAGCCAATAATTGAACATTTGAAAAATAGCATTGAAAACGCTATGGTGCGCAATTCGATTCACCAGCCTGTATACGAACAATGACAAAATTGTACAAGGATATTTTAAAAATTGCATGTCTAATTTGAAACTATAAACTATATTCAAATACTTGTTAGAACCCCTAAGATATTATTTTTCTTAGACATATTTAAATATAATTTACATAACTTTTTATATTGGATTCTTCTTAAATACATATTTATAATATAATTTATAATTTTAATATTATATTCAATTTTTAAAATATCTTCGTACAATTTTGAGCAATATATATATATATATATATATATATATATATATATATATATATATATATATATATATATATATATATATATATATATATATATATATATACAGGGTGTTTCACAACTTAGAGCAAAAAATTAAAGAGTATATTCTGTACGACGTGCTGATCATGAAACAAAAAGAATTTTTTTTAAAATTCGAAAAATTAAGGGTTGTTAACCTAAAACATTTTTTGTAGTACTGCACTGGATTCGCTTTTCTATTAAACACAAACAATGAAGTAGGTATCAACTACGAAAGAATAATTACACAATTCAATTATTAGCAGTTATTTATAATAGAATTTTATTTAATTAATAACTTTAACATAATCATCCACCCAGTGGCAGTGGCAACGAAAAATTTTGGACTGGGAAACATGGAAAATAGTTTTGCGATTTAAAAAATATATATTTTTATTTCATGATCAGCACGTCGTACAGAATATACCCTTTAATTTTTTGCTCTAAGTTGTGAAACACCCTGCATATATTGCTCAAAATTGTACAAAGATATTTTAAAAATTGAATATAATATTAAAATTACAAATTATATCATAAATATGTATTTAAGAAGGATCCAATATAAAAAGTTATGTAAATTATATTTAAATATGTCTAAGAAAAATAATATCTTAGGGGTTCTAACAAGTATTTGAATATAATTTATAGTTTTAATTACACATGCAATTTATATATATATATATATATATATATACATTATATATTTTGCAATAATTAATAACTTTGATTCATTCTGTATATTCTCATAAATTTTAGATTCGATTTAAAAATAGAACATATATTTAAGATATATAAATTGAATCTAAACGAACAGTGACACATTAAAATAATACTTTAAATTATAAAAATTCTATTAGCTGTAATTTTTTGATGCGCAATTTTTCATTTAATAAATACTCAATTGATAAATACACTTGACACTTTGCAGGACGTTGAATTACCGCCCATTGTAAATTATGATGAACAATTTCTTAACTAGATATATAAAGGAAATAAACCCATAATTACAGGATTTCAATTATATTGTAATTCATTTCAACTCTATTACTATCAGAAGAAATACCTTTAATTTTGGACTTTTTATTTTCTAAACACATACGAAATAGTGTGCCTAAAAGTCAATAATTTTAAATTCATTTTCTCATATACACGTAGACCGTTTATTTTTCTATTTATTTATCTGTTAAAACATATAGTTATTAAATTGATTTTTAATTTTGTACAACACTTTAATCGACATATAAAAATTATTATTACACAACACGCTTCCTTCTATTAACATTAATTCTAATTATTATACTAATAATATAGTTATTTACGTATCAAGTGCAGAAAGATGGGTTTTTTTGAATGAGTGGTCCGTTGCTGCATGAGCGAAGCGAATGCTGCAAGACTGTGAGTTCAAAAAAATCCTTTCTGCACGAGTTGCGTACACTATTTTTTCTACAACCATAAACCATATTTTGATAAAAATATTAAAACAAATTTCAGTAATTGTAACATCTCTGAAATTTTGTATTAATTTAGAAACTTTAGAAAGATACTTGTTTAATGTATCCATGACAACTAACTCAATTATTTTGTTGATAATGAGGATAAATTTCTCTGTACTTTCAATTTAAAAAATGTTTGAATCGAGTGGCGAACACGTATTAGATTCTATAGACATTATAGAAGAAGCAAATGCTGCAACATTAAATTTGCTTCCATAAATATTAATAGAAAGTATACTGTATAGAGTTTATTTATATTAAATTACTTTTCTGCGCCAGTGCAGAAATAATTCACATTTTGCACTAGTGCATAAATCTGCTACTTTCATAATAAAAATAAGTTCAAAAACGCCTACTTTTTTTAATGGTTGTAGAAAAAACTTATTTCATGCCGAACTAACAATTTATTATAAAATAAAAAATTACTTACTTTACAATTAATTTATCAAAACCAGTTGGCTTATGAATTGGACAATAGAACACATCAGGTGTATTTTTATCAAATACAATACTTTTCCTCATCATATCTTTTGCAAATATTTGCAAAAAACACAAAAACAGTAAAAACAATACGGATTTCATCTTAGGAGCTGCTGGAATCAAAGACGAGAACAAAATAAAATTTAACGAGTTGAAAAGCTGAATAATTCCGTAATAATTATTATTATTTTAATAATGTCCGTATAAGGTAATTCAGGAAATGTCATCATCAAAGTAAGTAGGCTGTCAAGTCAACGTAACTGTTAACAAATGAAGAAGCTTTTTGTTCTTTTACTGTCATAAAATTAAAATTTAATTTAAATTAGAATATAACTATTTTAAGGTCAACATTATGTAAAAAAGCACTTTGTTTAAATCCTTTCACTTCTATTTTTACACTTCTTGATATATGTTAAATATTTTAATATTTTCACTTTTAATATTATTTCGAATAAAACCTAATGCCCATACTACACAAATTTGTTATTTTAAATTTTTTACCAATGCGAAATAAGTTTTTTTGTACCTGTAGGTAATTTTTCACAGCCAATCTGGACAGCTTCTCAAGACGAAATGTTAACTGTTCTGTGGTAATATTAAAGTACTGCTGAGGTTAAGACTCAAGAAAGTTAAGCAACAACTCTGGAGACATAAAATTATGTTCCGAAAAATGAAATAAATGTTTATATAATGCCATTTTATTACTGCTACATCTATTACCAATTATATATAGTTTATAAATGAATTAAACAATAATACAATGTTTAATATAATATAAGTAGTATGTAGTCAAAATATTGGTATATTTCATATGTATATAATTTTTTATATTACATTAAATAAATGTAAATCAAATATTTTATATATTAAAATTGTTTTAAAAATAATGAAAATATTAAAAGTATATCAATATGTTTTTATTACATTATCATATTAGGACTCAAATAATATATCAAATATAATCAACCAAACAAATTTTAGAAGTCAATATTGTTCATTTGGATTCTACGGATTTATACCTCAATATTTATCTGGACAACTTTGATACGAACATATTTACAGGTGGAATGAACGTCAGGGACGTACCGCAATTTAATATTATATTTAGAATTTATATTTACTGTTTTTACTTCCTTGTACGAAGTAAAGGAAGTATTGTAATCGCGAAAATTTTCGGTTCTTAGATTTCAACGGAAATAGGTATTTTGGCCCTGTCTGAATCCATTTTGACTAATTTCGTCATGCCGTCTGTACGTATCTCGCATAACTCAAAAACGGTAAGCCGTAGAAAATTGAAACTTTATATTTAGGACTGTTATAACATCTAATTATGTACCTCCCTTTTTGGTAATTATACAACTACCGGAAGTGGTACTTTACTTGAAGCCAATAATAGATTTTCATGAAAAACTATATTCAAATATAATTTAAAACTTTCCAAATTTGGTATATAAGACTACTATATCAATGGAAATAACATAATAGATTTTGGTTAAAATAGACTAACCGGAAGTGGCACATTACATGAAGCTGCTAACAGTTTTCCTTGAAAAAAATGATATTATTTTAATTTTAGAAATAAATGCTACAAATAAAAGTTTTAGAGAATTAAATTCTGCGTCTAGCACATTAAGAATTTTTAAATTAGCTTTTTGCATAAACGAGATATCTAAATTTAAATATTACATATTTTTTTATTTAAAAAAAAAATTAAGTTTGCTATGGATTAGAACAAAAAATAAAAGATTTAATGTCAAATATGTGCAATTAAAAAAATATCTATAGTTTAATACGCGTACAAGGAATTCATGTGGTGTCCACATCAGATTTTTTATCGTTAAAAACTAATTCTAAATAAATAATCCATATACTAAAAGAGAAAAAAGGTATATTTATATATAACTATATATATATAGATTCATCACGGTCAGTTGCCCATTTCTACAGCCTAGACGGATTATCCGAAAAATTTGAAACAATTTTTATTTGATAGAGGTCAATCGTGGGGAGTGCCTTTTGATAGTTTTAAATTTTTTGTACACATGATGTGCGAGATATTTTGAAAAAAACATGCGTTTTTGGCGCAAAATCAACTTAGAGCGAGGTAGCTTTGGATTTTTTAAGAAGAACATCTATTGTCGATTTGACATTTCTCAGTGGACATATCGCATTTTTAATTATAAATTACTTGGATAGAATATTTTTTAGACTACTTTTGAGATATTTTAGGCATATTATAGGAATGAGGGGACGTTTTTATGATAATTACAGATTTTTTAAATGTTTATTTAAAAAATACATTTTTTGACATGACAGTGCACCATGAAGTTGCCAAGTATTGACAGAACTAGGTTTTACACTATCAGCTTGGCTGCGTATTTTCTCAACAAAATCAAGTATCATAATGAAATATTTTAACAGACTTGATAGTCGTTAGAATTAAAAATAGTAATCAACTATTATCAATATATTCGAGTGATTGTCTATTGTTTTTTTCTGAAAGTCACTAGAAATGTATCATGTTTGGTATCAAACTAAATTGTTTGAAGAGAGCTTTAAACAGAATTATTAAAAATTATGATTCACTGATTGTCAATTGTTTTTCTTTTCTACAAGTAATTAAAAACGTATCGTGTTTGGTATCAAATTAAATGTTTTAAAGAGAAATTTCGAGCAGAATAATAAAAAATTATAATCGAATGATTGTCAATTGTTTTTTCTAATACTGTTTAGAAATGCATCGTGTTTGGTATCAAACTAAAGGATTAGAAGAGAGTTTTTAAACAGAATTATTAAAATTGTAATCAACTGATTATCAATTGTTTTTCATAAAAGTCAATAGAAATCTATCGTGTTTGATATCAAATTAAATGTTTTGAAAAGACATTTCGAGCAGAATAATAAAACATTATAATCGACTGATTGTCAATTGTTTTTTCTAATACTATTTAAAAATGCATCGTGTTTGGTATCAAACTAAAAGGTTTAAAGAGAGCTTTCGAACAGACATATTAAAGACAGACATAAAAAAAATTAGGTCAATTGATTGTCAATTGTTTATTTCTAAAGTCGTTAGAAACATATCGTGTTTGGTATCAAATTTGAAGTTATGAGGAGATATAGAAGCCAAAATTGTAATCGATTGATTGTCAATTGTTTTGACCTAAAAATTATAGAAAGTATACTTATTTCAGTTTTCATGAAAGGTCGAAGATAACATGAAAAATTAATCAAAACGAGTTGAAAGCAAATCATTTTATAAAAATGTATCAAATGTAAATTTTTACAATATCAATACTCGACCAGGTGGTGTATAAAGTAACAAGTTTAAAAAATACTTTTCTTCAAGGGCTGCGGAGCCTAGCTGAAGGTCGGCGAAGCCGACCTGATCGCTAGTTTTTAACTAAATTGAATTAAAATTTTCTCATTTAGTTCCTCTTCTATGAATATATTTTGGTTTATTAATCAACTGTGAAATAAATGTTAATTAATTAAATAAATATGTATATATATTACATCATGTGTGGCACTCTGTCGCAGCAGATCGTGATAAGTGATATATTTCTTACAGTGAAATGTGGCTACCAACCGATAAATTATAGTCTCCAATGATGTTAATGGAGGCAGAACCACAGGGGTAGTTTAAAAAAAACATCACGCCTTCTACCTATTACTGGGTGTGATACTCCGCCGCAGCAGATCACGGTAAGTGATATATTTCTTCGTGTAAAGTGCAATCACCAAAGGTGTTAGTGGAGAGGGAGTCACAGGGTTAGTTTGAAGAAATAACATTACACTTTTTACCCATTACTGGGAGTGGTACTCTGCCACAGCAGATCTCGGGAAGTGATGTATTTCTTCGCATGAAGTGCGGTTACCAGCCGTCAAATCACGGCTTCCGAAGATATTAGTGGAGGGAGGACTACATGAGTAATTTTAAAAATAAATATATCATCACGCCTTTTATCCATAATTGGATGTGGATCTGCACCGTAGCAGATCTCGGTAAGTGATATATTGCTTCGCGTGAAGTGCAGTCACCTGTCGTCAAGTCTGTTAGTGGTGGGGGAGTCACAGGGTTAGTTTTAATGTGGTGAAAATTATTTGTCGGCCGTGGGAATCGAATCCGGGTTGTCAAACCTCTAGGCCGAGTCGATACCACTGAGCCACCTACCCCGTATATTAATTAATTGTGTTTCAAAATAGGAAACATCCTCTTTCGCGTTTGTTATTATAGTTATATTTATCTGAATATAAAACATGATTTTATTTAATCAGTGCAATATTTATAACTGAAAATTTAATTATGATACTTTAGTTTTAATTGTTCTTATTCTAATAATAATGAATTAAAAGAATAATTGCCGGGATTATTAAATATACTCCTAAGTGTTTGAATTACTTATTCCTTTTATTTCAAATGATTGTGAGTTTTTAAAAAGAGTTATTTAGTTTTAAGCCCGATTGCCTACAGTTTTGAATCCGATTACTAGTGGAACTTTTTCTTTATAAAAGCCATTTTTGTTTGCTTGTTAGTCTTGCATAAAAAGCAATTGAACAGCAAATAGATTCTCATTAGATGCAGTTTTTAATTCTAAACATTTTTGTATTTACACTTTTGGTCTAATTTAATTAGAGAAGCAACAATCACCATATTAAAAAATACCATTGTATTTCCTATGTTACATATTCAATTCTACACCTGGTATATATATATATATATATTTATATAAATAAATAAATAAAATTTTGAATGATTTTAAATGTTAAAAGAAAATATTCTAAGAAAGCAAATTAAAGAAAATAAGTTTTGATGAAGAAATGTATCCTTTTGGCTGTTCAAGAAAATCCCAAAGAAAGTATAAGATAATTCTTCTTCTTCTTCTGATGGCGCTACAGCCCAAATCGGGCCTGGGCCTACCGGGCACACCGAGCCGCAGTTTTTACACTACCATACTGCCGGTTTTCGTAGTCAAATGCTACATTATTTAAGGCGTATAAGTGACTAGCTTATAGCGCCCGAGTGTGATAAATACATGTAACTGTATTTTATATTTTACGACAAATCACACATTGTCGACAGGAGGATTCGAACTGACGAACCTTGGTTCGGGTGACGTCACAGTATGTTAAGAGATGTGCCTTAACACGTTATGTTATTTATTATGTTATTTCCATTGATATAGTACTTTTATATACCAAATTTGAAAAGTTTTGGATTGTATTTTAATATAGTTTTTCATGAAAATCTATTATAGGCTTCAAGTAAAGTACCACTTCCGGAAGTTATATAATGACCAAAAAGGAAGGTGCACAACTAGATGTTATAACAGTCCTAAATATAAAATTTAAATTTTCTACGGCTGACCGTTTTTGAGTTATGCGAGATACATACGTACGTACAGACGTCACGACGAAATTAGTCAAAATGTACTCAGGGAGGGCCAAAATGCTTATTTCTACTGAAATCTGAGAACCGAAAATTTTCGCGATTACAATACTTCCTTTACTTCGTACAAGGAAGTAAAAATTATATATATATTTTGTTTTTTACTTCCTTGTACGAAGTAAAGGAAGTATTGTAATCGCGAAAATTTTCGGTTCTCAGATTTCAACGGAAATAGGTATTTTGGCCTTCCCTGAATCCATTTTGACTAATTTCGTCATGCCGTCTGTACGTACGTATGTATCTCGCGTAACTCAAAAACGGTAAGCCGTAGAAAATTGAAACTTTATATTTAGGACTGTTATAACATCTAGTTGTGCACCTCCCTTTTTGGTCATTATACAACTACCGGAAGTGCTACTTTACTTGAAGCTGCTAACAGTTTTCCTTGAAAAAAATGGTATTATTTTAATTTTTGAAATGAATGCTGCAAATAAAAGTTTTAGAGAATTAAATTCTGCGTCTAGCACATTTAAGAATTTTTAAATTAGCTTTTTGCATAAACGAGATATTTAATTTGAAATATTATATATTTTTTTATTTAAAAAAAAAATTAAGTTTGCTATGGATTAGAACAAAAAATAAGAGTTAATGTCAATAATGTGCAATTAAAAAAATATCTATAGTTTAATACGCGTACAAGGAAGTCATGTGGTGTCCACATCAAATTTTTTTAAATTAAGTTTGCTATGGATTTGATAAAAAAATAAGAAAAAAATTAAAAATTTAATATCAGATTTGTGCAATAAAAAAATATCTATAGTTTAATACGCGTAGAAGGAAGTCATGTGGTGCCCACATCAGATTTTTTTTAATCGTGACGACACGCTTTCCAAGTCTATTTTAATTATCACGTTCACGGCAAAACTTTTGGATACGCCACTGTGTAATACTCGTTTTGAATAGTCGGTAAACTAGTTCACCGATCCTGCAATGTAATATTACCGACAATATGGTTGTTCTCTTTATACGTCAATGTGTTTTTGCATCTTTCCTAAACAAAAAAACAACATATTAACCTTCAAATGAATATTTACGTCACAAATAATGGAAAATTCTTCTACAAAATCTAATTTAGAAGAAGAAATTAAGAATTTAAGTCATGAAGATTTGTGTGAAATAACCTTAAGTACTCTTCGTCGATTATTAGCTTCTGATAAATTATTATCGGATCTGCCTGCAGATGTTACAGCCGAGGAAGTAAATTCACAAATTGCAGTAACTCAAGGTCAATCGATTACAGTGCAAGTTTTGCGAAATTTGGAGACACCTTTGAATGTGGTGGTACGTATGTTGAGGTTAAAATACAAGGTTTATTTCATTTTTAGTTAACATTTACCTGTTTGGTAGGTTTTTATATGTTGTTCCTTAATAAACGGTATAGTGGTTTCTGTTTTAGTGGTTGAAATTTAATTATGGTTAACTTCAGTGTTCATATTGTATAACAATGTGCAAATAATTTATATTCGCGATGAAGTGTGATAAAGTGAAATTGTTGAAATTCGTGTTAGTATTATCACATTTTTGGATTCCATTTATTTAGTTTCCCGTATGAGAAAATGTTAAACGTGTTGTGAACTTTTTACTCAATTAAAAAATTATTATTTTGTACCAAAATTTAGAATTTAGATGAAGACATGCTTATAAGTAAATAGATATATTAAAGGTAACATCGTATTGTAAAATACAAATTATAAATATATATTTTCTCAAAAATAATTCTCTCTTTGTATGTAACTTTAGTACTAGCAAAATTTACTTAATTTATTATGGACCAATATATAATCTGTATCAATCTAATCATTAACTAAGGCTGGACAGATAATAAGAGAAAGTATTTGACCTTTATGTTTACATTTAATTCACAGAATTTATATAATACGTTTCACAATTAAGTTTACATTTATTATACTATTAGCCTTGCTATTTGTTATTTGTTCCAGCATGTAATATTTTGTTCATATTACACATTACTTTAATTCATTATTTCATTTAAGTACAATATTATAAAATTATATTATGAGACTCAGGGGCGGATCCAGATTTTGAATTACGGGGGGTCATGGAGTGAATTTTGTCTCTGGAGGGTGGGGGGGGGGTTGTATTGCCATCTTCTAAATATAAAAAAAACATTTGTATTTGCTCATATTATATTCCTGCTTTAAATAATTAATGTGTAGCTTTAAGCAAAATTACTTTTCTATAAACAAGTATAAACGTGGTGAGGAAAAGTAATTATTTGTTTACCTGAAAAATTTCCCCTAAGAATGCCAACACTTTTTAAATAATAAAGTTTCAATATCTAAACGGTTCTTCGATAGAATACAAAAATGATTGAATTAGAAGTTGATTTTCTAAGTGCAAACATCGGTAGTCACATACTTGACTAGGTCTTAAATAGAATACCTCTCACATCTGCGGGTCGAAATAATATCCCCACAAAATATTGGTTTTTGGCTATTTATTAGAATAATAAATCAAACAATAGTTCTTAATTATCTTAGAATATTAAGTTCTTAGATAATATTTTCTATTTAATTTGTTTAACAAATTGAGTTATCGTAAATAATGACATCATTATTATGTATTAGGGCCAACATTTAAAAAAGTCCATGCTTGGGGGGGAGGTCATGACCCTCCCCCTGGATCCGCCCCTGATAAGACATTCCTTAGTAATTCACTGTTAAATAAACATGTGTCAATTTTTTCTATCATAGCACATCAATTTTGCCATTTACAAATCGTGTCATACGAATACATCTATTCCTTCAATTCAGGATGTTTTATTTACATAACAAAACATAATTCTTATTCAACTGTCTTTCCAAGAGTAGGCCATCTGAATAATCTCGCTCTATAACTTATATTGAATGTATCATTATAGATCCCACAACAAAACTGCACAGTTCGCGAACTGAAACGCGCCATCCAGCGTTGCTTCGAACTGCGACAGCAGCGGTCGCGATCCCGCAGTAAGATATCGTGGCGCTACGTTTGGCGCACGTATCATCTACGCAACGAGGACTTCAACCCCAGTGAGGTAGACGTCGTGGGGCCCGTCATGACGAATGACCGCGCGCAAGTGTCCCTACACGGCGTGAGGAACAAGAGCCGCGTAACATTTGTCAAGCGCTTGAGAAGTGAACGTGGTTACAGAAGTGGGGTGAATAGTGCTGCTAGATAGTATGGGGCTATGTGAGGTGCTAGCACGGACTGTGACGATTGTTGGGTGTGTACTTATTGGTAGGTATTTCATTTAATCGAAATTAAAAAGTGGCACATTCCATATCTTGAAAATAGTACATAAAGATTATCCAAAATAAAGTACCATTTGACATTTTAAATGTAATGAAGGTCACTTTTTATTGGCAGAGATGTTTTTTTTATGTGCAATTAAAAATATTCTCTTATTCTCTGTCCAGGAATTACTAAATTAATCGTGCTACAATTACCGTGCTCGAGTAACAAAGAATCACTTTACGCTCTTAATACACAAATAACTATTGATAATTGAACTATTTTTTTATAAGTTATATTTTTTATATTATATTTTAAAATTGTGTTTTGACAAAGTAACTAAATATAATTTGATTTAGTTTTTATCTTAGGTTAACATAATGCAGTCTTATACTGGGTGTTTCACAACTTAGAGCAAAAAATTAAAGGGTATATTCTGTACGACGTGCTAATCATGAAACAAAAAGAATTTTTTTTTACATCGCAAAACTATTTTCCATGTTTCCCAGTCCAAAATTTTTTGTTGCCACTGCCACTGGGTGGATGATTATGTTAAAGTTATTAATTAAATAAAATTCTATTATAAATAACTGCTAATAATTGAATTGTGTAATTATTCTTTCGTAGTTGATACCTACTTCATTGTTTGTGTTTAATAGGAAAGCGAATCCAGTACAGTACTACAAAACATGTTTTAGGTTAACAACCCTTAATTTGTCGAATTAAAAAAAAATTCTTTTTGTTTCATGATCAGCACGTCGTACAGAATATACCCTTTAATTTTTTTGCTCTAAGTTGTGAAACAGCCTGTATAATGAACTAGCAGTTTTTATGTTATAATTTTTACTATAACAGGGTGGCGACTAACCTGGAAAACCGGGAAAAGTCAGGGAATTTTATATTTCTGGAAAAGTCAGAGAATTTTATTCCATGTCAGGAAAAAAAGTTTTTTGTTTAAATTTTTTAATTTAATTTTAGAAAAATAACTACAAACTTTTATTTCAAAATATATTTAGTTATTTTTAGATTTTATTGACAGAATACCCTTTATTAGATAGATAGTATACCTTTATTGTCAACAAATACCCTTTATTGCTTCTTAAGAGTGAGAACCGCCATCTATGAAAATATAACCGAAGGATGTTTACTAATTGAAAACTGTTTTGTTTTGTCTAACGTTTCTACCGCGTTTTTTCTGTATGCAATATTTAAGGTTGTGTCTTTGCCTGTTTAGAAAGACAAATTGATTTTGCTTTTACTATAAATTTAATAAAAAAAAACAATTATATTACAATATATGATATAATATATGATATAATATATGAAATGTAACCATAAATATAAGTCAATATTTTAGAAGTCAGGGAATTTTTTTACTTAGTCAGGGAAAAGTCAGGGAATTTATTAATGTTACTTGAATCGCCACCCTGTATAATAGTTATTCCACTGAAATAATAATATCTATTGCAATTCATTAATTTATAAACTTAATGTAATCGAGATATAATTAATTGATAAGTACTAACTTGAAAGAAAAAGAAAACGAGGTATGAACTGTTTACGCTGTGAATTTAAATTCAAATAATTGAAAATTTTTGTATTTTTATAGGTGCGTATTCGAGTGCTGACTATCCATGGTATGAACAGATAGCTCGTCAAGATATAGTGGCTGCAAACTGTGATGTCTTAGGTTTAAATACATCTTTCTCCTCCTCTCTCTTAACACAACTTGATCACGTTTTAGTTGATCACAATCACAAACTTCTTTACTGCTATGTACCAAAAGTAAGGATAATTAATAATACTTTCTTCTAAAAAAAGTGATGTATTTTATTCATTCTGGTATAGAGATGCATATTTTGAATTAAAAATCTTGATAAAATTGTATAAATAAGATACTAGCATAAATTTTAATCATACTTTAAGAATAATATTTCTCATAGGGAAAAACCTTTCAGAATTCATATATATAAATAAAAGGGGCTTCTGGTTTAATTCTGTATATATTTAAAACATATGTACAGGGTGTTGCAGGACTAGTGTAACAAACTAACAGCTTATTCCTGAGGTCATTTTGAGCCAAAAATGTCATATGAACATAGGTCCTATTCCTTCTAGTTACCAAAATACAAGAGATTGAAGTTCTATAAATAACACGACATTTTCAAATTTTTGTAATCAAGATACTTTCGGAAAACGAGTTTTATTGAAAAGTCATACCTTATTTGTCTTAATTAATTTTATTTATTAATAATAACATGCATACGAGTTCAAGGCGCTCATTTTGAACACTTGCTGTATTTTTTTAAAAATTTATTATCTTATTTCATATTGTGTTAACCTATTCCATGTTTGGTTATGTTGTTCTGTGTCTATTTAATTGTGTCATTTTATGTTTTTTTCTCTAAATCGTATTCGTTAATATTAATAAATAAAACTAATTAAGACAAATAAGGTATGACTTGTCAATAAAATTCTTGTTTTTCGAAAGTATCTTGATTACAAAAATTTGAAAATTTCGTGTTATTTATAGAACTTCAACCTCTTGTATTTTGGTAACTAGACGGAATAGGACCTATATTCATATGACATTTTTGGCTCAAAATGACCTCAGGAATAAGCTGTTAAAGTTTGTTACACTAGTCCTGAAACACCCTGTATATATTTAGAATTTCTACATAAAATTAACTTTCAAGAAACCAAAATTTTAGCGAGACCTACAAGTTTCACCGGAAGACTTATAAGAGAAGCCATTGAAATTTGCAAGGAGAAAAATAATATTAACAATTGTGATGGTTTGGAATTAAATAAGGCTTGGCTTCCATTGATTCACAATTTATAATTTTTAAATTGCATATTTTTGTCTTTTTACTTGTCATTTTTATTTATATGTCATTTGTTTATTTTTATGTCATTTATGTGTTATTTTATTTTTATTATTTCTGTCCTGATGAAGGTATTTGTATAAAGTACCGAAACGTCGAGTTTTTTAATTTAAATATATATAGAATAAACCAGAAGCCCCTTTTATTTATAATATTTCTCGTTGCGACCTAAATAAAATATTGTTTCTTTTCATCTGTTTGCATTTGGTAAACCTATCTAATAAGATATATTTTCCAGGTAGCGTGTACAAACTGGAAAAGAGTATTAATGGTTCTGTCTGGAAAATCTAACAGTGCAGATTTGTCCCAAATTTCTGCCTCGCTTGTACATACAAACGGTTCGCTATTAAAATTAAATCAACTTGATTCAGATGTAGCTGAACGATGTTTAGGAGTTTTATCAGATACACATAATATCAGTGAACGTAACCAGAGAAACAAGACGAACAATGATAAAAATATGAAAAATGAGGAATATTATCGATTAGTAGTTGTGCGCCATCCTTTTGAGAGATTGCTGTCAGCGTATAGGAATAAATTGGAAGACCATTTTCCTAGTGCCAAGTACTTTCAGGTATATTACATATTAATTTACATACACATACATGCCATAACTTACACTGTAGACTAGCGGAAACTATCAATATTTATTCTTCAAATAATTGTTTCATCGAATAAATCGACTGGCAAACAATCACTAAAACAACTTTTTATTGTGTATTGAAATTAGAAGCACTAAATAAACATTTAAATTAATTTATGATTGTTTTGTTCGGTGTAAATTACATGAATCATTCGACAAAACATGTTTAGTAAATATTTTATTTTAATAAGTCCAATGCCGATTATTTCTCATTAGTCATTTTCTCTGATTCTTACGATAGTGAACATAATTATTGTTATAAAACTTATTCAATTAGACATTGGACTGATCAGTGTTACTTTCTGCGAAAGTAAATATTGATATACTAATTTGCATTTTAAAGGTTCGTTGTTGAAAACTAAATAGCACAAGCTCTGTTTTTGGGTGTTCTAAGAGCACGGTTTTAACATGTTAGAGATAGCTAAAACATGCAAATACACTGCTCTTAAAACAGGCAAAAACAGAGCTTATGCTAGCAGCCAATGTGTCTTAGCTATCTTATCTGCACATAGGCTCAAAACATACAGAATTTGGACTTAAGATAGTTCTGCATACGGGTAGCGATATGTGGTAAAGTTTATTCATTCATTTTGATCAACTAAATTTGTTTTGACAGTTCAGATGTATTTATTTGCAACTTTTTATAGTTAATTTTGCTTGTTACTAGTCGACAAAATAACTGGAAAATAAAAATAAATAAGTTTTAGAAAAAGTAAAATTGATGAACATTTTTCATACTTCTACAGGGTGGTGACTCGCTCAGCCGGTCATAGGGATTTAACATGGAAAATCAGTTTTTTTGCAATTTCCTGCTTCCCTAATAATTTTAAGCAAAAACGCGTCAAATAAAAGTTTTAGGGTATCAAATTCTGCATCTAAATCAGTAAACATAATTACTTTTACGTGCTCTGTAACGACAGAAATTAAATATGAAAATGTCGAAAATTACGTTGAAAATATTGATAGCCATGGAATTAAACAAAAAATAAATAAATGCTTGACGTTTGAGAAAACATTTATATTTTATAAAACATTCATAATTAAGTAGGCAAGTAAACAGTTTATTTATTTAATTTTAATATCAGAAGAAAAATTTATTTATAACAAAATTAAACTATAATGGACATAATAAATACATATTCTAGTCTAGAGCCCAAGTCTTTCATAAAAATTACGGCGCATATTTTGATGCCAGGTTGTACTATTCCTGCATTCCTCTGCAATTCTTTGTTTTAGAGAATCCACATTTGGGTGCCTACTTTTGTAAATTTTATTTTTTAAACGACCCCACAGAAAGAAGTCTTTAGGTGACAAATCCGGTGATCGAGCTGGCCATTTTATCTGTCACAACGTCAAACGTTGATGTTTTGACAGATAAAACGTCAAGCATTTATTTATTTTTATGTTCAATTCCTGGCTATCAATATTTGCAAAGTAATTTTCGACATTTTCATATTTAATTTCTGTCGTTACAGAGCACGTAAAAGTAATTCTGTTTATTCATTTAGATGCAGAATTTGATTCCCTAAAATTTTTATTTGACGCGATTTTGCTTAGAATAATTAGGGAAGCAGGAAATTGCAAAAAACTGATTTCCCATGTTAAATCCCTATGACCGGCTGAGCGAGTCACCATCCTGTATATAAAAAAAATGAATGAAGACATTAATATTGCTACAAATGTGGCTTGTGTGAATTTACTTCTAAAGTATGAAGAAAGAGGTATAAGGAACATATGATGTTTTAAACGTTGAAATTTTTGTTAATAACATGAAAATTATAAAATTAAAATAAATATATCATCACGCCTTTTACTCATTACTGGGTGAGGCACTCTGCTGAAGCAGATTTCGGTAATATATTTATGCGCGTGAAGTGCGATTATCATCCGTCAAATCACGGCCCTCAAAGATGTTAATAGAGGGGAAGCCACAGGAGCAATTCCAATGTGGTGAAAATTGTTTGTCGACTGGAATATATATTATGTCTGAAATTATGATTTTCATAATAATTACTTTACTAGTGGTACTTTTATTTTTCATAACACCACGTTGTCAATAGTAAGCAAAGAATAATAGCTATTTATGAAACTAGTATGGAAATGAAGGTTATTACCTTACGCATGTGAAATTTGCAGAACGAGGCGTAGCCGAGTTATGTAAACACATAAGTAAGGTTATAACCGAGTTTTCTTACGTGTTGCATACAATATGTTTTCTACTTCCGTTCTAATAAATACGAAAGAGCGTTTTTGAAATTATGAAAATTTGACATATTAATGACAGTTATAAATTAAAAAAATAAAAGAATAACAAAAAATATTCAATAAACACTTGGCAAAGTGGCAAAAGAGGCTGGCCAGCACAGTTAGTAACCATAGACGCGTTTCGCTCTTATTAGAGCTCATCAGTACGGTATAACTCACTTCTTCACCTAGAACAAAGTTCACGTGAAGAAGCTGGTGACAAAGGACTGTGCCAGCAGAGAATAAGATCTCTAACAAACGGTAAGATGACATGAGAAGTTCTGTCGAACCAGTAATGCCATCTACCGAAAAAAAGGAAAAGCTACGCAATAGCAATTTAAATAACAACAAAGACAAAATTAATTGTCATCCATACACTTGGTGAAACTAGGTTTAATAAAAAATATTAAATAAACACTTGGCAAAGTCTCTGACGATGCCCTCATAAGGTGACTTGGAGGCTGAATTTTGTGAGACTGCCAAGTGTTTATTTAATATTTTTTTATTAAACCTAGTTTCACCAAGTGTATGGATGACAATTAATTTTGTCTTTATTGTTATTTAAAAGAATAACACATCAGAATTCGTCTGCCAATATATCTTAATTTTTTTGTGTTGCTATGTTACCTCATTATTTCACTAGTTAAATAATTCATTTCATTACCTAACTCAAATAAGTGAAATAAAACGTCTATTTCCTAACGGAAGTAGAAAAAAGATATTAAATGCGCGCTTACTTCAATAGTTACCAATCAAAACAGAAACTTGTCTATTGAAGAACGAGTTTTTAACCATTTAAGATGCAATCATAAAAAAATATGTGTAAAGAGTCTTTCTTCTCTTGCACTATTGCAACTTTTGCCTTCGGCTCGCGCTACAATTACCGTGCGAGAGTAAATAAATAACTATGAAACTAAATATAAACTGTGTTACTATATTATATTTGTATTATTTTTCCCAGGCTCGTATTGGCCGCCATATAATAAAAAAATACCGTCCTAATGCGACACACCAATCTTTACAAACTGGAGCCGACGTTACATTTCGTGAGTTCGTACAGTACTTAATCGCTGAGGGAATGACAGCTGAAAATGTCAACGAGCACTGGCAACCAATTTACCAAATGTGCCATCCTTGTATACTTAACTACACTTTTATAGCTAAATATGAGCGGTTGATTGAAGATGCTGAAATCTTTCTTAATATGATCAACGCTTCCAGTATTCAATTTCCACAGTCCAAACCTTCAAGTACCAATAAGAAATTGAAACAGTATTTTCAACAAGTGTCACTAGATGAAATTGAAAAATTGTACAATTTGTATAAAATAGATTTTAAGCTATTTGGATATGATTTACAAGATATTTTAGGCTTTGATATTGCTTGATGTTGTGTTCAAATTAGTTAATTTGTTCTTATTTGTAAAATTAGAAAGTTTAAACTGTATAGATAACATTTCAATGCAAATAGTTGTAAATGCATATTTTTATACATTAACAATCAATCGTATTGTGAGACAACTGTATTTTTATACATGAATTTTGTGTTTATGCTTAGTAAAATCCATTTTTATTGAATAACGATTTTTATTGTCAAATATGATAAATAATTCAATAGAATGATAATTTGCTTTCAAGAAGGGAGATATGATTTACCCTACTTCAGCCATTGTAGATTTTATATGCACGATACTTTTGGTGGCGCTTAACATAAAAGTGACATTTCAAAACAATGATAAAGACAACATTAATTTATGTTTATATTGTTTGCTACGCAAGTTCTATGAATATAGAAAGAATGACGAATCATTGCACAGGGTCATACGTTTAAAAGTAAGTATGAGTGATAATAATAATAATTATAAGAATTAAGTTTGTTGAAGTATGGTGGTGAGAGATTATTTGATTGGTTAGTTTATTTATTTAGATTTTGTTTGAAACGGTGTGTGGCGCCTGATGATTGGAAACGTGCTATCATTTGTCCTTTATTTAAGGGCAAAGGTAGTTCGAGTGATTGTACTAAATTCCGTACGATAAGTTTGTTGAGTGTGGTAGGGAAGTTGCACGGGAAGATTCTTATTCACAAGGTACGAACCTTAACAATCTCCAAGTTGAGTAATATGCAAGGTGGATTTTTGCCTGAGAGAGGGTGTGTAGATCAATTGTTTTCTCTTCGTATAATTGTTGAGAAATCACTTGCTAAGAACAAGAAGGTGTTCTGTGGCTTTCTCGATCTTAAAAAAGCATATGATAGTGTTCATCGAGATATTCTGTGGCATGTACTTCTAAAGTACGGTATTAATGGTAATTTGTTAGGTGCAATTCGTGCATTATACGAAGATAGCGAGGCTGCGGTGAGAGTTGATGGTAGATTGATTGATTGATTTTCTATAGATGTTGGCGTGAAACAAGGTTGTGGGATGTCTCCGTGGTTGTTTAATTTGTATATGGATGTGTTGTTACGAAAATCGCTGAATGGGGTGGATGGTGTACGTATTGGTGGTAGTGTAGTGCCTGCGTTAGCTTATGCGAATGATGTAGTTGTAATGGGTGAATCTGAAGAACAATTGAGAAGAATGATTCTAAGTATAAATGAAGTAGGAAAAGGTTTAAATCTATTACTGAATGTTGATAAATGTAAAGTGTTAGTGTTTGAGAAGAGTGATTTGGTGACTGATTGCAATGTTTCGGTGAATGGTGTGAGATTGGGTCAAGTAAATGAGTTTGTATACTTGGGGAGTGTGTTTTCGAGGAATGGACGTATTGATCGAGAGATTGAAAGAAGAGTATCTGCTGGATGTAAGATATTGGGTGCTCTGGGAACCTTTACTCGGAACGTGAATGTATCCAGAGATGCTCGATTGAGTGTTTATAATGGTGTGTTAGTGCCTACGTTGATGTATGGTAGTGAATGTTGGGTATGGATGAAGAAACATGAACGGCGTATAACTGCTGTGGAAATGAGGTATTCGCGGGGTGTGGATATACTAGAAGAGATCGTGTCCGGAATACATTGCTGTATGATGAATGTGAGATTGGGAAGAATGTTGTAAGAAGAGTGGGAATAAGTCAGTTGAGATGGTTTGGTCATGTAGAACGTATGTCGAATGACAGATTGGTGAAACAGGTGTATGTTGGTGAAATTGAGGGTGAAAGTTTGCGTGGACGGCCTAGGAACAAGTGGATGAATATGATTGAAGGGTTGTTGCGTGAGCGAAAGATTCTGAGCGTGAAGAATAAACGAGCTTGTATGAAAAGAATTATGAATGTGGTTGAAGCAAAAGTGGTGTGTCAGGATAGGAATGTTTGGAGAAAATTAATTGCGGGATAAATATGATGAATAAGGACAAGCGTAAGATTCTTGATTTTAGATTCATTGGTTAGATTTTTCGAGTGTTTACCTGCAATTGTGTGGAGTTCACCTTCAAAAACAAGCGCAGGAGATACTCCCTTCCTTCCTCATCTTTTTGTAACTTCATTTTCAGTTTTTACTATACAGTGTGTAACTGCAATTGTGTTAAATGTATTTTTAAACAAGCGCAGGCGATGCTGCCTTCATTTCTTAAAGATTCGTTGTTAGAGAAGTTGGCGTAAGTGAAGATTTACGAAACAGGTGTACAGGAGCGAATGGATGAATGTTTGTTGCGTGATGATGGATTTTGGTTGTGAGAAAAGAAAGAGTTCGTATGGAGGAAGTGTTAATGTGGTCGAAACGAGTATCGTGTGTCAGGATGAGAATGTTGACGGGTTCGTGCTACCCCATTTAATGGGATATAGCGTTATGTTATGTATATATGTATGTAAGTTATTGACATTAAAATCTAATCGTAGATATATAGAAATAATATTGAAAAATAAAATTTAGTTGTGAGTCGACGCCATTTTATTCATAGCCAGGCCGGAATTTTTTGGCACTGCCCTCGTAAATACTAAAAGTAAAATAAAATTTACATTAGATTTAAAATTATTTACCGATTTCAGGATATGAAACCAATGTTTACATGCACAAAAGTATGCTGGTAAATAAGTAATAACTGTATTCTGTACGGTAATATTACCATACTGACTTGTCAAAATAGTCAAGAAAATGAAAATAAAACAATAATATAACACTTAATATAAATGGAACTCAAAACAACAATAATACAAAGATTGCTTCTCCTGCTTATCATAATATATATTAATTGTACAGTCTTTCAAATTAGAGATGACCACGTTATGACGTTTAAATAAAAACATACAGACTACAGACTTACTTGATCACCTTCTAAAATGATGACAATGACGTTATTTATAAAAGAATTAAAAAAAAAATATTTATTAATGACTTTAACGTGTTTATATTCTGAAACCGGTAAACTATTGAACAAACCACAGATGTTATGAGTCATAACAGGCATTAGATGTCTTAAAATCCTCGCTTTAAGAGCTCGGATTTCAAACTGACATCTGCGGCTGTAATAATACTCATAACATTTTTAGTTAATAATAATAATAATAATAATAATAATAATAATTTATTTGCATTCAAGCTAAGCTTATACAAAGGAGGTAAGTACACAATTGTAACGTAATTTACACATTAAAAATAAAATTTCGAATTTTGAAAGATACATGTACAAAGTTATAAATATCATAGGCCTTTTCTATAGTGATATTTGACAATAAAGTTGAAAAGAATAGTTCGGGATGACTTCCTTCGACGTATTTTGTTATATGATGTTGGCGTAGGAATTGGAATTGCGGGCAGCGAAAAATAAAGTGTTCTATATCCTCATCTTCATACAGATTACATAGGGAACAAAGTTCATTTGCCTGAAACTTGTGACAATAGTTATCAAGATAAATTTTTGGGTAACTCATGGAAATAGATCGGAGTTGGATTAATAATCTGTGGACTTTGAGAGGGATTTTTAAGGTAAGGTAGTTTTGGGTATAGTTAAGGAGTTTGTATTGAATATTGTAACTAGACGATATTATTCTCAGAGTATCGATTTCTTGAAGAAATTCTCTGTAGGCTGTTATGATGTTGTTCTTCTCTAATTTTAAAGTTACAGCGTTTTGTTCATTCCAGATCCAGGAAAAGTTAACTCTTTCGAGCATAGCTTGTAGTGATTTTGTCCAGTTATATTTCATTTGTTTTTCTGGTGCTAATTTAACGTTTGTACTTAATGACAGAAGTAGGTTATAACTATTTTTTATGTATCTGTTATCTGGGGCCACTAATACTTTGTACCACCAATTAAGCATTTTTTCTAAAACCAGAACTTCTAATTTCTGCTGTCCAAGTTCTCTACGTAGTATGTAGTGTGGGGTAGTGATTTGTAAGTGGTATATAGATTTGAAAAAATTAGCTTGAGCTCTTTCTAGTCTCTCAAGTACATTGACCGCCCATATTTCTGCAGCATATAGCGTTGATGGCAGAAGAGTCGAATGGTACAGTTTGAGATTGGTTTCCCAACAGTGCAGATTGGCTTTAGCAAGTGTCGTTTTAATAACTCCTGTGACTTTGTTTGCTTTGCTGATAAATTCTTCAGCTGTCAGGTTAAAAAGGCCAGAACATGAAAATGTCACTCCTAAAAAGTTGTATGTTTTTGTTATTTTAATATCATTCCCTTGACAAGTATATTTTTGATGTTGTTTGGGTGGTCTGCCAACATGAAAATGTATAATTTGTGTTTTGTTTGAGTTCACAGTTAATGATAAGGAATTGCAGTATTGTTCAAGGGCTCTTAATTTTCGTTGTACGTCCACCTGTGATTTGGCTAAAATGACAATATCGTCCGCGTACTGCAGGGTTAGAATATCTGTGTTGTTGTTGATAAATATTCCGTCGAGATTCTGTACTCTAAAATAGTTCTCTAAATCTGAGATATAGAGTGCGAACAGCAGAGGGCTAGTGCATTCACCCTGTAATACGCCCTTGTTGACTGGTATGGGATTGGTGAGTTCGTTGTTAACGTTAATTTGCAATGAAGCTTCTTCGTATATGTTTTTGATTAAGCGTACCAATTTTCCACTAACACCAATACTAAAAATTTTGTTGTATAGGGTATTATGCTGAACTGTATCGAAAGCTTTTCGGAGATCGACGAATATAGCGAAGGTACCTTCTTTATTTGACATCATGCGGGATTTGACAATAGTGTCAAGTACGAAAATGTTATCGATACAAGATCTGTCTTTTCTGAATCCAGCTTGTGCTTCTGGCAATATGTCAAAACTTTCCACCCATGTTTGAAGTCGGCTGTTTATTATAAATGTTAAAAGCTTTGTTAAGGAATTTATCAAAGCTATGCCTCTATAGTTGTCTGGTATTGTGCGATCTCCTTGTTTGTGGATTAGTGTGAGCTTTATTTTCTTTAGATTTTTAGGAATATCCTCTTGTTTAAGAAATTCGTTTAGCATAGATTTTATATATTGTAGCCAGTTGTAAGGGAGATGTTTAAGCTGTTCATTAAGTAGGTTGTCAGTGCCCGGAGTTTTATTAGATTTCAGGTTTCTTATTGCGACATTAAGTTCCGACATTGTTATATCTGTGTCTAGAAATGGATGTAAAGCATCACAAAATATTAATTCCGATGATATTTTGGGCCCTAGCAAGTTTATATAAAATTCTTCCCATAGTTCTTTCGCGATGGGGTTACTTAGTTTGATTTTTGCATTCAAATATCTTACAGTTTCCCAAAATTCTTTAGGTTCTCTGATGGATTCAAGTTTTTGTTTGATATTGTCTTTGTATTCCTTTTTCTTAATACTTATAGTGTCTTTATATTTCTTTTTTGATTGAATATATTCTATCCGATTTAATTCATTTGTCGGGTTAGCTTTCATAGTTCTTAGAAGCTGTCGGGCTTTGATCTTAAGATTTTTGCAGTCTTTATCATACCATTTTTTGTTTCTATTGATGTTTGTTGTTGTGTTTGTAGCAGTAGTTTCTTCCCTTATACCTATATTGAGTGACGTGTTTCTAATCTCAGTTATTAAGTTTTCGTACAGTTCATTTAAGTTCGATGTGGATGTGTTAATCTCTTTCTGTCTCAATTCTTCTTTGTAGAGAGTTTCTTTCGATGGGTCCCATTTCGTTTTGACTTTTTTGATTTTTTTTGTATGTGGCAAACATGAATTTTGTTTATTTATGCTATTAGTAATAAATAAGCTATGTGTGTGGAGAGAGCAAATAAGATGATCTGATAATATTATTTCTGATAACACAGTAAAGTTTTCGATATATTGTATTGTACTTATATCAGTCCAAATGAGGTCGATTATACTTTTGCCGTTCGTGCTGACATATGTGTAGTTGGCGGGATAGTCATTTGTTGATCTTCCATTAATGACGAGTAAGCTTTCTAGTTCCATGATTTCGTTTAGGTTTTTACCTTTCTTGTTTATTTGATAGTCCTTTGTTGTACGCGTGGCAGTTAAGTAAGAGTCCGCAAAAAGTAATTCTTCGCTCTGGTTTAGGTTCCCTATTCTCCCGTTGAAATCTCCTCCTATTATTAATGTGTAGTTTTTATAATTGTTTTTTATGTTTTTGATGGTAATCTGGAAGAGTTCTAATAAAATATCATAATCATATTTTGGTGAAAAGTAAACAGTACCTAGAATAATTTTTGATTTAGAATTTTCTATTTTTAAGAATAACCAGTGCGCTTCGTTTTCTACAATGGAAATTTTATCTATGTTTTTGCGAGTATATATAATAATTCCTCCTATAGCACGCCCTGTAATATGTTCTTTAACAGCTTTTGCTTGATTTATATTATAGTTTACTAGAAAATAAGGGTTGTTTTTAATCTCATAGTTGGCCCAGGTTTCAGTGAGACATATTATATCGTGATTTGTTATTATTAGTTCTTCATGATTGTTTAGATTATAAATGTTCTTGAAACCTTGCATATTCCAGTACATTATTTTATTGATTGTTATTTGGGATGATTTTTCTTTTTTCCCTCCGAGTTTTTTGGATCATTAGTCTGTGAGTGAGATCGTGTGCGAATATGGATATGATTATCAAGTGGTCCTTTTATGTTTCTTTTTTCTGTTAAATTAACTATTTCATTTGTTGAAGTATTAGATCTTGCAATCGGAGAATTTGTTACGTTTTCATTAATCTGAATGTTCTTTTTTTGCTTTTCCATTATTTTTTTATTTTTTCCATACTCGTTGTTTATAACTGATTCCATTGTTGTTTCGTTAAACGGATTTTCAATCTCAGGCAAATGTTGTAGTGAGATTGATTTTCTTCTTGCAGTAATGGGCTCTTGTAGTGGGACATTTTCACATTCGTTTGACTCCAGATCTTGTAGAGAGAAAGCATTGTTGTTAATAATTAATTTGTCATATTTTAGTTGGACATAGTGACCCTCTCTTTTTGCCCTGTACATGTGAGATTTCAGGGCTTTACGTACTTCGGTTACTCTTTTTGTGAAGTCTTCTTCAATACGAATATTTGTATTTTTCAAAAGTTTGACATGTTTGAAGATATCAATTTTATGTCTTTTTGAGTTTAGTTCTGCTATTATTGGTCTAGGTTTATTAACATTGCTCTCCGAGTATTTGCCTATTCTTCTTATTCCTTCAATATTATTTATGGTTATGCCATCTAGTTTTAATGTCTCGATAGCAAGTTTCAGAAATGTCTCTTCGAGGTTTTCTTTACTGCTTTCTTTTATTCCAAATATAATAATGTTTTTTTCGCGGATTTTCCTTTCAAGATTTTCAATCTGTTTTTCTTTGATTATCAGTTTTTCTTCTAATAGTTCGCATTTTGCTTTGTTTTCGTTAGTTGTTTTATTGAAAGTATCTATTGAATTTTGCAGTGATGCAAATTTTTTGTTTGTTTCATCTGAATATTTTTCAAATAGTTTTTCTATTTGTTCAATGCTAGCCATTATTTTAGATTTGCTATAGTTTGCAACACTGATTTTTATTTGTACAAAGTCAAGCAAGCGCGCGCCTAAATAGTTAATTACTCAAGGTTAAGCATAAACAAATTGCTTACCTGAGTAATTGTCTTTTGGATGATGTTTTATTCGTTATTATTGTGTTCCTCAGCTTGGCTCTTGGACGATTGGGAATGAGAACTGCTCTACTTTCACAAATACTATTTATTATAATTAATTGTACACTATTTTTAGACTTATTTTTAAGTTTGTTCGGAGTGATCTAATGTTTGACTTTTTCTAATGGCAATCGTACCAACCTCTCTTAACATTTTTAGTTATGTTAATAGTTATTACATATTTAGTTTACTTAAATTATTCCTTGTAAGAGATATATTATACAAGTATATTATACATTTTCATTATTACATACTTGTCAACCATTTGTATAGATTGATTTCTCCCGATAGCAAATAAAACTTATTGATCACTACTGATATATAAACACGTTAGATATAAAATCCGCAAATAATTACAACAAAAATTCTAAATAGATAGTATACAACAAAAGCAAGAGATATGAATCACAATTTTGTATATACCCACTTTCATCATACCGAATACCGTAATCATTGTCATAAAAATAAATGTCAGATAATCTTGCAGAAAAAAAAGCAGGATCGGATCTATATATACACAGACTGTTCATTTTAAGTTGTACACTATAGCTATTCCGAAAACTATAAGATATATAAAGTTGTTTCAAGAAACCATTTCAATGAACTAATTTTTTTTCCACCTAAGGTTTTCAAAATTTTAATTTTATTAGGGGTCGCCCTTATATTACGTAACACTTCCAGTCTAGAGTAGCGTTACGTGGGGGTTAATTTGTGCGTTACATAACTAAAATAAATAAATATATCATGCCTTTTACCCATTACTGGATGTGGACCTCTGCCGTAGCAGCTTTCAGTAAGTGATATATTGGTGGAGGAGGAGCTACAGGGGTAGTTTTAACGTGGTGAAAATTGTTTGTTGGCGGTGGAAATCGAACCCGGGTTCTCAAATTCACAGGCCGATTCGATACCACTGAGTCAATATAATTCAAAATATTTATTTTCGACATTACTTGTAAAAATGACATTTCCCTCACTCAATTTAGTTGTGATAGTAATCATTTCTCACTAATGAGGTGACATCGTGATGAAGGAAACGCGATGTGCATTTGCAAATACGACTACTTTGATTTATATAAAATAATTATTAAGTTTCTTGTATCGCAAAGAAAAAAATTAATTTTCACATTTAATGTATATACCTAGTATACGTAGGAAAGGGCCATTGCAAAACTCGTACTAAAGGAACACCCTTGTCGCTCGTTATCCAACTTTCGTACTTGTTTTGCAATTAAACCCTTTCTTCACTAGTATTATAATATATTATTAAAACTTGCTTTTCAAATTTGGGTAAAAATAAACATAGTTTTATAGAGCAAACTTTTATAGAAAACAATTATAATTGTATATTTATTGATTGAAAACACCTTTATATTCTAAATTGCAAAATTAAAAAAATCTGATGTGAACACCACATTACTTGTACGCGTATCATACTAAGATCTACATTTTTTTTATTGCATATATTTGACGTAATTTAACATTGACATTAAATTTTTGAATTTTTTCTTATTTTTTGTTCTAATCCATAGCAAACTTAATTACAAAAAGCAAGAAATATATAATTTTTAAATTTAGATATTTCATACATAACATCACGCTATATCCCATTAAATGGGGTAGCACGAACCCGTCAACATTCTCATCCTGACACACGATACTCGTTTCGACCACATTAACACTTCCTCCATACGAACTCTTTCTTTTCTCGCAACCAAAATCCATCATCACGCAACAAACATCCATCCATTCGCTCCTGTACACCAGTTTCGTAAATCTTCACTTACACCCACTTCTCTAACAACGAATCTATAAGAAATGAAGGCAGCATCACCTGCGCTTGTTTAAAAATACATTTAACACAATTGCAGTTACACACTGTATAGTAAAAACTGAAAATTAAGTAAAAAAAGATGAGGAAGGAATAATAATAATAAATTTATTTCATACGACATTGAGAATACAATATGTTGAAACAAGTCAAAAGCAGGGAACATCATTTAAAATAATTGTAATATTCATTCAAATTATAAAAACATTTTAAAATAAGAAAGTGTTTAAGATTATTTTTAAAACATTTATAGTATTTCACAGATTTTATTTCTTGTGGAAGCAGATTGTAAATGTGCAACCCAAGAAAATTCGGAGACATTTTCCCAATTTTAGTTTTAACGAACGGTACTCGAAAGTTGTCTTTACTTCTAGTATTTATTGGATGAATGTCACTATTTAATGAGAACTTAAATTGGTTTTTATAGATGAAGGGAGTATATCGCTTGTACAAAAAGCTAATTTAATCATGTGCTAGACGCAGAATTTAATTCTCCAAAACTTTTATTTGCAGTATTTATTTCTAAAATCAAAATAATACCATTTTTTTCAAAAAAAAACTGTTAGCAGCTTCATGTGATGTACACTTCCAGTTAGTCCATTTGAACTAAAATCTATTATGTTATTTCCATTGATATAGTAGTCTTATAACCAAATTTGAAAAGTTTAGGACTATATTTTAATATAGTTTTTCATGAAAATCTCTAATAGGTTTCAAGTAAAGTACCACTTCCGGAAGTTATATAATGACCAAAAAGGGTGGTGTACAACACAGTCCTAAATACAAAATTTCAACTTTCTACGGCTTACCGTTTTTGAGTTATGCAAGATATATACGTATCGTACAGACGTCACGACGAAATTAGTCAAAATGGATTCAAGGATGCTTAAAATGGATATTTCCGCTGAAATCTCAAAACCGAAAATTTTCGCGATTACAATACTTCCTTTACTTCGTACAAGGAAGTAAAAAATAGGGTGAGAAGGGGCTATAAAAAATTCCCCAATTCTACGTTAAGGAAATTAAGGATGACCCCTTATCTGAATTAGAAGACATTTTTTTTCTAATTTCACCGATGTAAAATATTACAATTATTTTGAGAAAGATTGCAACATTTATTATATATTATTTTAATTTTAAAATGACTATATAAAGAGCCCATTAGTCTGTTTCATGATAAATTCGGATTCCGGCCCTGGTAAATTAGATTTTATTTCAAAATTATCCATAAAGTTAAAATCTAAATCTATTTTTAATAATATCATAAATTTGACACTTAAATAACTCTATAAATATAACTAAGTCAAGTTTTAGTTTAGAGTTATTTCGTGATAGAAATATGTTTGGGTGGTATCTAATTCTCATTATATCAACAATATTTGTAATTGTGGAATGTGGATTTTTTGTAAGTTTTCTTTTTCTTAGTATTATATATTAATTAAAGTGATATACTTTTCAGAAAAAAAATGAAAAAATTGTAACTAATATTAATTATTTCAAAGAATGTGGCAATGAAGAAGATAATAAATTAAAAACACATATAAACACTCATAAATTCAACCGTACCCATACCGGAGTCAATATGAATATCACACTGTATGAAGAATTCGACCAAACATATAATGTAGGTTTAAATAAATAAATAAATACTAAATATATCATCACGCCTTTTACCTATTACTGGGTGTGGCACTATGCCGAAACAGATCTCGGTAAGTGATATATTTCTTCACGTGAAGTGAGGTTACCAGTCGTCAAATCACGGCCCCCAAAGATATTAGTGGAGGGGGAGCCACAGAGGTAGATTTAAATTGGTGAAAATTGTTTGTCGGCTGTGGGGATCGAACCAGGGTTCTCAAGATCCACAGGCCGACTCGATACCACTGAGCCACCTACCCCATAATAATTTGACCAAACATATAATGTAGGTTTAAATAAATAAATATAGATAAATAAATAATAAATATCACGCCTTTTACCCTTTACTGGGTGTGGCACTCCACCTAAGCAGATCTCGGTAAGTGAAATATTTTGTCGCGTGAAATGCGGTTACCAGCCGTAAAATCACAGCCCCTAAAGATATTAGTGGAGGGATAGCCACAGGGGTACATTTAATTTGGTGAAAATTGTTTGTCGACTGTGGGGATGGAACTAGGTTTATATTGCATATAATCGTGAATAGAATGTACAATTACAATATATAAAGTATTTAACGAATCGGCGGTGAAGACAGCGACTGTAGACTTTTCAAGCCCTAAAACGAGGCAGAATTGATGATTACGTCACTAAACAAGACAAATGAGCGTAAGGCCATAGTATCTAACTTCATGTCATTGAATGTAGTTTTGTGAAGTACGCGACGTGATTCTTTTTGTTCCGTGAAAATTTGTTCAACAAATAAAATTGAAGAAAGTTGCAATTACGGCACAAAGTTCTGTATGTTCCTGGGCTCGAACGTGTATTTTAACTAGTGTAAAGTTGGCAACTCGTTAAAATAGAGGAATGTAATGTACTATTTTCACAACCGGGAGTTTAAATCGGTTGTTAAGAATATTTTACTCTCGTTGCTAAGAGCACAAAGAATATAACAATTGCAATAATTCTTCATTAATTTCAATTTTAATATTATTCATAAGAATATTCGTTTTAAATATTGGATTAGGGGAAAAATAGTACGTACACCACTTCCTTGGTGTACTCTATAATATTACAACATGATTCAATGTTGAATAATTAAGGCGGGTGGGGGGGTTAGGGCATCTGTCTAAGGGTTTCAAAAATCTAATTTTTTTATTGCATTTTCGGCATTCTTATACCTTCTAGAATGTTGTGTCAAAAGTCAATTTGATGCGGTGCCGGAATAGCAGAATGAATGTAAATCGCTGTTAGTTCTGTGTTTAACGCACTTAAATATATCTCAAATATTTACAAGCGTTTTTCTCGAAACCACATGTTTTTAGCTTGCGCGACAGAGATCTTTGAAACTATTCGATCAATTTTGCTGATTCTTTCGGTTTGCGATGTAAACATGAATTATCTAAAAGGTAGCATAGGATTTTTCGGATATTCCAACTTTTCTATTTTTTATGCGTATTTTAGTAGCGATTTTTTTAATGTAAAATCAAACTGATTCTTTCGAGCCCCGCCATTTTTGTAATTTCGCGAATTTCGAAAAAAAGTTGATGTTACTTTTTAGATAATTTAATTAGGAACTCGAAACACTAATTCATATTTTTCTCTGATGTTTCTGTACTGACCACGCTGTTCCGCAAGCGACCAATACATCGTCTGCAGCTGTTTGTTCGCAGAGCTGCCAATAGCGGAGAAACTAATATTTTGTGCTGGAAATTTTTGAAAATAAAGCTCAAATATCACTTAATAACATATCGAAAACCCGAAGTGATTGCATTTATTCTTATTTTCTAAAAAAAATTAACAAAAATATCTTTTTTTAAAAGGCTCAGACAGGTGTCCCCCCTTATGCCTATGGTCTATGGTCGATGAGCGTCGATGAGCATCGATGAGCTCTTCGATGAAACAACAGAACGCACTCTTCATTGACAAACAATAAAAGCTTCTAAAGTTGAGAAAGAAAAACTAAATTTCAAAAATATGCTAACGTGAAGTGAGACACAAAAGATACGAGTGAAATGAGATACGTTCGTTTCATCGATGAGCTCTTCGATGGAAATAAAGGAGCCTCTAATTTTCCTCGATGACGGGTGCGTTCTGTTGTTTAATCGAAGAGCTCATCGATGCTCATCGACGCTCATCGACCAGTGTGCTATAGGCATTAACGACTGTATGGAAATAACCCAGTTTTCGTCGGTATCGAGTCGGCCTGTGGATCTTGAGAACCCTGGTTCGATCCCCACAGCCGGCAAACAATTTTCACCAATTTAAATCTATCCCTGTGGCTCCCCTCCACTAACATCTTTGGGGGCTGTGATTTGTCGGCGGGTAACCGCACTTCACGTGAAAAAATATATCACTTACCGAGATTTGCTTAGGCAGAGTGCCACGCCCAGTAATGAGTAAAAGGCGTGATATATTTATTTTATTTATAATTATAAAGAATTAAATGTACTATTACATAAGTGACATTAAAAATGTTCGCTAGGAATGAAATACCCTAATTTTTGAGAATTTCAAAAAATTTCTTTTTGTTCTATAATCAGTAGATCAAATTATATGTCATTAAAATTTCGTGCAGAGGTATAGAAACACCCTGTATATACCGGGTATAGAATTAAAATATATAACAGGAAATACAATGGTATTTTTGTTAATATGATGATTGTTGCTTTTCTAATTAAATTAGATCAAAAGTGTAAATACAAAAATGTTAAGTATTAAAAATTGCATCTAATGAGTTGTGCAATTGTTTTTTTATGCAAGAGTAATAAACAAATAAAAAATAGCTGTTATAAAAAAGTATAGGTGGTTAAAATGTACTTAAATGAAGAGAGTGATTCTTTGTTACTCGAGCACGGTAATTGCAGCGCGAGCCGAAGGCGAGAGCTGCAATAGTGTAAGATTATTAAAAATTATTAAATTATTAAAAAACATATAGGTACTGAAAATAAAATCATTCTGTCAACTGTCAATATGACAAGTTTCTGTTTTGTTTGAGGTATTTTTTTCGCGCGTTGCCATTGGAAACGCGCACATTTAACGTCTATTTCGCGCGTTGCCATTGGAGACGCGCGACAATGCTATTTTTCGATTGTTCCACAGAAAACGTCAACTTTACGATGACAAATGAGAGCGTAATTGTCAACTGTCCATTGTAGAAAAAAAAATAAATAGACTTGAGAGAAATGAACATAGTTTTCCAATAGTTTAATTTTGTAAAAGGCTAACTTTAATTTAGTTTATTACTAAACGCACGTCATTAACTTTGGTACAGTAACAAATTCTATTATACAAAAACTCTTTCTAGATTGAAATAGAACTTCGTATGTGGGGCGACGGTGGCTGGAAACGAAACTTTTTCAACTATAAAAAAGAAGACGCTTGCAAGACATTATATTTGGTAATGGGACAAACTTGGACTGAAATTATTGACGCTGCAGGCGCAAATCGTGGCTGTCCCGTGAAACCTGTAAGTATTAACAAACTTACTATCATAATTTAGATCTATAGTGAAATTGAGAATATTTTACCATCAATTAATAAAATGTCAATTTTGATATTCTACAACAGTCCCAAAATCAGTTAATAAGTCAGATATTTTTTACATTTCATGTGAAAAGCTAGGACATGGCCGTTAGAAAATACAATTTGTATTTACTAATGGCAAAGTTATACATACTTTATCGAAGATTTATAAGACGTTCTCAAATTAAAAATTTAATTAATTTATGCATCTGACATATACAAGCTGGTGAATCGAAGGACGTACCATAATGTCTTCATTGTTATTTTTGAAATGTTCAATTATTGACTTCTCTAATTACATCAAAAAAGTTAAAAGAATATCTAACAATTGTATGAAGACACATATAATACATACAGAAAATGGTGTTTAAATATTTTTTTGAATTTTGTTTTAATGTGACATTGACAGCATGCATTTTTATCGTACTAGTCCAATAAAGTACCCGATTATGGACAGTAAACAGTGTCGTAAAACAAGGTAATATGATGCAGTCGAACATAAAATAAATTTTGCAATTTTTCTCAAAAAAAATATAAATTTTAGTCTTCCAATTAAGATAAAGGATCATCCTTAATTTCGTCGTGACGTATGTATCTCGTATAACTCAAAAACGGTAAGCCGTAGAAAGTGGAAATTTTGTATTTAGGACTGTTATAACATCTAGTTGTGCACCTCACTTTTTGGTCATTACATAACTTCCGGATGTGGTACTTTACTTGAAGCCTATAATAAATTTTAATGAAAAACTACATTCAAATATAATCCAAATTTTTCAAATTTGGTATACAGGGTGGTGAATCGAATTGCGCACCATAGCGTTTACAATGCTATTTTTCAAATGTTCAATTATTGGCTTCCCTAACTATTTTATGCAAAAATGCTTCAAATAAAAGTTTTAGGGCATAAATTTACGTATCTAAATCAATAAACATAATTTCTATTACATGGTTTGTAACGACAGAAATTAAATATTAAAATGTCGAAAGTTGTGTTGAAAATACAGACAGCCATGGAATAGAACAAAAAATAAATAATTGCTTGGCGTTTTATCTGTCAAATCGACAACGTTGGCCGTTTTATCTGTCAATCGTTGACGTTAAAACGACAAGCATTTATTTATTTTTTGTTCTATTCATGGCTGTCTGTATTTTCAACACAACTTTCGACATTTTAATATTTAATTTCTGTCGTTACAAACCATGTAATAGAAATTATGTTTATTGATTTAGATACAGAAATTTATGCCATAAAACTTTTATTTGAAGCTTTTTTGCATAAAATAATTAGGGAAGCCAATAATTGAACATTTGAAAAATAGCATTGTAAACGCTATGGTGCGCAATTCGATTCACCATCCTGTATAAGACTACTATATCAATGTAAATAACATAATAGATTTTGGTTAAAATGGACTAACCGGAAGTGATACATCACATAAAGCTGCTAACAGTTTTTCTTGAAAAAATGGTATTATTTTAATTTTAGAAATAAATGCTGCAAATATAAGTTTTAGAGAATTAAATTCTGCGTCTAGCACATTAAGAATTATTAAATTAGCCTTTTGTATAAGCGAGATATATAAATTTAATTTACTTCAAATATGTGCAATAAAAATAATGTAGGTGCAGAATAATACCCGTACAAAGAAGTCATGTGGTGTCCACATCAGATTTTTTCACACTAATATTTATAATTTTATTCTCTTTGGAACCGGAAAAATGACGGATTTAACTTTATATGTTAAATAATTAGGGTAGTCAATAATTGAACATTTCAAAAATAGCACTGAAATTACTGTCGCGCGTCCTTCGATTCACCATCCTGTAGAAGTAATAATTTTAATTTACACATTTAATTACCACAGTAAAAGTAAAATTGTTTTCCTCTGAATTTTAGTAAAATAAAAATGAAATAAACAAATCATCACGTCTTTTACCTATTGCTGGGTGTAGCACTCTGCCATGGCAGATCTCAGTATGTGAAATATTTCTTCGCATGAAATGCGATTACCAGCCGTCAAATCACGGCCTTCAAGAATGTTAGTGATGGGGAGCCACAGGGGTGGCAAAAATTGTTTGTCGGCTGTGGGAATCAAACCCGAGTTTTCAAATTCACATGCCGACTCGATACCACTGAGCCACATACTTCATTTAGCAGTAACTAAATAAATAAATCGTAATGAGTAGGTTACAATATAGTTATTCACGTTGTTTGTATAATATTTTTTGTTCGAGTACTGGTATTTAAAAAAATACATATTTAATTTCAACTTGTGTGAGTACACCAGAATCTGCAAATTATACACAATCTTTATCAATTGCAAACCAAGCTGCTCCAGGAACTTCGATTTCTAATTGTCAAAATTTTACTATAAACGTTTATAATAACACTTGTGGCGCGGTGGCCGATCGTGTTAAGGCACATCTCTTAACATACTGTGACGTCACCCGAACCAAGGTTCGTCAGTTCGAATCCGCCGGTCGACAATGTGTGATTTGTCGTAAAAATATAAAATACAGCTACATGTATTTATCACACTCGGGCGCTATAAGCTAGTCACTTATACGCCTTAAATAATGTAGCATTTGACTACGAAAACCGGCAGTACGGCAGTGTAAAACCTGCGGCTCGGTGTGTCCGGTAGGCCCAGGCCCGATTTGTGCTGTAGCGCCACAGATGATGAATAACACTTGTAACAATTGTGGCTCTTCCTAATCTAAAAATATTGTTTTTTAGTTCAAATATCAAACCTAACCTAAAATAGATTAATTAATTTAAGCATTAAACTAAGTTGTTATATTCCACAATATGTATTTTTAATATTATTTATATAGTATTAGTCGTGATTTTTGTTTGATTACAATCTACAAGAAGTTGTGTCAATGACGTCGTTAGTTCAGAGGTTATGGCATTGATGCTGACAAATGTTGAAATTTTTTTAGCAAATTACTCTTATGTCCTAAACTTTGAATAAAGGAAATTTCAATGAAGTTGTATTTTATAAATTAGATTTGATTATTATCAAGACAGATTTATTTTAGAATGTTCCAAAGGGCCAGTGTTTTTTGCAATTTTTTACAGTCAAGTCGATCGGGAAGCACTTGTTTCAGATTGAGTGTTGCGTGCGGGAATTGTCATTCTAGTGCGTAGTTGTAGAAAAATGTTGTTTGTATTTCGTGGGCGAAATTCTTGTCCTTTGCCGAATTCGAATGATTTTTTTATCTCGACCTGCGGTCTCTATTAATAGTGATATTTTCATGTGCAACGGAAAATCATTCATGAGCTCACTTTATACGAAATTACCTATTTTTTTTTTGTTTCTCCGAGAAAACACTTTTACAGCCAAAAGCAAATATTTATTTGTTGTTATTTGCAATTTTATATCTAAAATTCACACGTATATATATAACACGAAAAGTGAAACATAGGCGTTTAACATGGCAAATCAGTTTTTCCGTGCGCATTGCTTCCCTAATTATTTTAGGAAAAAATGTTTCAAATAAATGTTGTAAAGCATAAAATTCTACATCCGAATCAATAAACAAAATTCATTTTGACTACTTCATAACTGCAGAAATTAAATTTGAAAGTTCACGTAATTTCAATTTAATAGTAATAGCCATGGAATTAAAAACAAGAGATGAACAAATGCGTAACGTCTTATACGTCAAATTATTAGTATTTATTTTGACAAACTGTGATATTAAATCAATATTAGGGTTTATTATTATCAAAGTACGGTAACTATTCAGAGGTTTATAGTAAAGTTTGAAAAGACAGGAACACTAAATTTCAAGAAAGAAATAAATGAAAGAATTTATAACAATGAAGAAAATATTCCTGCTTTAATAGAACTGGAGCCAACAATGAGTGTGCGGGAAATTTCCAGAGAACTAAATATAAATTTTATGACAGTGCATAGAATTCTCAAAAAACATAAATACATTCCTTTTAAATTTCAAAACCACCAAAATATTTTGGAACGAGATTTTGAACTGCGTGCCTCATTCTGTGAAATAATGATGGAGAAATCAAATTGTAATAGAGAATTTTTAAGTAGTATTTTATTCACAGATGAATGCACATTTACCATGAATGGCGAACCAAACTGTCATAATTATCGGTACTGGTCACAAAATAATCCACATAATATTGTAGAATCGACACAATATCGTCATTCTGTCGATGTGTGGGCAGGAACTTTTGCCCTGCATATAGCACTAGAGAAGTTGTGGAATATCTAAACCATGTATTTCCTGAAAGCTGGATAGGACGAAATGGACCAGTTAACTGGCCAGCACGGTCGCCAGATTTAAATCCGTGCGATTTTTTTTTATGGGGCCATTTAAAATCTTATGTTTATAAAAAACGATACCAGAATTTAGAAGAACTTAAAAATGCTATATTACAAGAATGCCAGAAAATAAATAATCGACAATTAAAGAATACTCGAGAAAGCTTCTACAACAGATTAGGTTATTGTTTAGCTCAAAACGGTGGACTATTTGAACATCTAATTTAACAATTTAAGAATATTTAGTTTGTTGATCTTTTTATTGAATTAAATTTATGTTACATTAATTAATTTGTTAAATATTTAATAACAACCTACCTTAAATATTTTATCGAGTTTATTATTTTTTTATTCTTAAATAATAAATCTAAAATATATTTTGCCTTATTATTATGAAATTTTTATTTAGAAAATAAATATTTAGTACGTAAAAATGATTTTGACAATTTATTCTGACATTGACGTATAAAACGTTACGCATTTGTTCATCTCTTAATTCCATGGCTATTACTATTAAATTGAAATTACGTGAATTTTTAAATTTAATTTCTGCAGTTATGAAGTAGGTAGTCAAAATGAATTTTGTTTATTGATTCGGATGTAGAATTTTATGCGTTACAACATTTATTTGAAACATTTTTTCCTAAAATAATTAGGGAAGCAATGCGCACGGAAAAACTGATTTGCCATGTTAAACGCCTGTTTCACTTTTCGTGTTACACCCGGTATATATATACCGGGAGTTTTTTTAATCAGTAAACATAGGGATATGTCATTACCATAGTTACAGTTAAAAGTTTGACAGCAATGCATTAGAGCGTTTATTTTAATAGTAAACATAGGGAAAATAACATTTTCAGCAATGCATTGAAATCTATTATAATAAAAAAAAACATTTTAAGTTTAAACAAATTAAATGAAATTTTATTACTTTAAATTCCATTAGTTTAAATAGGAATTTTAATTTAGTAACTGTTCAAAATTACCCCCATTATTTGATCTACGCTCTTTCTATCACCAATATAAATTTTATTTTTTAACTGGCCCCAAAGAAAGAAATCGTTTGGCGCAAGATCTGGTGACTTTGCAGGCCACTCCACTTCTCCACCTCGTCCTATCCATCATTGGGGGAATATCCGGTACAGATAATTTCGTACATTTTGAGTATAATGCGGGGAGCACCATCCTATTGGAATCACACTTCCTCAATATTTAAATTATTTATTGCCGGGATTACTCTCCCTTGTAGCAACTCTAAATAATTTTCCCCATTTAAATGTTCATTTATATAATAAGGCCCCACTATTTGATCCCCTATTAACACGGCCTGATTTTGAAAGAGGACAGTTTTATTATTTTGACAACTATCGATGACAGCAATGTTATTTTCCCTATGTTTACTTTTAAAATAAACGCTCTAATGCATTGCTGTCAAACTTTTTAACTGTAACTATGGTAATGACATATCCCTATGTTTACTGATAAAAAAAACTCGCGGTATATATGAGTCGTCAAGTTTCAAAACCGACCAAGTCACGAAAATGTAATTTTCTATTTTTTTAAAGTTTTGTAATCTTTATAAAGGCATTCATTTGAAAAATAATTTGATGAGTTTCAAAACCGGCTAAATAACGTGTAAAATGTATAGGAAAAAATCTGATGTGGACACCACATGACTTCCTTGTACGCGTATTAAACTATAGATTTTTTTTAATTGCACATATTTGACATAAAATCTTTTATTTTTTATTTTTTGTTCTAATCCATAGCAAACTTAATAAAAAAATAAAATATATATATATAATATTTAAATTTAGATATCTCGCTTATGCAAAAGGCTAATTTAAATTTTTTTAATGTGCTAGACGCAGAATTTAATTCTATAAAACTTTTATTTGCAACATTCATTTCTAAAATTAAAATAATACCATTTTTTTCAAGGAAAACTGTTAGCAGCTTCATGTAATGTGCCACTTCCGGTTAGTCTATTTTAACCAAAATCTATTATGTTATTTCCATTGATATAGTAGTCTTATATACCAAATTTGGAAAGTTTTAAATTATATTTGAATATAGTTTTTCATGAAAATCTATTATAGGCTTCAAGTAAAGTACCACATCCGGTAGTTGTATAATGACCAAAAAGAGAGGTGCACAACTAGATGTTATAACAGTCCTAAATATAAAGTTTCAATTTTCTACGGCTTACCGTTTTTGAGTTATGCGAGATACATACGTACGTACATACGTACGTACAGACGGCATGACGAAATTAGTCAAAATGGATTCAGGGAGGGCCAAAATACCTATTTCCGTTGAAATCTGAGAACCGAAAATTTTCGCGATTACAATACTTCCTTTACTTCGTACAAGGAAGTAAAAATGCGATTTTTTTTCACCAATCACACAACTTGGCCGTTGTGTGATTGGTGAATTTCAAATTCGGCCAAGTCATTTACCAACTTTATAAAAAATAATAATCTCAATAGAAAGTAAACATAAATCTATTTGTTACATTTTGATTAATAACTTTTATCAGATAACTGTAATTAAACTTTCGTCGTTTTTACAAAATGATTTCAGATTGACTTGGCCGGTTTTGAAACTAGACGACTCAAATATATATATATATATATATATATAATATGTTTAGAGTCAGAATTTAAGTAACAAAATTTGAAAAGCAGCAGAAAATCTAATGTTAACTGTCTGTGACTTGATTTCACGTAATTGATTATTTTATGATATTGTCGATAAAATGAACTTGTACTTTATTATTAATTAAATACTTTGTATTCTAGGGTACATATCAATTCCAAGATTATTTTATAAATTTGTCACACGTTCCATTTATGGCAACACCTGGCAGATTTTTGTTAGTTGTCCATGTTCTAAAATATGAGATTCTTCAATTATGCTTAGAAGTTGAACTTCTGCTAAAAGCCGATATAATATAGTAGCTCTGTAATATGGAATATTATTCAATAAATTTATTCATACTTTCAAATTCACAAGTTATATATGTTATGTATGTAAGGAGCTTCTTTTTAAAACGCAATTTTTGAAAACAATTCGCTGTTGACTGTCATCGGTAGACATGCGCATTTTATCAACTCACAAAATGCATTAGAATTAGCATTTGTTTTCAAAACACAAGTCCTAGGAAAGAACATTATTTTCAAAATGTCATCTCTGTACATCGTTGTCGGATTGTGGTTAAGATATTATTTTACACGTATATTCTCTTTGAATTTTGAATATTAAGTATTGTTTCACATGGGGACAATTTATGGACAGTTATTCTGTCTGAGAAGAATGATGGAAGCAGGAGAAAACAAAAAAACATTGCATAAAAGACAGAAGGCTAAATAACTACGGTAAGTTAAAAAATATAAAAACCCTTCTAGGATACTAGGTATGTACGAGTAAAATTGCAAAACCTTTTGTTTAAATATTAAAATTTCTTTACTTTTTTAGAAAATTAAAAAATTAAAAAAATAACAGAAGAAAAGAAACACTACTATGATTGTGAAGAAGATTGAAATAAATAAATAAAAATATATCATCACGCCTTTTACCCATTACTGGGTGTGGCACTCTGCCTAAGCAGATGTCGGTAAGTGATATATTTTTTGGCATGAAGTGCGATTACCAGCCGTCAAATCACGGCCCCCAAAGATATTAGTGGAGGAGGAGCCACAGGGGTAGATTTAAATTGGTGAAAATTGTGGTGTCAGAGTTCAAGTTTAAAATATTTTATGTTCGACTGCATCATATTACCTTGTTTTATGACACTGTTTACTGTCCATAATCGGGTACTTTATTGGACTAGTACGATAAAAATTCAAAATTGGACTGCTGTCAATGTCACATTAAAACAAAATTCAAAAGAAATATTTAAACACTATTTTCTATATGTATTATATGTGTCTTCATACAATTGTTAGATATTCTCTTGCATTACATGCAAGATCTTTTATTTCTTTTGGAACGTCTTCAATGTCTTCATCCATCTCAACACTTTTTTCACTTTGACAATTTGATAAATTAAGCAACAAATGCATAACAACGAAGCACACTTTGAGATGCAATTAAATGTTTTAAATATAGGTATTGACATAATCATATTTTAAGAGAAAATATTCTCCATGCAGTCGAACATAAAACGTTGTATGCAACTCGTACATAATCGGACTTTATAGACTCGCCTTATTTATTAGCCTCGCTCGCTGCGCTCGCTCTGCCATAAAATTCGGCTCGTCCAATAAAGACCCAAATTATGTACTTGTTACATAAACTACTAATATGGCTTTAGAAGTAGCTATTTAATTTTATATTTTATTATCTCAATCTGTTTTTTAATTTCATTTCAGAATGGAATATCTGCAACCTTTTACTTTCAAATTGAAATTCCCTAGTTTTTCTCTTCAAAATGTAATTTATTATTTGTGATTTTTGCCTAAAACAGAACAGGGCTATTGTAATAACTGTAATAACACTTACCTGTACTTGAACTTCATCGCGAAACTTTTTTTTAATTGTTTAGTTTTCTCAAAATGATCAAATTGACAGAAATAGCGTTTTGAAAAGAAGCTCTTCATGTATATTTATTTGAAAATAATATTCACATAGAAAACAATCAGTGACGAAACTAGCGATTAGAGAAACTCGCGGTGCGCACATGGTGTTTACATGATTTTTTCTATAACCGTGAAATTTTCCCTTTGTGCTTATTGCCGTGGGCAACATTCAGTAATAGTTATTTATATATGTACAAAGAACAAAAATTGAAGCAGATTGTTTACGGCCGAGGCGTTTAATCGAAGTTGTAATTATTTGTGAATACGTTGAAACGACTTTTTATTGGAGATACAAATAAAATTTTGTTTCATATTGGTTATTAAAATTGTAAAATTATAGTTACGAAAAGAAATTTCCAATAATTCTTAGGAATGAGTTGTTTATAAATAAACTAAATAGCAATTATTATAGCAACAGAGGTCTATTTATATACAGGGTGATTCTGCGAAGACGAAGCCCCCTTAACTCGTTTATTATAAGAAATATAAAAATTTTCTTCATATGGAAGTTTTAGTATATTAAATATACTATTTTATGACACATATAGAAATTTTTTATAAAGTCAGGTTTACATGATGCGACTATCAACTTTTATTTTTCAAATAGGAACCTAGAATTATTTTATTAAAACAAAAACCGACATTTTTTTCTCTTTTCAACGATGTATTACTTGTCATAAATGTATAAGAAAAAATTCGAGATAAATAAGGTAATTGAGAAATATCAGAAATTATTTTTATTCAATTCTTCTAGGTGGCTATGCGAAATTAAACAAATTGTAACAAAGTAAAATTAATGACAACAATGCAAATATTTATTTGTTACTTGTTTCACGTGTTTTGTCATTCATTTTACCATATCATATTAACTATTAATAACAAAAGTAAATAAGCTATATATATAGATATATTATTTTTAGAATTTTTACCAAAGAAAATAAAATAAAATAAATCACAATAAATGTTCAGAAAAATAAACTTTCAAAATATGTTAATTTTTTTTAGTAATATCAATACGCGAAGTACGTGATTTTTCATCATTTACATTGCCATGACAACGCGTATTTTGCGCATTATTTCATATTCTAGTGCGCAAAATGAGTATCTCGCGCACGCTCCCAAATTATTTGTTGTCAGGTTTCATTAGTTACAACACATCAATAATATCAAATTCATATTATTGCTGATTATTTTCCTTCAATTTACTTAAATAAATCAATAATTATTGTATTATTCTTTATTTACAGTTGTAGAAAAAATATTTGTATTTCGTAGGCAAAATTCTTGTTTTTTGGCGCGTTCGAATGACTTTTATTGTCTCGACCTGCGGTCTCGACTAAAAGTAACATTCTCACGCGCAACAAAAAAACACTCATTTTGCGCACTTAATACACAAATAACTAATGTTATTTTTCAAATTTTAAATTTTCTGCCGTTGCAAAATTTATGTAATTAGTTTATTGATTTATATACATACATACATACATACATTTGTTCTTGAATTTGTTCTTATTTTTTGTTCTAATCCATAGCAAACTTAATTACAAAAAGCACGAAATATATAATTTTTAAATTTAGATATTTCATACATAACATCACGCTATATCCCATTAAATGGGGTAGCACGAACCCGTCAACATTCTCATCCTGACACACGATACTCGATTCGACCACATTAACACTTCCTCCATACGAACTCTTTCTTTTCTCACAACCAAAATCCATCATCACGCAACAAACATTCATCCATTCGCTCCTGTACACCTGTTTCGTAAATCTTCACTTACGCCCACTTCTCTAACAACGAATCTATAAAGAAATGAAGGCAGCATCGCCTGCGCTTGTTTAAAAATACATTTAACACAATTGCAGTTACACACTGTATAGTAAAAACTGAAAATGAATTGATTTAGATGCAGAAATTTAAACTCGACAACGGTTTATTTGAAGCACTTTTGTACTAAATAATTTGGAAAGCAATGTACACCGACAACTATTTACTCATGGTAAACGCCTATGACCCGCTTGTCGTAATACGTCCAGTATGTAAACCTGGAGGACAATAATTTAAAGTTCTACTAGTAAAAAAATAAATCTGATGCATTCTAATGCCCATGGCACACTGGTCGATGAGCGTCGATGAGCATCGATGAGCTCTTCGATGAAACAACAGAGCGCACCCGTCATCGATGAAAATTAGAGGCTCCTCTATTTCCATCGAAGAGCTCATCGATGAAACGAACGTATCTCATTTCACTCGTATCTTTTGTGTCTCACTTCACGTCAGCATATTTTTGAAATTTAGTTTTTCTTTCTCAACTTTAGAAGCTTTTATTGATTGTCAATGAAGAGTGCGTTCTGTTGTTTCATCGAAGAGCTCATCGATGCTCATCGACCAGTGTGCCATAGACATAACACTTTGTAAACACTATGGCTGATAGTGAAGTTTGGTTTTTGAGTGTACCAAGAGATTAGTTTTAGCTATCTGTTAAAAATACGCTTTTAATACACCCAAAAATTGAGCTCTAACACCAGCCTATTTTATGTATAATTTTAATTGTTTTATATTTTAGGGATTTTACCAGTTTGAAGATTATTATATAAACATAGCAAATGTACCATTTCTGAGTATGGCTGGCAGATTCCTTTTCATAGCGCGGGTCACAAAAAGAAGCACACCTCAACTATGCATTCAAGCTGAAATTTCTATGAAAACTGAGTTAATACACTAATTATATCATTACTCTATGTACGGTACATACGATATTTCAGGACTAGTGAATATAATTTTTTCAATTACAAATTTCTATGTCTTTTTTTCTAATTTTATTACATTTTCTATTAACGGTTCAACGCGTTATTCACTAATTAATTACTTAATAGTTATTTTCGCGCCACCGTCCGGCATTAGCAGTATTACAGAACTCAAAATCGTCCGGAAACCATGTGTTTACCGGCCGAGGCCGGCAAAAATTAGTGACTTTTTATGGTTATATGTTGGCATCACTAGTATAGCGACCTCCTGAACGTACGAAATGTCAAAATATTGCATTGGCGCAAAAATATTATGATAAAATATTCATAGTTGAGTATTTTCAATACAAAAAAAACAGAATATTTATACATATATTTTAAACAAAATTGTAAGTAATTATAATTGAATTAGCAATTTTAAATCCAAATAAAATATGTTGATTTTTTAGGTTATAATACTGGAATGACAAGTCGTGAAATAGACAAAGAAATGAATTATATTTTATGTTTATTAAATAAAGTGTACAGTGTTATTAAACATATTGAAGATGTAAATTGATGAACAATAAATAATTAATTAAAATTCAAAATTAAATTCAAATATTGTGATGTTACCAACATAAAAAAATTCCCTGACATTTATAATATGAGTAATAAATTAAACTTTTTTATAAAATTTACAAAAATGTCGGCGCGAAAAATCTTGTGTATTACACGTCCAGAAACTATTTTGCGAGTGCGAGTATATTTTGAAAGGACGAGCCGCGGGCGAGGCCTTTAAATACGAGCAGTTTCTGGACTAGTGATACAAATAACTATTAAGTAACCAGTTATGAAAAGATTGATATTGTTTGACGAACATAATATTTGCCGAAACGAGCGAAGCTAATTTGCACGTCAACTGTTTAATACCAGAACAATTATTACATACATACATACATAACATCACGCTATATCCCATTAAATGGGGTAGCACGAACCCGTCAACATTCTCATCCTAACACACGATATTCGATTCGACCACATTAACACTTCCTCCATACAAACTCTTTCTTTTCTCACAACCAAAATCCATCAACACACAACAAACATTCATCCATTCGCTCCTGTACACTGCGCTTGTTTCTGAAGATCGTCTCCGCACAATTGCAGGTAAACATTCAAAACATCTAACCAATTAATCTAAAATCAAGAATCATACGCTTGTCTTCATTCATCATATTTATCCTGCAATTAATTTTCTCCAAACATTCCTATCCTGACACACCACTTTTGCTTCAACCACATTCATAATTCATTTCATACAAGCTCGTTTATTCTTCACGCTCAGAATCTTTCGCTCACGCAACAACCCTTCAATCATATTCATCCATTTGTTCCTAGGCCGTCCACGCAAACTTTCACCCTCAATTTCACCAACATACACCTGTTTCACCAATCTGTCATTCGACATACGTTCTACATGACCAAACCATCTCAACTGACTTATTCCCACTCTTCTTACAACATTCTTCCCAATCTCACATTCATCATACACCAATGTATTCCGGACACGATCTCTTCTAGTATATCCACACACACCCCGCAAATATCTCATTTCCACAGCAGTTATACGCCGTTCATGTTTCTTCATCCATACCCAACATTCACTACCATACATCAACGTAGGCACTAACACACCATTATAAACACTCAATCGAGCATCTCTGGATACATTATTAAATGTATGTAAATCCTAAAAATTTTAATAAATAGTTTTTTCCGTTATTTGCAAACATTTTTGAGTAAGTTGAAACTGTCAACATTCATTCCGTAACTAGTTATGTAAAGAACTCTAGAATGACAGTTATGAAAAAATTGACATTTCATATCCTCAAAAATTGATGTAAAACAGAACTTTTCATATCGGAATTAGGTAAATCAATATACATTACTAGTGAGATTGCGACATCTGCTGGAGTTATAGATTGCGGCGGCGGTATGGCGGAGGATGGGTGGGGTACTTTTTTGCTAAGAAAAAGAAATCTTATAAAAAGCGTGAAATATAGTTTGTCTATTGTATAAAGATGGGCATGTTGGATCTGTTGACGGACAAGTAACACTACTCAACTGTCACTCACCGATTTAAATGAAACTTGGCACACTAATAGAACTCTAAAAAATATTGAACTCCTATTTTTTCCTATTTCTTCCGGAAATTGCTTTTAAGGGGTAAAAACCACCCCTGAAAAATGGTAAAAGCAAGAATCCCTATAAATGAAATTAAATAATACCAAAATATTACGCGTTCAACATTGGTTACCCAAGGGTTTTTAAGATCGCCAAAATCAATTTTCATTTTGATCATATGCACTTTTTTAAGAGGTTAAAAAGGGGATGAGGGAATGAAATTACGATATTTAATTGAAATAGAGTTTTAGGTTAAGAACTAGTTACTCGGGGGTTTTTGAGGTCGCTGAATCTATTTTCGAGGTTACATGTTGTCGGAGTTGTATTATTATTTCATATATTAAAATAATAGTATATTATTCAATGAGTGAGTAATAGCTATTACTTGCGAATAGAATACTATACTTTATCTACGACTATATGTTATTATGTAATAAGATTTTACAATTATTTTTATTTTTATTTAATAAATATTAACACTACTTAACAATTTTGCGTATTCACCAATCCATAAAAGTTTTATAAACTTGTTCATAGTATTTTTTTGATTTTTCGGGCAGTAAATTTAAGAAACGTACGTGTGCGGCTGCTACAATATCTGGTGGAGTACAAATTTCACTTTGTTCGCTTTCAGAATCCATAACTCAAATGTATAATCACACAAATTACAGTATTATTGTAAACAAAAACGTTTTAAACTAATTTTGACAGATAATTAACAATAGCGGGTTTCACTGTTTCATAGCATACTTAACGCGCGGCAATTATCGTTATTTTTTGATTGGCAATTAAAGTGTTAAGTAATGAAAATTCGGACGTGTGATTGGTCGTGAAGTGTTGAGTAATGAATTATTACTTAACACTGTCAATAATGATTAGTATTACTTATCATAAATTTCATAAGTAATGAATACATTATTTAATAAGAGTAGATAAACAAATTTATGTATGGTCATTAAATTACATTGTTATAACATTAAAAAATATATTGAAAATTGGATGAATTCATATTAAAAACATATTTTTGTTTGATCAAAAATGCTTTTATATTCATTTAAAAATACATACAATTAAACGTAAAATGGGTTTAATAAATTATTGCAATTGTTGTTACATCTCAATTTTTTATATCCCTTTCCTTAGGCTACCCTTTTGCCTTCAAAGCTTATTGTCCAAATGTTGCGGACGAGGTTTTTTTGAGATGTAAGTAAAATTTACGCGAATTTACCTGTACGTACTATTGTTTAACGGTCATTGAGAAAGTAGACATCTTGTCAGAAAGTTGTGTTTTTGCTAGTTTTTTTTCCTGTGTATTTGGTGCAGTTTTGTTTGAGATTACTACCATTAATTGGGATTTATTGAGAGCACAATTAAGTCTTCTGGATTTGTTGTTTGACGGGAAGTTACTTCCTATACCGAAAAGCCTTCCAACATCTCAGGTAATTCAACATTTTTACTTTAGTATTGCGAATTTCTTGTTAATGTGAGATTGGGAAGAATGTTGTAAGAAGAGTGGGAATAAGTCAGTTGAGATGGTTTGGTCATGTAGAACGTATGTCGAATGACAGATTGGTGAAACAGGTGTATGTTGGTGAAATTGAGGGTGAAAGTTTGCGTGGACGGCCTAGGAACAAGTGGATGAATATGATTGAAGGGTTGTTGCGTGAGCGAAAGATTCCGAGCGTGAAGAATAAACGAGCTTGTATGAAAAGAATTATGAATGTGGTTGAAGCAAAAGTGGTGTGTCAGGATAGGAATTAATTGCGGGATAAATATGATGAATGAAGACAAGCGTATGATTCTTGATTTTAGATTCATTGGTTAGATGTTTCGAGTGTTTACCTGCAATTGTGTGGAGACCATCTTCAGAAACAAGCGCAGTGTACAGGAGCGAATGGATGAATGTTTGTTGCGTGATGATGGATTTTGGTTGTGAGAAAAGAAAGAGTTTGTATGGAGGAAGTGTTAATGTGGTCGAAACGAGTATCGGGTGTCAGGATGAGAATGTTGACGGGTTCGTGCTACCCCATTTAATGGGATATAGCGTGATGTTATGTATGTATGTATGAATTTCTTATTCATACGGATTTTAGTGTAACCCCTTAATTAGTTTAACTTAGATTTGTATTTGATTGGTAGAACCTTTCCATTCATCTTTTCTTACATGAACCTAACCGTAAGCATTCTTTCAGGTTTTTATTTGAGGTCTACATTTAATTTCGTTCTGAAATGAACCTCACGTTTTCATGAGCATGCGGTGACATTTTGAAATCGCTGACCTTCACCGCTCTACCAGTGCCTCGCTGCCAGCTGAAAGCGACATTTTGAATTTGGGCGGAACGCAACGCCACTAGTCTACCGAGATTGCTGTCAGATTTTGGACGTTGGGAACCGAACATTGCCGATCGCCCATTCGAATCTTAGTGGTAAATACAGAAGAAATTAATCTCCGACTGCTGTGCAAGCTAAGATTTTACTGTTTAATCATTTATTTATTTATATTATGCTGTACAACAGGAACTTAATCCCAATTACACTACAGGGTCCGCACTCACCGAGCCGCAGTGTGGTAGTTCATACCGGGTGTAACACGAAATGTGAAACATAGGCGTTTAACATGGCAAATCAGTTTTTCCGTGCGCATTGCTTCCCTAATTATTTTAGGAAAAAATGTTTCAAATAAATGTTGTAAAGCATAAAATTCTACATCCGAATCAATAAACAAAATTCATTTTGACTACTTCATAACTGCAGAAATTAAATTTGAAAATTCACGTAATTTCAATTTAATAGTAATAGCCATGGAATTAAAAACAAGAGATGAACAAATGCGTAACGTCTTATACCAATGCGATCGTCGTGCACCGTTGCTACGTTACTGTTGTCAGAATTTGGTTTTACTGCAGTCCTCGACGTTACCGTTGCGTGACTACTCCCCATTTGACTAATTCTCAAGCTAACTTTCAAGCCAGGGATGTGCGTGTAGTCTACTGCAAGTAATCTACGCAATTCTCTACGTGTAAACAATCATGTAGTCTACGTCTTCATTTTTTATGTATACAATGTAGACTATGTAGACAATGAAAACACCTGAGTTCACTTAAGTCATATTAAAACTTTATCCCTAGAACTAGGGAATTTTAAATGTTGGTAGAGATTTTTATTTTTATTCTAGGGATTACATGAAAAAAAATTAGTTGTGCAGGGCAAAACGTTCAAAATTTGTCAACTGGTTACTGTTAAAAATAGCGTCAAAGAAAACTCCGTCTGGTGAGATGGCGCTTTGATCGATTTTAAAAATATGACAGTTCGCCCAAGACCCAAGACAGACATTCGGCTAGTAATGTACGAGCACTTGCTTTATTAGTTTTATTATATAAAGACCGATAATGACCCGAGCTTACGAATACGAATACATGTAATAGTTACAAAGGAATAAATTTAGGTTATGTTGAATTTTACAATTGTCAGATGCATTATCGACATTGTTTACATTGTCTGCGTCGCTAAAATTGTCGACGTATTGTCTACGTGTAGATGTAGGCAATTAAAGATTACACGTAGATGCACATCTCTGCTTTCAACGCTCGTGATCCGATTATTGAGAACTTTGTCTCTATACAGGGTGTTTCACAACTTAGAGCAAAAAATTAAAGGGTATATTTTGTACGACGTGCTGATCATGAAACAAAAATATATTTTTTTTAAATCGCAAAACTATTTTCCATGTTTCCCAGTCCAAAATGTTTCGTTGCCCCTGCCACTGGGTGGATGATTATGTTCAAGTTATTAATTAAATAAAATTCTATTATAAATAACTGCTAATAATTGAATTGTGTAATTATTCTTTCGTAGTTGATACCTACTTCATTGTTTGTGTTTAATAGGAAAGCGAATCCAGTGCAGTACTACAAAACATGTTTTAGGTTAACAACCCTTAATTTTTCAAATTTAAAAAAAATTCTTTTTGTTTCATCATCAGCACGTCGTACAGAATATACCCTTTAATTTTTTGCTCTAAGTTGTGAAACACCCTGTATACGAAAATAGTTATGTTGTGTACTCGTGATGGCAAGGGTTGGTTTGCATAAATAAACACACAAGTACAACTATATATATATATATTTATTTACAGTACTTATTTATCTGGTTTAGTTTAGTTTTGTGGAATCGTTGAGTAGGAGCCGAATGTTGAAGAATGAATGCGTGATGAATGAGAGGGAGGCTTAGTTGGATTTCTTATTTATAGGGTTTTCGTTAGGACTAGGGGGAGAGGGTAGTTTAGAAAGTTAAGGGTTCAAGAAATGAGTCATAGGATTGGAATGTTAGTTTTAGAAAGTGGGTTGGAATTTTATTATCTTATAGAATATCTTATTTTTAGGAAAGGTACTAAAAAATATTTACACAGGAACAACATGACTATTGATTGTAACAAAGTGACACAATTCATAATTAGTTTTTGTTACAATTACGATGTTTCACTATCAACTCAGCTTCGAAAGATACAGACAAATTAAATATTATCTTAAATATCATTTTTGTAAAGTTGACTTGACAGAGTTTTAGTTATCAAATTTTTTATTTGTTTAATTTATATATCGAACCAACTACTAAGGTCATATGCCGATATGTCCTTTGTATGGTCGCCACGGGCGGGACCCGAACCCACGACCTTATGGTTGTGAGTCAGGCCCTCAACCCGCGCGACCATCACGCGGGACAGTTATCAAATTTATTAGTGCATATGTTTGTAATAATTTCAATATTCTTCGATCATTATTTATCGAGTTTATGGCTTCTCTGAATTGTCGCGCTTGTTAACTATTATGTGATGACATATCTGGGTAAATTATTAGCTGTACGTTGGTCTGAGATAGCTTTTGATCCTTATATTTCATCCCTTAGAAGCGTCTGGTGTTTTTTATGTAAACTCGAGTGTGGGAACAGTTATCTCTAACCAAGTCAACGATTCCACCCTCTTACCCCTTGTCAGCACATCTCATGGAAAACAACAACAAATATTCAGTGGTGGTTTGGCTTTTGGATTGGCAAGATGTAGTCTTGCCATGTAGTCACTTTAGTTCATAGGTTGTTGTTGTTGCCATCTTTGATACAAGTTGTTTAAATAGAGATTTAAGGTTTTCGTTTTCTATCACATTTAGTAACTTTTCTATTGATTTTTATGTTGTGAATTTTATCTTAATAAACCTTAAAGTTTGAATAGTATTTAACTTATTCGCCCAGCGCTTACTGGCGTGCCAGTTGATCTAAGATGAGAAAGTAAAACAACTAAATGATTATATCTAAATTATCTCTAACATGCATTATAAACAAAAGTAAAATATGACAAATAACCTATAACTAATTTGGGGAACATGACAGTTCATACCTAGTCAAACAGAACGTAACTCATTTATTTTTCTGAAATCGTCAAGAAAATGCCTACTTTCCTGACGCATTTTAGTATGGAAAGTAAGTGTTTACCAAAACATTTGCAAAACAGTCAGGTAAAGTACTTTCCTGACTCAAATAAATAAACTAAATAACTAAAAAATTCAATAAGATTTTTATTTATTTTTATCAATAATATTAATACTAAATATACAATTGCTTAAATTACTAAAATTTATGTATGACACTGGCGAATTTGAAGCTAAATTTATTGGAGATTCAGTAAATAAAATAAGCAAGTAGCACATTTGCTGACAAATTATTTTGCTTTTTCCAATCCATGAAAATTTCATACTCTTTATAATATCGGTCTTTGGACTTGCTCGGTAATAAATTTTCAACAGCCGCAGTTGCTTGATTTAAGATTTCAGGAGGAGTACTTGAAAATACCGCCTCATACTCATTTTCATCTATATTTTCCAACATTATAAAGAAATCTTCTCTGTCAACAATATTACTTTTGACACAAATATGTTCAATAGATTTTTCACATAAGATATTGTTTTCAACAACTTTTGTTATCACCTTGGATATGTAGTTTGCTGCCAATATGATCCTTACCAAAAAAAAATAAACATTTTGAAATATTTATTATTATTATTATTGATAAAATATAAATATGAACGATTTCAGAAAAAATAGTATACATAATACGTCACGAAAGTGTTTTACTTGACTCAGCGAATTAAAATACTCTGCCTGACGGCCTCGTACTTCAAACAACCGCTTCGTCAAGTAAAGCATCACTTTCCTGACTTATTATGTAGGTAATATACTATTATTTGTAGATTCTGCTTTACATGTATGTTATTGTTACCCGCAATTAGAATATATATATACTTAGTAATATTGAGCTCTGTCTTTTTTTTGCGCCCCTTTTCCGTAGGTTTGTTAACAGACCCTTAAGTTAAACTTTAGGCCCTGTTAATTTATTTTTTATTTCGACTTTTCTTATAAATCATGAAAGTGTTTTAAGATTTCTATTATACTCTGGGATTATACTCAATAGGTCGTCAATATCTCTATCGTCATTAGCCATTTTCGACATTATAAATAAATTTACAAAAGTTAATTTTTAAATTAAACTTACAGTACGATGATGTTAAATATTTTCAGGGGTGGGATGTGATGCTTGGCCACTGTAGTTTTTTCGGTCTCGTCCGTTGCTGGTTGGGTGTGACACGTAGCCAGCTCTGATGTGCCATCAGGTTGTTGGTGTCGTCTTTACTTTTTGAAATTGTCTTAAAGAAGGAGACGACTACGGGGTTTTTCGACAAATCCAGATTATCTGAACAAGAACTAGATTGCCGCAGATTCCTCATTATCTAAAAATAACAACAGTTTTAGTAGTAATTTGTCTCATTTCTAATTTATATATTTATTTCAGGGACCATAACAATATTACAAACTTTTCTTTAATAATATTATGCTATATAAATAATGAAAAGTTAATATGATTATTAGTATAGTATAACTATTTGCAATTTCATTATTATCAGATATATTTTTTGTTATGCAACTGTTAATAGTATATTATTCAATGAGTAAGTAATATAAGCTATTACTCAAGAGAATGAAGTTTGCAACACGAGCCGAAGGTGAGTGTTGTAAATCATTCGAGTGAGTAATAGCTATTACTTGCGAATAGAATACTATACTTTATCTACGACTATATTTTATTATGTAATAAGATTTGACAATTTTTTTTTTATGTTACATTATGAATAAGTCAGATTGCTTAAATTTTTTGTTTTTATTTTTATTTAATAAATATTAACACTACTTAACATGGAATAAGTAGCTCATAATGACGATGATTTATATTTATCAGAAAGTTCGCAAAAATATACTATAAGAACATTTTCCGAAAAGGAATTTACATTTTTGCGTATTCGCCAATCCATAAAAGCTTTATAAACTTGTTCATACTTTTTTTTTATTTTTCGGGCAGTAAATTTAAGAAACGTACGTGTGCGGCTTCTACAATATCTGGTGGAGTACAAATTTCACTTTGTTCGCTTTCAGAATCCATAACTCACATGTATAATCACACAAATTACAGTATTATTGTAAACAAAAACGTTTTAAACTAATTTTGACAGATAATTAACAATAGCGCGCTTCACTGTTTCATAGCATACTTCACGCGTGGCAATTATCGTTATTTTTTGATTGGCTATTAAAGTGTTAAGTAATGAAAATTCAGACGTGTGATTGGTCGTGTAGTGTTGAGTAATGAATTATTACTTAACACTGTCAATAATGATTAGTATTACTTATCATAAATTTCATAAGTATTGAATACATTATTTAATAAGAGTAGATAAAATAAATAACAAGCTTGTACTTACCACAATAATAATAATGACGAGAATATTTGATTATAAACACAAATTAGATAATTTTTATTGCATTGAATGAAAAATTTAATACATTCATGGTGGTCTCCCTTCGTCGTCGATGTCCACAACCACGGCCATTTCGCTCTCTTGTTGTACGTTGAGTCTTGTCAATATTTACTGCTGTAACAGTGCCTTATTTTCCTCCTTTAATTGTTGTATCTCCTACAAGAGTTGCATTATTATTTCATATACTGAAATAAACAATTTATGTAAGGACATTAAATAAAACTTACATTGTTTATAACATTAAAAAATATATTAAAAATTGAATCAATTCACATTAAAAACACATATTTTTTGTTTGTCACTTGAGTTATCTCCGAATGAGCATGCGCAGTAATGTGAGACAAAGACAGAATCCCGTTCGGTACCTGTTTCTCTCTCCTCTATTACGAAAGAACGTGTCTCATTTCACTCATGTCTTTTGTATCTCATTTACGTTAGTGTATTTTTGCATTTTAGTTTACTTAGAAGCTTTTATTTTTGTCAATGGCGAGTGTGTTTATCGAAGAGCTCATCCATACCAGTGTTGCAAAGGCAGTGCTCGTTCCAGTATTACTATATTTTAGTGGTCTAAAGTCTGTCTGTATATGTCATTGAAAAGTGTCAACGAAGTTAGGTTATGTTTGGATTATTTCATACAGGTAATTATCTTTGGTTTAGCATATTTTATTGTTATACACGTATTTATTAAGCAGAAGACAGTAAATTTGTAACTAGAATAATGACGTCAAAAAGCGGCTGCGTTTATAGGGTATACTAAAAATTAACTAAAATTAAAATGTAATGTGTGTTGCATAAATGTATAATAAATTTTTAAAACACTCTAAAATTAGAAATGATAATTGTAATTGGTACTTAAAATTTGTATTGGGCACAGTAGGCTTTTAAATAATAAGAACATAAACTCATATTTATTGCATAAAATTATTGATTGAAAATACAAAAAACGTAATAAGGTGAAAATTAAATTTGAGTATCGTTGTCACGAGTCACTGCTATCTTCGTCGCTTTCTTCTTCGGAGCTGTCGTCCTCGGCGTTTGTTGAAATTATCAGCGGTGCAATGTCCTTCTGATCGAGGAATACCTCTCGATCGTACCACTTTTTAATTTCTTGGACAGTGTGGTTCACTGTATTTTTCCACACTGTTGGAGTTACGGTGTTCAGCGCTTCTGCCCACATAGCCAAAGTTTGACTGTCACCGTAACCATCGCGGCCTATGTGTTTATTGTAATAAGTTTTGGAAATGTCCCATATATTTTCAATAGCATTGAAAATGCAGTGGTACGGCGGCAAACGTAGAACCCGGTGACCACATTCCAGAGCATATTCATCAATTATATGCTTCTCTTCAATTTTATGTCTACTATACAAATAAGAAATGTTACATTATTTTTCTGTTCAACATTTGTTAAGAGAAATATAAATTCAACTTACTCTGCTGCTAGATCAAGTAGTTCCCTTTTAAACATACATTGACTAGAATCAATGTTATGTTCTGTAAGCCAATTTTTTTCTTCTATCTTACTGTGATAGGACGCATTGTCCATAATTATAATGGATGGCCCCTCCAAATTCGGAATTAGTTGTCCCTTGAACCATTTTATAAAATTGTCATGGTTTATTTCCCCATGGTAATCATCAGCCTTTGTCTTAGAAGTAAAAATTAATGATGAATTAGGAACCCAACCGTCCTCCGTTCCAGCATGAAGAAGAAAAAAAGTTTTAATACTTTGATCAAATAATAGACCAGTTGCATTGACTAACTAACCTTTTTCCTTCAGACGTTGTTTTCCGTTTCACGCTTCTTACGTCCGCGTCTTGCCAACTTCGGCGAGCAGATCCTTTTTGAAAAATCCACGTTTCGTCTAAGAAGTCAAATTTATGTGGCGTTGAATCATTAAAATTTCTCATAAAATTTGTTAGAAAAAATATTCTTTTCGACACAATATGTGGCAGCTCATATATGGTCCGTTTGTTGTCGTCCTGCTTCCATGAAAATCCAATGTTTCGCAATACCTTGGTTATACTGGAAAGCGATCCCTGAAAAATGTCACTAGATTTGAATACTGAAAGCAATGTTTTGCCAGTCACGTTTGATTCTAGAAAGAAAACATATTTATTATCATTTTTATTATTATAAACTTACTGTTTGCGTACATCTCGTAAATCATTTTAAATTAATTAAGATTTCTTTAAAAACATGTTTAATTATGTTTTAATTTTAAATAATTGTAAATATCATTAATGTGTACTTTCCTTATTATAATTTTTTATTTCACTTAACTACAAATATGTATATTATTCTTTCAGTTGGCAATTAAGTCTTCGTTTTGTAAAGTTTTATCCACGACCTATGACGTCTCTCCTCTGCTTAAATAATTTTTGTTTTTTTTTCAGGTACTTTAGTATTGAAGTGTGCTTTGTTCTGGTTGTTTTTCTCTTTGTTTTTTTTACGGTTTATTTTTGGAGTTCATGGTTTATTTAGTATAAACAATTTCTATTTTTGTGTTTGTACATTTCGTTTACGTGTTTTGTTATTTGGTGGTGATTTGGACTCTTAGGAGCAACCATGGTTGGCACAGGAAGGTGTTGTGTTGTAGGCTGTCGCTCGTCGGGCACAACTAAAGTATTTCTAATACCTGGAAAACAGATACGCGAGGTATGTGAGCAAATGTGATAGTGTAACATGCAAATTAAAAGTTGTATTTTGTTCAGGCCGCATAGATCCTGTCAAAATAAATAGACGCCAGCGCTGGAAACAGTCATTCTGAGGGATTCACAGTCTCTACAGTACCAAGTTATCTTCGTGTTCTTCATTTTTAAACATTTCATGTGAAACCATTTGATTTTGAAAAAAGCGACATGCGATCATACGGGTTCCATCATCCGGTTTCTGACAGATACACCTTAGCGCGACTTTGAGTGTTGTTGATGATCCTGCCTCAGGGGTCTCTATATCACGTGTATAAAATTTGCCTAAAATATTTCAAACGTTAGTTACTATTGACAACACTTTGATGATCGGGATATCAGTCTAATATATTTGAAACGGTTACACTTCCTACGTTTCGGCGATAACTATCGCCTTCCTCAGGGATCTACAAGTAATTAAGAGGAACTTATTATTTAAATAACACAGCAACAAAATACAAAAAAACTTACATGTAACGTCTAGTCATAAGTATAAACAAAATGTTTCAAAAAACAGAACATAATGTCACAAATTAAAAAAAAAAAATAAATAAATAATTAAAAAGGTTTAAAAATTACACAACTCTTAACATTAACAAATAAAACACATTGAAAGGAACATTACAAAAAATCATTTACACAGTTTTAAATCTAGTCACAGAATGAGAAACAAAAAAATTAAATTAATTTTTACAACCAAATTAACCAAACGAATCAAGCATGGAGTGGAAAAATAACGAATTAAAAAAAGTTAGGCAAAATAAAATACTATTGTCTATACTTTCGCATGTAAATATTACCGAACAATTCTGGTAAAATAACTTCTTTCCAGAAATCTGTCGCCTTCTCGCTCTCTCTGTGCGAAAGTTCTTCGTTAAATTCTATTATTTGTATTTAGACATCGCGAGAGGTCCGTACAACAAAATCGCAGTATTGCTTACTGCAAATTGCCATCTGTACCTGGTAGTAGTACGCATGATTTTCTTTCAATTCGGATGTATCCTTATTCAAATAGCTTGGCAATTTCTCGCTTAACGAAGACTCTTTCATGCAATACGTACATTTTACCTCCACACACCCGTTGACACAGCAAAGAGAGTTGACAATTCCATCCGGGGAAGCTCTAAAATGTGGATATTCGGTCGATAAAATGAGCCCCACATGTGTAAGTTGAAAGTCCGTATGCCTGGCGCTTGTGAATTTATTGTATGCCTCTAAAGCATCACGCTTGTGCGTACATCCATATTCTGTTTGCTTCGATGAAAATGTATGCTGGTATCAAATGCCACGTGTTGTAGATTTGGCCGGATTTTCTCTTGTTGTGCAGCACGCCTTTTTAAAATTAGAAGCTGTTATTCGTCCAATCCGCTGCTTGTATCACAATTTGCTGCCTACAGAAATAATGAGTATTATAAACAACATATCAAAAGAAGCAAACAAAACATATACGAAGTAAAGTTCCTTTGTTACAAATATTAGTACATAATAACCCTTGCCATTCTGTTGCCTTGTATTTTCTTCAATTGTTTCGCATACATTGGTCGTTAAAGTTAGCGAAAATTTGCGTCTCAGAACTCGGAGCTCTTCTTATCCCAGAGAACAATGGTCCGCAAGAAAGAGGGTTCGTTACCCGGTCAATATTCGTCATAAAGAATTGGTACATTATGCATAACAGATGGTACCCCATGCAGAGGGTTAAATGCTTCAAACAATACAATAAATTTACAATACATAGTGTGATATATTGACTTAATTAAATTTAAGAGGGGACCGTCCTCGGCTGGGCACTAGAAGCTGGTTGGCTGCAGGGGGTCCCTCCGGGAGCTGTCGGAGGTCGGGGATGCCCACGCCTTCTCCACACACTGGCCATAAAATGCTGATGGAGGGAGCTGCCCCACTTGATACAGGAATGGACGCAGAAGGCTCGTAGTGGGTTTGGAATCGACAGGATCTCCGTAGTGTTGTTATTCGCCCTGGGCCAGACTCCTCGCGCACCCAGCAGCAAGGGGAGAACTAGCAGCTCTCGCCCAGGCCATTTCTTCTCTGCAGCTGCCCTGAACCTAGGATGGTCATACACCAGCCGTTTCCGCTCCCAGGATTCGGCCAGTGACCTGGGTCCTTCCCAGCACACCTGAGCGTCGCTGATGACGGTCCTGTTGCTGGGTTGGTGAATGGCTAGGTTCGGGATGTACAGCTGCCCGTCTGGATGTCGTACACGGGCCTCCACCTCCGTTGGCCAGCCCTTGGAGCGCGTGTCACGCGCGATCTTCTTGACTACTTCGTTGGGGCGATTGATGCATCCAAAGTGGTTGACCTTGCAGCCTTGTATGACATGGCACAAGGTTTCAACACGCCTACACCCAGCTCTGCATTGTCGGTCGTGAGCTGTAGCGTACTGCAGATCACGAACCGGCAAGTTGTTGGTGCGGAGCTGGACCGCCCTAACGAAGTCCCGTCCGGTCCATCCTCTGGGTGTCTAGAGAAGCCAGGACCTGCTGGCGCTGTCGTCCACGGAGTCTTGCAGACCCCTACTGAGGGTGCTCGTGCTGTAGAAGTTGCATGTAGGAAGCACGCTGAGCACATGCGCCGTTATTGGGCGTTCCTCCCTTAAACGATCTAGTATTCCCTTGAGGATCCTCGGCATGGCCGCACGCATGCATGGAACCCCAAGCCCTCCATCTCTGATCCTTCCGTAAAGAAAATGGTTCGCCGTGTGAACGCTGAGGTGCAGGATCATCTTCACGCTGCACCGGATGGCGCGATCGCATTCCGCCAAGATCTGCCCTGTCACGGCCGGGCTTTGCAATCCATGGTACATCCGAGGTAACAAGTGGAACTTCAATATGACAAGCTTCTGATCCGACTTGAGAAGTGCTCTCTCCAAATGGCGCAACCAGTTGGTCAGGTTGCACAGCGTAGGTTTGGCGGCCCCGGTGGCAGAAAACTGCAGGCCGAGATACTTGAACACAGAGAAATCGACAACTGGCGCATAAATAACATCTTTAAAATAAAAACAATGTATTATATGTTATTTTTCAAAATATTTAAAAGAATTAATATTATTAGATTAAAAATTACATTAATTATATTGATTGCAGTATACCTGTACACGGCAAGCGGTTCATTGGATTATCTTTTGTTTGGGTAAAAAACTCTTTTAAGGTATTATGAATATAATACAATTTTAAATCTATTTGTTGATACTTTCCGAAAAACGGTATTTCCAAGTATTTCAGTTACTATGCTGTTAAACACATGCACTTATACCAGTGTTTTCCAACCTTTTTTGTGCAATGCCCCACCTAAGCCTTTCTAAAATTCTTATGCCCCCCCTATGTAACATATACATAATTTTTAATATAAAAAATTAATTGTTGACTTAAGAAACTTAAATGATAGGTTTTAGGAGGAAATCACTACGAAATTGTTAACGAAACACAGTAAGTAAATTTCCAAAACATATATTGATAAATTTAAATACAAATTCGAAATAATTTTAATAAAGATTTTTCTATATAAATTTATTATTTTAATTTAGTGAGATCCTTGCGCTTGATGCTTGCTGCACAGAGATTTTATGTTAGGTTCCAATTTAGTTAGCTTCAGTCTCAAGTCTCTCCGCTGTTTTATATTCAGCTAAATATGAAGATGGAAACGGTAACAATAGTTTTCTTGCACATTTGGTTGAATTTGGATATTTTATTTCTGTTTCCTTACAAAGCCATGTCATCGCTTCTTTTATATGAAATGAAGTTTTAACTGACTCATCATTTCGCATTTCTGCGAGTTCTTCTTTATACTGCTTATTTGATATATCAGACAAATCCACTAACATTGGCTGCATCATCCATGTTGGAAAATCTATTTGTTTTAAATCAGAAAATCTTTCTTTTAAATCAGCCGATAGAATTTTCAGATGATTGACAATAACAAGTATAGCGGTATCATTTACTTCTCATTTTTGGAGCCAATGAAACTGTTCAAAGTTTTTGTTGTTAATATATTTCTGACATAACTCAATAAAGGTAATGAAACCAAATATCTTCGCTTTTGCATCGACAAGAGTTTTATTTGTTCCTTGAAGTTGCTTATTTAATATATTTAGTTTTTCAAAGCTATCGGCTTAATAACTCACAAATACTTTACCATCGACTGTTAACTCATACTTCATTTCAGGTTTGTCGCTTAAAAAATCACTAAGAGTATCAAACAGTTCCATAAATTTTTAACATATGACTTCGACTGAACGTACAGTAATGAAGATAATTTTAAAGTTAAATTTTTATGAAAGAAAAATTCGGATGACGCCTGGATTCGAACCAGGGACCCTCCGCTTGCCGGGCAGAGATGCTAACCGCTACACCACGTCACCTGTGTCCGACGTATGGCTTCAACCGAATTCTTCTTTCATAGTGTCTAACGTAGCATCGATCCCAAAGACTCCTATATCTATGATAGGCATTGACAACGGGTTTCGTCTACAGCGACACAGTTCTGATTTATAGGGAATCATTCCACGAACTAATTTTTAACATATGACTTCGACTGAACGTACAGTAATGAAGATAATTTTAAAGTTAAATTTTTATGAAAGAAAAATTCGGATGACGCCTGGATTCGAACCAGGGACCCTCCGCTTGCCGGGCAGAGATGCTAACCGCTACACCACGTCACCTGTGTCCGACGTATGGCTTCAACCGAATTCTTCTTTCATAGTGTCTAACGTAGCATCGATCCCAAAGACTCCTATATCTATGATAGGCATTGACAACGGGTTTCGTCTACAGCGACACAGTTCTGATTTATAGGGAATCATTCCACGAACTAATTTTTAACATATGACTTCGACTGAACGTACAGTAATGAAGATAATTTTAAAGTTAAATTTTTATGAAAGAAGCCATACGTCGGACACAGGTGACGTGGTGTAGCGGTTAGCATCTCTGCCCGGCAAGCGGAGGGTCCCTGGTTCGAATCCAGGCGTCATCCGAATTTTTCTTTCATAAAAATTTAACTTTAAAATTATCTTCATTACTGTACGTTCAGTCGAAGTCATATGTTAAAAATTAGTTCGTGGAATGATTCCCTATAAATCAGAACTGTGTCGCTGTAGACGAAACCCGTTGTCAATGCCTATCATAGATATAGGAGTCTTTGGGATCGATGCTACGTTAGACACTATGAAAGAAGAATTCGGTTGAAGCCATACGTCGGACACAGGTGACGTGGTGTAGCGGTTAGCATCTCTGCCCGGCAAGCGGAGGGTCCCTGGTTCGAATCCAGGCGTCATCCGAATTTTTCTTTCATAAAAATTTAACTTTAAAATTATCTTCATTACTGTACGTTCAGTCGAAGTCATATGTTAAAAATTAGTTCGTGGAATGATTCCCTATAAATCAGAACTGTGTCGCTGTAGACGAAACCCGTTGTCAATGCCTATCATAGATATAGGAGTCTTTGGGATCGATGCTACGTTAGACACTATGAAAGAAGAATTCGGTTGAAGCCATACGTCGGACACAGGTGACGTGGTGTAGCGGTTAGCATCTCTGCCCGGCAAGCGGAGGGTCCCTGGTTCGAATCCAGGCGTCATCCGAATTTTTCTTTCATAAAAATTTAACTTTAAAATTATCTTCATTACTGTACGTTCAGTCGAAGTCATATGTTAAAAATTAGTTCGTGGAATGATTCCCTATAAATCAGAACTGTGTCGCTGTAGACGAAACCCGTTGTCAATGCCTATCATAGATATAGGAGTCTTTGGGATCGATGCTACGTTAGACACTATGAAAGAAGAATTCTGTTGAAGCCATACGTCGGACACAGGTGACGTGGTGTAGCGGTTAGCATCTCTGCCCGGCAAGCGGAGGGTCCCTGGTTCGAATCCAGGCGTCATCCGAATTTTTCTTTCATAAAAATTTAACTTTAAAAGTTCCATAAATCTTTTCAAGCAGTTCCCTTTAGAGAGCCATCTCCCTTCAGTGTGAAGTAAAAGTTTCACATGGTCTGCATTTTGTTTTTCACAAAATAGCTTGAAGAGACGCTCACATTTGGCATTAGCTTTAATTGAGACACTTTATTGCTGAATGTAGTACTTCATTTAGAACAGGCGAGCCTGCTGTCTGCCGCAGGGAGATTAACTTGATGACGCTAAAAACCCAGTTGATATTTTGGTCTCGTCAAACGAATTTATAATATTTATTGGCCGCAATTACTCGTATTTAAGAATTTGCTTTATTCATTCAATTTTGGCACCGAAATCTAACATTGCATTTAAATTCTTATCAAAGTATACACCGAGATATTTGATTTCCTTTTCGGGCCTGATTTCGCTTTGTCCTATCCGAAAGCTGATCTGCCTGCCTCGTTTTCTTCCAATCAGGAGTACCGTTTCTGTTTTTTCAGGAGCAATTTGAAGTCTTTTTCTTCAATCCACTCCTCAATCTTACTGATGGTATGGTTAACGTTTATTTCTAGATTGTCTTCTTGTCTACTTGCCGCTACTAGGGCGAGATCGTTTGCAAACCCTATTATTTCTGTGTCCCTTGGAACTTGTAACCGGAGTATTCCATCGTAAAAAACGTTCCAAAGAACGGGTCCCAAGCTGGATCCTAATTGAAGTTAACCTAACATTATCAAAATAAAGCTAACCTAACCTAACTTAATAAAGTATTCCAATATTTTCACAGGCTTATTCAGTGGCTTAAAGCTCCCTATTTTTTTCAGGTTTATTACATGTGGCATCGATTTTGAATCAACATGGCGACGATTAAATATATCCCAAACCAAACTTAACTAAGTCTAACCTAAGAAAGTATATCTTAAACCTATATTTTAACAATTTTTTATATTTACAATAGATTGTATCGTATCTAAAAAAAATTAAAATTTTAAGCGGTACTCTTCCGTCGTCTATACTAAGGGAGAGTACAGATTCTAATGTTGCCGCTGTAGACAAAATAGTAACAGTATGCTGTGCGTTCGTAACAAACTGCGAAAGCATTGTTTGAAGGGTATGAATATTGTAAAAAATCATTATATATTACCTTATGCAGACGATTTACACACTTCACACTTCCAGACTTTCGGCGCACGTTTCATATTCAGGCATTTCATATGAAACCATTCCACAGAGCATGATGCGTTGTCGCATTTAATCATGCGACTGCCATCGTCTGGTTTACGGCATACACACCATATATGCGATTGAGGCGCTTGGCTTGTGGATGGCTGAGGTTCGGACGTACAGGTTTCTGGTATGGCTTGTTTAGTATAATATTTGCCTACAAACGAAAATATAACTTTATGAAAAACTCAAAACAATGAAGAAATATGTTACCTAATAATTCCGGTACAATAACATGCCTCCAAACATGCCATTATTAACGTAAAAAATACGGATGACTATTGTTTTCTTTGAGCAGTACTTTCAGCTCTATATCCAGTGAATAAAAATGCAGATCGGATTTCATCTTACCCCCATTTTAGCGAAGTATTGAAGTACAAAAACATCAATTTCCCCATGCAGTTAAAAGATATAGCGAAATTTGAAGCTATTAATAATTTATCAATTCACGTGTACACCTTTGAGAGTGAAAGTAAAGTTGTTTACCTAAGCTGAAATAAATTTGAAAAAATAATTCATTCATTCATTTACTAGTGTTAAAATCTGATTTAGATGATATGGAAATTGATGGCGAGGAAGAATTTGTTCTTGATTATATTCAGAGCAAAACAATTTATCATTTTATGTGGATTAAAAATATATCACGACTTTTAAGTAAACAGGTATCTGATCATAATGGTAAAGTTATTCTCTACGATCGATGTCTTAATTATTTTCATTCCGAATTGCTACTTCAGAAACGTTCTGTAGATTGCAATAATTTAAATAAATGTAGAATTGAAATGCCATCCGATGAAAACAAAACACATAAAATTTAAAAATTTCCGATACCAAGAAATTGTTCCATATGTCTTATACCAGCGATCCCCAATCTACGGCCCGCGGGCCGGTTCCGTTATATATGAATTTCTCTACCCTCGGGATGAGTTTACGGTTTCTGTTTAGAATAGAAAGATCGTCAAAACTTCTTTCCGGTTAGCGTGTCCAATTGTTGCCAAAACTTTAGTCCGCGAGGCCGCGAGACTAACTTGTTTGTACACGCGTTGCTGACGTGTGCGCCGTTCGGCCCGTTACTATGGCAACGCCGACGTCACAGCATTCCAAAGTACCCCTTCTCCTGGATACAAGGCGAGTAAGCGCTGAACAGTAGAGAGGGGGCGATATTCTAGTTGCGTTCGCCTGTTTAAACCAAGTAACATTTGTTGTTTGTTACTTAGGTTTCATATTGTTTATAACACTTGGTTATAGTAATATTTTGTGAATTAAACTGTATTTTGTTTGCTATTTAAGCGTTAGTTAAACTGGGTTGTTAGTCTATTATTTTATATGTGATTTCTTTCAGATCTACATCGTATTGTTTGTTTGGTTGAGATTTATCGTAATTTGTTGATATTTGGTTGGTCGTGTGTATAATTTATGTTTATTGGTTTATTGTTGACTTTTGGAATTCACTAGCAGTTGTGGTCGTTTTCCATCGTCTTATTTGGGTTTGTTTTCTTTCTCGTTTTGTTTATTATTTGGTTTTGGTTGTTATTATCTGAATTTTTTGATTTTAGTTTTGAATTACATTTAGAATTTATACAGTCCACTTACTCATTCTTTTGTGTATTTTGTTGTTGTTGGGAATAATCTATTTTCCATTCAAGTAGAAAGTAGACTATTGTCGCTGGACCATTTAGAAATATTTTTTTTATAAATCATTTTAGATAATTTTTTTTTTTGAAATTCGCTTAAGAATATAAGTTTTTATGTATCCATGAATACGATGATCTATTCGAACAAAAAAATCTCTTCGACGTGTGCGAAAAGTAGTACTTTCCACAAGAGTACGAGGTAAATATCTACATTCCATATATAAAATTAAATGCAGAAAACTACTATCCACCATAGATTATTTTTAAATAAACAATTATGATACAGAAAAATATTTCAAAACTCGAAACGTCGATATATTATAAATAAATCAGAATTTAAACTAAAAATGTATTTTAATTTTAAAACAATTATGATGTTTGGATTATTTACGATGTTACTACTTTTCCTGATTGTGACTATAACGCAGATATTCCACAAGGACACGGGGACACCGATGGTCGATCAACGTTGTTCGTGAAAGTGTAAGCGTGACAATCCTAACAGCGTATTATTCTCAAACGGGGAAAATTAAAGCCTAAAAGAACATGCAAGGTCAAGTACGCCATTGTTAAGCCAAACAATTCGTGCGCAAGAATGAAATCAAGTTAATTGTAAAATTAAGCTACCCCTTCAGTTCAAGATTTTAATGGTAAACTAGCAAATCATACAGATTCATACTATAATGCTTCATACTTTGTTAAAATCATTGTTGTTTTGTGTTTTATTATTTTTTTTTAAATGTAAATTAAATTTTGAGTATTCGATTTTATGTTTTTAAAAAGAATACTAAAATCTTTATTAATATTATAACTTTATTATAATTTGTATATGGTTACATATGAGTCACAGTACTTGACTGTGCAGAGTCTACGATACAAAGAGCGTGCTTATTCACTAAACTAGCCTATTTATACATTTCTCTTATCTTCTAAATATGCAACCTATGCTAGATGATATTATGACTAATGTAATGAAACAACAGGTTCAAGATACATAATTTACATTTATCTTATCTTCTAAATGTGCAACCTATGCTAGATGATGTTATGACTAATGTAATGAAACAACAGGTTCAAGATACATAATTCCTCCCCTTTTAGTTTTTTCATTATATTTGTTCTTGCATGGCTAGTTCACTTAGCTTTTTTCTTACTGTTTTTACCTTTCTTAATTTTCTTTCATTTCTATATAATTTTATTTTAGGTAATACATATTTTCTTAAAATATAACAACTTATTAATATAAATATTATAACATATATTATATAAGAGTGATGACTGCTATTTTCAATTTTGATTTCTTTTATTTTTATAATTTTCGGTTCATTTAATATAATATCGGAGATATTCTGTAATTTAGTATCATTAAATTTTGAACTTATTAATTCCTTCTCAAATGTTTTAAATTCAATTTCTTTATATTTTTGTAGAATTCTTTTAAATGTGAAATTATTTAGTTGACATTCTTGGTTAATTTTTATCTTATAGATTCCTTGAATATTTCTTTTTATTTTTATTTCGTTACAGTTCATTTGAATTTCTTGCTTATTTGGACTAATCATAATTAGTTCATTTGTATTTTGAATTAATTCAAAAGTATTCTTTTTCTCAATATTATGGTATTTGCAATCATCATCCTTCTGCTTATCTAGTATATTTCCCATACATTTACTTATTTCTATAAATTGTGTAATACACAAGTATTTATTCTTAATATAACTACATTCGCTTATTTTATAAGTCTTATCTTGTGTGAAATATAATTGTTGAGGTTCACTCATTATTATGAATCTATCATTCTGAATCATTGGTAATGGGGTAAACTGGTTTAATTTGAAGGATTCTTGGGAGAAGGTTGGTATTGATATTATAAAGTATATTTCTCCGTTATAGTATTTACAATGGGTTTCTATTAGTTCGTTTAAATTCCAAATGTCGTTATTTTGTGTAGTTTGTTTTAAATTTTCATAAGATATTATACTAACGTCTAGTTTGTGTAATGAGCAAAAGGTTAAACTTGTTTCTATTTGTTTTGTTAATTCATTTAAATTCATTATTATTAATATTAATTTCTGAAATTTACTTTCCATATCTATTTGTAATTTCCAATCTAAATTTCCTTTTAAAGCCTGAATTATGTTCTCAATTTGATGTGTTAATTCTTTTTCATTGTGTCTAACATTTTCTAGTTGTGTATTAAATTTATTTGTCATATCTTTATTATGTTTAATGACTTCATCATTCTGTCCTTGTAGTATTTCCTGATTTGTTTTTAATTTATTAAACATTTCTTCATATCTTTGACTATCCGTAGAATCTAAATTTCCTGTTATTGATTTAACAATGGAGCCTAATCCGTTTATAAGTCCGCGTTTTTGTCTTTTATTAAATAGTTTTTGAATTTGATTATTTAAGTCTAAATAATTATAATTTAAAATATTAATGTATGTTTGGAATGTTTCATTATAGGGTTTTATATTCTTTAATAAATTATCTCTATTTGTTCTTAATTTTAGGAATTCTTCATAGATGGGATTTATGTTGTAGTTATAGTATATTAGTTGTTCACCAGTCTTGATTTTGCATTCACCTAATTCGGCAAGGTGGAATCCATTATTGTTCGAGATATCTTGAATTTGTCCTTGACATCTGAAATTTTTATTTAATTTTTAGTTGATTTATTTTTATATTTTTACTTCTGTTCTTTTTATCTAATATTTTAATTTTTCCTAATAGAGGGTTATAATTTTTAACTGAATATTTTCTGTATATTGGTTTCTTTATTTTATGAATAATTCTAGGATTCTGTTTAACATATACTTTATCTGTTAATTCTAAAGGATTGTCATTTTCTGTATTTCGTTTTAATTTTTCTCTTTCTATTCTATCTTTAATAATATGCTTAATTTTCCTTTGTTGTTCTTCATAATTTTCTCTTAATTTGGATTGGTCTGTTTTTATAAAAATGTTTTCATTTGATATTCCGTAAAGTATTTCAACTGGACTGAGTTGTGTTGTACTATGTTTTGTATTATTATACGCTAATATAGCCATTCGTATTTTTTCTGACATTGTTATGTTTTTAGTGTCTGGTCTTGAGTGTAATATTCTCAATTGTTCTATTAATGTTGAGTGAAGTCTTTCCACTGCATTACTTTTAGGGTTATTAACACAAGTTATATGTAATTTAATTTTCTTTTTACTTAAGAGATCTTTCATTAATGTGTTATTAAATTCTGTACCATTGTCCATTATTATTTCCTTAGGTATTTTGTATGTTTCAAAGTATATTCTTAATTTATCTGTTATTTGTTTTGCGCTCTTATTTTCGACCTTGATAATCTGTGCGTGCTTGGAGAACTGACCTAATATCGTCAAGTAAGGTTCTTTATTTAGTGATAACAAGTCTATGTTTATCATTTCAAATGGTGTGCTTGGTGTTATTGTAAGATTGTCGGTTATTTTTATAGGTTTTCTTTCATATTTATTACATCGGCACGTTTCACAGTTGTTTATATATTCTTGAATGTCTTTATTCATATTTTGCCAATAATATTTTTCTTTTAATTCTCTTATGGTGGCTAAAATTCCTCTATGATTTGTAAGGCCTGTGTGAAAGTCATGTATAATGTCTAATTGTTCCTCGTTATTTTCTACGTTGTTTACTAATTTTGTACACGCTATGATATTTATAGAATTTGGTTGGAAATTTTCTTGTAATATTTTTGAAACTTCTTTATCTAAATCTTTTTGAAATAAGGCTAAATATCTAATTTTTGGGGTTAGATAAGTTTTTATAAAATCTATAACATCTTGTTTAAAAGTTACTTTATTAAATTTACAAATAAGTCTTTGTTTTTTATTGTCAAAATATTTTTCTATTTTTATTTCAGTATCCCTGTCTACTTTATAAATTATTATTTGATTATCCGCTATATTAATTCTCTCATCTAAATATTTTATTCCTGCTATGGGATTCTCATTTGCGCTGTGTACCGTTTGGTTATCTTCTTCTTGATCTATATTATTTTGTTCGCTACTGTTTTCTGTTTCGTTATGGTTAACGTCGGGTAATGTGAAAACGTTTATTTCTATATTAGTATCTTCAAATATTTTATTTATCTTTTCTCTTACTTTTTCCCATTCTAATTTGTCTAAACCGCATCCTAATTTTGGGATGTTTATTATAGGTAGTTCATTTATAATCATGTAATCTCTTAATTCTTTTAAAGGTTTGTCCAAATTGTTTAATAATGGTTTATCAAAATGATTTATTTTTGTAATTAGGTGAAATATTATTTTATTATTTATTTTTTGAATAATGATATTTTTATTATTTCGTTCTTTGCAAAAGTCTTTGCACTCATATTTTAAATTTATTTGTTCCGCCAGACCTCGTGACATTTCGCAGTTTTTTGATATACAGTGTGCGATGGGATTTTGTTCTAATACGTCTCCTATTAAATTATTTAATTTAAATTTGGGTTTCTGTCTGGATAGTAGGTCTGCAACAACATTCTCTTTACCTTGTAAATAATTTATCTCAAAGTTATATTCACTCAATTCTATTTTCCATCTAATTAGTTTTTGATTCGGGTTTTTCATGTTGAATAACCAGATTAAAGGTTTATGATCTGTTTTTATGGTGAACTTCCGTCCGTAAATATATGGTCTAAAATTTCTAACTGCCCATACTATTGCTTTTAGTTCTTTTTCTATTGTACTGTAATTCTGTTCCGCTTTATTTAAAGTTTTAGAGGCATAACATATAGGTAATTCTTTATCGTCTGTTTTTTGTGCTAATATAGCGCCTATTGCAAAGTCGTTTGCGTCTGTAGTTAATATAAATTCTTTGTTAAAGTCTGGGTTTTGTAATATTGGGGATTTTATTAATGTGTTTTTACATTGTTCAAATGCGTTCTTATAATTTTCATCATCTATATCTATTTTAACATTTTTTCTTAGACATTGTGTAAAAGGTTTTGTCAAGTTTGCGTAATTAGGTATGAATCGTCTATACCATCCTAAAGTTCCTAAGAATTGTTTTATTTCTTTTTGTGTTTTTGGTAAATTTAAATTTTTTATTGTCTCTATTTTCTTTTCATCTGTTGTTAGTCCGGTTTGATTAATTTTATATCCTAAAAATTTAACTTCTTGTTGTAAAAATTCTGACTTGTCTATTTGTATTTTTAAATTTGCTTGACGTAGTTTTTCGAATACTAGTCTTATATTTTTTAAATGTTCTTCTAAGTTTTTGCCAAATATTATAATGTCGTCCATATATACTAAACAGATTTTATTAATTAATTCGCCTAATGCTTCATTGATCATTCGTTGAAATGTGGCAGGTGCGTTTTTAAGTCCAAAAGGCATTCTAATGTATTCGTAGTGTCCAGAACTTGTGGAAAAAGCTGTTTTTTCTCTATCATTTTTATTCATTTTTATCTGGTGGAATCCTGAATGTAGGTCTAGGGTTGTAAAGTATTCGGAGGGTCCGATGTGATCGAATATCGTGTCAATGTTAGGTATTGGGTATTTATCATCTTTCGTTACTGAATTTAGTTTTCTGAAATCTATTACCATTCTAGTTTTTTGTTTTCCTGAAGCGTCTAATTTTTTTGGTACGATCCAAATAGGGGATGACCAGGGTGAAAATGATTTTTGTATTATTTTATTATCTAATAATTTTTTTACATGTTCTTCAATGTCTTTTTCGTAAATTTGTGGAAGTCGGTAATTTTTTGTGTATACCGGCGTTTCATTTGTTACGTGAATTTTGTGTTCTATGGTGGTAGTGCAGGTTAGGTTTTCGTTTTCGTTTGGAAACAGATCTGTGTATGTGTTTATTAGTTTATCTAACTCTCTTTTTTCTATATTATCTAAGTGACTATTTCTAATTTGTATATTATTTGTTTCTGCTTTTAAATTTGTTGATTCTTCTAATTTATATATTTTATCGTCTAATTTTACTTTATTGTCTTTAAAGTTTAGTTGTATATTTAATATTTTAAATGCTTCTATTCCGAGTAATATATTATATGTTTTATGAAATTTATAAACATAACATTTTAAAGGTTTTTTATGAATTTTTATTATTGTATATTTATCGCAATTAGATTTTCCGTTTACTGTTTTAAAAGTTAATTTTTCGTTATATGTTTTTACTTTAAATTGTTTTACTAAATCCGGGTGTATAAAGTTTATTGAAGAGCCTGTATCGAACAGTATGACGTATGGATTAATTTTTAATGCTGGTAAGTTCGTTGTTATAGAAGACATTACTACTGTATCGCTTCTATCTGTGTCTCTAAATCTAAAAAATAATCTTCATAGATTTTCTTTTGTTTTTCTTTCTCTAATCTTTCGTTGTTTAACTCTTCGTCTATTTGTTTATGAAATTCTTGGTCCATATCGAAATCTATTTCGTCTAAGTCTACTTCTTCTATGTTATTATTTTGTCTGATTGTTTGTGTAGACATTGGTTGTGTGATTCGTGTTTGTTGTGTCATAGGTTTTGGGTTAAATCGTTTCGTCTCATAATAATTTTTTATATTTTGTCTAGGTGCAAAATTTGGGTTAGTTCTCTGGTATTGAGGTGGTTGTTTGGGATTAAATGATGTTGATGGGAATGTTTGTGATGGGAACTTTTGTGGAGGTTGCCCATTGCCAAATTTTGGTCTTTCTACATTGTTTCTCAACATAGGTGATTGATTATACGTATTAATAAAGTTAAATTCATTTTTAATCATTAATTCTATTTGTTCCAAAGTTGTAGGGTTTTTAGTAAGGAATGATCCTCTAACATGATTTGGTAGTAGAGATATAAATCTTTTTACTATAAATTTTTGGTTTTCATGAATTATTGCGTTCTTCTGATCTTGTGAATAATTAGTTAAGTGTATTTTTGATTTGTAAAGTGAAAATTTTTCAAGCATTATTTTCAAAGTTTGTTCTATTGATTTTGAAAATTTCGTATCCATGAGTTCTATCATCAGTGTTTCTGATGTACTCTTGTCTACAAAGTTTGTGGTCAGATATAGTTTTAAATCTTCCCATTCTGCAAATTCGTTATTACTTGTAATTTCTATTGCTTGTTCAGTGAGTTTTAATTTTATCATGCTGAATGCAAACATTCGCTGATTTGCAGTGAGTTCTAGTGTATTAAAAATGTCCATAATCTTTGTGGCTTGTTTTATAAAATTATTTAATGTTTTAATATTTCCATTATAACATGGGATTGTTTTGAGATACATTTCTATTTCTTGTACAGTTGTGGTAGCCATTGTTATGCGATTTAATCTACTAGGTTTTAATTTAATTTTGATATATTTAGTTGTTGGTAACGGTGTTAAGGAATCGTCTGATTCTATTGATTCAGAGCTATCGCTTTCTGACATAAGTTGTATTATGTGTGTGATTGACCTGTGCCGGGTCTCGGTATTTTTATTACTAGTCGTAGCTAGAAATACCCCTGTGTATTATAATATAAATGTTTTACAAACTTATAAAGAAATTCTTACATTTGTATCGTGATTGTGATTATGATGATTCTTGTGAACATCATCTTCTGTTGCGGCTTCTTTTTCGTAGTTTTCGTGTTGTCTAGTAGAGACAGCAAGTGCTTCTGAGAGTGACGTGTCTCGGAACAGCAAGTCTTCCTAGTGAATTGGTCGACGTGATCTCGGAACAGCACTCTGGAGTACGTGAATCTTGTAGACGAACGTTGTGCCTTTGCGGCCTGATGGGTCCTGTTCGACCGGTTTTCGTAGATTTTTGTAGGTTTTGCTTGGTAAAGGATAAAAATCCACCACACAATTTTTTTTATTGTGTTTCGAAGCTATTAATCCTACCGACTGCGCCAATTAAATTTTGAGTATTCGATTTTATGTTTTTAAAAAGAATACTAAAATCTTTATTAATATTATAACTTTATTATAATTTGTATATGGTTACATATGAGTCACAGTACTTGACTGTGCAGAGTCTACGATACAAAGAGCGTGCTTATTCACTAAACTAGCCTATTTATACATTTCTCTTATCTTCTAAATATGCAACCTATGCTAGATGATATTATGACTAATGTAATGAAACAACAGGTTCAAGATACATAATTTACATTTATCTTATCTTCTAAATGTGCAACCTATGCTAGATGATGTTATGACTAATGTAATGAAACAACAGGTTCAAGATACATAATTCCTCCCCTTTTAGTTTTTTCATTATATTTGTTCTTGCATAGCTAGTTCACTTAGCTTTTTTCTTTTTTTTCAAGATACATAATTTGTACATATAAAAGCAAAAGTAAACTTTAGTTGAAATTTAAAGTTACGTTTATTTATTATAAATTATTATTATTATTACACTTAATTAACAAATTATTGTTAGATAAATGGTACAAAATAATGTTTTAATCTTAAAATTAAACAAATTATAAATAATATTATAATTATAATTGTAAATTTATTATATGCTTCTAAAGCATCACGTTCGTGCGTACATCCATACTCTGTTTGCTTCGATGAAAATTTATGCTGGTAGCAAATGGCACGTATTATAGATTTGGCAGGATTTTCTCTTGTTGTGCAGCATGCCTTTTTAATTTAGAAGCTGTTATTCGTTCAATCCGCTGCTCGTACCACAACTTGCTGCCTACAAAAATAATGAGTATTATAAACAACATATAAAAAGAAACAAAGAAAACATTTACGAAGTAAAGTTCCTTTGTTACAAATATTAGTACATAATAACCCTTACCACTCTGTTTCCATGTATTTTCTTTGATTGTTTCGTATTCCTTGGTCGTTAAAGTTAACAAAAATTTGCGTCTCAGAACTCAGAGCTCTTTTAATCCCAAAGAACAATGGTCCGCATGAAAGAGTTTTGCAAGAGGGTTCGTCACCCGGTCAATATTCGTCATCTCCGAGGATATTAGTTTGGTTGTCACACTCATCGCAGAAATTACATCTTTAAAATAAAAGCAATGTATTATATGTGATTTTTCAAACTATTTGAGATTAAAAATACATTAATTATATTGATTGCAGATAGATTTTGAAAATCCTTTAGCAGAAGTCGATTGTATACCTGTACACGGCAAACGGTTCGTTGGATTATCTTTTGTTTAGGTAAAAAACCCTTTTAAGGTAATATGAATATAATTCAATTTTAAATCTATTTGCAGATACTTTGCGAAAAACCTATTACGAAATAGCAACTCAAATGAAAGAGATTTAACGGTATTTTCAAGTATTTTAGTTACTATGCAAAGTTAATCACCTGCACTTATACAGTCTAGTTGTTCAGATTTTTTCTTATTTATCAACAACATAAAAGTATTTACTTTTTGCCTGTGGGAGATAGTTACTAGCTACTTAATAAAGATTAACGACATACCTGAATTCTGCATTTTTCGTAACATATCTATCTGTTCTGCCTCAGACATCTTCTGGTATTTGTGTGTAGGATACCTATCATTCTCTGCTCGAAGAAGGAGTTCGCTCAATTGTGCCTGCTCTCCAATTTCACCATGAGGCATCACCCACATTTCCTTCACATCAGTTACAGATACATCCGTTGCCCTTATTTTTGCATCTTAAATGGCCAACAAAATTGCTCCAACATGAGAGCATGCTTCACCAAGGCCTGCAACGCACGTACAGTGCTCACATATAATCTCTCCTTGTTTTGCGTTAATCCACGGTTGTAAGCAAGCTTCATTTACTCGTTGTGAATGCAAAACCTGAATAATAAAGAATGATTTATTAAAAATATTAAAATAATAATATGAACTTCATATGTAAAGCAAACGTGAATGTGTAATCATTATTAGGAAATATATTTATTCATACATACAATATTGTAATGGATACATTCTGTTGATCATTTCAACAGGGCAGCTTTTATTGACCGAAGAGTAGATATAGAATAACAAATACAAACATAATACAATATTTAAATGACTTGCATTACTGATGCTGCGTCTACATTTGATTACAAGAGAACAACGGGATTGATAACTATCTATATTGAAATATTTCCTCAAATAACTTTTATTTTGTTATTTTAAATAAACTCATAATAAATATTCCATAACGTATAATTCAATAATAATTGTTTTAATTACTTACCTTGGCCAGAATCAGTATGTTGTTTCCAAATTTTTTCACAAAAACTTCACGTACCAAACCGCATGTATAAAATATAAACACCTCCAAATTTTTATTTGCGTGTAACTCTTGATGAGTATAAGAACTTTTGGTATATACTAAATAATGATAAATGTCACCGGATGAAATATTCTGAAAACTTTCAATATTACTCGAAAACGTGGAAATTGAACAATCGTATGGATCGTTATTATCTATTAACTGAATTTTTGCTATATATCGCGACTTCACTTCTGCACACAAACTTTTTAAATAAACAGACATATTTCTATTAATATAACACTTCACATAGAATGATATTCTAGAACCTTCGTAATATATCTGTGAGCTGTCAAGGAGCCATTCTGTATGAAGACCAACTCTGTGCGAGCTTGTGAAAAGATTCCCGCCCAAAGCATAACTAACCCACCGCCAAATAGAAGTCGCTCGTCAATATAAACTTGAGCGTATCTTTCTCCGGGTCTTCTCCATAGTCGCCGACGTCCGTCTGACCCATTGAGGCAAAAACGCGACTCATCTGAAAACAGAACTCGACCCCAATCCTCTCTATTCCATCCCCAGTGATTTTGGGCAAAAATCAATCTTGAAATTCGATGCCGGCGTTGCAATAGTGGACCCGTAGCCATCCTTCTCCAAGACAATCCAACAGCCTGAAGCCTTCTCCGAACGGTCCATTCACTAACATTCACATCTCTAACTTCTTGGAGTTGATTTCGCAGCAAAACCGCAGAAGCTGTTCTATTTCGTAAACTAGCGGACACTAAAAAACGGTGATCTCTTTGGTTACAATCGTATGGATCGTTATTATCTATTAACTGAATTTTCGCTATATATCGCGACTTCACTTCTGCACTCAAACTGTTAAAATAAACAGACATATTTCTATTATTATAACACTTCACAGAAATAGTAGAAATTGAAGAGGTTTATTGTGTACGACTAACCGTTCAACAACTAATGACTGTTTTCAAACTAGCTCGGAAGAAAGCTTTCAATCGAGATGGCGCCTCGATCGCTTGATGTAATTTTTTTAATATTGCACACTGAACAGCTGTTCATGCTGACGTCACTTTCAGTGAAGGTCGCCTTCGTCACGTGACTGCCCGCATCCTATACGATTTTTTAAAGTTAGTCTAACATCAAAAACATGTCATATAGACAAACACTGCTATTTAAATTGGTTGGCATGAACCAGGAAGAATTTATCTCATTATTACACTAAAATCTTTGGGGCTGTGATTTGACGGCTGATAACCGCACTTTACGCGAAGAAAATATATCACTTACCGAGTGTACCACATCCAGTGATGGGTAATAGGCGTGATGATATATTTATTTATTTATTACAGTAAATACATATCAATTATAAATAAATCTATGCTTTTTACGTACTTAATATTTATATAAATATTTTTTTATACTAGCGTATTATAACAACAACTTTTCGATTGTCATTTCCGTTGTTAAATGAAGTACTTTTATGCACTAGTGCTTAAAAGTGATAGTTTAATGCGTAAAAGTAAAAGTACACCAACTGTCAATTTTTTTGTAAGTTTCTTCATACATTTTTTTTGATTTTCCTGGAACCAGTGTAGCCAATGCAGCCTCTGCACCATTTTCAATATCAGAATCAATCTCTGAGTCACTCATTTTAAGTAAATTTATTACCAAAAATTCTCAAGATAAATTATACACCGAGCACGTTGACATCAATTTTATTAAACAACATATTGAATCGCATAGCAACAAAAAGATGAAACTGATGCCTGCCTACTTTTAAATTTTGAAAAATTCAAAATGTTGATATTTGAGAATAAATATAAATAATCTGTTTTAAATCGCTAGTATAAAAAATCTTGTATGGAATACTTTGCGAAATCGTGTTTTAAGCACTAGACGTGTTATCCAACTCGGCTACGCCTCTTAGGATAATTTTCACGTCGCGTGCTTAAAACACATTTCTTTTGCAACTTATTACATAAATAGCTATATTACAATCGTAATTTCTCACAAACTGTTAGGTGCTGATATGATGTTGAACCATTTACATCTGACACAGAATCAGCTGCAAGTGATATTTTATTTAGATATTAAGTGCAACAATAATCATATTGAACATAATTCCTTTCTATTTATGTTGTAAAGAGTAAACTTTCTTTTTAATACACATATTAAAAAGTAGTATATGCAACGATTATGTAGTATTACTTGTTCTTTATTTTAATGAGAATTTATATAAAATATCTTTTTGAAATTGTATTATTTCAGAATTTATGGTGTGAAATGTGTCTATTTTGTTTTTCGTTTTATGTTTAAAGTTATGAGTAGGTATCTGTTTGTAATGTATACATTTTAGAAGAGTATATTAGTGAAAGAGCACGTGACGAAACCGACATCTAGAAAACTTGACAATCAGCACCAGCACCTTTGCTCTTTTCCAGCATGTTGGGTATCTACTGGTTTTTAATATCATGTTCAGTTCATTAGCCTTTTGTAAGAAATAGGTGTGTTATTATGCTTTGCGCAGTTTTCTCTTCTGGAATAATTGGTACCATATTTGTTAAGAATAGAAAGATAGTCAAAACCTCTTTCTGTTTAGCGCGTCCAATTGTTGTCAAAACTTTAGTCCGCGAGGCCGCGAGACTAACTTGTTTGTACAAGTGTTGCTGACGTGTGCGCCGTTCGGCCCGTTACTATGGCAACGCCGACGTCACAGCATTCCAAAGTACCCCTTCTCCTGGATACAAGTCGAGTAAGCGCTGAACAGTAGAGAGGGGGCGACATTCTAGTTGCGTTCGCCTGTTCGTGTATTGCTCCGTGTTTAAACCAAGTAACATTTGTTGTTTGTTACTTAGGTTTCATATTGTTTATAACACTTGATTATAGTAATATTTTGTGAATTAAACTGTATTTTGTTTGCTATTTCAGCGTTAGTGAAACTGGGTTGTTAGTCTATTATTTTATATGTGATTTCTTTCAGATCTACATCGTATTGTTTGTTTGGTTGAGATTTATCGTAAGTTGTTGATATTTGGTTGGTCGTGTGTATAATTTGTTTATTGGTTTATTGTTGATTTTTGGAATTCACTAGCAGTTGTGGTCGTTCCCATTGTCTTATTTGGGTTTTGTTTTTCTTTCTCGTTTTGTTTATTATTTGGTTTTGGTTGTTATCTGAATTTTTAGATTTTAGTTTCGAGTTACATTTAGAATTGATACAGTCCACTTACTCACTCTCTTGTGTATTTTGTTGTTGGGAATAATCTATTTTCCATTGAATTTTTGGTTTGATTTTTTAAACCTGAGCTATTGAAGTAATAATATTGGTTCTTTTGACTACGATTTGGTATGGTCTCCCCCATACATCCTCTTTCTGGAGTTCAGCAATTTGGCTAGTGCACTAGTATACCTGTCGTCTTCTCGGGTTCTGGGAAATACTCTTCATTGTCCTGTTGCATAGTTGTGTTAGCTGTGCTTGTATGTCCTTACAGCTCTTTGCCGGCTGTAGTTTTCCTATTTCGGCTATGCATTTTTCGCTCTTCAGTGATTTTACATTCCATTTTTGTCTTGCTACTCCTAATGGTGGGATTTTGTCTATTGTTGTTTTTTCGAAATAGATTTGTCGGTGTGGACTGAATGCTTCTTTTTCTGTTTCTACCCTCCAGTTTTGTAAAGCCAGTAATTGAGCATCGTCGATGTTATTGACGATATTTTCACGAAAATCAGCAGACAACGCTTCAGCGAAATGAAGCCACAATGTCGCAGGGTCTTGCGAATCGCACCACAGTAATACATACGTAAAGAGTTTACGTAGCATTGGAGGTAACAAATGAAGGGAGGCCTCTTCAAGGCAGAGGAAATATTCGCGGTCATCTTCAATAAGGTGTCGTGCAATACAGGCAGCACGAAATGTAGGGACAATTTGTCCGTGGACAGTTCGAATGTCCTCGAAGCTTGTTGCGCCTCGAATATGAGACAGCAACATTCTCAAATAAAATAAATCCCCAGCTCTCGGTGACACATCTGGTAAACGACCTATTACATTAAAATGCGACTTTTGAACAGCCCACACACGACGAGTTCGTTGCCACGTGTAATATCGTACAATATCAACAAACAGATATTGACGAGCGTTTGGATCGGTGCGGTTTAATTGAAACCACGCCAGCAAATGTGTGTTCCGATGTTCTGCATTCTGGACCGCCTGTTGGACATCTTGTTGTCGAAACACGATCGCCTGCATGTCTGGAAGATGTACTTGGAGCTACAAAAGACAGTGTTAATATTGTTGTTTGTAATAATTTCGAATAAACTTACTTGAAACACAGACATGTTCGAGTAGGACATCGGGAATCCAGCGATACGCCAATATGCTTCATGAGCACTCACGTACCGGCAATCCTGGTAATGTTTGATCTCATCCCAATTGAATACTCCAGTGGCGGATCGTGTACCTTCACGAATATTTATTATCACCCCATCATGACCTTTATGGACGTATTTATAAAGATATTTAGTGGCCTTTATGCTTGCGCATACTTCTACATTTATATGTGTGCGAAATATCTGTAGAAGTGCTGGTGAATAGGGCACAACGTCTCGATTATCATAAATCGCACTATCTTTAACAAATACTCTTCCATCTAGCCTTCGACGATACTTGGCATATGTGGCACTTCCGGTTAGCTCGGTGTCAGCTAAATATTCCCTGTTATATTTCCATCGACATTGGCCATCTCTCATACAATTTACACCCATACGGTTAGGACCACATTTACGATGGATCATGTGTTTTGTCACTAACTCGTATAAATCTGGTTCAGATGTTTGATCGGGTAATTCGGCCCGAATCATTTGGTCCACTTGCTCAGGCGTCACAATTTTATCCACTCGGTCGAGATTAATTAAAATGTGCGCATGTGGTAGCCCTCGTTTTTGGAATTCCACCGTGTACATGATGGAACGTACTCGGCCGAAATAATTCCGCTCTTCAATTAAACGTAACAGATGTTGTAGTTTAATATGAAAGATCTAAAACAATAATAATAGTAATTACATTTTATCATAATTATTGAAATTAATTCAGTCTAAATATACCCGTAAACAATAATAATCTTGTAATAATACATATTTATTAATTAAATGTGTAAGATAATTGTTCCCATGTTTTATAAATATTAAATGATAAAAAAACATCTGATAAAAAATTTCAAAACACAATATTTTGAGATCCATTTAATTAATTTTTGAAAATAAAAATTTATAAAATTCAAAAATTATCGAATAACATATTGTGATATTTAAAAAACTATCCAATTGATTTTTAAATATAAAACATAATTAAAAATAGTACTCATTGTAATTACTAATTGTTATTACTAATTTTAAGTACTAATTGTAATTATAAGTATTAATTTTAATTAAATGTTTTATTTTTAAAAATCAATCAGATAGTTTTTAATATATTTAATTTTGAAATTTGAACAATGACAAATGATTTGCTCTAATGAGTTGTAAGTAAAATATATAAAATTATTAGAAATACTTACACGGCAGACAAGATCGGGACGATGGACTGTCTCTTGTCTGGGATCCAAGTTGTTCTGGATTTCCGGCCAAGTAGGATTACATGTCATAGTAATGAAAAGATCTGGTTTGCCATACTTGGCAACTATCGCCATTGCGTCCAGATATTTTTGCTGCATTAATCGGGGACTTCCTACAAATGTTGACGGCAAGATAAAGATGCGACCAACACGCTCTTGCCGTCTTGCAGCTTCCCGACGAATGTAGTCTACTAAACTCGTATAGTTATCGACATGTAATTGATGTTCACGGAGGAATTGTAGATGCGGCACCAGGTATCGACCAACCATTGTTGGAACAGTTTTCTGCTGTAGTGCAGAATGCTAGATGGTCTCCACAGTGCCAGACGATAGCAAGCATACTCTCGACAAAACACTCGGGTGTACCGTTGTGTTGCATTCGGTCCGGCATGACGCATCTCAATGTTCCACCCTAGTTCTCCATTGGGGAATAACAAGGGATACGATAGAGGATCTATCAGTGGACTCAGATCTCGAATTGTTTCAAGGTCGCCCTGCGTCGGGTACAGTTGCACATCTACCGGGAACGGTGGTTCATCGCCAACAAAGATGGCCGCAATCTCATTCAGGAATGTTCCCGACCGGCTTATTGTGCCATGTATGAAGCTCGTGTTTCGGGAATAGTTTCCGGATTACAGCAGCACTCTCTTCTTTCTCCAGTGTCATGGGGAGCTGCATCCTAGTTCTTTTAATTATTATATTGTACGGCCTTTCCCATACATCTTCTTCTACGGTGTTTATCAGTTCTATCCAATTCTTCTTCTTTTCTTTCTTTATTTCCAGACTTAGACTCTTTTTTGCTTGTTTGTGGTCTGTTTTATTTCTCTCTACCGTTGCACTGGTTGTCGCCCGATCTCTACTTCTCATGTATAGCCTCCTTTTTGGTATACATACCTTGTGCAGTTCTGCAATTTTCTTTGTCCACCAGTAGACTGGTGTCTTTTTTTGTTATTGTGGCCCACATCGAACCTCTTCATAATTTTGTCGCAGACTTGCTGAAGGCGGTCTCCTATTTGTTCGGCATTTCTTGCATGTTGTTAAGCATCAATTTGCTTTTCTCCCTCCCCCGCGTCTATGGTCCACACATTCCACCTCGGGTTGTTTCTGATATGGTTTCCCGTCGCCTTGAGGTCTATTTCATACAAAATGTGTCTGTGTGGGCTGTAGGATTCCTCGTGGTTGTCCACTCTCCATTTTTTTATTTTGTCTGCTAGGAATTCCGAGCAGGCCGTTACATCTATGTATGAGGCACCATTGGCATTCTGGAAGATTGGTATGCCGCCATCATTACATATGCAGAGGTCGTGTCGAAAGAACACTTCCATAAGTTTATCTCCTCTTCCATCTGTTATAGGGTATCACCAGGCTCCATGCAAAAAAGGTACAAAAATAAAGAACAACATGTTTTACATGAATTAAAGTCAATGCAGTGCAAATAAGACTAAAACGTCCTAACAAATGGAATCATAAAAATCCTTGTAATAATGAGGTATGATGTTACTCGTTATCAAGCTTTTCAAATCTTTGATTTTATTTTCTGTTAATGTTAACTTTCTTGTATAAGCTTGTGTTCAATTAATATCTTCTATATTTTTACCTGTGGAACGTTTCTTTTTGGGTTTAAAGTTAACACTATATTTAAAAACATCGCTTTCCTTTTCAAATTGTAGGACTTTTACTTCAGTCAATTTGAATACATTTCCATCGGTGTTTTAGAGATATTAGGAGCCATCTCTTCAAACAAAAGTTTCAAATCCACAAAATCCTTAAAACTAATTTCCTTTACAATTAAGTGATCTCCGTTTTTCTTAGCATTTCTGATTAGGGTTACATATTGATCCGGTACGTAAATAGGCCTAGATATCTTTGCCCTCTTTATAGATTGTTCTATGATGCTATGAACAGAGTCTGCTTCATTTTGACTGTGTCCTCTACTCTTCAATCTGATCTGCTTAGCCAGGTTTTTTGATGCTCTCAGTGTAGTACTTTTGGTATTATCATACATTGTCCTAGGTTCCTGTATTTCCATGTATTCTGTGTCTTCTATTGTTATAGCATTCTTGATCGTGTCGATTATTTCATTTTTTGTGATTTAAAGATCCATTCCAGTTATTCTGAGAACACTGTTTTCTCGGGCCGGTCTCTGGTAAATCTTCCCTCCCATTTTATTTGTTATGAGTTCCGAAAGCTCCCTCATTTTGTTGCATCCTTCTTTTATGACGATCACCGTATCTCCTTGTCTGCTCTGTCTGATGGTTCATAATTCAATATTTTCTTTTTCAAGTTCCTCTTCCATGCTCCTCATGTTTTGAAGTATGTCTGCGTAGGTTTTCCCTTCCACTTGACTTATCACAATTGCATCTGTTTTTAGTGTTTTCTTCTTTCCGGGAGTTACTGTAGCCTTTTTTTTCTATGATTTTATCTTCATTTGCGTTTTCTTCATTTTCGTCTTCTTTTTTCTCGAAGTCTACTCTGCTACCTCGGCGATTTCTCCCCTTTTCAGTATAGAAGTTTATTGTTTATTCTATCCTAATCTAACTGAAGTTAAACTTATTATTCCTGTATTTTGACAGGTTTATTCAATGGCTTCAAACTCTCCATTTTTTTCTTAGAGCTTCTAGATCTTTCCCATTATTTAGTTTTTCTTCTTCTTGGGCGTCTAGTATGGCCTGGATTTTTCTTTTCTTTTTATCCTCTAGCAATAAGGTGATCCTTTCAAGTTCTGATTGGTACTGAGCTTCCATTGATTATAAAGATAATTATGTTAAATTGTGAATAAAACAATTCTCCCGCGAATATATGACTATGAGTATTCTAACCTTTGACCAACGCAAACGCAAATTATACAATTTTTTTAAATCTAAATATTCGTGTATAACAACAATTTGTTATACACATGTACCCTATACTCAAACAAATATCCCCATATAGTACCAGTTGTTCGTACTGCCGTCAGGAAGGGTGAAAAAAATTCTAATTAAAACACATGTCTCAAATATCATATTTAACACTCAATTACTACCCTTAGATGATCGTGTATAAAAACAAATTTTATATACACATGTACCCTATACTCCAACAAACTTCCCCATATAGTAGCAGTTGTTCGTATTGCCGTCGGGAGGACTGAAAATTTTTATTATATAAGTTAGGAGATATAGATGATACCTGCCGTCAGAGCCTCGTTAGCAAACATAAAGAGCACCACGGGTAGGTGAGGTTGACTGCACAGGAATTGCTCTCCATGTGTAATGAGTACAAAGTGTAGTGGTTGATGTTGTTTCATGTAATGCGTGGATATATGTGCGTGTTCATGTGTATGTGAGTAAAAGTGTGTATGTGATGCGGTGTTCAAGGGGCTGAAAATTAATATAAAAGTCCTTTAGATATTTAACTTGAACTATGATAAATATGTACCTGTTTTAGCGGACAATTTTATCATAAAAAATTGACGTATCACTTCAATACCACTTGTATTGAAGTGTAATAAATCAATTTTTGACGGCCTCCTGTCGCCTGCTGGGAGAATGTATGTCCTGAAATGAAAAATGGTTATTATTATTCATTATCATTTTTATTAATTTAGACAGTAAAAGACGCTGCACTTACTTGCAAAACAAATCGTTCTCGCCCACAAATTTGTGCGCAAGGTCAAGAACCCGTGCAACTGAATAAAATAAAGTAAATGTAATTTAATATATATATATATTTATATATTGTAAATATAAAATTAAAGACTGTACCCTTCAGCTTCCTTATGGCAGTGTTGTAGCCCTGCCATAACTCCTGTCGCCTTGTGGCACATTGATATAAGGGCGAGAAGGGTATAGTGCATACCACTATATCCTTTCCTCTATGCTGGCGCATAATATCATGTAAGCATGCAACAAATCTTCTCACCGGAGTATGCTGTAAAACGAGAAACATGTTTTATTACTATTATAGTAATAGTATTTGTATATATGAATTCTTACATTTGTTAGATCATTTGTTCCGATGAGAATGATCACTTTCGGCGCGGTACCCGCTGCAGCCATCCTTCGGCACAACTGCCGAATACCCTGCCCACTCACGCATTGATTCTGTCGGTCTTCTGAAAATATAAAATTTTATATGTATTCCTCTCCGCTCGAGGGGATACAGTCTTTGTGACATGAGCTTTGTGCGTCTGTTCTGGAAGTGTTTGATTGGTCTGTTTATGATGTGGAGATGGATGATCTTCCTGTAGTTCTGTTTCTGTTTCTTCGGTAATAACTGGCTCATTTCCTTCATCTTCTTCGATATTCTCCTCATCTGTAATCTATAATATATCACATAGATATGTTGAGCGACTGTTCTACTGCGTGACAATAAAAATAACAAAATGGAGTTGCAGTTAATCAGGGGGTCTTTGTTTCAGATACCAACAACACCAGAAAAATGGCTAGAAGTGGAAAAACAGTTTAGAGAGATCTGGAACTTTCTACATTGTCTAGGTGCCATAGACGGAAAGCATGTCGTTTTACAAGCACCCATTAACACCGGAAGCGAGTTTTTTAATTACAAATCAACTTTCAGTGTAGTCCTGTTTGCTTTGGTAGATGCTCAGTATAACTTTCTATACGTGGATGCTGGAGGTCAGGGACGAATATCAGATGGTGGCATATTCAAAAGCAGTTCCCTTTACAATAAACTACAGAAAAATTATTTAAATCTACCGCAAGCTGAACCCTTAGAAGGAAGACAGGAAGAGATCCCATATTTTATCATTGGAGATGAAGCTTTTGCCTTAAGCGATACACTAATGAAACCATTTTCCGGAATGCCTAAAGGATCAATTCAAAGAATTTTTAACTACAGATTGTCCCGTGCTAGAAGAGTTGTTGAAAACGTATTCGGTATTACATCAGCTGTTTTTAGAGTATTTCGCAAGCCTTTGTTGTTAGAACCTGAGAAAGCTGAGCTAATCGTAATGGCAGTAGCTCATTTACATAATTTTTTAAGAAAAAGCTCCACTTCACTTTCATTATATACTCCTCGTGGGACATTTGATGAAGAAAATAATGGGCAGCTCACAGAAGGAGCTTACAGAACTATGACGAAAGAGCCAAGAATATCATTAATACCTATAAGACATATACCTAGGAGAGCACCAACAAACGCTCAAGAAATACGGAACGAATTAGCAGTTTTTTTTCAAAATGAAGGTCGAGTTGCATGGCAAGACCAATATGCCTGAAGAAATTAATATTTCGAAAATAAACAACAAAAATGATTTAGTCTCTTTAATACTACAAAAGTAAGAAATAGTAATAAATAAACTAGCTATGTATTAAAATATAATGTAACATGATATAAATGAGAAAAATAATACTATTTTGGTCAAGGTTTGTAATCCTGACGAAGGTGTATGTAATTCACCGAAATGTCGATTTATTTTAATAAATATACAGAACCTTAGCCAAATAGTATTATTTTTCTTAATTAATTATGAGATCTAAAGGATTTTCTAATATATTAACATAATATACTTACAGTACTTTTTCTTTTTCGCACTTCATTTTCATCCCATAGAAACAATAAGCTTTTGAAGGCAAACCAACCGCTGACATATAACTCATCTCGGCCTGTAGAAAAATTAAATTTTATTATGATAAATTAAATTTATAACAAATAATTATTGTGACTGTTTTCATTTAGTTGTCCACAATTACCTGTTCCAGTGCCACGGGTTTTCTTTATTTTAGTTTTTTCCCGCCTTAAAGCTGACAATAAAGACGACATTTTTTTCTTGCACTCTTCTGTTGTGATTTCAAATTCATTCGCTATTTCCTCCCAAGCATCGTTCTTTTTTGTATTTTATTATAATATCTGGGGTGTTTAGCATAGTATTTCAAATTTTCTATAAGTTTCGATAAAACTTAGAGTTTTTTCTTGCGTCCACTCCATATTCACTTTGCACTGTGCAAACTACAAATGACAGCTGAATGCTTTGATGTTACGGTGCACGTCCAAACACGCAAAGAGAAGCGTTTCAAGACCGCGTATCATTCCTTTGATGCTGCGTCGAAAAACCGACAACGGAGGGAACGCAGTGTTGTTACGATGTTACGGTGTTACACTGTTACGGAGTGCCGTCCATACTAACCGTAACAGAGATACGCGACGGTGTTACGTTACGATATTCTGTTGCATGTGTGTACGCAGCTTAAGAAGCTACTCAGTGAGGAATCAACTGCCACCACACACACACCACAATCACTCAACAGGTGGTCGCTCGAAAAGACACATTCAACAACACGTCACTCTGAGAGTCGTCTCAAGGACAGCGCCAACCAGATTGCCTAACCTGGGCACCGGGAGTGTGGATTGAAAGCCAAGTAGAAACCCACACTCCACCCGCAATCGCGGGGTGTTAGCGAAACGTTGGGCTCCTCCTAAGTTAACACTAAAGATGGCATGCAGGGCACCGTTGGCACGAGGGCTAGCGGGTCGTGCTTCCTTGGCTGCATACTTGGCTGTCACTCCCCGTCAACCCCGCAGGGAACTTCCCTGGAGTGACCGCAGCATATACAAGGAAAAGGATCACATACACATACACCACGTGTGGTAACACCACTTGACTCAACTCACCAATTCGTTCTCAAGCAATCTCCCTCCTAACAACACGATATACAACCACTCACTATCACTTCTCACCACAAACAGAATGAAATGCATAGTTTATAATCTATTTAAATGAAGTTCTTATCCAACTGCACTCGTAATCCACCTAAACGGAAGATTAATGTAGAAAACATAATCAATTAAGAAATGAAGACCTTACGTTAAAAATTACGCTAACACACCCTTAATGGGGAGGGCTTCTGTACTTTGAATTATAGTGATTGTGATCTCGAATGTTAAAATCTGTAATTTTGAATGGTTTATAGCAAATGTGACATGTCTTTGCAGCTGCAAATTCAGCCTCTTAAATCTCAGTTAATTTCTCCATGGGCATTGGATTATCAAAAATTTGTTCTATGTCTGCACTTAGCTCTAATAACTCATTTGAAAACCATTCCATGCAATCCTTTCCGCGATATAATTTAAATTTTGATTGTGCATCCTCATATGAACATATGCTATGCTGCATGGAACATGTGTTGTATTTTGAGTAGTATTATCTTCAACCTTTTCTAATATACAATCCAAGTCATCGTATAAGACATATGGAACAATTTCTTGGTATCGGAAATGTTTAAATTTTATGTGTTTTGTTTTCATCGGATGGCATTTCAATTGTACATTTATTTAAATTATTGCAATCTACAGAACGTTTCTGAAGTACTCGTAGCAATTTGGAATGAAAATAATTAAGACATCGATCGCAGAGAATAACTTTACCATTATGATCAGATACCTGTTTACTTAAAAGTCGTGATTCATTTTTAATCCACATAAAATGATAAATTGTATTATACTAAACAAGCCATACCAGAAACCTGTACGTCCGAACCTCAGCCATCCACAAGCCAAGCGCCTCAATCGCATATGTGTATATGGTGTGTATGTCGTAAACCAGACGATGGCAGTCGCATGATTAAATGCGACAACGCATCATGCTCTGTGGAATGGTTTCATATGAAATGCCTGAATATGAAACGTGCGCCGAAAGTCTGGAAGTGTGAAGTGTGTAAATCGTCTGCATAAGGTAATATATTATGATTTTTTACAATATTCATACCCTTCAAACAATGCTTTCGCAGTTTGTTACGAACGCACAGCATACTGTTACTATTTTGTCTACAGCGGCAACGAATTCTGTACTCTCCCTTATCATAGACGACGGAAGAGTACCGCTTAAAATTTTAAATTTTCTGCGAACTAAGCCTATAACTCGCTCCACATGAATTCGTACATTGGCTATTGATCTAGTTTCTTCAATATCTCTCGGTTCCAACTGTATCTTCCCTAAATTACAGAAATTAGTTCAGCTTCCACATTTGAAAAAATATACATACCTTTTAATGATGGTTGACGTAACACAGCCGCATATATCTCTACCGATTCTTTGATTAAAAACCCCCTGTCGGCCAGGACAATATCCCCAGGTAGCAGATTCTGTAATATCCCACAATTCTCAGTAACATACGTGTCGCTGGAACCGCCCACATATGTTTTAGATATAAAAGATATATGGCCTTGGGGTGTTATCCCTGTAAAAATAAATGATTAATATACAGTAGTACAATGACATTTAAACAATACGAACCAATTAATATTTTTAGAGTATGGTGATGTTTGTAGCTGCTCCACGTCAGTGCAGCTAAATCTGGATCTCCTGGTTTTTCTATATTGATCTCAAAACAATCGAGAATTATGGCGACCTTATTCCCAAAGGCTTCTATAAAGGCTGGTGACATTAAAGATTGTAATTCCTCTCGTTCTGGCCATCTCACAAATTTACTCATCTTGATATATAGAATATCAATCCATTTATAAAAAGTTCTGCTAGCCGTTCTTCTATCTATGTTAAATATAAATCCTAGGAATGTAAATTGAATATCCAACCGGAGCTTGATGAGTGTGAGCATCAGCTCCTGAAATGGTGTCAACTTTGTTCTCTCAGTCAGGCAGTCAGAGGCTAATTTCAATATTTCTCTTAAAAATCTTATGTTGGGCAGCCCAGTAAAATATTGTAACATTTCAGGATCTTTAGCCAATTCCTCCTCCTGCATCTGCAACCGATTCAGTATCCTGGAGGAGAACTCAAGTTTCTCGAGTTTAATTCGCTTTCTGTCCTCCTGCGGTGACACGAACTCGCCGAGACACTGGAGTTGATGGCCAAGAGGATGCAGAAGGCACACTAACATCCGCACTAGTGGAAGTACCTGGTGTGTCAGCGGTTGAGATCGAAGGAACCTCATACTCCTGCTGCAGTGGCAAGAGGTTCTGACCCAAGGATTTTAGTAGGGCCTTTTTCGTAAAATTTTCTGTTATAATTTGTATCATTAAAATATTTAAAACAAGCTGCATGCACAAATTGTATACTTGCCCATGTTAGTTCAGTTAATTCGTTGCAAAACATGGTTTGTTAGTGTTGTCAGTAAAATAGATAAATTGTTTTAATGCACCTACATATTTTTGTAAAACAGAATAAATTATATTAGTTTCTAATTAATATGCAAAACCAAAATTGGTTTCAACTTAACTTACCATAAATACAATATATTTAATCCATTATAAATATATATTTGTATATAAAATAGCATAATATATGTATGTATATGATTTATTATATACTAAACGTAATTACATATAATATTTTATGATGTTATATATTTTCTAAAAAACAAATTTGCATGCAAATCAAATATTACAAAGAAATAAAAATACCGTAATGGCGTAAAAATAATCGCAATCACAATCTCGCCATATGGTGTAACTGGAACATTTAAAATAGTATTTAATTCGGGTACAAACATTTCCTTCTATCAATATCAAATTGATAGATTAAACCGTTCGGGTTGTGAATACCCTGCAGGTCGTTCAGACGTTGGTGATGGCGTTGCAAAGGATTTTTTATAGGTTATTAGGATTCAAAAAAACTCTTGAAACTAGGTAAGTAGGCCTTAGTAATTCTTGGGTAGTAGAATAAATTAACAATTTAAATTCATTTAACTTTATTTGGACGTTTCGAACGTTAAAGCACGTTCATCTTCAGCTGTAGAAATATGTACAAAGTTAAAATACAGTAAAATTATTTTTCTACAAAATCACTCACCATAATACATGTAGCTACGTAATAACAGTTGATAGGTTTTGATATTTAAACAACCATCACTGAGGCGAAAAAATTAATATTAATTTTTACAAACTTCAACAAGGGATTGTGAAGTGCATTCAATGGAGTTCGGAACATTTCTGATATCAAACGACATCCGTCGGAAGCAGCAATCAACCACCAATGACACCAACACAAAATGTATCAAAAAACCAGTTAATTAACATGAAAAAAAATAAAATTAAAAATTGTTTATATGTGTTAATAAAATTATTAATGTATTTTAAATTATTCTTATAGTCTGTTTGTGAATTTAAATTGTTTGTTTTGTCTAAGTTTATATATAATGTTTCTTTTATAAGTCTATTATTATAAAATGTTTCAGAATCTAAAATTTCAGGACTTTTAAATTTGAATTTATGTCCAGTGTCAACAGAATGTTGAGTCAGAGCACTATGATTCGGGTTTAATGCTTTGCAATGGTATTCATGCTGATAAACACGCTTTTTTAAGGGTTGTTTTGTTTCACCGATGCAAAGGATTGTTGACTCTAAGAAGAAAATAAGTGGTGAGTGTTTTTTGTATTTGTTGGCCGGTAAGTATATTTTACAGTAAGGTAATTTGATGGCAAAATACACTTCATAATTTTCTACAAAACGTAAAACAGGTCAAATAAATAAATAATACTAAATTAGGAGAAAACATTCGAAGACGTTCATTAGCTTCCTGTAATACCGCCTTATGTCTTTCAAGTTTTGCCAAGTGCTGTTTAGATCACTTTTGTGGCTCCGTAGGAAAGCATTCTTTCCTCTGCAACTATTGGAAGGGGGGCTAGCCCCGCTATTATTTGCGCTACTTCTGTGGATATTGTTTTGTAGCCCCGACAGATGCCTAGGACTAACTTCCTCTTGAGGAGTTGTCTTGTTTGGTTGTACTTCAAGGTTTCTGCTCATACTGAAGCCGCATATTGTATGGTACTCGGAGTTACTGCCGCTAAAAGCCGACGTTTGCAGCCCATGTGACCTGCGATTCGCGGGAATAGTCTCCTCAAGGCTGTTATAGTTTTCTTTGTCTTCGTTATCGTTCTTCTAACATGTGGTAGAAACGTTAAATTTTTATCGAAGTATACACCAAGATATTTGATTTCCTTTTTGGGCCTGATTTCCATTTGCCCTATACGAAAGCTGATCTGCCTGCGTCGTTTTCTTCCAATCAGGAGTACCGTTTCTGTTTTTTTCAGGAGCAATTTGAAGTCCCTTTTCTTCGATCCACTCCTAAATCTTACTGATGATATGGTTAACGTTTATTTCTAGATTGTCTTTTTGTCTACTTGCCGCTATTAGGGCGAGATCGTTTGCAAACCCTATTATTTCTGTGTCCCTTGGAATTTGTAACCGGAGTATTCCATCGTAAAAAACGTTCCAAAGAACGGGTCCCAAGATGGATCCTTGCGGTACCCCGCAGGACATTAAATCAATAACCTTTTCTTTTGAGGTAGGAGAGAATGCTCATGCACACCCAGTATGATGCCGAGGCAGCGCATACCCTTCCGAAAGAGTACATGTTGTGTGGGACTCGAGGCATCCGCTTTCGCCTCATCTGCCTAACCTACCCACTAAACTCTCCCGTCCCCTGTTCTTTCCGTTTCCTCCTTCTCTCTCATTAATTCCTAATTAGTGTAAGTTCCCTAATAAACCTATCTGCACATTCTAACATGTATTTGGATATCATGGACGCTTCGTCCCACACGATTAAATTTGCGTCTGCAAGTTGCAGAGCCCGCTGATCTTGGAATTTAAGATAGCTTGATGACTGTGAATCGCATGGTATCGGTATGCCGAATTGCATATGACTTGTCATACCATCCAATAATAAAATAGCAGCGATTCCGGTGAATGCAACAGCTGTTGCAACTATACCAGCGCCTCTGGCATAGTTTAGTAAGGTATTATAGAAGAATGTCTTTCCAGTACCTGCAGGACCATCAATAAATACTAATTTTGGTGTGGTGACATCATGCATACGAATGAGATCATGAATATATCCAAAAACTTGATGTTGTACAGGATTTAAGCTTTGAATCATTTGTTGTCCGATAGTTTGGAATGGCAATACATCAGGGACATCTTGTGGATTTTGTCCACGAAGAATACGCTCTAATTCGTCTGGATGTGGAACAGGAAGCCCGAAAAATTGCAAGGATTTGTTATGTTGCCATAGTAATCTATCAATTTGCTGTAAAGCCAGCAATTCAGCATCGTCGATGTTATTGACGATATTTTCACGAAAATCAGCAGACAACGCTTCAGCGAAATGAAGCCACAATGTCGCAGGGTCTTGCGGATCGCATCACAGTAATACATACGTAAAGAGTTTACGTAGCATTGGAGGTAACAAATGAAGGGAGGCCTCTTCAAGGCAGAGGAAATATTCACGGTCATCTTCAATAAGGTGTCGTGCAATACAGGCAGCACGAAATGTAGGGAAAATTTGTCCGTGTACAGTTCGAATGTCGCTTGTTGTGCCTCGAATATGAGACAGCAACATTCACAAATAAAATAAATCCCCAGCTCTCGGTGACACATCTGGTAAACGACCTATTACATTAAAATGCGACTTTCGAACAGTCCACACACGACGAGTTCGTTGCCACGTGTAATACCGTACAATATCAACAAACAGATATTGACGAGCGTTTGGATCGGTGCGGTTTAATTGAAACCACGCCAGCAAATGTGTGTTCCGTTGTTCTGCATTCTGGACCGCCTGTTGGACATCTTGTTGTCGAAACACGATCGCCTGCATGTCTGGAAGATGTACTTGGAGCTACAAAAGACAGTGTTAATATTGTTGTTTGTAATAATTTCGAATAAACTTACTTGAAACACAGACATGTTCGAGTAGGACATCGGGAATCCAGCGATACGCCAATATGCTTCATGAGCACTCACGTACCGGCAATCCTGGTAATGTTTGATCTTATCCCAATTGAATACTCCAGTGGCGGATCGTGTACCTTCACGAATATTTATTATCACCCCATCATGACCTTTATGGACGTATTATAAAGATATTTAGTGGCCTTTATGCTTGCGCAAACTTCTACATTTATATGTGTGCGAAATATCTGTAGAAGTGCTGGTGAATAGGGCACAACGTCTCGATTATCATAAATCGCACTATCTTTAACAAATACTCTTCCATCTAGCCTTCGACGATACTTGGCATATGTGGCACTTCCGGTTAGCTCGGTGTCAGCTAAATATTCCCTGGGATATTTCCATCGACATTGGCCATCTCTCATACAATTTACACCCATACGGTTAGGACCACATTTACGATGGATCATGTGTTTTGTCACTAACTCGTATAAATCTGGTTCAGATGTTTGATCGGGTAATTCGGCCCGAATCATTTGGTCCACTTGCTCAGGCGTCACAATTTTATCCACTCGGTCGAGAATAATTAAAATGTGCGCATGTGGTAGCCCTCGTTTTTGGAATTCCACCGTGTACATGATGGAACGTACTCGGCCGAAATAATTCCGCTCTTCAATTAAACGTAACAGATGTTGTAGTTTAATATGAAAGATCTAAAAAATAACAATAGTAATTACATTTTATCATAAATATTGAAATTAATTCAGTCTAATTATACTAATTGTAATTACTAATTGTATTATAAGTATTAATTTTAATTTAATGTTTTATTTTTAAAAATCAATCAGATAGTTTTTAATATATTTAATTTTGAAATTTGAACAATGACAAATTATTTGCTCCAATGAGTTGTAAGTAAAATATATAAAATTATTTGAAATACTTACACGGCAGACAAGATCGGGACGATGGACTGTCTCTTGTCTGGGATCCAAGTTGTTCTGGATTTCCGGCCAAGTAGGATTACATGTCATAGTAATGAAAAGATCTGGTTTGCCATACTTGGCAACTATCGCCATTGCGTCCAGATATTTTTGCTGCATAAATCGGGGACTTCCTACAAATGTTGACGGCAAGATAAAGATGCGACCAACACGCTCTTGCCGTCTTGCAGCTTCCCGACGAATGTAGTCTACTAAACTCGTATAGTTATCGACATGTAATTGATGTTGATGTTCACGGAGGAATTGTAGATGTAGTCCCTCAATGCGGCACCAGGTATCGACCAACCATTGTTGGAACAGTTTTCTGCTGTAGTGCAGAATGCTAAACGGTCTCCTCAGTGCCAGACGATAGCAAGCATACTCTCGACAAGACACTCGGGTGTACCGTTGTGTTGCATTCGGTCCGGCATGACGCATCTCAATGTTCCAACCTAGTTCTCCATTGGGGAATAACAAGGGATACGATAGAGGATCTATCAGTGGACTCAGATCTCGAATTGTTTCAGGGTCTCCCTGCGTCGGGTACAGTTGCACATCTACCGGGAACGGTGGTTCATCGCCAACAAAGATGGCCGCAATCTCATTCAGGAATGTCCCCTACCGGCTTATTGTGCCATGTATGAAGCTCGTGTTTCGGGAATAGTTTCCGGATTACAGCAGCACTCTCTTCTTTCTCCAGTGTCATGGGGAGCTGCATCCTAGTTCTTTTAATTATTATATTATACGGCCTTCCCCATACATCTTCTTCTACGGTGTTTATCAGTTCTATCCATTTTTTCTTCTTTTCTTTCTTTATTTCCAGACTTAGACTCTTTGTTGCTTGTTTGTAGTCTGTTTTCTTTCTCTCTACCGTTGCACCGGTTGTTGCCCGATCTCTACTTCTCATGTATAGCCTCCTTTTTGCTATACATACCTTGCGCAGTTTTGCAATTTTCTTTGTCCACCAGTAGACTGGTGTCTTTTTTTGTTATTGTGGCCCACATCGAACCTCTTCATAATTTTGTCGCAGACTTCCTGAAGGCGGTTGTAAAGCATCAATTTGCTTTTCTCCCTCCCCCGCGTCTATGGTCCTCACATTCCACCTCGGGTTGTTTCTGATATGGTTTCCTGTCGCCTTGAGGTCTATTTCATACAAAATGTGTCTGTGTGGACTGTAGGATTCCTCGTGATTGTCCACTCTCCATTTTTTTATTTTGTCTGCTAGGAATTCCGAGTAGGCCGTTACATCTATGTATGAGGCACCATTGGAATTCTGGAAGGTTGGTATGCCGCCATCATTACATATGCAGAGGTCGTGTCGAAAGAACACTTCCATAAGTTTATCTCCTCTTCCATCTGTTATAGGGTATCACCAGGCTCCATGCTTCGCGTTGAAGTCGCCAGCCACAAGGTTGTGCTTCCCTTGTACCATCACAGTTGAGCTCAGTTCTGTGAAGAAATCATCATATTCTTGTTTACTACAATTCGGGCTAATGTAGCAGGATACCATTCTTATTCTATTCACTTCTACCCAAGTGATACTTTTTGAAGCACAGCGTTTATTAACTCTTATCCTCTGGTTATCTGTTATGAGAATCCCTGTGTCACAGTTGCGGTTGTCGTCGTTGCATACCCAGTGGTTTTGATTGAATTCAACGTTAGTATTTATTTCGCTTGCCATAACCACTTCTATTTCGTTCTCCCTAATTGCCCAGGCTATAGCGATATGGGCATCTTTACTCCTATTCAGGTTAATCTTTTTTTCTTTTTTTTTTGGTAGGAGGGGAAATCTTCTCCAAGACACCCTGAAGCCAACCATGCTCCAGGGTAGTGTGAGATTTTTACCCACTAAAACCCCTCCTATTATCTTCACCACGCAGATGCACCGGTCCGGCTCTCGCCCATTCACAGTGCATCAGGGTTTGACTAGCTTTCCTTAGAAAGCCTACTCCCTAGTCACGTTCTTTTTGAGTTAGGATACTCTTCACATATCTACTTATGCTATCCCACGCATACTGAGACTCCATCATCTCCTCCACCATTTTTTCTGGCGTCAGCATTACCCCAAGTTCTTCTTCGAGCTCATTCCTCTCATTCTCCCATCTGCCGCAGTGGAAGAGTGCATGCTCCGGGCTATCTGTTTCTCCCGCACATGCCATACACTCATCACTCTGTCTCTTGCCTATCCGCTTCAGGTACGTGCCGAAGTTGCCGTGTCCCGTGAGTGCCTGCGTTAGGTGATAGCTGATCTCACCATGTCCTCGGCTATACCACGCTTCTATTTTCGGGATTAGCGTACGGGTCCACTCTCCCTTCACTGAGGCCTCCCATTTGGCCTGCCAGTCTGCCAGCAGGGTCTGCTTCGCTGCCTTCCTGGTCTCTGCCCTTTTATCTACCCTCGCCCTCATTACTGTAGCTCTCTCCACTACAAGTAGGTCGATCGGTGGTATCGACGCCAATTCCAGTGCAGCCTCTTGGAAGACAGTCCTGTAGGCACTAATGTACGCTGACCTGATCCCGAGGAGCACCACCGGGAGGACGTCCACCCATGCCTCTGTTTCGTGGCACTTTATCGCGGCTTTAAATTGTCGGTGGAATCTTTCCACCATGCCATTCGACGCTGGGTGATAAGCTGTAGTGCGCAGATGAGTCGTGCCTATTAATTGGTTAAGCTCGTTAAATAAGCGCGACTCGAACTGCCGTCCTTGGTCGGTGGTGACTCTATGCGGGACTCCAAACCTGGCGATCCACTGGTCGACGAACGCGCGTGCCACCGTTGCTGCCTCGATGTCGGGAAGAGGAATCGCCTCGGGCCATCTGGTGGCGCGATCGACGCAGGTGAGACAGTAGCGATATCCTCTTGACACTGGCAATGGTCCTACGATGTCGACGTGGATGTGGTCGAATCGGTCCGCGTTGCCCTGGAACGTTCCCATGGGTGCTGCGACGTGCCTTGTTACTTTTGCCCTCTGGCATTGTACGCATGATCGCGCCCACTCGCGGAGATTTTTATTCATGCCCGGCCACACGTAGCGCTGTGCGACCAGTTTCTGCGTAGCGCGTACTCCGGGGTGCGACAAACTGTGGAGATTAATGAATATTTGTTTGCGTAACGAGGCGGTGACATAGGGGCGAACCGTGCCCGTCGACACGTCGCAATATAACTCGTTGTCGGAGTCACGCAAACAAATCTTCTTCAGCTGTAACCCAGTTTGCGTGGAGTTTAGAAGCTGTTGCAGTTCATGATCTTCTATCTGGGCTGACGCGAGTTTGCAGCTGTCTACCGAGGTCGAGACTTCTTCGACGCGTGAGAGTGCGTCGGCAACGCAGTTCTCGTGGCCCTTGATGTGTCGGATGTCCGTCGTGAACTGGCCGATGAGGTCGAGATAGCGGAACTGCCTCGGCGTACTTTTCTCCGGCTTTTGTTTAAAAGCGAAGATCAGCGGTTTGTGATCCGTGAAGACAGTAACTGGTCTACCTTCGATACTGTGTCGAAATCGTTTAACCGCAGCGTAAACAGCGAGGAGTTCCCGATCGTAGGCGCTGTATTTACGCTGTGCCGGAGATAAAGCTTTGGTGAAGTACGCCAGCGGCTGCCAGGCATTGCCGCACCGTTGTTGCAGTGTCGCTCCGATAGCGTAATCGGAGGCATCGACCATCATCTACAGTTGGGCGCCGGCCACAGGGTGCGCGAGCATGGCTGCGTTAGCCAAGCCTGTTTTTACAGCTGTGAATGCGTACATCGCCTCGGTGGTGAAGTGCACGGGTGCGTTGCCCTTGGTGTGTGCTCCGTGGAGCAGTGCGTTGAGTGGCTGCTGGAGTTCCGCGGCGTTTGGGATTAATCGGCGGTAGAAATTCACCATGCCGAGAAAACGACGCAACTCTCTGACCGTTTTCGGCTGTGGATACTTAGCGATCGCTTCCACCCGCTCCGGAAGTGGCTTCGTACCGTCTTTATTCACTTCGTAGCCGAGAAACCGCACAGCTTTTTGTCTGAACACACACTTGTCACCATTAATTATTAGTCCATAGTTTTTGAGACGCGCAAATAACTGCCGGAGATGTCCTGTGTGCTGCTCGTCACTCGTGGACGCTACCAGGATGTCGTCGAGGTAGACGTAGCAGAAATCCAGTCCTCGGAGTGCCTCGTCCATAAACCGCTGGAACGTTTGGGCCGCATTCCGCAATCCGAACGGCATGCGGGGGAACTCGAAGAGCCCAAACGGGGTTGTGATGGCGGTTTTCTCGATGTCTTCAGATGCTACCGGTATCTGGTTGTACGCCCGCACCAAGTCGATGGTACTGAACACCTGATTACCGGCGAGCATCTGCGAGAAGTCCTCGATGTGTGGAATGGGATAGCGGTCGGGGATTGTGCGACTTCTTGGGCAGCAGGTGAAATGCTGAGGCCCAGGCACTCTTGGACGGACGGATGATGTCTTCGTGTAGCAGGAGCTCGAACTCCTGCTTCGCTACCTTTAGACGATCTGGCGCAAGTCTTCTTGGGCGGCAGAACACGGGTGGTCCCGGCGTCGTGGTGATATAATGCACTACGTTGTGCTTTACACCGACGTCGGGTCCTTGTGGTCGAGTCAGTTCGGGGAACTCGCGAAGAACATTATGGAATATTGATTCGCCCCGCACTGATTTGATAGTGCCCGCGGCACTCGCGTCTCTTACTACCGCACATCGCGTCGCTAAACTTGTACCATTGTCTATTAATTGTTTGTTACGCACGTCCACTAAAAGTCCGAAAAACGACAAAAAGTCTACTCCGATTATCGGTTTCTCGACGTCCGCAACAACAAACCGCCACACAAAATCGCGTCGTAGTCCTAAGTCTAATTTTAAAGTCACTGTCCCATATGTCGCGATGGGGCTATTATTCGCTGCGAATAATACGTTCGCGCTTTTGTCTTTGCGACCACTTGTCTTCGATCGCGGGAACACACACAGATCGGCTCCGGTGTCGACCAGGAACGATAATTTCGTCACTTTATCGGTGACGTAGAGACGGCGCGGAATGGAGCCATCGTTGATCGCCGCGGTCAACGACGGACGTTGTCGTTTCCCGCCGCCCGGTTGCAAGGGGTTCGGCATCGAGTCGCGGCATCTCCGAAGCGTTGGTGATACCAGCACTCACCAGTGTCGAGGTTTTTTGCGTCTCGTGATTGGCTGCGGCGTCGAGAGGATGCGCGCTCATTGCTTCCTCGTTCTACTGAACGAGATCGGGCTACGCGTGCCTCCAGTTGATCCAGTCTTCTGATGATTTCTTTTAGCTCGTCGCGCAAATCGTCAGCTTTGGTGGAGACGGCCGAACATTGAACCGCTGATAAAGCCTCGCCGACGGCTTGTATTTCGCCGTTTGGCATGGTGGAATTCACAGGCACGATAATTATTTTAGTTCAGTCCGCGATTACACTACACGATAATCGAGCGGCAAAACAAACACTTCTTTATCGTGATCACGTCGGGGTCACCAATTTGTGGGGTTGTCGTCGAGGTGGAATAAATACGTAGACGTTCACGTAATATTTATTAATAAAAACAACAATAAACACAATATAATAAAAAATGATAAATGAAAAGTAACAAGCAAAAAAGTAAAAAACGAAATGGCGAAGTGACGTGTCGAGTTGATGGTGCGTCGGAGACTGGTCACTCTGGTTCCCTTGATCCCTTGACTCTCTGTTCCCTTCCCCCGCGGCCCAGATGTTGCGGGTGGCAAGTTCACGTGGCCGGGCCGTGATGTCCACGATCCGCACATCTGGCTTTCACGTGATCTTGCCCTCGAGGGAAGGTTCGGCGTGGCGATGCACTTAGCTTTCCTGGAATTGGAAAGTTTGCTATCGCCCGACCGCATTTCTCAGAAAGCCAAGGGCGGGAAATCGAACGCATTCCTCAGCCAGCCAAGGACGGGAAATCTTCGTGGCCGCCACAACAACATTAAATAAATACTTGAAATAACCATAAAGAAAACAAAATAAAATTGTAAGTTTATAGAAAATATTTATAATGTTCATTTTGAGATTCGACAATAAATGCTTCTCTAATTACTTTAGAATAAAATCGTAAATACAGAAATTAAAAATATTTTGTATTCATGGGAGAAAGGCATTTTACATATTTCAAAACATTATTTTATTAGGTAATTTTATATGTTAAAGCGAGAAAATTTTTTTAAGGAATATCCAATGCACGTGTTATATTCGGTAAGAATATTGCCCTACGAAATCAATCAAATATTTTACTACATTAATATTTTGACATACATTTAATAATATACTACTCATCTGTTCATTATTCAACTTAGTCGCTAGGTAATTAGTGCAATTATCACTTATTAATTCACTTATTTCCATGGCAATTGTGAAATAATGAACCGCTATAGGATTTTTTAAGTTGTAGGTCATTATTCACCAGTTATATCACAACTGCATGGCAAATACCTGAATATTTTTTCGAGTGCACGAAAGTGCACGAGAGAAAATAGTCTGATGTATTTTACATGCAAGAATGATATATTGGTAGAATATTTCCCGAGAAAAATATCCCAATCAATGTTTTAAATTATTAAATATTCAATATTTATTTTAATCTGTTACATAAACGTCAGATGTATGATTTCAATAAATATTCGGGTATTACACATGTGCAATATCCGTGTAAACGCACATGTGCAAATATTCAGTGATATTTGATTGTCATTGGTCAAAATTAAAAAAATATTGTAACGTGATTGGTTTATATGTTTCGTAGGAAATATTCTATTTTATTTAATGCCTCCCTTGAATATAATAAATATTTCAAAAATAATATGAACTAATTGGTTGTATTATTTGTATATTTACACATTTGCTCTAAAGTAATTATAGAATAAACTACCTATATCAAAATTTTAACACTGTTTTTTGATACAATATAAATTCTGATATAAATATTTTTAAAGTAATGACCTTAATAAAAATTTAATAAATATTATTGTATTTGTTAAATATCATATACAGGCTGTTTCATTTAAGTATGCCAGCATTTCTATCCACTATACTATAAAAGATACGAAGTTGGTTAAATCAGACAACAATTTCTATTTAATAAGACTATTACAATGAGCAACAAATATTTTGTAACCAGAGATTCTCAAAATATATTATATATTATTTTAAATAGCAACATATATTTTATATTTGCCCATTCAATAGAGTATTTTTTCTGAATTCAACTATATGAACAAATAATATTTTAATATAATAAAATAACTGAGAAAAATATAAATTAAATTTATATGTATTTTATTAATATCTGACTGAAACAAGAGTGCATTGGATAATTTTGTTTTTTCGCATTCGTAGGCATAATTTAAAAACAAACCCTTACTTATTATACATCATTGTAAAAAGAAATTGATTTAGAACCTTAATCCACTAAAATATACAGGTTGTTCCATTTGAAATAACTATTTTACCGGCAAATTAGGTAGCCATGAAAATAAAAATTGTTTGTTAATTTATAGATCAGGTTATGTTAGATAAGTCTTGTATTAAAAATTTTTTTGTATCTTTAATATTTCAGCAGATATAAGCTGGACAATGAAAAATCAATCAGCCTGTATATATTGAAGAATCTTTCAGAAATCACATAAACAATTAAACAGTTTTGGGTGTAATTTCTGTAATATTATTGAAAATTTAGTATTTTGTATATTAGTAACGTTTTGTTTATTTATTTATTATAAAATTTGTCCTGATGAAGATATACTTAGAGAATCAAAATGTTGACTTCAAAAATAAACTTACAGAACTTAAACACAAAACCGTTTAATTATTACATTTTTTAAATATAGTAAAATATTTATGAATTTCATACTTAGCTTCGACGGTGAAATTTGTGGGTTATTTCTGTCGTCAGTTGGGTAAACGTATTTTCTTTTTCTCGGAGTAGTTATTCTACTTATAGTCGGCTCATAATCTGAAACAATATATTTATTTTCGAATTTTTTTAACAAATCATTTCACATGCAGTCCATGGCATTTAAATAACAATATAACAGGGTTGTATAAAAATCATGGTTTTTTTTTAAATCTAAAAAATCGATTTTTAAATTTCAATGAGATATTTTTATTTATTTCTTTTTAAATATCACTAAATTAAAAAAATAAAATATCTATACTATACCATAAAAACGAGTGCAATTAAATAAAACATAAATAAATTTTCATTATTTCATTAGTGTTCATATTTATTTCCCCGATTTTTATTTGTTTAATTAATTTAGTTTTTTTTATAAAATAAATAAATAAATATATCATCACGCCTTTTACCAATTACTGGGTGTGGCAGTCTGCCTAAGCAGATTTCGGTAAGTGATATATTTAAACGCGTGAAATTCGGTTACCAGCCGTCAAATCACGGCCCCCAAAGATATTAGTGGAGGGGGAGCCACAGGGGCAGATTTCAATTGGTGAAAATTGTTTGTCGGCTGTGGGGATCGAACCAGGGTTCTCAAGATCCACAGGCCGACTCGATACCACTGAGCCACCTACCCCATTTTTTAATATATATATATATATATATTAAAAAATGGGGTATATATATATATATTAAAAAATGGGGTATATATATATATATATATATATATTAAAAAATGGGGTATATATATATATATATATATATATATATATATATATATATATATATATATAGATAGATAGGGAGAATTATATTATACATATAAGTCAATTATCGCATGGAGTTGGTGGTCTAGTGGGTATGCAGTCGGCTTGCGGTTCTTGAGGATCCGAGTTCGATTCCCGCAACCGACAAACTGGCTTTTACCAATTTAATATCAACTCCTGTGGTTCTTCCTCCACTAACAACTTTGGAGGCCGTGATTTGACGGCTGGTAACCGCACTTCACGAGTAAAAATATATCACTTACCGAGATCTGCTACGGCAGAGTGCCACGCCCAGTAATGGGTAAAAAGCGTGATAATATATTTATTTTCAGTCAATTATCAAATATTAGTTAATTTGTTTGCTTCAATTTGGTTACTTGAATATGTTTAACTGTTTTTATTACTAAAATTCAGTTAAAATTACAACAACAAAAAATGCCGGGATATAACCTTTGATTTAAATCAATGTTATTTTGAATGAAATATGTTCGATATAAATCAAAACCTGTTACATTAACCTTCGTATTATCAAGGTATTTTACAACGCGAGATACCAAGCGAGGTGCAAATGTACCTCAGCATTTTTAAATATTCTAGTTAATAATTATTATATTTATTATCGTTATGTAATCTAATAAAGTAAAAAAACAATAATACGAAATTAAAAGACATCAAATTAAATGTTAAATAAAAGTATATGAAAAAAATAATTACCTGGACAACTAGAACTTTCATTAGTACCATTTGTATCATTATGTTGCACATCCAATTGTTCATTTATGTTCAATTCTAAAATAAATAAATTTATTAAAAATATCAACTATTTTCAACTTTATGCAATTTACCTTCTTCGTTTTCAAATTCCATATTTTTCACTTCATCAGCATCTACATTCACATATGTCTCGTCATTTATTTCCAAATATTTTTGGATATCAATATTTTGTAAATTTTTTCCTTTGTAACTTTCCACATCGCCCTTGTCCACAGCTATGAGCAATTTGGAGAGTTTTGCAACTTGAAGAGTTAACTGTGGAGTTCGATAATGGGACTTATGTATTTCTATGTCATGGCCCATAAAATCGGCTAGTAAGTGCATTTCGTTGTCGTTTAAGTCTAACACTTGAGAAGTAGTTGCCACTTGTTTACGCAATTCAGTAGCACGTAATAAATGAGGTTGTCCTGCTCCACAAACAGCAGATTCTACTCTAATAATATCAGTAATGCGGATATGTCCTGTATTCATTCCAAATAAATATATATTTTCATCCGATACACCTGCGGCTGTACGAAAATATAGGATTGTGTCAATATAACGAATATGGTTTTCCCGTAGAAGAATGGGTACCCTCCTTCCAAGTTTACCACGTATTTCGATTCGTTTGAAAGTATCGCATAATAATTTTTCTAAAATTGATAAACTCTTGTATTCCTCAGAATTTTTTTCTACGGTTTGTTTTGCATAAAAACTTGTAAGCAATAATCGCTCCGTTTCGCCAGGTCTTCTTCTATTAAAAATTAAAACTATAGCAGCAGATACCTCCAATAATGAACGCCAGTAAGAAAGACAAAATCCGTTTTCATTTAAATATGTACATTGTACATGCTTTCTCAGCTTTGTTCACTAAATGATCTCTAAATAGCTGAATATCTGCTGTTAGTGGTAGAAGTTTAGGTTTATTCCACTTACTTTCTTCCATCGTTTTCCGAGCAGTTCTTGAAATTGCAGCGCCATATTGAAATTTTAGTACATTTTTTAAGTCAATTATTCTCTGTTTACCTTCTTCATCCTGATCAGTGATGCATATTGAGTGCAAAACATTTGCACACTCTTTTAAGTAAATTCCAAGGTGTTCGGCCATCGATGGTATTTTATATTCGCCGGTATCATTATTAAATCCACACAAATTTTGTATACCGACTATAATTTTATCAAAGTGTTTAGCTTGAAAACTGTCTTTTAGATCTACTATTTGTGGATTTTCCTTTTTAATCATAATGAGCAATCGTGCTAATTGGCGTAATTTTTGCCTTGTACGATATTTTAAATGAATTTCTTTTCTATATTTATTACATAAATATGAAGCATGTCGTAATAATAAAAAGTCGTTCTTTATAGTTTCTGCTACTGCATCATTTCTTAAATTATTTAATCAATTCGGTACGTTTGGATGTAAATTTAAATTTTTTAAATTCATTTCGAGTTGTAAGCAAGTGGAGAATGATTTAACTCTACTATTTAATTTTGTACTATAAGTAGAATTACAATTTCTAAAATGTCGATATAAATTTTTTGAGATAAAATAAGCATTACAATTTGGGCAAGGAGAAAAATCTTTAACTCTACGGTTTTTGGACGCATTAGGTCGACGGGTCACGATAATATCGCCTTGATTGTAGTAAGAGTTATTATTGTACAAGAAAGTACCTTCGTTTCTTAAATTAGCCAATAAACGCTGACGTTCAGAATGCCGTACAGGATAACGTAATATATTTATTACTTTGGGTTCTGCTGTGTGTAATTTTTCAACGTGACGTGCAAACCGCTTAACAATTTTTTTGCAAAAAATACAAAAGAAGTTTTTTGTGTGCGTTCCTTTTGAGGATGTTGATGTAGGAACCTGCATCTTCTTTTTATCACTATCGAATGACTCAATACAAATGTCAGTAATTTTATTTTCCACTGCCTTGTTCATAGGAATTTCATTAGCGCTTATCCTTAAAATACTTGACTGTTGCGTACTTTCGTCATCAATTAGTTCTGAAATAGCATCCGAATTTGTAGAATCTGACGACATATCTGAAGGAACATAATCATCATCTGTAGCATCTGAACTATATGGTTCTACAACATCTTCGGTAACATCAAATGAATTTGTAAAATTAAGTTTCATTCTACGTGTTTTTCTGGGAGACGCATTTTTGTTGTACACTAAAATAGTATTTAAAAAAAAATATTAATTCCCATATTGCATGGAGGAAAGTAAAAATCATATTTATTGTAATTTATATTTTGAATATAATAATTGTGTATGGAATGCATTGGTGTATAAAAAGTTTAAAATTTCGCTGCAGGGAAGTAGTACATTACATAAAAATTTCAGGAAAAATATATTTAATAATAATAAAAAATTAATATTAATGAATAAATTGTTAGAGCTTTATTCAACTTTCAAAAACAGTAACAAAGCGTGGAGTATAGAAATTTAAATAATATAACCCGTTAACATTGTAATGGTATAAAAATTACTTGATTTATTATAAAAATAATGTTGTTTGCAAAATTCCAACTGTTTTACTTCAATATTAATGACACTTAGATCTCAAAAGTCAATAGTATGAAAATATTAATTTAATAAATATGAAAAACATGTTACCTGCAGAAATAGTACTATTATAGGTATCATTAGGTTGTACATCAATTTGCTCCTTCCTGTTCAAATCTGAAAAATATAAACACATAAAAATATCATATTAATTTCGATTTCATGCGATTTACCTTCATTTTTATAAAAGATGTTTTTTGTGTATGCTCTTTTTGACGATGTAGAAAGAGGAACTCGTATCCTCTCTTTATCAATAGTAAATAATTGATTATCAACACAGCTTATTTTATTTTCAACTGCTGTGTTCATAAGAATTTCATTAGTGCTTACATTTAACATACGAGTATTACTTGAATATTGCGTTTCTTCTTTTTCCATTATTTTTGACTTATGTAGATTTCCAACAAAATTTTTAACATCTGTAAGCAAGAATTTTATAAATTTTTGTTTTCTTCTACGGATCATGTGTGTAGGGCACTAAAATATTATTTTAAAAATTATGTAATATGTAAATATTACATTTTCTCGGATATATTACTTTACTGAAGTATGCTGGTCTGTCAGAGCCGACAAAATTTTCTCCAAGTTATAATTACCCCTGTGACTCCCCCCTACACTAACATCAAATGATTTAACGGCTACTAACCGCACTTCACGCGTATAAATATACCACTTACCGAGATCTGCTACGGCAGAGTGCCACTCACAGTAATAGGTAAAAGGCGTGATAATATATTTATTTATGAAAAATTATTTTAAAAGTTGGCTTTTATTCATACCTATCGAGTAAATTAACTGCTTATCCGGCGTATATGAAATTACATGCCACACTAACATTCTTCTTTTAAGTCAAGTGACAACTCATGCTGGCATCAACGTTTTATGGACAGGGGGCATGCATTAAAAAGTTTTATTATATCTATGGTGCTGGTTTCATAAGAGCAACAAATAACAATAAACAAATTATTCATGTTACATGGAAACAATTTTGCATCTTATTAATCAAATGTTCAAATGAATATATGCAAATAGATATTACATGAATTTTGTTATTGTTACTTGTTACACAAACCTGTACAAAATACTTACAAAAAAAGTCGTAATAAAATTATACTATGTACCTTTTATGTTTGTGCTTGCAGACAAATTGACAGACGGTGTAACCATCCGTAGAATTTTTTCACCACGAGACATACTGAAAACTGAATATAATGTAGAAATACAAAAGATGTTCAGAATTTAAAACTGCATTAAATAAGCCTAAATTTGTTGATATAATACTTTTCTGGCATCAAATAAACGTAAAATGACTGAAACAAATAAGTATTGTTTTGGATTCTTTGGGTTTGACAATTACCAGTGGCGGCTCGTCATAAGGGGCTAGCTACGGGGGCCAAATCTCGGCTATAATTTTTCATTAATCAATTTTTTTTAATGTACTACTTAATTCGATTTGATATGTTATTTTTCGTTTCGTTGGGGATAGAGGATAGATTTTTAAATAATATGGTATTGATTTACTGGTTTGTAAAATTTTAAAATGCTAAATGTAACTTTAGAATTGATTAATTTAATATATAATGACAATCGTGTACATATATTAAGTAAAGAAGAAAGGGTTATTTTATGCCTTATAAATTTGAAATGCGATTTAAGTTTTTCAATTTTACATTTATTGTTTGGTATCAGCTCTTCTTTATGCATAATGTACTTGACGCAAACGTGCAAAATTATTTCAGCTGCTTTAAAACCTGCCATAGCATTTCCGACAAAAAATTAAATAGATAAAAATATGCCAATTTGTTTTAAAAAATTTGAGGATACGTAAATAGTTTTTGAATGCACAGAAGTATTTGTGCAAAAACCAAATAGTATTTTTGTGAAGAAATATTGCATATTGAACATGTTAAAATGATGTGTAATTCAACTATTACTTACAGAGGTCTTATTATTCAATTTTCTTTTGAAGTTTCACTGCAGATAAAAACTTAAAAAATACTCCAAACAAATATTGAATGTTACGAAACTTCAAATACCTATCCTGGAGGAATCATTAGTTCGTGAAATATTCCGGATAGCGCAACGATCTTACTGTTATTTACCGCGCTATAAGTAAACACGGTGAGTCGCGCGTGACCTTGAGTTAGCCAATCAGAACATATGTGACAATATCATAAGCGGAGCTTGAAGAGTTTTCCCCAGAGCGAGAGTGGGCATGTATAAGTTAGCGCATGGATATTAAGCAGTTCCAGTGGCGTAGACAAGGGGGGGGTTTCGGGTTCTGACCCCCCCCCTTGACGATTTTAAAATAAAATATTCGTAGAGATTTAAATTTTTCAGAAATAAAAATATACACAGGTTCGCCTTCACTGTAAGGTTCAATTAGTTAACGCGCAGTAGTTGTGTTGTATTTATTTATAACAGTTATTTTTCTATTTGGGTGCGACGTTTTAAATGCGAATTTATTAGCCTAATTTATGTGAACATGTAAAGAATGAAATTAATCAAATTAAAACAGAATCAGACACAGAATTTCGTAAATTATTTGAAAATATTAAACACCAAGCAGAAATATTCGATTTCGAATTAAAAATACCACGAACTAATAAGAGACAAATACACAGATCAAATATAGCAATGAATTCTCCAGAAGATTATTATAGAGCATCAATATTCGTACCGTTTTTAGATTCTTTTCTTATAGAAATAGATAATAGATTTTTGTCTCATAAAACTATATTAAGTGGATTTCAGTGTCTAATAAATGGTATAAATAATACTGAAGATTGTTTACTAAATTTAATAAATTTTTACTCGATGGATTTAAATGACAAAGATATTGTCATTGCAGAATATAAACTATGGCAAAGACATATATTGCAGTTAGAAGAAAGACCAAAAAATGGAATAGAAGCAATAAATAAGTGTAACAAAACAATATTTCCAAATGTATATAAATTACTGAAGATATTTGTAACATTACCAGTAACAACTAGCACTGCAGAGCGAACATTTTTCACGCTAAAAAGAATTAAAACTTATTTACGAAATTCAATGTCGGAAAATAGACTAAATGGTCTGGCAATGTTAAATATACATCGAGAAACTCCAATTACGGCTGACGAAGTACTGAGTTGTTTAACAAAAAACACCAGACGACTTAAATTTAAAATCTAATTTTGTTATTAACTAATTATTTGCTATTTATTTAAAACTACGAAAATGTTGATTTAAGAATTGTTTTTGTTTTTGTATATATATAAGTTATGTAAGGACACACCCCGTATTTCATAAGATTTCATAAGAACAATAAAGAGTTGCATCACTCATAAAATGACCATTCGGTATAATATAATCTAAACTCTTGGAAAAGAGATAAGTAGTATGAAATAGAATAGATTATAAGTTTGTGTTACTCCTATTCTATACTTTGTACGAGCAACATCTAGCTCTTGTGTTTTGTGAAATAAACTTTTTAAAAATAATTTTGTATTACTCAAAATTATAACTGGCGCAGTCGGTAGGATTTACCAAATAAGTTTACGTGATTCGGAAATTCAAAACGAATTCAATCCGTTAAAAATCCGTAATCGTCATTTTCAAGTGTTTAAAACATTGGTAACGAACATCATCAACTCAAACACAAGCAGAGCTCGATAACGACAACCGAAAACAAGTTTACGTGATTCGGAAATTCAAAACGAATTCAATCCGTTAAAAATCCGTAATCGTCACCTTCAAGTGTTTAAAACATCGGTAACAAACATCATCAGCTACATAAGCAAAGTGAGAGATCAAGTCGTCGCCAGCGAGTTCTTCGACAACAGGCGTACGTCCAGTCAAAACCGCTACAGTCAAGACTTCGATCATCTTCAACTACTGGAGTCACGAGTCGCAAATTCCACGAACGAACATCGAGGAAGCCGACCCAACCCTTCTTCAAGCAACGTTGAGAGCACATCAACTAGAAGACTTTATTTCAACTAGTAATGTTAAAAACAGTGTTACTGTCACTGTAAGTAAAATTTTAATTTTTAATATTTATATAATATTGTACTAAAAACAATCCAACTGGATTTACTTATTTCAAAGTTAGAAAGTCTAACACTTAATACAGACACAATGTCTATACCAGCAGCACCCCAAGCAAATATTTTTGCAAAACTTTTTAAAAATAATTTTGTATTACTCAAAATTATAACTTATATAAGAGGTCTAATTTTTTATTTTTTTGCTAAATAAATATAAATATATATGTAACCTAAACTAAGTTTGAACCCCCCCCCCCTTTCAAAATTCCTGGCTACGCTACTGAGCAGTTCTGAATGGTTCCGAACTTTCTGTTGGAACAAACCAGTTACACTTGTCACAATAGCTGTAGCACAATGTTTTAATTTAACGTTGAAGTGAATAAAACCTTTTTAAAAAAATTTGACAAATTTCAACATAAAAAGTAAATAAATAAATTTGTTTTTCAAAATCATAGACGGGCAGAATATTTATTAAAAATAATATTTACCTTTAAAATTAGTATAATTTGTTTTATTTTTTGAACATAAATCTTAATATATCTTGAATTAATAAAAGAACAGTTTATTCAATTATATTATTTGTTAAGATACCATATTATATATTTGCTCTACACTTTTGACCCCGGTTAATATAAAAGTAACAAGCCGCCACTGGAAATTACCGATCATGCTGCAAAGCGAAAAAAAAATTTTTTGGGAGTCATTAATAAAATGAACTTATTCTAAGACATTAGGCATTTTCCATCAAACTTTTGTTTTAGCTGTAAACAGAATCAATTTATATTGAGAGTTCTATCTTGTGCTAACACCCACACAACAACGCCACTGCATACTACGCACTATTTTAAATAATTTCTTTTCAAAATATCCTTAATAAATAATTACACAATAACTCTCTTTTGTAATGTACATACCTTAAATATTTGTTGTTTTGTTGAACTGCACTATATATTCCACTACACCTACTTGCACAAATTAAAAATGTAACTGATGAAGAACTGCGTAAAGCACTGGTACAAGTCGTTGGACACTAAGGCGTAGTATGTCTTGTCAGTTAGAGTGGGGGTAAAAACTAAGTAGCAGCAGTGTTCCCAACTGCATTTAAAAAATATCTATTGCTAATTCAAAGTTCAACAATAAATTTCTCGGATATATTGCAATTTAAATAAATAAAAAATAGTTTTCTTATATCGTATTGCTTCATGAATATGAATAAATGAAATACGTAATTCCATGAAATGTACTGCATTTTATCACATTCAATTTTCAAATATTTTAGGCTGTGTTACTTTAATTTACAATTATTTTAAGATTGTTTTTTCTAACTTGAAAGCGTTATCAATTTCATATAATTGAAATAAAAACATTGCTGAGGTTTTGAAAGTTTTAAATTTTTCTTAAAACCTGATATCCATTCAACAAAAACTATGTAAATCATATCATTTGGCTTATTTAAAAATTATAAAAATTTTTGGGTTTTTTCCAGAGTTTAATTTTATTCACTTGATCATTCAAAACTACAAAAGTCAAATCAAAATGGGAACAGAAAAGAAACGATTTTACCTAATTCCGTTATGAAAAGTTCTGTTTTACATCAATTTTTGACGTTATGAAATGTAAATTTTTCATAACTATCAGTCTAGAGTTATGTAAAGAATTCATTACATAACTAGTTACGTAATGAATGTTGACAGTTTGAAAAATATTGACATTACACAAAATCATATTTTGTTCGTGCTACTAAAAAGACGGTCCGCAGATTATCATCCCAAAAAAGTATTAAACAGTTCACAGTCAAAATTAGTAGATTCTTCGATATCAGAAGGAAGGTCTGTCTCGGATTCAGAACTCATTTTCAATGATGACATAAGCTTTAAATTTAAACATTTGATTCATTTATTTTCACGGAAACGCTTTGGTAAAATGATTGATTGATTTTGATATATACTGAGCTGCCATAAACTTAGAATTTTATGTTTTAAAAAAATTATTTTAGCAAAATTAGATAAAATGTTGTACGTAATACGTTATGAAAACGTGATATTGTTTGACGAACATAATATTTGCCAAAACGAGCGAAGTGAGTTTTGTAAATTATGTACTTAAATATTAAGGAATAACATCATGTATTTAAAGGCTGGTTCATGAGCATAAATATATTACTTACTGAGATCTACAACGATAGAATGCAAATGCCAGAATGGGTGAAGGCATGTTTATTTTTTGTTAATTTTTGGTTGAACCAGTTCAAAAATCGAATTTTTTTAAATTCTGTTTCTATATAATACACTTGATTAATCCGCATTCCAATATCTCTTTTAGTTTTTGAGTTATATCGATTTTAGACTTTTTTTAAAATCAACTTTGGAGCCCATATCTCGAAAACTAAAAAAGATATTGAAATGCGGTTTGAACGACTGTATTTCTCTTGCGCTACTTAACTAATACTGAAATTTTACCATTTTTAAACATTTTTCAACTTTTTTCAAAATTTTCTTTTCTAATATTTTCAAAAGTTAAAGCGATAATGAAAATCTGAAAACACCAGTGAATTCCTCGCGTGAAAATACATAGGTATGCAAATTTTTACAGCAAAATTCGCACAGATTAATTTTTTATTACAAAAAATCGAATTTTTTTTTACGAATTTTGGGAATATTTGTATCCCTACTACTAATTACAAAAAATCGAAAAGAAAATTTTGAAAAAAAGTTGAAAAATTTTCAAAAATGGTAAAGTTTCGTTATAAGTTAACTAGCGCACGAAACCAATTAAGTCATGAATATATAAAAAAAAAATTAGATTAAAATGATACGGACCTAGTTTACAATTTTGAGTTCGATTTTCTCAAAATTCGTATTATATTTGGATTAATAAATAATAAATTTTCTATTATGATATCAAATATCTTTATAAGTTTTATAATTACAATAAAACTTTGAACAATTTCATTTCAGAATATATACAATAAATTATATTTTATTATTATTATTATTAAAAACATGTTTCGTTTCAAAGAGATCAAGAAAAATCGTTGTTTTGTAGCTATCTGCATCCGTGATGATTCACCATCATACAAAATTTAAATCTCTGGCAGGCGCAACTAAAAATACATGTTTTAAAAATAACTTTATCATCAAACTTAAGATATTTTTAATTTGATGAATATAATTTTCAACAAATTTTTGTGAGTAACAATATGTACAGAACATGAAAGGAAATAACTGTTTTGACATAATCAGATTAATTCGGTCAGTAGATAACAATTAAATTAAATTGAAGAAATTCAATGTTTTTTTTTAATTCTAAATAACTCACATATGTCACTATCTAATCTATTATTCTACATAATTGTAAACATATTTTGAGATTCTCTAAGTAATTCTATAACGCCTCACTTTGAACTATATTTTTTTTCATAAATATAAATAGTTTACATATGCCAATATCTAATCAATAATTCTACGTATATTGTAAACTTATTTTGAGATTTTCTGAGTAATTCTATGCACAGGTATCAATTAAAATGAATTACAAGTTAATGTTGGTCTATATAAATACTCCAAGAATATCGCTCCCCCTTGAACTGTTTTTTTTTCCATAATTATAAATATCTAATCAATAATTCTCCGTATATTGTAAACTAATTTTGAAATTTTCTAAATAATTCTATGGATAAGTTTTAATTAAAATGTATTACAAGTTAGTGTTGGTCTATATAAATACTCCAAGAATATCGCTCCCCCTTGAACTGTTTTTTTTCCATAATTATAAATAATTGACATATGCCACTATCTAATCAATAATTCTACGTATATTGTAAACTTATTTTAAGATTTTCTGAGTAATTCTATGGATAGGTATCAATTAAAATTAATTACAAGTTAGTCTTGTTCTATATAAAGTCTCCAAGAATATAACTTCACTTTAAACTGTATTTTTTTCATAATTATATATAATTGACATATGCCACTATCTAATCAATAAATCTACGTATATAGTAAACTTATTTTGAGATTTTCTAAATAATTCTATGGATAAGTTTTAATTAAAATGTATTACAAGTTAGTGTTGTTCTATATAAATACTCCAAGAATATCGCTCCCCTTTGCATTGAATTTTTTTTCATAATTATAAATACTTGACATATGCCACTATCTAATCAATAATTCTACGTATATTGTAACTTATTTTGAGATTTTCTAAATAATTCTATGAATAAGTATTAATTAAAATGTATTACAAGTTAGTGTTGCTCTATATAAAGTCTCCAAGAATATCACTTCACTTTAAACTGTATTTTTTTCATAATTATAAATAATTGACATATGCCACTATCTAATCAATAAATCTACGTATATAGTAAACTTATTTTGAGATTTTCTAAATAATTCTATGAATAAGTATTAATTAAAATGTATTACAAGTTAGTGTTGTTCTATATAAAGTCTCCAAGAATATCGCTTCACTTTGAACTGTATTTTTTACATAATTATAAATAATTGACATATGCCACTATCTAATCATTAAATCTACGTATATAGTAAACTTATTTTGAGATTTTCTAAATAATTCTATGGATAAGTTTTAATTAAAATGTATTACAAGTAAGTGTTGTTCTATATAAATACTCCATGAATATCGCTTCACTTTGAACTGTATTTTGTCATAATTATAAATAATTGACATATCCCACTATCTAATCAATAATTCTACGTATATTGTAAACTTATTTTGAGATTATCTGAGTAATTCGATGAATAAGTATTAATTAAAATGTATTACAAGTTAGTGTTGTTCTATATAAAGTCTCCAAGAATATCGCTTCACTTTGAACTGTATTTTTTACATAATTATAAATAATTGACATATGCCACTATCTAATCCATAATTCTACATATATTGTAAACTTATTTTAAGATTTTCTGAGTAATTCTATGCACATTTATTAGTTAAATCGCAGTAAACTAACTAAACTGTAATTAGTAGTAGGGATAAAAATTCAGCAAGTTTTCAAATAGACTAGAAATATAATTCAACTCATCCCATGATGCGAATAATAACATTACCTACATACATATAGTTCACACTAAAAATATTTCCAAATTTGTAACCCTTGTAAAGTTTATATAATTATATAATATAATAATATATTCTAACTATCGAATATGTACCATAATTATGTTAAAATATCAATAAAGCAATATTCACCATAATTAAACAAACATATTTAAACAAGAACTAACAGGCCAGTGCGCCCCGGTGTCTTGTTGTTTTAAACCATTGTCCGCTGAATATATGCAGCTCTATCCGCTATGAAACGATTCTCTCGCGATAAGCTAGAATGATAATTGCGCAGTATAATCAGTGCCGAATTAAGGAGAAATATATATTTTTTAACATTACTCCTATGGCTCCCCATAGTTTGCATTAAGAGTATTTCCAAATTTGTAACCCTTTATTAAATTAAATATAGCATAAATACTAGTTAGTTACTAGTTATATTGCATCAACACCTATGACAAGCCGTTTTAATATTTAATGTAAAAATGACTTCATACAAAATTTAATGGAATAGAATGCGTACCTAACTAAAAATAATTGTCTTAAATTGTATCTCATAAAAATTTAGATGTTTATAGGTATTTTGATGCATATAATTTTCAAATAATTTTTATGAGTAACAAACTTGATATATGTAATTATTTTTTGTTACGAATATTTTTATTTCAATTTCATTATTAACTACCGAGGAGCAAGATTATATTTTGCCAAACGTTTAAAATTTTGAACAATTTAATTAGAACACATTTAAAATGTGTACGATTTAAAATGTGAATGTATTTAAAATTAATATGACTTAAATTTTGATGTATTATATTTCGTATTATTTTAAATTTAAAATTATTTAAAATTTATATGTACAGTAAATCAAAGAATGTAATTTCAGATGTATTTAAAATGTGAATGAGTTAAAATTTAGTCATATTATATTCTGTACGAATTAAAATGTGATCGTAATTAAAATATTCAACTCGGACCGCGTATCTTATAGAAAATGGAAATAGAAAGACCTATTCCCTATTTCAACGCGAGATAAAATTGAAGCATAACTTAAAATTAATATTATTATTATTATAAATGTTATTGTTACATATTTTTATTGTAATTTTTGTTGTTAATGTTATTCAACAATTTTTTACATTATTTATGTCGGTACTTACCTATATTTTTTTGTGAATTTACAATTATTATTAATTTAAAAAATTTAGAAACAAATCTAATTGCCATTTAAAAAGATCCATTAAGTCATAGATCAAATACGTGAAGTGTATTCAGCAAAAGCACGTTAATAGACGAATATCGACCTTCTGTACTTGCAGACACATAGAGTCGTTTTTCAACTGTACTAGCCACAGTAAATTGAACCCTTGTAGCGTCTCCAAGGCCGACGAATGACGAGACGATATGCTGTTACAATTTTCAATTTTTTAACGAAACTACTTCTCGGATTGATAATTTGAGAAGAATAGTGTAATCCTCGATCATGGATCTACAAGGATCGTAGAAGTAATTTTTTCGTGTAACTAAAAGGTTTTCGACTTACGACAAGTTTAAGGATATTTTTTAATATACAATAATTTGCTTCGAGAGAAAGTGTGTTATTAACAAAGTTTATTATATTTCGTAGGACGAAGCCTATATGCTTTTTCAGTGATATCAATATGGGTATCAAATAATCAAATAATAGTCTGCAATCTAGAGTAATACCAAGATCTTCGACATGGGTCGATTGTTGTAAAGGAATTATCTATGGTATAAATATAGCTAAATACTTGTCTATTACTTGTGAAATATATTTTGTTGCACTGGGATACATTTATAAGTCAGATTGTGAGTTGACAGTACGAAAAATGTTTAAATTGTCTGCATACATCACGAATTGAGAACATTTGAAACATTTGTTTATATCATTGATAAATATATTGAACAGGGACTCCAGACGACTATTATATTAGTATACTTTTTCGATATAATGGAAATAGTATTTATTGAGCAATGAACAAAAAAAGAAAGACTTGTCAATAAATAAGGTTTATTTCATAATTGTTTATTCTACATAAGGTATTTTACAATGGGCTCATAAACTATAATCGAAATACGGCAAATTTATATTAAAATCGTAAAATACTTATCAAATTATCAGTAGTAATTATTATTTTTTTTTTATATAATTATTTACGATAGTAAAGTATTATAATGCATGAAACATTTTGTGACGTCAACTGTTTCTCGTTTAAAACAAAGGTTTTCATTGGCTACTGAGATTTATGTCGAGAGTTCTATGACAGCGTGAAGTAAAAGTCACTCTCTGACAGTTCACATGTATCACTACGCCACGACTATCTTAAACTTTTGTGATTATGTACTTGAATGTATAGTTTTTATTGTAAAATTACTAAAAAATCATATTTGATTGTAATAAGATTAGTTTTTTATAAAACAAGATATGCAATATATAAAATATTATTAGTAAATGAAATATATATATATATCTGCCCTCATGAGTAATCACTGTTTTAGTGCCACTGAATTAGACACGACGTGAAAAGCTATTCGCACAACTTTAAAAAATCATATCTCCCTTAATATAAGGAATTTTCACACCGGATTTTCACTGATTGTCTTATCTTTTTATAAAGATTCATAAAAAAAGAAGGTTTATGAGCCCATTGACGAAACAATTATATTTAATTTCCACTGGAGAAGAGGATAATTACTTTCATTGTTACATTATTTGGTCTATTTCTCTATTGCAATTTTTACGAATATTGCAGTTTGAGTTCACAGCGTGCTTGAAAAAGTAGAATTTTCTTTATAATTTAACTTGGAATTTTGTAATTTTTGTTTGACATATCTGCCAATAAGTGGCAACACTGTTTTGAGCAAAAATTGGTAAACATGTGCGCCGCTGCACAGTGAATGGGAAGAATAATATCAACTATGAACCGTAACATCACAAACATTATTACTTCTTACTTCACTGGAAAAGTTATATTTTCGTACCTATCTTACTCGAAAAACGTCATTTTTTAACACAATTTATTAAAAAAAAACAATTATTTTAAGATTCATAATAACAATAATATTCTGTATTAAAGAAATAAATGCAAATCATCGTTCTAATTCTACCGTCAGACCGGATGATTCATCTTAAATTTTAAAAAGCAGATGATTCAAATATTATCCGCAAGACACAATATTTGTACGTTCATAACAAAAAGTCTGTAGTAGGTAGGTGAACGTAGCGCATGAATTGATCAGGCATACAATGTTGTACACTTGCAAAATGTGTCCCCTCTGAATGCATTGATTAGTAACAGTAACTCAGTAACCGAAATATTTGAAAGGGAATATTCAACTGAACGCACAGCTTTGGTATGTGCAGTGATGGAACGGGGTGAGAGGAACATTACAATCGTGGATATTTTGAGAAATGCTCGTAGATCGTCTGGCATATTGTTTCAAAATTTCGTATCTTGGAAAATGTCTTATTCGATGTAAAATTTTCTGTTCTACCGATGTCCGGAAGTCGCATAATAATTCGAGTACCCAAAAAAGCAATTTTCATATTTTACAAGAAATTATTGTTTTTCTAATTTTAAAACTTATTCTCAATTATCTCGTCAAATTAATACTACATAGTTAATAATAAATTAGTAATAAATTTACTTATGTGGTACAAAACAGTAGGTGTTATAAAATAAGTAATGAGTTACAAAAAAACGTACGAGAAAGAATTTTATCATCCATACAGCGAGTGAAATTTTTAGTGAAAAGATCATGACAAAGTTGTATATATTAGGACTTATTAATTACACAGTGCGTGCCGCGGTTCTATTTTACATATTATGCTGTATTGGAAAGTATGCTTATGCTTTTTTTTAGGAAATTACACAATATTATGATTTCCGTACTTTATTTAGATATACAGGAGTAAAAGAATTAATAGTGTCAAGATCATTTTGAGTAGAAAGTGTTATGTAAATATAGGTCCGATTCCCTTTAGTTACGGAATTGGAAGAAATCAAAATGTTATTACATGAAAAGCAGCCAACAATTATATATCTATAAACTTTTCATATAATAATCATTCACTTTCGTTGTAAATACTTTTACGTATTGCTTTATGAAGATATATCTGATATTTTAAAGAGTCGTACTGTTGGATGCTAAAATATTTTTAAATAGTATATTTAAATACTTAATCTAAAGTTTTAAAATATTTTTTTTTTATTTCAAATAAGCACAAAGCTTTTTTGTGTTATATACAATAATACCTCTAATAAAATATATTAAATATACTACAGTAAAAAACAAACAACGCTAATTTGCGTGCAATTTATAATGGGGTAGTTAACACCTATTCTGATTTTTTATGTTAAAATATTTTTGAATCTAAGTTTTACATATTTTGGATCTGTTAATAGTAGAGAAAAAAATTATTGAATGTATGAATATTTTTCTCGCGCTCTACGTGACGTAACGTGTACTTGGCATGTTTCGACCAAGTTCATACGTACCGTTGTTATGTCAGATAAAGAAAACAATACTTTTCATGATACGTATGTCTATCGGGGAAAGGGTAAGTTGTTTATGTTTGTATTAGGCGTATTCTCTTCACACTAATCTCAGTTGATCTTAGTACGCAACTGAGATTTTTGGAATGTTGTCAAATGAGCTTTAAGTGAGACTTGACGCTTCTGAAAGAACACGGTTCTTGCTCAAATCAGTAGACGGGGAAGAAGTTTAAATTTTGACAGTTCAGATCCGTGGAAGGAAATTAAATTTGTAACCGTCAAGGAGTATAAATATATATATATATATATATATATATATATATATATATATATATATATAAAATCTTAATCATATATGTTTTTAATTATCTTTTCCATATTCACTGATTGACTGAAACGCACACGTTACATGTCGAATGTTGCCAAACTTTAAATTTCCTTGGGAAATTGTCAAGAATATATGTAGAAGAAATGATAAAAACTAATTTCTTTGAAAAAAATTAAAGAAACATTTAAAATAATAACAGTATTAAATTATCAAAGTAATAAACAGTGAATTTAGCGCCATTCACTTTTTCTATCCCTATCACTAACAAGACGTTTTATCTCAGTTTAATTGAATAAAATTATTAAATAGATATCTCGAGGAGTACCTTTGCGATCCTGAGTTAATGCCAGATTTAATCCTTCCTACAAGTAAAATAGTTGGATGATCCAATTTTCTTAAATATTTATCGATTATTTTTGTTTTTGTGTTAGCAATTATGAATGTGAATGAAGTTCTAGTGAAGTGGTAGAATAGGAATGTTTGGCGACGATTGTGAAATAAATTTGATGAATAAATGTCCATACTGTGACTCAAGTAAATAATTAATAATATATTATAAAAAAATCTGATGTGGACACCACATGACTTCCTTGTATGCGTGTTATACTATACCTAAATTTTTTTTATTGCTCATATTTGACGTAATTTTCTACGGACTTCTGTTTTTGAGTCAAGCGAGATACATACGTACATACGTACGTACGTACAGACGTCACGACGAAATTAGTCAAAATGGATTCAGGGATAGTAAAAATTAATATTTCCATTGAAGTCTCGAAACCGAAAATTTTCGCGATTACAATACTTCCTATACTTCGTATAAAGAAGTAAAAAACATCGCGAGTGCGAAACGAACCTACCTGCATAGTCGTATGCAGTGTCTACTATACACTCCTCTAGCTACCATTGCTTTTAATAATCAAGTACGAAGTTGACATCGCAAATGTTCGTTTAGTCACGTGAAAGCACTATCATGTGACTAAACGCCTAATTACAAAATTCTACATGAACTGCGAGCGACATCCGTTAATACTTTTACAAAGTTTTTAGTTCAACGCTTGCAGCGCCGTTTATACCACACTTTCGAATCAAGCAAAAATTCAGCCAGGCTTGAAAGTGTGGAAAAAGTATAACAAATTTGTTCAATGATATTGCAAGAACAGAACAGGAATTTAGTACTAATATTTTCGATTTATAAGTAATACAGTTTATTGTATTCAACGATATTATACAAATTTAATAAGAGTATCTTCATGACGAAAAAAAAAATAATAACCAATCGAATTTCGAACCAGGCCTTGCAAAATTTTGATGACCTCAAAATTGTGCAAAAAATTACATTTTTGGCCTCGATATTCACACGTTCATCATCATCGGCTCAACTATCCAAGCAGAATATGCGCCTCCCTAATCATAGGGGCCGGACACACCGAGCCGCAGTTTTTACACTGCCGTACTGCCGGTTTCTTTTTTTAGTCAGATTATTTAAGGCGTATAAGTGACTAGCTTATAGCGCCCGAGTGTGATAAATACATGTAACTGTATTTTTATATTTAACGACAAATCACACATTGTCGACAGGCGGATTCGAACTGACGAACATTGGCTCGGGTGACGTCACAGTATGCTAAGAGATGTGCCTTAACACGCTCGGCCACCGCGCCTGCATATTCACACGTTACAAACATATATATATATATATATATATATATATATATATATATATATATATATATATATATATATATATATATATATATATATATTGTGACGAGTTATGGCGGACTCGTCGACAAAATGTTGGCGTGAGGTTGCTCGGGCGCCAACGGTCGGATAGCGGTTTCGGAGACAATAGGGTTTTCAGAAAGAAACACAAAGTTGGTAAAAAATGACGAATTGAGTCTTTATTAAGCACTGGTGTCACTACAGAAATGTCGTTGATTAACAGCAGGTGTAGGATATACTGAGGCGGGATCGGGGAATACAGAGGTGACGTTTTTTGGAAAACGACGCCTGGCGTCGGGACGCCGGTATGTCCGGAGCGACGGTCGGGGCCCGCGGTGTAGGCCTGCAGGTTCGGAAACGGCGAAATCGCGGATTGGTCACAAATCGACGCCGGGCGTCGCGGCGGTGGGGTTCCCGTAATAGCGGCTGGTCGACTCGTAATGATCGCGATGAGTGGTTTTTCACTTTTCCGGAAAATCGACGCCGGGCGTCGCGACGATGGGGTTCCCTGGCCGACGGCTGGTGTGTCGGAAACGATTCCGCGACGCGTCTCGCGGAATTCGACGTGGTGAACTCCGGCCGTACACGCAAAACTCCTCACCGTAACGTCTCGGATTACTCACGACAGACGCCAAAGTGATTTGTTCGGTGGTCGCACAAGAGTTCCTAAAACGGAAGGTGGCACGCGACGAAGTCGCGAAGTTACGGTGTGAACTCCGGCCGTGCACGCAAAACGCCTCACTGTATCGTCTCGGATCGCTGACGACAGACGCCAAAGTGATTTGTCCGGTGGTCGCACAAGAGTTCCTAAAGCGGAAGGTAGCACGCGACGAAATCGCGAAGTTACGGTGTGAACTCCGGCTGTGCACGCAAAACGCCTCACTGTAACGTCTCGGATTGCTCACGACAGACGCCAAAGTGATTTGTTCGGTGGTCGCACAAGAGTTCCTAAAACGGACGGTGGCACGCGACGAAGTCGCGAAGTTACGGTGTGAACTCCGGCCGTGCACGCAAAACGCCTCACTGTAACGTCTCGGATCGCTCACGACAGACGCCAAAGTGATTTGTTCGGTGGTCGCACAAGAGTTCCTAAAGCGGAAGGTAGCACGCGACGAAGTCGCGAAGTTACGGTGTGAACTCCGGCCGTGCACGCAAAACGCCTCACTGTAACGTCTCGGATCGCTCACGACAGACGCCAAAGTGATTTGTTCGGTGGTCGCACAAGAGTTCCTAAAGCGGAAGGTAGCACGCGACGAAGTCGCGAAATTACGGTGGGAGCTCCGGCTTGTAACGCAAACGGCCCACAGCAACGTCTCGGATCGCTCACGACAGACGCCAATGTGAGTGGTTCGGTGATCGCACAAGAGTTCCAAACGGAAAGTGGCACGATACCTCGAGGAAGCACAGTACGGTACGGTAAATAAACAGGAGTGCTTTTCTTACCTAGAAGTCGGTGTGGCCTGATGACGGGAAGACGGTAGCAGAGATGTCGATTCATTCACAGGTGAAATCTGACTGCCTTGGCTGTCTCGGCAGCGCGGTTTATATACTGTTTTGTTAATTAAACGGGTCCTAGGGTGTCAAAATTTGTCCGTCCTATGTTAACATATAGGGCGGATTGGTTATAAACGGAAACTGGACTACCCGGTCCGTGATCCAGTTTAATTAGCAATTTTCCGATGCGCGTCTTACTTGTGAACCCGGTGTTGATCTTTCGCGTCTCTCAGGTGTTGCGTTCGCGAGATACAGACGTTTCCGCGATCGTGATCTATATAACAATCTTTGTGACGAGCACACTTCGTCACATCCCCGGGATACTTCGGGATGAAAAAAAGAGGGAATGCTACAGGGTCTTTTATTGTTAAATTACCACTCTATCTTAACTTAATTTTTATCAACTAGACTTAACAAAATTTACTTAAAAATTAACAACCCTACTCATGATTACAAACTTAACTAACTTAATATAACAAACCCACTTAACTAAAAAAACTTAACTAACTTAACTAAACTTATGAACTAAAACTTAATAACTTGTCCGTAAGCGGCACGAATGTCAAACTTAGGCAACAGGGGGGGAACACTGCACTAGTGGGCGGGGGGTCTACGGGGGATAGAGACACGTTGCCCATCGGGGAGTCGTACCCTCAGCCGTTTGGTCCGGGAGGACCGCGGGGGACGTAAGGACTGGAGCCAGCTTCCGTAGTCGGCTCCGGGTGGGGCGGCTACGCTCTGGGTCCTGTTGTCCTCAGGTGAGGGGCTGCGGTCCGGGCTGAGGGAGGCGAGAAGGTCCACCAGCTCCTGCTGGGCATCCACCACGCTGTTCCGGGTCGGGATGGGGTCCGCCGGCGCTGGACGGAGGAGTCGGTCTGGACTCCCTGCCGGGGTTGGGGCCCGTCGCGCCAGGGTGCCTCCGGGCCTGGACGGGACCTGACTCACGTCGTCCTCGGTGTCGGACGGTATGGGCGACGTGGTCAGGTCGATGGTGTCGCCTTCCGGAGAAGGCGACCGGTAGGGCCGGATTACTGGCGGGGCGCTTATCCTCGTTGGAAAGGGTCCAAACCTGGCGACCAGGGCCACTCGTAGGGCCTCGTCGCCGTCGCCAGGTTTCCAGGACGGTGCGGGTGGTGACTCGGGTGCCGGAGCCGGTGGTGGTGCAGTGCGGGCGGGACGTACCAGCTGGCTAGCTAGTACGTTGATGACGGGGCGAATCCGGGATCCTCGGCTGTGGTGGCCGACCCGCCGGATACCTGGCAGCGGCAACGGTCCGCTGCCAGCCCAACCTAACACCCTTACAGGGGCTCCTGCCCGCGGGGCGTAAGGGTGACTTCCCGCCCTAATGGGCGGATCCGGGATACTCGGCTGTCGCGGCCGACCCGCCGGATACCTGGCAGCGGCAACGGTCCGCTGCCAGCCCAACCTGTCACCCTTACAGGGGCTCCTGCCCGCGGGGCGTAAGGGTGACTTCCCGCCCTAGTGGGTCGGGTCGGCTGCCGGATCCACGGAGCGGCTGTTGTCGGCTTTTCCATTGTCTGGAATCACAGGTTTTAGATCTTTAACATGGATCTTCCGTAGGAGTTGGCCACGTGCTCCCTTGAGGTCATAAACGTTTCCCGAGCACTGTTTTTGGACGGTTCACGGGCCGGAGTACCGTGGAGCCAATTTCGCCGCGAAACCCCGCGCGGCCGAGGACAGGTGATGTTCCCGACGCATCACCAGGTCCCCGGGTTGAGGTTGCCACTCCCTCCGCCTCACTTTGTAGTAGTGGCACTGCTGCTGGGCAGCTCTGGCGAGATGGAGTCTAGCCAGTTTCCGCAGATCGGCCAGACGGATGAGGCGGGTTTTCAGGTCGTCAGGGATATGGTTACTGGCGGGGAGAGGGTCATTAGACTCGCGGTTCTGGGTGGTCTCGTAGTAAAGACCGGGGAGTACGGGTTCCCGAGCATAATTCAGGAAGGCGGCCGAGTAGCCGGTTGACTCATGACGACTGGTGTTGATGGCCATGGTGAGTTCCGGCAGGTGCTCGTCCCAAGTGCGCTGGTTCTCCTGGCAGTATTGGGCGATCATTGTTTTCAACACCCGGTTTACTCGCTCCACCGGGTTACACTGCGGCGTGTACGGAGGTGTTTGGTGATGACGGATCCCCAATGCGGCCAGGGTCTCACGGAGCACCCGGTTTGAGAATTCCGTCCCGTTGTCAGTGATGACGGCGCGGGGACAGCCGTACCGAAAGATGACCAGCTCCTGAATCGCGCGAGTGATGGTAGCGGCGGTGGCGCGTCGAAGAGCCCGGCACTCGACCCATTTCGTCATCCTATCCTGGAGGACCAACAGGTAGCTCTGCCCTTTCTTCGATGGGGGTAGAGGGCCCATGATATCTGCGGCGACGGTGTCCCAGGGTTCGTAGATGTGCGGGGAGTACATCTTGCCCGCTGTCCCTTGTTGGCAGGTTTTGAACTGCTGGCACGGTTTGCATCGACGGACGTAGGCCGTGATGTCGCGGAACATCCCGGGCCAGTAGTATCGGGTGGCGACCCGGGCGGTGGTTTTGGCGATGCCCCCATGTCCTCCGGTGGGGTGGTCGTGACTCTCCTGCATCACGCGGTGGCGTTCACTCCGGGGTACACAGAGTTTCCATGCGGATTGCTCCGTGTCGCTGGTCGTCTCGATGCGCCGGTAGAGTTCTTGGCCGCGTATCATGTTCAGTTATTTGTTTATTGTAGTAAACATTATTGTCTATAAATATACTAAATTTCCCGTGATGAAGTTTAATAGTTAAGGAAATAATGAAACTATTGCTGGCTAATGTATTGCTGTCACTGACAGCTAGCAATACATTTGAACGGTAGAACTATAGTTGAGGTAGGTTAGTGTATTGATGATTTCACATAGATTTTCATTTCACTCGTATCTTTTGTATCTCATTTACGTTAGCGTATTATTGCATTTTAGTTTACTTAGAAGCTTTTATTTTTGTCAATGACGAGTGTGTTCATCGAAGAGCTCATCGATACCAGTGTGCCAAAGGCAGTGCTCGTTCCAGTATTACTATATTTCAGTGGTCTAAAGTCTGTCTGTATATGTCATTGAAAAGTGTCAACGAAGTTAGGTTATGTTTGGATTATTTCATACAGGTAATTATCTTTGGTTTATTTTATTGTTATTAGTTAAAATTATTATTCAATATTTGTTAATATATATATATATATATATATATAGCGAATTAATTTTGAAAAGAATTATATTACCTATAAATTAGTACTATATTACGGCATTCACTGAAAATGACGTCAGTGTGCAATGTCAGATTGACAGGTACTTTAGTGTAGAAGTGTGCTTGTTCTGGTTGGTTTTCTCTTTGCTTTTTTGCGGTTTATTTTTGGTGTTCTTGGTTTATTTAGTATAAACAATTTCTGTGTGCGTGTTGGTGTTTTGTGTTTGTACATTTCGTTTGCGTGTTTTGTTGTTTGTTGGTGATTTGGACTCTTAGGAGCAATCATGGTTGACACAGGAAGGTGTTGTGTTGTAGGCTGTCGCTCGTCGGGTACAACTAAAGTATTTCTAATACCTGGCAATCAGATACGCGAGGTATGTGAGCAATGTGATAGTGTAACATGCAAATTAAAAGTTGTATTTTATTCAGGCCGCATAGATGTTGTCAAAATAAATAGACGCCAGCGCTGGAAACAGTCATTCTGAGGGATTTACTGTCTCTACAATACCAAAGTTTCTTCGTGTTCTTCATTTTTAAACATCTCATGTGAAACCATTTGATTTTGCAAAAAGCGTTGTCACATGCGATCCTACGGGTTCCATCATCCGGTTTCTGACAGATACACCTTAGCGCGACTTTGGGTGTTGTTGATGATCCTGCCTCAGGGGTCTTTATATCACGGGTATAAAATTTGCCTAAAATATTTCAAACATTACTTACTATTGTCAATACTTTTGCATGAAAATATTACCGAACAATTCTGATAAAATAACTTCTTTCCAGAAATCTGTCGCCTTCTCGCTCTCTCTGTGCCAAAATTCTTCGTTAAATTCTATTCTTTGTATTTTGACATCGCGGGAGGTCCGTACAACAAAATCGCAGTATTGCTTATTGCTTATTGCAAATTTCCATCTGTACCGGGTAGTAGCACGCATGATTTTCTTTCAATTCGGATGTATCCTTATCCAATTGGCAATTTCTCGCTTAACGAAGACTCTTTCATGCAATACGGACATTTTACCTCCACACACCCGTTGCCAAGACAGTTGACAATTCCATCCGGGGAAGCTCTAAAATGTGGATATTCGGTCGATAAAATGAGCCCCACATGTGTAAGTTGAAAGTCCGTATGCCTGGCGCTTGTGAATTTATTGTATGCTGTGACGATGTTTGGTCGAGCACAAGGAGTTTGGCGTGGATTGCTCGGGCGCCAAACGGTAATGGATAGCGGTGTCGGAGTTGTGTCCAGGATATAGAAATAAAACAGCGGATGGCTTCAGATTTCAGATTTATTTTGCGGATCCTGGTGTACACTGATTTTCTCGGGTTGGTTGCGGTAGCGGCCACTGACTTGACCTCCAGAACACCCCTTGCGGGCGTCCTGACGTAAAACGGTGGTTTTCGGAAAACCGACGCCCGGGCGTCGGTTGGGCGGCGGTGTGTCGGATGGGTCCTTGGCGGGTCCCTGAATCGACCCTGCGAAGCGCGGCGCGTTCTGGCGACTCGTGCTGAAACGACGCTTGGCGTGGGGATGTTACGGGGTCTCTCGGTCCTCCCGAGGATGGCGGAGCTGATTTCCACGTAGTGGAAATTAAAAACGGCCGTAACTCGGAAACGACGCCCGGCGTCGCGGCGGCGTCGGTCTCTATCCACTGCTGACAGTGGTTAGGATGGGTTCCCGGTGCAAACTCAAAGTCGACGCCCGGCGTCGCGACGACTGACTTCGAGTATGTTCGTCGGGAGAGTGTCCCGATGTCGGTGGCGGTCGCGGTTTCGGTGTGCGGCGCGTCGTTCAGACGGAACGTCGTAAAACGCGAAATTGACGTCACAGCGGGTGACGTCACGGTGGGCGGTTCGGTGTTGTACGACCTAGTGCTCTCGAGTTCACTACCTCGAGGATGGTTGCAGAGATACGGAAAGGATGAAGACGGGTAGTTCTCTCCAGTCGTCAGACTCGAGAAGGAAGGGTGCGGGGTGCGGGGAGGTTTGGGACCTGGTGCTGGTGTTTTACGGCGGACCCGCGTTGTGACCTGGATTAACCCTACCGAGGATACTCTCCACTCTTGCGAGTCGAGGATGCTCTCCACTCTTGCGAGTCGAGGATGCTCTCCACTCTTGCGAGTCAAGGATTCTCTCCAGCCCGGGGGCTCGAGGATGTCGGCGCTCTCGGAGGGTACCTCTAGGTCTCAAAGCAGACGGTATCGTGCTCCCAACTGTGGAGCCGCGGGTGCTGAAGGCGTACAGTGAAATAGCCGACGTTGTGACTTGGGACCCCCTGAACAGGGTGACTCTCCACTCTTGCGAGTCGAGGATACTCTCCAGCCCGTGGGCTCGAGGATGACGGCGTTCTCAGTCAGGGACTCCAAGTCGCAATGTTGGTTTGAAACTAGGTAGCCTGAGGGGCTCGGGACGGACGGGGAACGGTAAAAACGGTAAACTAGAATGTATCTCTTACCCTGGTGAATATCTCTGGACGGCTTCTTCTCGGATTTGTCGCGGTGGCACTTCTCTCATTCGGATGAGGATATGACTGTGTCTTTTGCTTCGCGGATCCCGGCTTATATACAAATCGTTAATAAATCGGGTTCGGACGGGTTGTCAGTGGTCGCTACAATGTATTTACATAGGGGTAACTTACATGCGGTGGTTGAAGGGCTTTTCGTGCCCTTAAGACGTTCATACTAGCGCCAATCGCTAGCCCTGGACTTAAGCTGCCAGGAACGTATAACTTTATTCGGATCGGGTGTTTACAGCCGGAGTTATTCACAAAAACCCGGGGTTGCTCTTATTTCCGGAGAAATGAGAGCAGTTTAGGAATCACCGATGTTTCGGACGTCTCCGGACATCGGTGAGCCTAAACTGCGAGTGACGAAAAAACACTTCGTCACATCTCTCCCATACATACATAAATAAGGTGTCATGTACAGTCTTAACTACAAAATTTTCCCCAAACTACTCTATATTACTAAAAGAAAAACGACTTATGACCTAATACCAGCTTAACTTAACTATGACTTACTTAACATAACTTAATACCTAATTTGCCAAACTATTATTACAAAACTTACAAAATCACTTATAACTAGCCCGAAACTTCAATATCAACTATTGTCTATTGTGGGGGGGGACGGAAGAAGGATCTCGTCCGGACAGGGTCGCTCATGATGGCGGCGTTGTCCGGGGATGGTGATCAACCTGCCGTTCGGCAGCTGATACCGGTACCTCCGGGTCCTGGACGCCTTCCTGGGCCGCAGCAGTTGGAGGAGTGGGCCGGAGACGTCCTCGCCGGCGTCCAGCCTGGCTTGCACCTCGTGTGCGACCTGCTGCGGTGGCTGCGGACGGGACCTCCCTTGGAGGGGTACCGGGGCTGCTGGGGGTGATGGGCGGGGCTCCTCACGGGTGGGTTGGCTGCTCGTGGCCGTAGTGGTGCAGATCTTATAGCCGTCCGGGGAGAGGCCGCTTAGCAGCTCCTCTAGCTCAAGCCGAGCGTCCTCTAGGTCTGCCTGCTTGTCGGCGGCCGGTGGAGTCGGGGTTGGCGCAGCTGCTTCTTTCCCGTCCTCACCGTCTGACGGGATGGGGGACGTCGTCAGATCGATGATGTCCTCCGCCGGGCCGGGTGCCCAGAAGGGGCCGAAGCGGTCGGTGAGGGCCTGACGGAGGACCTCATCTCCTTGGCCGGGTGTCCACTTCGGCGTCACCCTTACCTTAGGACCGCATACCACTGAATACCACATGACACGGCCGACCACCCCAGCAATAGCCACGCTCAGAAACCCACCGAATATCCTCGACAAATTGTTGAGAGAGGAGCTACCGAAATTTGCAGAACTGCGGGGGACCACACCGTTAGCTCAACACCAGATTCGACTTAGAGACCAAACGCCGATCAAACAGCGTTATCGTCCCCGGAACCCGAAGATGCAAGCCATCATAAACGAAGAGGTCGATAAAATGATGGCAGATAAGGTGATCGAGAAGTCACAGAGCTCGTGGAGCTCTCCGGCCGTGATCGTTACACCATTTGTGCCGGAAGAACGTAAAATGGGAATGGGGGCCAGCTCAAGTTTTTTCCATGTACCTCGCTTGTCTAAGTGCATTCCTAAGTAGGTAGTATCATTTTTTAGGGTTAGTGTGTTATCGTTTATCTTGACTTCCGGACATGTTACATGTCTTGTGGTGAAGACTACATTAACTGATTTGTTTTCATTTAATTTTATTCGCCATTTTTGTGCCCAGTTTTCAATCTTGTTTAAAGTTGCTTGCAGCATGTTTGATGCTTCCTTTGGGTCTGTATGTGATGCAAGTACAGCTGTATCGTCCGCATAAGTGGCTGTAAGTACGTTTTCTTCATTTGGTAGATCTGCTATATTTTTGAGTAACAATTTTCGTGATTTACATAAAAATATCTTTCGCTGAGGTACGATTTAATAAGTAAGTAGTATTGGTGTGGCAGACAGTGTTTTATTTTGGATAGAAGTCCTATGTGCCAAACTCTGTCAAAAGCTTGACTCATATCTATAAATGCACCGTTACATACTTTTCTTTCTTCGAAGCTTTCTTCTATTTTATTAACAACCCGATTTACTTGTTCGATAGTTGAATGTTGTTCTCGAAACCCGAATTGGTGCTGAGGAAAAATATTACTTTCTTCTACGGTTTGTTTCATTCTTTTTATTAGAAGTTTTTCAAATAATTTGGACAAAGTTGGGAGCAGCGCTATTGGTCTGTACGACGATGGCTCATGCGCACCAGCGGGTTTGTGTACTAATATAATGTGAGCGAGTTTCCACTGTATTGGAAAATATTGTATTCTGATCATGGTGTTATATAATTGCGATATTAGTACCATTCCTTTTTTCGGAATTTCCTTTAGAATTTTAGCGGTAATTAGATCAAATCCCGGTGCTTTCTTTTCCTTTAGAAAGGATATTTCTCTTTTGACTTCTGTTGGTGAAAAGTGTTCTATTGGCCTGGAGAGCTGTAGCGGAGCATCCAGGTATTTTAGTATTTCATCTTCTTCATCGTTTGTAGTTGGAGGGTTTGGTTGAAATACGGTTGATAGGTATTTTGCAAAAACTTCTGTTTTTTCTTGGTTGTCCCTTGCCCAGTTACCTTCTTCTTTTCTTATTGGCGGTATATGTTGTTGAGGCCGTTTAATTTTTTTTGTGGCCTTCTAGAGTGAATAATCATCGTGGGGTTTGTTTGACAAATTTCGTACGTATTCTTGAAACGAGTCGTTTTTTATTTCATATAGCAGTTTTTTGACTTCTTTTGTAGCTTTGTTCAGTTTATTTTTATCTTCCGGATGTCGAGAAAGTTGCCATTTCCTTCTTGCTGCTCTTTTTTCTGCAATTTTTTTCTTTACATATCTTGGGTAGTTAATGACGTTCCTCGTTTTCTCATTTATATTTGGCGTATACGTCCATGCAGCACTCTGGATAATTTTTGTTAGATGATCGACTGCGTCCTCTACGTTACTCTCTGTTTGTAACGGTATCTGTAGATTTATATGTTCATTTATATAGCTTCGAAATTCTTTCCAATTGGTCTTTGCATTTTAAAGTGACGGTTTTTTGTTTTTAGTAATAATTGTGCTGCTTATCGTCAATATCACTGGGGAGTGGTCAGATGACAAGTCATAGTTGGAAGTAATATTCGTGTAATTGAAGGATATTTTGTTGGTGATGAAGAAGTCTAGTACGTCCGGGATTTTTGTAGAGTCAGTGGGCCAATACGTTGGTTTCCCTGTGCTTAGAGATCTATATTGTTTCTTTGTTATTGTTTTATACAGTTCCCTTCCTTTGGGATTGTAAGTTCTTGAACCCCATTGGACATGTTTCGCATTGTAGTCCCCGCCTGATATAAATGTGTCTCCTAGCGTTTTGAAATATTCTTCAAATTGTTCTTGTTTGACAGCGTGTTTTGGCGCGCAATATACAGCAGAAACAGTTAATGTTCCATTAGCATCTCTTATTTTGACATTAGTTGCTTGTAGATAATGTTTTTCATATTTTTCCATCTCATAATGCGATTTATTTTTCTTGATTATAATTGCTGTCCCTCCATGAGCGGTTCCTTCAGGGTGCTCGGTATGGTATGTATTGTAATTTGAGATTTTAAAGTAATTTTTGTCCGTGTAATGTGTTTCACTCACTAATAGTATATCAATTTCTTGTTGTTTTAAGAAGAACTCAATTTCCTGGAGGTTGATTCTGTATCTTGCGTGAGCAGTTGCGTGATTATATTTGCGTAGTACAAGGTATGACGTCACCGATTCTTTTCTGGTGTCGAGCATAGGGAATTTCGTGCTTTACGTTTTCGCGCCAAGTTTAGTGTTGGTAATGGTTTTGAAACTATAACTGTCAGTTGCAATCACATGTCATTGTTTGTCAACATCGTTTTGTAGTTTTTTATACGATTTTATTATGGCAGAAGATAGAAAACGTGACATGAATGCTACAGAGGAGCAAAAACAAATTTTAATAAACTTTATGGCTGATATGGCGTTGATAACGCAAAATGACAAGAAAGTAAAAGACAAACATAATGTTAGAATGAGACAGGTAGTGTCGCAAGTAAGAAACAGGACCTACGGAGGTCACGCGTCTATATTTGCGTGTCTCGCAAGAAGTGACGTCATACCCATTAGTTCTTTAAATGTCCGATAGATGGTTTACTATATGCATGTGACATATCTGTGTTAGTATGGGTGCCGCAAGTAGTCACGCAAGATACAGAATCAGGCTCCTGACGATGGTTCGCTAACCCGTTAGCGTTCCACAAAACTATGCTTAGACTTCTATTCATTTTGTTTATCTCTGACTAGCGTGGATAGTAGATTTAGTATCATAGAATTTTGGTTCATGAGTTGTGTGAACATTGCTTCAAATTTTTGTAGGAATTGGGAAAGTGCATAGCTTATATCTTGGTTTACTGTTTTGCCTTGTGTATAGGTATGATTATTATTATTATTAGCTCAGAGAGCTTGCGACCCCTTAGGTCCGCTATTGGCGACCCCCAGTTCTCATTTTTCGAGTTGAAGTCGCCTGTCAGGATGGTTGGCATGTTTTTTTTTTGTAATTTCCGTCTCTACTTCATTCTGGAATTCCTCAAATTCTTGTATTGCTACATTAGGGCTAATGTAGCAATTTATGATTTTAGTGCAACGCAATCAATATTGTAATTTTTTTTACAGATTGTGCAAGTAACCAGTCTATGATTATCAACTTTTTTGTTGCAACAATGATAGGTAGAAGCCATTTTATCAAAAAGTTATTAGGAAATAAACTAGAACACCCAGTATACAAACAACATCCTGTATGTGATAAATATCAGCAAAAGTATGCGGATCAATTAGATTCACAACACACTGGGACTTTACTTTTTTAATAGTAGAATATAGATTGCCAAAAGTTATATTTTTAAGAATAACTCACCCCAGAAGAAAGTTATGAAGATAACACTACCACCATCATTTAAAAAAGCAAAAATACGTAGTTTGATATGAAATTGAAGCAATATGACTAACCAAAAACCACAGAAATCAGCAATTAACTGCAGAAGGTCACAAACCGTCCACCTGACTCCAGGGACATTGGATGTTAAATAAAAACACTTGACAATTTTAACACTTGTCAACAAAGGCGTGGCTCAATACAAAATGGTATTAGTCCCTCGGAAAACTGCTGCAAATGGCCTTGTTATTATCAGCGCGTCTTTGTCAGTACGTTTGCTAGTAGTTTTCACTATAGAGCTTCTTCTTTTCCTGCTGGGGCCTAACTCATTTTGGTCCTCACTGTCTTTAGCGGTGATTCTTTTACCTACAGCCTGTTCATCAAACGCAACCGTGCTCCTCCTTCTAGCCCTGTTGCTCAGTTTGTAGAAGCAGGATTTTTCCACACCTCTGTTATGTAGTGCGCAGCGTGTCATTTTCTCCACTTGCTGCTACAATTGGGGATTTGACGTCTAGAATGCTATCTCCGTGGCGCCCTCATGTTTAAAATTCTCAATGGCAAGTTGTAGTGCCTTGTACAGACTCTCCCATATTTTTTCTGTCAGCTTCTTCTGCCTCTAGTACCAGGGTACTGATAGAAGATAACGATGCCCTGCTTATAGCTTCCACTTCCCTGTCTATCAACGCTCTGCCTCCTACAATATTTTCCCTAATGTATTGCGTAGGGTGTGCCATGTTATTACATTCCCAGTGTACCATTATCACATTATCACTGCGCTGGGTACAGGGGTTGCCTTTTACTACTTTCAATGGTTCACAAGCTTTTTGTGGCCATTTATCTGTTATGAGCTGCCAGATATGCCCAAATACGCACTCCGGTTTCTCTAGTTGTGCTTTAAGGTTTTCCAGCCATTCTTCCTCCTGGGCCGCTTTGGCATTTGTATCCTTGTCTAACACTTTCTTCTCTAGTTCCGCCACCCGAGTTCTTAGAGCTTCTAGCTCTTTCCCATTATTTAGTTTTTCTTCTTCTTGGGCGTCTAGTATGGCCTGGATTTTTCTTTTCTTTTTATCCTCGAGCAATAAGGTGATCCTTTCAAGTTCTGTTTGGTACTGAGCTTCCATTGCTTATAAAGATAATTATGTTAAATTATGAATAAAACAATTCCCCCGCGAATATATGACTATGAGTATTCTAACCTTTGACCAACGTAAACGCAAATTATTCAATTTTTGTAAACCTACAATTTGTTATACACATGTACCCTATACTCCAACAAACATCCCCATATAGTAGCAGTTGTTCGTATTGCCGTCGGGAGGACTGAAAATTTTTATTATATAAGTTAGGAGATATAGATGATACCTGCCGTCAGAGCCTCGTTAGCAAACATAGAGAGCACCACGGGTAGGTGAGGTTGACTGCACAGGAATTGCTCTCCATGTGTAATGAGTACAAAGTGTAGTGGTTGATGTTGTTTCATGTAATGCGTGTATATATTTGCGTGTTCATGTTGTATTGTGTATGTGAGTAAAAGTTTGTATTCGATGCGGTGTTCAAGGGGCTGAAAAATTAATATAAAATATAAAAGTCCTTTAGATATTTTACTTGATTATGATAAATATGTACCTGTTTTAGCAGACAATTTTGTCATAAAAAAATGACGTATCACTTCAATACCACTTGTATTGAAGTGTAATAAATCAATTTTTGGCGGCCTCTTGTCGCCTGCTGGGCGAATGTATGTTCTGAAATGAGAAATGGTTAGTATTATCCATTATCATTCTTATTAATTTAGACAGTAAAAGACGCTGCACTTACTTGCAAAACAAATCGTTCTTGCCCACAAATTTGTGCGCAAGGCCAAGAACCCGTGCAACTGAATAAAATAAAGTAAATGTAATTTAATATATATATTTATATATTATAAATATAAAATTAAAGACTGTACCCTTCAGCTTCCTTATGGCAGTGTTGTAGCCCTGCCATAACTCCTGTCGCCTTGTGTCACATTGATATAAGGGCGGGAAGGGTATACTGCATACCACTATGTCCTTTCCTATATGCTGGCGCATAATATCATGTAAGCATGCAACAAATCTTCTCACCGCAGTATGCTGTAAAACGAGAAACATGTTTTATTACTATTATAGTAACAGTATTTTACATATGAATTTTTACATTTGTTAGATCATTTGTTCCGATGAGAAAGATCACTTTCGGCTCGGTACCCGCTGCAGCCAGCCTTCGGCACAACTGCCGAATACCCTGCCCACTCACGCACAAATCCAACTGGTTCTGTCGGTCTTCTGAAAATATAAAATTTTATATGTATTCCTCTCCGAAAAGTATTTACTTCTTGATATCGAGATAATGTAACAGAAATAGTGTAATTTTAAATTTAATATTTTATTAAATGATGCCAGTTTAGTACAACCGGTAATAAGGTCAATAATTAGATTCAAAAATGTCATAGATTTTTACTTTCTTGCAGTAATCTTATCTATTTTCGAATTTTGATATCAGTCTGTGTGTATGTCTGGAAAAACATATTATATTTATTTTATATGGAGTTGGTGGTCCAGTGGGTATGCAGTCGGCTTGCGGTTTTTGAGGACCCGAGTACGATTCTCACAGCCGATAAACTGGCTTTCACCAATTTCATATCGACTCCTGTAGCTTCCCCTCCACCAACAACTTTCTGCATTGCTGGCTACTCTTTGAACTGCAGACATTACTTTTTCAAAAATATCTTTACTGCCCAAAACATTCAAGATTGGAAACTCATTTCGTTTTGTACAGAAATAATTTCTTTCTTCGCAATTATTATGGTCTCCAAATATGTGAGATGGACCATTTAAAATAACTTTTCTTAATTCTCGTACTTTTTCGGTGATTGGAACTTGCATTTTTTGTCTGTATTCGACTGCTTTGATTACAGCCGTTCGAAATCGTAACAAATTTTTCGCTACATACTTTAGCACGTTAATATTTGTTCGGGGTGTTTTACTAATCTCTTTTAATTTATTTATGTAGCACCCTAAAAGATGATATGTACAATTTTTCGAACAATAAAATTCTGGCCATGTGGTGCACAATCCCTGATTCTTCTATACACACTGCTGTCGCCATCAGCAATGATACATCCATATTTAACATTACGCATCTCGATGCCCTTTTTAAAACCTTCCAGTTCATGTAGCACGTGTGGTCATCTTTTTGTCCTTCCTTTCTGAAGCTTCTTCTTCTTGAAACAGAACAATATTTGTAAACAATACATTTTTAGTTCGTGCTCCAATTATACATGCTACACCAGATAACGCATTATAATTAGATCTGTAACTTTGCTTGCTCCACGCCCCGTCTGCAATTACAGATTTGATGTGGTATTATGTCTACTGTTTCCATATGAAAACAGCTGTTTGCATAAACTTTCTAAGAGTATGAAGTTTTTTGCAATGTTTATGTAATATATTTTATGTAAAAATGAATTGAAACCGTTCAATTCAGGCAGCGTGTTAATTATATTTTTAATTTTGTGTAAAGTATTTAGCGGGGAATTCAGTAAATATTGGCGCCACCTTTACGCACAAATTTTGACAGTTCTTAAATTCATATTTTTTTATCATAGTAATATAAATACACACTAATGCATCGCTTAATGATAAATATCCATAAACCAAACCCTTTATGCTGTATTTAATTTGTCAAACAAATTTTATGTAGTTATGTTCTTTTATCTCATCATATACCTAACTTGCCGCAAGATAACACTACGTTACATTTTCGAATTATTGGCGCTATTTTGCAAATTTATTACTACAAATTAATCGTTATATAGTACACACTTTCATATATTTATTAAACATAGACTTGTTGAAAGGTAAGTTGAGTAATATAAAATCCAACACTTTTATACCAGGTTTAAAGTATAATTTATTATGAATAATAATACATTTATTTTGCTGGTCGACGGGGTTTGCTCAGCTTCCTAATCAGCTCCTGGCGCAAACATCTGAAACCTTCGCCATTCAGGTGGTTCGTAAAAAATAAAAAAGAAAAAATTACCTTTCAAAATAATCCCACTTCGTTTGACCGCTCGACCAACAAAATATTTTGTCTAAATTAACTGTTCTAATTTTTGCAAAACGCTTCAGATGTCTTATTGTTCTATTTATTCTCCGTCTTCGGTACTCCTCTACCCGCATAGGCCCGAAACTATTTTTCAAATTAGGCCGGCCATACTTAGGGATAGGTGGTATGGTGAGCCATACAATTTTACGGCCCACCAGTGCCTTTCTCAGCTGATTAATGAGAACTTTCATTCTTCTAAGATGAATGTGCTACAAGTTAAGTAATAAATAGAAAATAATGTTGATTTAACAGCAGCATTATATTATAATTTACTGTTTTCGGGATATCATTTGTGCCGATCATTAACATTCCTTTCGTCCCAATATTCCTTTTCGGGCTCCTTACACGCCTAAACAAACTTTTCATACCTGGGCCACTCACGCTCAAACCAATTTGGTTACATCCCTGGGCTAAAATTTTTAAAAGAAATTAAAAAGGATTTTTTAAACGAAACAATTTGTTTTTAAAAATCTGTAAATATGTTAAAAATTATATTACCATTTTTGATAGGTCTTACTCTATTTATTCTCGTGCAGAAGCGTACGAAATTACTGTCTCCTAATAACTCGTAATTTAGAAATGTCTGTAATATTAAAATGAAAAGTATATTGAATGCATAAACATAATTCTTATTTAGCAACGCATATCGGTACTTACATTAGCCATGTTGAAATTCCACCGACTCAAAATTACGTTGGATAAATTGTGATGCATTTTATAATTCAAATATTAGTACGTTCAAATTCTGTTGCGCCCTGTAACGATTTTACTTCGTAATTGATCGGCGTGATCTACCCCACCCATATGTATATTATACTATTTTACAATTGTAGGATAGGGTATTTGTATTATTCTACCGTCCTTTTCTTTCTCCCCTCATTTTCCTCTCAATTCTATTGTCCTTCCATTTCACACCCGTATTAGATATTCTATCACATTTCCCTCGTTTCATAAATTTATCCTCTTCCACATTTTTGGGCCACCACGCCGCTTACTTCTTATAGTACCGCAAGCTAACGTTTTTTCTAAATGCAATAGACTAGTGAAATAATCGTCAAAATATATTTTCCTGCCTTTTCCCCATTCACTTTCTGTCAGGTATAGAACTATACGTTCGCCAAGCCCAAATTCAGAAAATTAGCTTTCGAGTTCTGAGTTTTTTCCTTGGTAAACATCGATTTTCAACACGTACCCTAGCTGATCCGCCAACCAATAATTCCGCATCAGTTAGTGGCTTCGACATATTAGAATATTTGGCCTTATTCATTTTCTATAACAAATTATATGGTCGTTAGGACCTGACGGTACCTGAAAGTAAGAAAAATAAAATTCCGGTTTATTTATTCAAAATGAACAAAATATATGGAAAAACTTATTATTTATTAAAAATATTCATAATTTAATACTTTCATTAGTTCTCACTATTAAAAACGTCATAAAACCCAATGAAAACCATAATCTATTATTATGCTTAGAAAGCATCAATAGGTGTATATGCAGCACATAACCAAATAATGCATTATTCCGAAACTGCAACATCAATTTTAACAAAGAAATAAAATCCCTGCTGCAGAGTAGGTACTGCAGAGTACCGACAGGACTCAATGTGCATAGAGCAACCAATGTAGTTAGTAATAAATAGAAAATATGGTGGTACTTTAAAGTACCGTTAGGACACAAAGGGTAAGGGGTGTAGGAAGTTTATGGAGGCATTGATGTCTATTTTGAAGATTTCGGCAGGTATGTTGTCTGACCCTACGGCTTTATTATTTCGTAGTTAAATTTCGCGTTTAATTTCTAATTTCGTTGGCGCTTCACAGTTTATATGTGTTATTTAGATCTGAATATGTTGATTCCTCCGTGTCGGGGGTTTGGTCATCTAGATGCGTAGTACTAGTGACGAGTTCCATGAAGTGTTCTCTTCACTTATTTGTTTGTTCATCTGTAGTGTTTTTAGTACAAATCTTTGCAAATCTTTTTGTGATCCTATATAGTTCTCTGCTGTTGTGCATTTCGGCAGCTGTCTGAGCTTAGGTTTGATACGTTTTCTACCTAGACTCGTTTATCTTTTCTGGCACTTCTTTTTACCTTTATATTTGTTTCGTTATAGGTTTGAAGTAATTGGGCCTTTTCGTCTATTGATTTAGCACGATTAAGTTTATCTTTGTCCTCTTTCCTTTTGAAGATTAGTGACCATGTATGATTGCTAATCCATTTCTTACGTTTTTTGCTTCTTCTGCCTAAGATGGTTTCTGCTGTTTCAACTATTTGATATCCAATTTCTTTCCAATTTTTTTCGTTATTCTCTGTTAGGTTCCTGAGTGTAGAATGGTACTTAAACTTGAAATATTCTTTTATCTTAAAATAGCGTAGTTTTTGTTGGTTTAGTTTAATTCGATTTGCGCTTTTTAGTCGTTGGGGTTCCGTCTGTAGTGCAAATCCACAGGTTATGTCTAAAAAATGTATCGGTTAGGAGCTCACTTTTTCTGTTGTTGACGGGAGAGCCCCACGTTTGGTGCTTGGCATTAAAGTTGCCTGCTAGTATAACTGTTTTTATTTTTGCTTGAAAACTGCCTTGAGATCTAGTAAGAAGCAAACGTACTGCTTCCCAGTGCTGTTTGGGCTGATATAGCACGTCACTAACCTGTACTTACTATTTTCTATCCAAGATATCTTCTTTCATCCTCTGTAGTGGAATGCTATTTGATTTAGGTTGAGAATGCCAGTGTCGCCTGTCGTACCTTTCTTCTTGGTAACCCACCCTCTTTGGTTTTGTACTAAATGAGCGTTAGGTTCCTAGGCTAGTACTATATCTATGTTTCTTTGGTGGGCTACCCACGCAAGGATATTGTGCGCGGCCTTGCTTCTATTTTTAACTTTTCCTTGACCACTTTCGCTTACTTGTAGTTTTAGGATCTTAGTGTCAGTATATTCCCCTTCAGTTCCTTCCGCATTTATATCCAATAGCTCAGTTAGCTCGTCATTTCTTCTTTATTGTCTTTATCAATACAGTTTACTTGAATTCCTATTTCCCTAGTCTGGGGACTGGATTGGAGTGCACCTATTGACATCACTTTTGTTTGAGTGCCACGTTTGTTTAACTTTGATAAATTCTTTGTAGGAAATTTTGTTGCCAAAGTATACAATCTCCCATCTTCATGCCATGCTTTTTTAACATTTACCATCTGCCTTTTCATAATCTCTGTCACATTTTAAATTTCTACCTTAGTATGCTGAAAATATTTCTTATCCCAAGGATGTACCACGGGCTTCAATCCCCTGCCATCACGGCCCACCAGCTCAGTGAGTGTGATCGTGTCATTCGAAGGTCCACGAAGAAGATGCTACACTTGGCGAGAACAACACCAGACTATTACCTCTACGCCAGACTACGAGACGGTGGATTGGGTCTGCCCCAGCTAAGGGCAGTTATTCTTAAGATCCTGCTCCAACGTTTAACGTCTCTCGAGGTGGATGATTCTTTTGTTGCAGCTGCCCTTGTCACAGAACCAACCGCAACATTCTACCAGAGGATTGTCCGCCTTTCACCTCAGGGCAATCCAGATGCGCGTTGGAGGGAGGCCATCTCAACATCGGACATTAGCTGTGGCCTCCAAGATGCGGCAGACGATGTGGCGAGTCGATCCTGGCTGCTCAATCAACCGCCAGGGTGGAGTGGTCATCCTGCTTAACACCACGTTTAAAATAAATATTCCTTGTCTCTTCACTTCCTGCCGAGATGGTCGTATGGGCTTGGAGTGTAGAGAGGATGTACCGTAGAGTGAGGGAATCAAACCCCTGCCTCACTAAAGCTCGTCGGATGGAATCATGTGATACCGTGTCAAAGGCTTTCTTGACATTCAGGGAAACAACGTTGAAAGCCTTTCCCTGGAGACGCCGGGATCGGATGTAGTGATCAAGAATGATTACATTGGCGAGACAACCGTCGACCTCCTTAAAGCTGCGCAGGAGAGGGTGGAGCTCTACTACGGACTGGAGACGTTTGGCCAAGATGCGGTGCAACAACCGCTGCAAGGCAAAGCCAATTGTGACGGGTCGCCAGTTGGAGGGGTCCGACCGATTTCCTTCCTTGGGAATTAGCGCGGTTCTGCTGGCTTTCCATCTACTCGGGGTGTAGCAGCGGTAGAGAACGATGTTGTATAGGATAACAAGCAGCTTGATGGGACAGTTCTTAACCTGTCAGATAAGCACACCATCAGGTCCTGGAGCGGTGTTTTTCCAAGTCTTCAAAGCCTTCACAACATCGTCCTCTACCACTGGATCGTAGATGGTCCTGGAAGGAAGAGGAATGACTGAAGCGTCATCTCGGTGGGACCCGTCTTCGAACAATCCGCGGTAGAGTTGATCGACTGCGCCCAGCGCAGGATAAGTCTCTTGAGTCAAGAGAGGCGCGCCGCTGAAGATCTTCTCAGCCAGTGTTGAACGTTTGACCTGATATAGGTCTTGACACTTTTTGAATTCGGCGGCTCTCCTCGCACGCGTGGTGGTCGGCGGCGGAGGAATAAACGTTCTAGATGCAGGTGTCCTGGTGACACGGGGGCGTGACGGAAGGTGGGCGTCCAACCAGGTATTGATACCCAGATCCAGTTCAGCAAGAGAGCCACTGATGCCAAGCTCGATGATCTGCTTGGTCAACTCGTCGCTTGTCCTACGGGCATTGACAAGAGTTGAGAGGAACTGATGAGCTCGGAGAGTAACCAACTCCTCAGCTCGTTCCTCCATCAGCCTGGGTCTGGGTTCAGGGGGAGTTAGAGGGGTCCCCATACGCAAGGTAGACCGAGTGAATGCTGGCGCTGGAGAAGGCTCCTGAAGTCCAGGGCGGGCCAGGCGCGAGGCAGCAACGGGAAGAGCAGCCCGTTTGGAGATCTGTGAGCCGTGTGGGGAGGGAGAACCTTTGCTCTCCTGCCTCTTCCTTTTACTCGTGCCAGGTATAGTCGGCGTGGAGCTCAACAATGGAGCTGGAGTGGAGGAAGAGGGGGCCCCAGAAGGAGTGGGGACGAGAATACGTGGCAAGCTGCTGGAAGTTTGGGCAGCTAACTGGCTAGGTCCGACGCGACTAGAAGATGAAGTCGCCGGCAAAGTGCGTTCCACTTTCTTCCTAGACAGGGGCGGTTGTAGCGTGGGCGAAGAGGAAGGACGCCTCTTCGTCCCTGCGATGGAAGGCACAGCTAGGCTACAAGGGGCAGCTACAATGTTTTGCAGAATTGCGGCAGAGGTGCCTTTGGGAGGCACTTGTGGGACTTGGGAGGGCAAAGTGACAGTTGGGGAAGCAACCGGCGAACCAGAAGACGTGGCTCCGGGACAGGATGTCGAAAGCGGAGAAACAGAAGAGGTCCCTGCTTTAAAAAAGGTTTGCAGTGATCGTTCTTTCTGTTCCCGTTGGGCTTTCTCAAGATACTTTTTATATTCCGGCTGCTGCCTTATGTACCGGATTTGGTGGCTAGTCAAATCCGTTGCCTTCTCCATCTCTCTTAGGATTACCTGCCCCTTCTTACATTTCGCCTCGATCGCGGCGATCTTGGTTGTAAGCACAGACTTAGGGGCAGGTAAGCGACCTTCGAGCTCCTTACGATACTCACTCGAAAGGGGCGCCTAGCCTGCTGCCGATCGGTCCCGAAGTTACCCCGGGGAGGTGGTTCGTCTGCCTGGGATGAGGTGCGTTAACTGCCGAAAATGCAAGACAATGCGAACTAATGAACCAATACATCAGTTTTTGAGCTCTACACAAAAGCGACCTCTATAACTCCATTGGTTACGATATCGCCTCTGCGCAAAGCTCTTACTGGTTGGTCAACAAACCACAGCAACAAATAATACTAGCACGTCGGTATGGAAGTGACATAAAATATATTGACTAGAGGTGACTACAAATAACAACACTAAAACTAACAGAAATGATTTGACGGTAGTTCGAGACAACCCGATCAGCCGATGACAATTAGATGAACTAGGTAGTTCCGTAGTGAGTGCGTCGTGAAGCAACGTCGAATGATCGGATTTTACAATACTGTACAACCGTGGAATGACGAACAAATAAATGACCACAAAAATAATGAATGAACTCAAACTTAAATAAACCGAGGGACAGACGTACAGTCCTCCAATGGTAAGTATCACAAAATGTAACAATCTTAATTAAGCGGAGCAAATTTTAATAGATAAATTCTTATCTGCGTTCCCCAGTTGACGGTCAGATGGAGCGCTTGGACTGGTGACGTGTCGGTTCCAAGATGGCGGACCTCGCAACACGCTCGCTCCAGTGGCGTAGGTGGATAAACTTCCCTTCAGCGAGACCACGGTTCACGGGATAATACGTCCAACAGTCCGGGGGACGCGGTAATCCTTGCGTCTCATCAACCAGATGGATAACAGGGGCGCAAATACGCAATGATAACAAAAGATAAAAGCCTGAAAATAATATTGACGGTTAAGACGCCCTATGAGAGACGTATGCCACTGCTTTACAAACCCACCGTTAGGTAAAAGAAATTTTAAATCTGACTGCGAGAAATTAATTGAAGGTTTATAGATCTCAATCACGAGAGCTATACCAAAAAAGAATTAACCTTACCTAAGATCGACGGCGCTATTAGCTAGTCACTTATAAGCCTTAAGAGGCTGCAGCCACAATTTAGGTAGGTATATGGCTAGAAAATATCATAACCGACGTAAACTTTCAAAGTTTATAGAAAATACACAAATTTTTCCTCGTCTTAGAACTTTTTTTCGTGTTTCTAGTAAACTAAAAAGCATACATAGTTTATATTTTGTAATAGAATTTCAGCAACTATCCAACATGTAAATATGTTGAACAAGATATTATATTGTTAATAATTAATTATTTATATATTTATTTATGTTGTGCGGCGCATTTGGTTATTTTGTATAACAAAAGCAGCATGCTACAAAATCACGTACCGTTTAGAATTGTAATTTACAGCGAGTAAAACATGAAGGAAAATTCAAACTCCAACTTGTATAGATTAGGAGTATTTATGGTTATTTTTACAAATATGCATTTATTATGTTATAATACGTACACAATACACATTAATGCATATTAAAAAAGAAATTATATTATAACATGATTAAAATTAAATATTATATTTGACAAATAATATAAATAATAAAATAGGTAAACATCTGACAATGTTAAAATCTCAGTAAATAATAACAATATTAGTTAGGTATTCATGCAAATAAATATTTTATTGTAAATAGGTACTCATATAATTGGACTATTATTTATTTGATTTTGTAAATGTTCTGATTGGTAAATTTATTGATTGACGCGGATCTACAATTTGGCCAAACCAAGAAGCTGTCAATCGTTTTGATCTGTGTTGAATCCATTTCTGATTTGAACTTTGTCCAACAGTTTCTCTTTCAATTTTAATTCTTTGCTCATCTGACACTGAAAGTTCATCAAATAGATTTTTCTTCATTCTTTCAAATATTTCTGGAACCATATCAGGAGTACCAGAAGCATCTTCACCATAATCAAAATTTTGTAGTTGTATTACTTCTTTCGAACGTTTGTGTCTGTATTTTTTATGTTTTTGATTACTCATCCGTTTTGCATCTTTTTTCATGGCATATTTCTTCACGTGTTTACCAGGACTTATTGTTCCTATTGATTTATAGAGCGATCTATAATAATTTGATTTTAAATTATATGTTATCGCTGCAGCTTCACATCGCATTTGGTAACTTCCTTTCAAAGAAAAGTTTATTCTTTTACCACCAATGAATTTGGCTAGAATACTATTGTAATGTTCTGCAGCATTATTTGTCATGATACGTATTAAACTTTCGGAATTACAATTGTACTTGCTACTCGATTTAAACAGAGAAGAATTTCTTCATATAATCCACTATCCTTAAAATCCAAAATCCTGTTTTTTTTCTCTTGATTTGTTTCCTCTGCAGTAATAATTTTCACAGTTATCATGATCTCCAAACACATGATGAATACTGTTTAAAATGTCTTTATTTAGCAATTGAACTTTTTGTGAAAAATTTATTTCCATGCTGTTTCTTTTTTTTACTGCACATACTACAGCATTTCTCAATCGTTTTATATTGTTATTTAGTAACTTTCCTCTGCAGTAATAATTTTCACAGTTATCATGATCTCCAAACACATGATGAATACTGTTTAAAATGTCTTTATTTAGCAATTGAACTTTTTGTGAAAAATTTATTTCCATGCTGTTTCTTTTTTTTACTGCACATACTACAGCATTTATCAATCGTTTTATATTGTTATTTAGTAAGTTTCTCTGAATTATTGGTATATTTTGCTTTCTGGAACTAATTTTTCTCTGGGTAAGAGCACGTAACTTGGTACAATAGTTTCGCAAATAAATGGTTAGTACATTCTATTTTGTGGACAATGGGATTAAATCCAAATGGTCGATGTTCTTGCAGTTTTCTAGTAACACTGCTATCACCATCACCCACCAAATACGCATATTTAACTCTATGAATTTCAATACTTTGATTGAAGCCCTCTAAAATTATTTCAGCTTCCATACTTCCAGATGATTTGTTCCAATTTTTGAAACATTTATATTCTTTAACTTCAATCTTTTTACTTTCAGCTCTACTGTAAACACAACAATATTTATTTTTTATTCCAATATATAAAATTTTGCCTGTTCTATATCCAACAATACAGCCAACACCCGAAGCGGAGTCATAATTTACGTTATACGATCTTTTTGACCATGCTCCATCTGCTATAACAGTAATTAATGGATAGCCATCAGCATCAATATTTCCCTCATCTCTAGCAAATTTTGATTCCTCCTTCGCAGCTTCCTCCATAGAATTCCATACCACATTGTGAATATGTTCAGCTAATTCATTTTCATACGCTGTGTATGTCTTATTTGTCATACAAGGGATATTACAAATGGAAGTTAATTCCTCAAGTTGTGAAAATCCGCAACCTACTGATGTTATACCAAGAACAGCAGCTCTATTTATATCCATATCTGTAACACCTTCAGATCTTATTTGCTTACTTTTTTGACACATTTCGCATTTTATTGTAAATGTACTAAAAAATCCGTCACGCTTTTCTGTAATAATATTTAAATTCTTCATGGAACAAGAAAATAAAGAATTAAGGTCAAACGTTTTTAATTCATTAAAAAAATAAAATATGTCCACAAATCTCCTTTCGCATGCATTTTGTTTTGCGGCGCTCTCCTGTATTACATTCTGAAAATATTTTCATTGTTAGGTATTTAAATAATAATTACATTAACTATTGCTTTATAAACTTTTCAATAAATTTGTTACAATAAAATATATTTCAAGAAATACTTTTTCTTGTTATAACTAATAAATGATAACTAAAAATGTACATAAATAATTACAACCAAATAAAATTGGTAGAAGATTGTTACGTTTTTGACACGTTTGCAGAAGAATTATGAATCTCGATAAGAATGCGTCTATTTTTATTTTGTCTATATGTATTATTGCTTTTCGCTCAGCAGAAACATTTGTGCTCAATGTAGCATTGTCTCTGCCTACATCGGCTTGTATCGTGATTCATTTTAGTTTATTTATCTAATTTTATATTCTTTGATTTCTTGTGTATTTAGATTAGAAGCGATTTTAGAGAGTAACATTTCTGAATTTATTCATATGGGTGCATATTTGTAAATTATCGATAGGCATACATACCTACTTTGAAATAGAAAGTTTAAAAAAATATACATATGGATAATTCATTGTTATCAACGTCAACTTCATCTGATATTTCATCGCAATGAAATAATTTTTTCCTACAAACTGCCACAGTAACCTGCTCTGTATAAGTTTCTGGTTCCTACATAATTATAAATTTTTAAGGGTATAAGTAGTACATACAATGAATAAGAGATAAAACCTACCAAATCAGGATTTTCCTCAGATAACTTTAATTTAACTGCACGCACTTTTTTTAATTTATTTTTTATACTTCTTCTCACTTTTGAGTGTTTTAAAATTTTCGTATTTTTTCTGCCCATGATAAAAAATAAACAATAAGCGAGAAATCAAGATAATATGTAATAATATCCTACGATTATAATTGTCACTACCCAGTCCACAAATAATAAAAATGATAAAAGTTTTAAATTTGTTGGCGAATGCATTATTCTTTCAACGCTCACTTGAACAGATGAAGCTCCACCCCCTACAGTGTTAGTGATCCAATCAAAATATAAGCCATTAATTGCTGGAATAGTGATCTACGCGCTCTATCTAGCGAGAGTGATATGAACTAAATTGCACGATATCGGCATGTTTCAGATGCAAAATATTGTTGTTATTAACGCAAAAATTGAAAATGTACAAAATAAACTGTCTTCAGAAATGTATAAACTTACGAATTGTATAAATAGATATGAATTTTCTATGTTTGTAAGTGTTAAAACCAATGTCCGAAAATGGTCAACTTGAGATTTAATTTATTTAATTATAGCAATCAATATGCCAAATTCTATCCTATAGCGTACTTTATATATAGTTTCTTATATAGTATATAAAATTTGAACAGTTTATTTGTTAATTTACAGGCTCTGGATTAGCCGAAAATTTGCCTGTTTCAAGATATATACATATTTGAATTGCATATTAACTCAATATTAAGTAAAAAATAAGAAAAAATGTTCTATAGCGCACTAAATCTATCCTTTAATATTCATTATACAAAATTTCAATAACCTAGGTTGTATAATACAGCTTCATGACTAGCCAGAAAATATGGCTTTTCGAGCTGCAGTCTCTTAAATAATGTAGCATTCGACTACGAAAACCGGCAGTACGGCAGTGTAAAAACTGCGGCTCGGTGTGTCCGGTAGGCCCAGGCCCGATTTGGGCTGTAGCGCCACAGATGATGAAGATCGAGGGCGGCTTTAAAGTGATAAACTGTCGAGGGCCTCATAAACCCGGAATACACCGTTGAGTTCAAATTGAGTTGAGTAAAATTACTCTCTTGGTTCGGTTACCGCAAATCCAAATGCTATTTGCCTCAAATATCCAAATACTCTAATTCTCGAATCGGTAACACGACCACACCCTTCAAAGTTTACAATACGAAGTCTCAATTTTTAGGTGAAATAGCAATATTGAACACGATTCAAATTTCAGGTAACGTCCGGTCCAATTAAACCACGCGGAACCAGAAGTAGCTAGCCTTGGCGCCTCTCACAAGTGCCGTCTCCACCGCAATACTCGACGAATACGTCTCCGTCGCAAGGGTTGCCTAATTAAGGGCGCATACAAAAAAAGAGAACGTAACAACCTCAGTGTTACGATTTGTTGACTTCTTGCTTTTCTTATTTCCATAACTTTTTCCGTGATCATCAGTACTCCATCCTACGTCAGTTTCAACTTCAGTGTGAGTAACTGATCCAGTTGCTGTTGTTACATTAGTTTTTACTGCCAGCATAGTTTCTATTGATTTTTTATAGCATTTAATCTTAATCATTGTGTCCAGGAACACAGTCTCAATCATTTTGACTATATGTCCCCAACTCATTCTACTCTTTCCTGTATATATCTTTTTAAACATAATCTCTTCTTGCCGATTTGCCTCAAGTACCTGTCTGAATTTCCACAAGCTTTCATATAGAACTTTCGGGGATAATTTATCATTCACGTAATTCATACACATGTAATATGTATTTTTAATTTTTCCTTGACCACTTTCGCTTACTTCTAGTTTTAGGATCTTAGTGTCAGTACATTCCCCTTCAGTTCCTTCCGCATTTATAGCCAATAGCTCAGCTAGCTCGTCATTTCTTTTCTTATTTACCTTATTAGGCTTAGCTAAAACTAAAACAGCATCATCTGCTGGTAACTCATTAATTGTCTCAGTCACCGTGAAGTTATTCTCATTCCACTTCATAGCATTTATCTTTAGGAAGGCCTCATAGCTCTTATCAGCCTGTGCCTTCACAATTGCCTCTTTAGTGACCTCTTCTTTATTGTCTTTATCAATACAGTTTACTTGAATACCTATTTCCCTAGTATGGGGACTGGATTGGAGTGCACTTATTGACATCACTTCTGTTTGAGTGCCACGTTCGTTTAACTTTGATAAATTCTTTGTAGGAAATTTTGTTGCCAAAGTATCCAATCTCCCATCTTCATACCATGCTTTTTCAACATTTACCATCTGCCTTTTCATAATCTCTGTCACATTTTAATTTTTACCTTAGTATTTGGGTAAATTTTAACTAGATTGCTTAAAGTATTAATGGACCTTTTCAGGCCTATTAGTTCTGACAGAGTAGACTCCCAGGACAGATTGATTCACTCTCTTCAATTCTTGAGTCACCTTAATTTGTTGTGCCATCTTGCGTGATTTCTCTGGTATAATAGTAGTTAATCTCCCTGATTTTCTCCTCCTGACCAATTTATATTCTCCACTATCTTTGTCTTTAGGGGAAATCCTTTTCATTTTAGACTTTGTCAATTCCATTACGCTTCCTTCATCCAGGCTATTTTCAATCATGAAAACCTCCTTTGGTTTTGTCTTCTTTGTCTTAGATTTTAGAAACGTCTTTTCAAACTCATATTTATTACTTTCATTTCCACTACCATCTTCACTACTTTCATCCTGAAACATGCTACTGACACTAATGGTTTTTCTTTGTGTCTTTGATATTTGACTTAAATCTTTGATATAAATGACTTCTTTTTCTCTTTCTTCCATATCATGTTCATCCATCCAATCTACAGAAACTAACTCATCATCATCCATTGCCTAGGTCATCTATATCTCCCTTACAAAGGTGATAAAATACAAAATCAAATATATATTTAAATTTTTTTTTGACAGCTGTCACTTCCAAATAAAATTATCGTTTTCAAACCTTTTGTAAGCTGGAAACAAATTATTTCTATATTGTTTATATCTAATATACATTGCTTCTCCACCGTGAGGCAAGACACTATTTAAATCAATGAATTATAGATAATTTTCTATATTTAAACACACACGTATTTGTAAGCAATCTACCTGTCACTTACAAAACAAACGAACTAAGCATATCTAACCTAATCTGCACTTACTATTTTCAATTCAAGATATCTCCTTTCCTCCTCTGTAGTAGAATGCTATTTGATTTAGAACGAGAATGCCGGTGACGCCTGTCGTACCTTCCTTCTTGGTAACCCAACCTCTTTGGTTTTGTACTAAATGAGCGTTAGGCTCCGACTTTAGTACTATATCTATGATTCTTTCGTGGGCTACCCACGTAAGGTTATTGTGCGAGTCCTTGCTCCTATTAAGGTTGGCTTGAAGGATTCTGAGTATTATTAGCCATTTGAGTTTTCTGGGGGGGCCTCCGACTACCCTTAGGCCATAGTGCCCGTTATATAGGCGTTCTGTACTTTGCATGAGAAGCAGTTTGGTTCCTTCTCACATTTCTTGTTTGGGTGCCTTTCTTCTCCGCATATGCCACATAGATGTTTGAGTCCTTTTCAGCGTGTCCTAGCTCTAGACATCTAAAGCAACGGCGAACCGCTATTCTTTCTCTTATAAAGCAGTTGTTGTATGCTATGTGTATTCTGTCCATCCGTACTAACTTATCTGCCTGCTCTTTTGGGTTGGGATGGTGGTGCTTTTATTTCCCCCATGCACTTCTCTTAGGTCCTCTATTGTGAATTGGTTGGCTGCTTCTGCCCCTATAGCAGTGTTAATTGCCTCTTTTTATTTCATTCTCCGTTGTTGCGAGATCCATGCCTGATACCATTAATATCGTCCTATTCGCCCTGATTCTGGGTAAGGTGGTGCACCCTATTCTATTCTTTATGAGTGTACTAAGGGTTTGGAGTTATTCGCAGCCTTTTTTAGGAGTACGACCATGTCGCCTTTGCATGACTGTTTAATGTTGTCTATCGCTATGTTCTTTGGTGTCAGTTCTGTACCCATTTTTCTCCTTTTTTTAACATATCTGAGTATGTTGACGCATCGCTCTTCTCAACGTTCACAGCATCCGTCCTTAGCCTCCTGACCCTTTTGTCCGCTATGCTGCTTTTCCTTGATGTTGCCGTTGTACGTACTTGTTGTTTGTTGTTTGCCGCGTCGGCAAAAGTAATCACGCTATCTCTGTGCGTCTTTTCCTGGAGCATGCTGTAGCATATATTTCGCTACCATAATGGCAGAAAGTCGTATGTAACATTTTTTGCATTTTATACATATTTACATAGAAATATTCGTGAAACTACACTTTATAATTTGACAGAACGTCGTATGTGTTAATTGAAACGTCATCGAGTTTGATCCAATACTTAAAATAAGTATGTGAATGACTGTATTACATTAAACGTGGCACAATGTCACATGTATTATATTGCACATGAAGCATTCATTCAGTTGATTATTGATTGTGGCAAAATGTCGTATGTAAAAATTGATCTATTATGTAAGCAGGACGACGGAAAAGCATTCTGACAAAAGGTCGTATGGGTCGTATGTGCTACATGTGACAATTAATTTGTTGGTTATGTCAATTTGTAATGAACATAAAGTCGTATGTAACCACTTACGGCATTATGTTATAAAAAATAGCAGACTAATATATAATATTTTCAACATAACGCGTACTTACAACATTGTGTCACTTCTTGTTTTGCTGTCAGTGTTCTTGTATGCTTGTTGAAAAGTTTATGTTATTGGTTTCGCCGGTTTAAAGTGGATTTATATATCAGTGAGAACAACAAACTTCAAGTCTGAAATAATTCTAGAACAGGTACGTAATATATAACAAACTAGAAATCTCATTTATTAGGTAAATCGGGTGATTTTTGTTATGTATGGTAATTTGAGGTTATGATAAAAACATATCAAGTAATAAACGAGTAAGTTGAATCCAGTATTTTCATGATTTTTATCCGGCTAAATGCATAAAAGTTGACTCAAAACGACATCGAATATTTTATTTCTTTTTATGTTTCATAAAACATTCACTCAATATTTTGTCCGAACTTAGGACGTAATTAGACTCTTTTTGATTGTTTATTTTTTACTGTTAGGTTTTGTAGTAACTTGTTTTTTCTCTATTGCAGAATGGGTTCTCGCGGGAAATTGTTAGTTTCATTGGCAGTTGCTGCAACCAACAAAAATAGTAGTAATTTCACTGAACATAATAATCCAGACGATGAATTAGCTGCAGCTTTAAACAGCCCATTAGTCTTCCTGGAGGAATGTGTGGCAAGCAGTGAGCGAAATGTATCTGATATCAATTTGCTCACTGCAGACTGTGATGGCATAAACAGAACAGAAGATAATGTCATTAATACTGAAACGAACAATACCTATGTGTTCAATTTGACAAACAACAACAATAAAGTCATCACCCTGTCAGTAACTAATAATAATAATGAAAATGCACACCGTTATGATTGCAGCATTAACCAACAAAATGGCTGCCAAGGAGCAAATATGGAAAATATTGTGCAGAATACTGTGACTGTAGACTACTCTGAGACTCGAAATACCATAACTCCACAAAATACTCATGATGAAAATGGTTCGAGAGAAGAAATATATTCGAATGTAGAGGATCCAGATTACATAGCCGATTCAAGTGAAGAATACAGCTCTAGTGCTGAAAGTGCACAGGAAAACAACAATGTTAAAGGTGACGAAGTCTCCGAAAATATAGAAAATGCGTCAGAAGACAAAGAAGACGCCAAAGGTTCGAGGAAACGAAAACGTAACAGTGACAAATACAAGAAGATCAAAAGGAAAGAATTACGGAATCAGGGGAAAGAATACGAAAATGTTAACGGAAAGATAGTAGCAGCAATAAAAGTGACTGATATTGATTGTTCAAAATGTAAATTGAAATGCGATGCTAAATTTACACAAGAAGAGAGACAAGCAATAAACAGTAACTATTGGTTACTTGGTTCATATACTAGACAGAGGGATTTCATTTGCCAGTGTGTTGATTATGTCCCAGTAAAAAGGAGGAGAGCTGTTACAGCCAATAAGAAAGAAAGAAATGGTACATATGTATATCGTTTTAACAACCCTAATAACGGGACCAAAGAAAAAGTTTGCAAACAGTTCTTTTTAAGAACGCTTAATATAGGTGAAAGTACAGTTTTCGTGGCAAAAAAGAAACAAGTGGATGAACTATCTCCTTTTGTTAGTGATGATAAAAGAGGACGGCATCCGCCACACCATAAATTATCAGAAATAGATAGGCAAAGAATTAAAACTCATATTGAATCGTTTCCTCGTTTAGAAAGCCACTACTGTCGTAACCGAACAAACGACAATATTTGAGCTCAGATTTGAATATATCTAAAATGTTTGACCTGTTTAAGGAAACATGCAATCAGGAAAATATACAATGTAATATCAAGTTTGGGACATACAGTAAAATATTCAATACAGAATATAATCTTAGCTTTCATCATCCAAAAAAAGATGCATGTAGGGTATGTGAAAACCATAAAAATTTAACAGAAGACGAAAAAAATAAAACGCAAAAATTATGGAAGAACATTTAAAGAACAAAGACTTGGCTAGAGGAGAGAAGGAGAAAGATAAAATATCAGCAAAAGAAAATAGAACTCATAAAGCATTTACATTTGATTTACAAGCAGTTCTCTATTCTCCATGTTCAAATGTGTCTTCATTTTACTATACGCATAAATTTTGCACTTACAATTTGACAGTAAATGATCAAGCAGAAAATAAAGGCATATGTTTCGTTTGGAATGAAACAGACGGGAAAAGAGGTTCTGATGAGATTGGAACAGCCATTTTGAAATTATTGCATTCTCTACCACTGACCGTAAAAAATGTAACACTTACATCCGACTCTTGTGGTGGTCAAAACCGAAACAGGTTCATGGCAGCTCTTTTGCTGTATGTTGCAAATACTGCACATTTTGAAGAAATCAACTTAAAATTTTTGGAAACAGGTCATACCCAAATGGAAGTCGATTCCATTCACAGCCTCATTGAGAGAGCCAAGAAAGGAAATACTGTTTATTCTCCGATTGAGTGGCCAATAATTATTAGATCTGCAAGCAGAAAATACCCTTTAAAAGTTGAACATTTAGAATACAGAGATTTCATAGATTTGAAGCACTTGAAAATGAAGTTAGTTCCTACTGGAAATCTGAACAAAGACACTGAGGGTTCAGCAGTACAGTGGATGAGGATAAAGTGGTTGCAATTCAAGAAAACTCATATTTATTTTAAAACTAGCTATGAAGATAAAAACTTTAAAGAAATTAATCTAAAACCTTCAAGACAAAGTAAAAATTTAGACAATAGCATTGAAATAAAGAAAAAATTTACAGAACCATTACAAATAGATGAAAAGAAATTAAACAGTTTGATAACACTTTGCAATCGAGGTGACATTCCCACTGTTTATCATGACTTTTATAAGTCGCTCAGGACCAACAAAAATAGTTCTGGAAAATTTGTTAATGACTGCGTGTTGAAGTCGGACAAGGAAGAGGAGATATTAGAATATTAGATAACCATCTACCTACTGTCAGATTTTTCTTTAAGTTTTTCATAGACAGTGTAAAAATATGTTGCTATAGCTGAGTTTATTAATGTGACATAATGTTATAAGTGTAGAGTAAGTTCTTTTTTTCTGAGATGATATGTGTGACATAATGACATAACTGTAGTTTTTTTGTTAAATAAGAATGTCATATTAATTTAATTGTATCATTTTTGTTTACAATAACAAATAAAGTGATATTGTAAAAAACAGCGTTGTTTTTAGCAAAAATAAAAATAATATTGAATATTTAAATTGAACAGTTTTTTCTAACCTCATTATTTCAAATCAATGCAAAATGTACATACGACCTTCTGCTATTATGGTAGCGATTTATGCCTCCACCCACATTTTGAGTATGCATCTCAGCATTTTACGTATTTTTATGCTATGTTCTTGATTGTCTATCTTGACTACCACTCTCTTTGTCGCTTCGTTTTTCATCTTGGTTATAGTTCCCCTAAAGGCATTATATAGGCACTTCCATTTAGTGACGTGCATCCCCTTAGCTTAAGCTTTGATCTTAATGCTGTATGAACTCAGAGTCCTCCATTATCAAGTTGCTGCTGTACCGTAGATACGCCTGACCTGTCCTATTCCTATCTAGGAGTTCTCTGGGAAGTTATGTTTCAAGGACTTGATCAGGCCTGAGCCCTGCTTGTTCATTTCGCAGTGTATTACTAGGAGGCTGTGCTCTTTTTGGATGTTTATTTTTCCTCTGTGAAGTAGCAGGGGTTCATATGTTTGCTGTGGCAAGGGTCCTGGATCGCTCCCCATACAGTGTCAAATGTATGGTTATCGTTGTCAATTTTCGCCTAAAGCTCCTTAGTTCACTCCTGTTCGTTGTCGTTGCTTGGGTCTATTTGATTTTGACTGTTGATCAGATCCTACGTATATTCTATCTTGGAGGGCCCGGATCGTTTTTTTGTTTGCTTCCTCAAGCTGGGTCTATATATTTTCTCCCCCTCTTTTTTTCTCTCAAGCTCCAATCTCAGGGCATCCATTTCTCCGCAATCCCCGCTTGTGTTTCGGTTCCGTCCGGGTTTGACATAGTCGGCGAGAGTTTTAGTATCCTACGCTCAAGAAAACCCGACTGAATTTCAGTGACCATTGATTTGATGTCTTAAGCAGTATTCGGGTATTCAACTGCTACCAAGATATCTAGTCTTGATAGCTTGTCTGCGATTTCCCTCAACTCTTCTAGATCAGCGTTCTTCTACCCTGGGTCTATTTCCTCGTTTTTGCACTTTTTAGTCTTCCTGTCTGGATCTTTATGTCTGGAGTTTAGCTCCTCTTTGCTCCTTTTGTTCGTTTTGAGTACCGTAGTGCCGGCAAAACAAGACGCTTCTGTGGAATCGATCCTCATGAATGATGCCTCATTCTGCTCCTTGGGTTCCCTGTTGGACTTGACGGATTCTGCTTGGCATTCACGTTTCTCTACTACGCTGGCTACAATCTTACATCACAAATAGATCGCAACTAGTAGTATGTAATGAGTTCAAATCAAAACTAATAAAAGTAACATCTGGCGTACTTCAAGAAACTCAATTGGGCTCTTTGTTATTCAATTTATTTATAAATGATATTTGTATAAAAAATTGCCGTTTCCTACTTTATGCTTACGATCTCAATTTTTTTTTTAAATAAAAAATGAACTAGATGCTCTAAAATGCAAAATGATTTTAACAATCTTATTGTGTATTGTAATAATAGTTATTTAACTTTAAATATTTCCAAGTGTTTTGTTGTAAATTTTACGCGTAATAAAATGTGATATCATTTAATTATAATATTAATAAACTACAATTAACAATCAAATCATCAATAAAGGACTTGGGTTTACTATATAATAATATGCTACTATTTAATAAATATATAGATTTAATTGTTAAACATGCTTATAAAATATTAGGTTTTCTAATAAGGATTACTAAAATTTTAATAATCCAAAAATAATATTTACTTTCTATTTTTCTCTTATAAGATCAAAGTTAGAATATGTTTGTCTCATTTGGAATCCAGAGTATAGCTTGCATATTAATTGGATTGAAAGTATACAGAACAAAAATCATATTTATCCTATGTACGAGATTTAAAATCATGACAACAGATTATCTATCGCTACAAGTTTTCATTATACAATTATTAGAAAATAGAAGAACGCTCATGGATATGAACTTTCAATAACCTCTTATACACTTATCTTTTCATTGAATATTTTCATTTCTATGTTAGTTACTGTAAAGTCACTGCTTTAATAATATTATACACCAACTTGTGTTTTAATTATCTTTTTATTCAAATTCCTTATATAACAATAATATCATATTTAATTCAACAATGTGAAGTTGCTTATCAAAATCAACTGTTTTTTGTAGAGATGAGCGAATATCATCCGCGAATAGTCGAATGCCGCGAATATTGACATTATTCAATATTCGAGATTTTCGAATATTAACGTCAGTATAGCGAACATTCGAATACCTCGAATATCGCGCCATATGTTGACCTCAATTTTTGTCTGTGTTTTCCTTTATCATTTGTGCATAAACTTAAAGCTATTACAATACTTTGAAATTGTTAATAACAAAGATATTTTGTTTCAAAACCATGAAGACGTACCATATTTCAAATTTGTTTTCCGCCAACATCAGCCCGTACGTTTCACCTTATATTTGAAGTTTTCATCTTTTTCTTAACAATTTCATTCAAATAATGAAAAGGACATAATTAAATAATTATTAATAATAAATAAACTAACTTTAAGGAGTATTTGAATATTCGAGTACCTCGAATATTCGAGATCTGATTAATATTCGTATTCGATATTCGAATTCGAGATATTTGATATTCGCCCATCTCTAGTTTTTTGTCTAGGGACATTTATGTGTCAACATTACTTTTGCACTATGGTACAGTTACTTTAACTCTAGATCATATTATTTATTTATTGTACCGCATACTCACACTAACAGTTATCGTAACTCACCCATTAAGGGGTAAGGCCACTCTAAAATTTTCAAAAAATGCATTTTTTTTGCTTAAATTATAGTTTAAACGGAAGTATTTCAGAGGGGGAAAAGCATATATCTATTAGTACTAGTATACAGGGTGTTTCAGGACTAATGTAACAAACTTGAACAGCTTATTCCTGAGGTCATTTTGAGCCAAAAATAAAGTTTAAAGAACACTAAATAAAGATCCAAAAACAGTTCTTAAGCAGCACGTTTAGATTTCGTTAAAAAAATCTAGAAAATGAAGATAATGAAGCCTAATGTTTTATAAGAACTATTTACAACATACTCACAGTGAGAACTAAAATGCAAACAGGGATCAAATACCACCCCCAAATCCTTATATAACTCAACACGGACAAGACTCTTATCTCCCATCAAGTATGAAAAAGAAAACAAACTATGTTTCATCGAAAATGACATGACCTTACATTTCGAGATATTAAAATATAAACGTGAAGAGGACGACCAATCTAGCAGATTATCTATGTCACTTTGAAGCTAAATATAGTCAGAGTTTGAATTAATAACTTTAAACAACTTAAGGTCATCAGCATACAGCAATGAGAATGAGTATTTAATGCACTTAGTTATATCATTAATGAATAATATAAAGAGCAGAGGGCCCAGATTGGAACCTTGAGGAACACCAGAGTAGGTATTAAAATTCCTAGATTTAAAGTTATTATATTGAACACATTGTCTGCGATCTGAGATATATGAACGCACAAGCTGTAGTAGATCTGAGGAAAAGCCAAACTGATGCTGCAACTTATACATCAAAACATCATGATTTACGGAATCAAAAGCCTTGGCGAAGTCAGTATAAACAACATCTACTTGTGAGTTAGCACTGAGGGCATTAATTGAAAATTCAGTGAAGTTAGTTAAGTTGGTTGTTGTCGATCTACCCTTTATGAAGCCATGTTGCATAGGCGTAATTTTATTGACAACAGCATGGTAAATATACTTATATACTATTTTTTCGAAACATTTAGAAATATTTGAGAGAATAGAAATTGGTCTGTAATTGGAAATATTAGTTGAGTCACCTGATTTGAATATTGGACACACTATGGACTCTTTAAGACATTTAGGAAAAGTTTTATTCTCAATGCTGAGATTAAACAGAATATACAACGGTTTCACAAACAGATCGCAACACCCCTTCAAAATATAGGCTGGAAGATTATCAGGGCCAGGTGAACATGAGACTTTTAGGTACTTAATTGCAAGAACAATATCTTGCTCTGAAATTTGAGATATAGATACAGATTCATTAAAATATGTTGGTAAATAGATGTCAGAGAAGTCAGTGACACTCTCGTTCAAATAAACACTGGAAAAATAATCAGCAAATCCTTGTACAATGGAAGAGGTTTTAGTATAGTTAATATCATTCCAGTGCATGTTCCCAGGAATACTTTTTATTATTTATATAAGTCCAAAATCTCCGTGGCTCACTAGTGATTACCTTTTCAGACTGACGTACATAATTTTTATAAGCTATTTTTATGTTGGTTTTGATCTTTTTTCGGAGAATCTTAAATTTTGAGTAATAAAATTCATTATTATTTACTTTATAAAGCCTATGATTTCTGTCTTTTAATTTAATATCGGAGATTATTTGTTTGGTAAACTAAGGTGGGTAACAAGATTTCTTTCTACGCGTGAATGGAACACATTCTTTAAAAATAGAATCTAGAGTGGTGTAAAATTGGTTAAATGCATCATCAACATTGGGATAATCCAGTAAAATATTCCAGTCAACATTTTGAAGTAGATTATACATAAGAGGAAAATTGGAAAAGCGAAAATTGTAAGATAAGTTGGTATTATATGTTGAGTTAGGTGAAACAGACGGATAAACATTTAGTGAGATTATGAGAGAAGGATGATATAAATCTTCATGAATTAATGGAAAGTTACTTCGGGAAACTTTGCAGTCTCTGTTAGACAATACTACATCAAGCAAGCATGAATCATTGTTGTATACTCTGTTACATTGTACAGCATTAAGAAAACTGCAAAAATTTTCAAATCTAGAGATAATTTGATTATTGAATCCATGTGAATAATGGTGAGCTAGTTTACTGATATTTAAATCACCAAGCAAAATGAAATCTGACTGCATTATAGACGGACAAGTCTCCAGACATTCATAAATCATATCATGCTGTTCTATGGAAATAGGGGCTGGAGAATAAATAACAGCAACAATCAAACTTCTGCTCGATCCCAAACAAATGCGAACACATATAATATCAGCAACACAATTCATATTTAAATTTAATTTTACTTCATGTGATTTAAATTTAGTGCTAATAGCACATAAAACCCCACCGCCTCTGGTTTTACCCACTCTAGCATTATCACGGTCTTTTCTGTAGATCCTATACTTGGTAGAGTTCAGAATCTCACCACTATATACTGAATCATTAAGCCAGGTTTCTGTTAAAGTTATAATATCGAAATTGGCAATAAAATAATTATTATAGAAATCATCTAGTTTGGTGTTCAGTCCACGAACATTTTGGTAATATATATCCATAACAATGTAAACATACAAGAATAAGAATAAAAATAAATATAAACAGTTTCAGTAGTGTTATGTATGCACACGCACACCTAGTTTCTAAAATATAAAATAAAAGAATAACAGTTGATAGTATCAGTATCTATGTACAGAATGAAAATAAATATTATAAAAACGTCACGCATTATTTTCCATTATCCCACAAATTCACGATTTAACATTGGTGTCAGAAGTGGGATACATCTTCACACCCAGAGTGAAGATATAAACGTGTACAGTGCAATTTAAATAATAAACGCATCAAAGATGGAAGTACCTAACGAGTTGTTACAAGCGCTTACCAATATGATCGCGAACGCTATCCAAACGTCTGCAGCAAATGCAACTGCCAGTATTCCTGCGAGTGCTCTTAGTGCAAAAACCAAACCATTGTTTTCAGCAAATGAATATCGATCTTCAGACGAAACAACCATCGAAGACTACTTCAAGCGTTTCGATTGGGCACTACAGTTGAGCAAAATTCCTGAAGATCAACATGCAAATTATGCTCGCGTTTACATGGGCGCTGAACTAAACAACGCGTTAAAATTTCTTGTGAGTCCTCGTAAACCAGAACAACTCACGTACGATGAGTTACAACAAATTTTAAAGGACCATTTCGACCGTTCAAGAAATAAATTCGCTGAAAGCATTAAATTCCGCCACATCACACAACAAAGAGGTGAGACTGTTGCTAATTTTTCACTTAGATTAAAACAGGCTGCCGTCCATTGCGAATATGGAGACTTCCTCGACAGGATGCTGATTGAACAGCTCTTGCATGGCTTAGAATCTCGTGAAATGTGCGACGAGATCATTGCTAAAAAACCAGAAACCTTCAACGCAGCATACGAGATCGCAAATTCTCTCGAAGTGACACGCAACACGTCCAACGTCATTAAGTCTACAGAGGCAATAAGACAACTTGGCTATTATTCCAAATCACCAACGAAAGGGAACAAGATACCATTTTCCAGATCGTCTTCACGAAGTTTGGAACAGCAGCGCAACTCGCGCAGCACATCGCAGAAGAGAGAACGAAGTGACCGTGGAAATCGTCACCACTGCAACGGTTGTGGAGGGAAACATGCACGCGACCAGTGCAAATTCCTCGACAGCAAGTGCCATAACTGTGGCAAAAAGGGCCACATCGCCAAAGTGTGTAGATCAAAAAAACACATGTCGTCTAATCAAGTTGCAGATTCCGCGCAACCAGCCGACAAGATTGATATTGTGGAACATTTCAGTAAGGTACATGATGTCAACGTTGTGAAACCGCTCACCAAACAGTTACTACGAGTGCGGATTGATGGCCGCAACATAGACATGGAGCTCGACACCGGAGCGCCTTGCGGGATCATCAGTCAGAAAACACTACAAACTATTAAATCTAGATTCGTGTTACAGAAAACTAACAGACAATTCGCTAGCTATACGGGACATCGTATAAATTGCATTGGCTGTCTCCAGGTTGATGCCACAATCGGCTCGACATCGAGAAGACTAAATCTCTACGTCGTAGATGGCGATTTTGATACGCTGTTTGGGAGAGAATGGATTTCACAGTTTGTGAATGAAATTAACTTTGTAGAACTCTTCTCTAACTGTCATCAGGTACATACACTAGCTGCAGCCACGCCACGTCTGTCACATGAACAGAAAATTCGACTCAACCAACTGCTGGGTCGATACGAAGACATCTTCAGCGAGGTAGCAGGTAAACTTACTGGACCGCCTGCCACCATACATCTTAAACCAGGTGCAGCACCTGTTTTCGCACGAGCTCGCGAAGTACCGCTAGCACTACGTGATGCTTACGCCAAGGAAATCGACGCTAAGATTGCGTCAGGTTTCTACGAGAGAGTAGAACATTCCGAATGGGCTTCAACAACTCACGTCGTGACCAAGAAGAATGGTAAGCTACGCATCACCGGCAACTACAAACCAACATTAAATCCGAGAATGATCATCGATGAACATCCAATTCCGAGAGCTGAGCATCTCTTCAATCGTATGAAAGGCGCTACAATCTTTTGTCATTTGGATATCACGGATGCGTATACCCACTTATCAGTCGATGAAGAATTTCGTCATGTACTGACACTCAACACACCAACGCATGGGCTGGTTCGTCCAACGCGTGCAGTTTATGGTGCAGCAAATATTCCTGCAATTTGGCAGCGTCGAATGGAGACTGTCTTGAAAGGTTTGCCAAACGTGCTCAATTTTTTTGATGATATTTTAGTTTTTGCAGACAATTTTGAAAACTTAATATCAGCTCTTGAGGCAACATTAGAACGATTAATGTCACATGGTCTCCGACTTAATCGTGCTAAATGTGTGTTTGCTACGCACGCAGTTGAATTCTTGGGACACAAGATAGATGCCCACGGTTTGCACAAATCAGATAAACATATTACAGCGATTCGTGACGCACCGAAACCGTCCACTCCTCAGGAACTACAGTTGTTTTTGGGAAAAGCAACTTATTACAACTCATTCATACCAGATTTAGCTACCAGAAATCGTCCACTACGAGATATGCTACTAATTGAACCATTTTCATGGACAACAGCAGCTGAGGCGGCATACCAGGACATCAAAAATATTTTAATTTCCCCGCAAGTACTAATGCCCTATGATCCAGTACTACCACTACTGCTGGCAACCGATGCCAGTAAAACAGGTTTGGGAGCCGTTTTGTCACACCGACTGAAGAATGGAGTTGAACGTCCAATTGCCTACGCCAGTCGCACGATGAGTATCACAGAACAGCGATATCCACAAATTGATAAAGAAGCGTTAGCCATCGTCTGGGCTGTACAAAAATTTTTCCATTATTTGTACGCACGTCATTTTACGCTAATCACCGATCACAAACCTCTTACGCAAATTCTACATCCAGAAAAGTCGCTTCCAGTGCTCTGCATCAGCAGAATGGCTAATTATGCTGATTATCTTGCACAATTCGATTACGAGGTAGTTTTCAAAACAACTAAAGCGAATGCGAACGCTGATTATTGTTCTCGCGCACCGTTATCTACGACGATCGACGAAATATACAAGATCAAGTTCGAGGGAAGAAAAGAGGTAATCGAATACGATGAATTTGATCAATTTACCTTGTCCCAGATCAAACAGCTTCCGATCCGCGCCGAGAACATCGCCAACGAAACACGAAAAGACATGTACCTAAACAAGATTGTACAACTGTTGGAAACAGGGCAGAATCTTCCTCGCCACGGCTACAAATCTCCAGAAGCCAATTATACTTTGTCAGCCAACTATCTTCTACTCGAGCACCGGGTCGTAGTGCCACCCATGCTCCGACAAGCAATTTTTAAAGACCTTCATGCAGCACATATTGGTATTGTGAAGATGAAAGGGTTAGCGCGATCTTTTGTTTTCTGGCCAGGTATTGATGCAGACATTGAACGCATCGCTAAAACATGTACCGAATGTGCCAAACACGCTCATGCTCCACCCAAGTTCCGTATTCATCACTGGGAGTATCCCAAGGGTCCTTGGGAAAGAGTTCACATTGACTACGCTGGACCGGTCGCTGGAATGATGCTACTCATTGTTGTCGACGCGTACAGCAAGTGGGTAGAGATCAAGATTTCCAGCTCAATGACAACCCTTGCAACAACATCAATCTTAGATGAGTTATTTGCTGCGTATGGCACACCGATCACTATTGTTTCAGACAATGGAACTCAGTTCACGTCTGCTGAATTTAAGACATTCTTGCAACTTAGTGGAGTGAAATATCACAAGCTCACAGCTCCATACCACCCCGCGACGAACGGATAGGCTGAACGTTACGTTCAAACAGTAAAAGATGCTCTAAAAGCAATGGCAACCACGCGAAGCTCATTACAGCCAAATATCAATGAGTTCCTGCGGCAATATCGCAAGGCTCCACATTCAACAACTGGACAATCACCTGCACAACTCTTTTTGGGGCGAATATTACGTACTCGCCTAGATCTCATCAGGCCAGATGACACACGCACGAAAATCGCGGAGAAACAACATGCTGAATTCGATGCATCATTCCGCACTTTCAAACCATCGCAAGCCATCTACTTTCTATCAGGTAGCCAACGCTTGGATAAATGGATTCCAGGTACAATTGTTACGCGCCTCGGAGATCTTCATTACGAAATTGATTATTTCGGTAAACGCTACAAACGACATGTAGACCAGATCCGAAGTCATCCAGAAGCTGAAGTTCCGGAGCAGCCGGCCAACGTTGTTCAACCACCGGTTCAACACCGTGAGAACATTTCTGAACCACGTCGACGAGTCCACTTCTACGGAGACTGCTCAACACCTGCAGTCATGACACCTACAACTCCACGTCAATCAGTTGAGACTCCGTCATCTCCTGTGATTCCAGAGTCTCCTGCTACTGCAGAGTTTCCTCCAGCACAACATCCACCGCGGCATCAAGACGTCACGACCCAACGACTTCCACGTCGATCTTCACGTACTCCTTGTCCGCGGAAGCCATACACACCAAGCTAATTTATTTTATATCTCCATTGAAAATTAAAGCAGAGAGGAAATGTTATGTATGCACACGCACACCTAGTTTCTAAAATATAAAATAAAAGAATAACAGTTGATAGTATCAGTATCTATGTACAGAATGAAAATAAATATTATAAAAACGTCACGCATTATTTTCCATTATCCCACAAATTCACGATTTAACAAGTAGTCAGTATAAACATACAAAAATACGTCGAAACCAGCTATTAATTAGTAACGTTAAAGAATCGCAAACGAAAACAAGTTAATTTAGTGAACAGTGATATTTACAAAGTAGACATACATTTAATCTGCTCCATTTGACAGAAAAATCATTTTAAATATGAGGTAATGTTAATATAATGTGATGTGATTCAAAAATTAATTATAGTGTGTCGATATTAACGTTCAAGTCTGCCATTTTTATTTCGTCGCCAAACTTATAAAAAATGTTTCCATCAATTGTCCACACATTTTTAAAGGTGATTTTACTAGAGATAAGTTTGACAAGCTCAAGGCGTTTCTTAGTTAAGTCTTCTTTAATGGTTATCTTAGAACCTTTAAGCTTACTTCTTGACTTTAGGACTAAGTTACGAGTTTTATAAGACGTAAATTTAATAATGATGGGTCGTGGTCGAGATGATGGAGTGTTAGTAGAAGCAGGATCCTTAGAAGCAGATTTAGGGGTAACACTGGACTTTTTACCCACACGATGACATCGATCAATGGAATGAGGTGACTTGTAGTGACAGAGAAGATTTAAATAGATCGCAAACCTTGTTTTCGATGTTTTCAGTAGATTCTTCAGGAACTCCGAAGACTCGGAGACAATTTCTTCTGGAATATTGCTCGAGGCGATCAATTTCATGGTGGAGGGTCAAGTTTTCCTTGTTCATCTCAGTAATGATGGATTCGTAGTGCAATTTCTGCACTTCCAATTTTTTGTCGATGCGTTGGAATAACAAATCAACAAGTTTATCAAGAAAACTGCCATCTTTTAACAAAGCATTCATTGCTTCTTGCACTTGCTGAGACACTTGGCGCGACATGGTACTCGTAAGTCAATAAATATGTATCAAAACTTGATAATTAAGTAGATCACTGATTTTAAATTTTAAATTTTAGATATTTAGGTTACAGCAATAAAATTCAACAACGGAGCAGCAAAATACACGTCTACTCCCGCCGAGACATAACTATTATGCTCTCGCAAAACTTTCCCACTGTATTCAATAGGCACAGTGGCCTATATGCAGACAGGTCCCTTTTGTCTTCCTTGCCCGGTTTTGGTATCAGCACCACTGTAGCCACTTTCCATTGATCCGGGAAGTTTCCAGTGCCCAGGGCCTCATTCAATGTCTCCAGTAGCCACTGTGGATTCCTAGTGGCTACCATTTTTATAATTTCGGGAGGTACCCCGTCCGGTCTCTGTGTCTTCCTGTTTTTCATTTTCTTCCCCGCCTCCTGTATCTCTTCCTCTGTAATCGGAGGAATGTCCCCGACCGGCTTATTGTGCCATGTATAAAGCTCGTGTTTCGGGAATAGTTTCCGGATTACAGCAGCACTCTCTTCTTTCTCCAGTGTCATGGGGAGCTGCATCCTAGTTCTTTTAATTATTATATTATACGGCCTTCCCCATACATCTTCTTCTACGGTGTGTATCAGTTCTATCCATTTCTTCTTCTTTTCTTTCTTTATTTCCAGACTTAGACTCTTTGTTGCTTGTTTGTAGTCTGTTTTCTTTCTCTCTACCGTTGCACCGGTTGTTGCCCGATCTCTACTTCTCATGTATAGCCTCCTTTTTGCTATACATACCTTGCGCAGTTTTGCAATTTTCTTTGTCCACCAGTAGACTGGTGTCTTTTTTTGTTATTGTGGCCCACATCGAACCTCTTCATAATTTTGTCGCAGACTTGCTGAAGGCGGTCTCCTATTTCTTCGGCATTTCTTGCATGTTGTTAAGCATCAATTTGCTTTTCTCCCTCCCCCGCGTCTATGTTCCACACATTCCACCTCGAGTTGTTTCTGATATGGTTTCCCGTCGCCTTGAGGTCTGTTTCATACAAAATGTGTCTGTGTGGACTGTAGGATTCCTCGTGATTGTCCACTCTCAATTTTTTTATTTTGTCTGCTAGGAATTCCGAGCAGGCCGTTACATCTATGTATGAGGCACCATTGGCATTCTGGAAGGTTGGTATGCCGCCATCATTACATATGCAGAGGTCGTGTCGAAAGAACACTTCCATAAGTTTCTCTCCTCTTCCATCTCCATGCTTCGCGTTGAAGTCGCCAGCCACAAGGATGTGCTTCCCTTGTACCATCACAGTTGAGCTCAGTTCTGTCAAGAAATCATCATATTCTTGTTTACTACAATTCGGGCTAATGTAGCAGGATACCATTCTTATGCTATTCACTTCTACCCAAGTGATACTTTTTGAAGCACAGCGTTTATTAACTCTTATCCTCTGGTTATCTGTTATGAGAATCCCTGTGTCACAGTTGCGGTTGTCGTTGTTGCATACTCAGTTGTTTTGATTGAATGCAACGTTAGTATTTATTTCGCTTGCCATAACCATTTCTATTTCGTTCTCCCTAATTGCCCAGGCTATAGCGTTATGGGCATCTTTACTCCTATTTAGGTTATTCTTTTTTTTTTGAGGGAGAGGAAAATCTTAAAAGACACCCCCACGTGCCACGTTACATGGGGGTAGTGCCAGATTTCTACTAGCTAAAAACCTCTCCCCTTACCACGATCCACCTATCCTGGAACCGCATTTCTGCATTACATCGGGATAGGGTCCAGACTTTGTTTCCTATAAAAAAGAAAACGTAACACTTATCTATGTACTTACTGCCTACGAGTTACTGCCAGTAGTTCGCTCGTCCTCCTCTTTGGCGCGTATGATTGCGATGAAGTATTCCGCAGTCCTGTTCCATTTATCTTCATTTTGCAGCATATAGCTTACTGCGTTCTCCGGTGTTAGGACCTCTCCCAACAACTTCTCCACCTCTTCCTTTCTTGCTGCCCACTGCGGACATTTAAAGAACGTATGTTCCGCTGTGTCCTCCTCTGCGCAGTAGCGACAAATGCCATTTCTGACTTTCCCGATTCTTTTCAGGTACACCTCAAAACACCCGAGTCCTGAGAAAGCCTGTGTCAGATGAAATGACATCTCTCTGTGCTTTCTGCTTGCCTATGTGCGGGCGTCCGGGATTAGACTTCTCGTCCTTCGCACCGCTACTCCATCTTCGTTGCCACCGCTCTATCGTTTCCTCCTTCGCTCGCCGCTTGAGCTAGCCCTTAGCGACTTCCTTAGCACCTCCTCTCATCACTGAGGACCACTCTGTCACCAGGAGGTCGATGGGAGGAATCCCCGCCAGAACCTGTACCGCCTCCCATGATACGGTGCAGTATGCGCTCACTACGCGCAGTGCCACCTTCCTCTGCACTTTGGCAAGCAGTTGGCACCCTCTCTTGGTGTTTAGCGCATGGGTCCACGTTTGTGCCGCATATAGCATTACCGAATGGGCCACGCTTGCGAGTATCCGCCTCCTGCTCGGTTTCGATCCACCAACATTGGGCATCAACTTGGAGAGGGCAGCCACCGTTGCCCCAGCTTTCGCGGCCACTGCTCTGACGTGTGGAATCATCGTGCCCTCCCTGTCGATCTCCACCCCCAGGTACCTCACACTGCGCGTAGGAGATATCTCTTCGCCCAGTATCTCGAAGGTGGTTGGTATAATGCGCCGCCTGCCTGTCAGGAAAATTATTTCCGTCTTTTCTGGCGCAATGCGGAGCCCCTTCTCTACCATCCACCTCGCCACAGTGTCTACTGATTCTTCCTCTCTTGTCTTGCATTCAACCTCCGTCTTCGCCGTTACTACCAGGGCCAGATCGTCCGCGTATCCTACCATGGTTGTTCCCTCCGGGAGTCTTACGCTCAGGACCCCGTCATACAGTACGTTCCACAAGGTAGATCCAAGGACTGAGCCCTGTGGGACCCCGCACGTAACCCTTATCTCCTCCTGTCCCTCCTCGCTGTCTACCAGGATAATAGGTTGGAGAGAATGCTCATGCACACCTGACATCATGTCAAGACAGCGGATATCCCCCGAAGGGTAAAAGGTAGTGTGGGACTCTAGCCATCCGCTTTCGCTTCACGCGACTAGCCTACCCACTAAACTCTCCCATGCCTTATCGCCACTAATAGTGAAGGGACCGCTCACGCATTACTTCTTCATTAAAAGTTTGTCTAGCTTAGTGTCTCACTCGATAGTATAATCAAAATTAGTTAATTCTGTCAAAATTTACATGTTCTCCTTTCTCTTATCTTCTTCTTTGCCTTTCATGATGTTGTGCAACAATGTTTCTATTTGATCCCAGTTCTCCTTTCCCTTCAGCATTGTGGCTATGATGTTGTCGGCATTTATTGTGATTTGGGTTTGCAGCCTCATGTTTTCTCGTTCTCTCTACCATCTATTGCATACAAATAAGCTATGCTCTGTCGTGTCAATTTCCCTGCAGTAGTTGCATGTCTGCGTTGCCGCTTTGCCTATCCGATATAGGTATAATTGATAACACCCGTTCACAGGTTCACAGAGAGTTCACGCTATCAGTCTAATACGTCACATTTAAACGGGCAATCCCTCTCGCATGCGCCCCGTCGCGGGAGGTATTAGTATATTCGGGAGAAAATTTTAAACAAACAGTAATTACACAAATTAGTCCAAATTCAGATTTCAAATTAAAAGATATTCCAAATTTTGTATTAGCATTGGTAAACAATAAAATTTTAAAACTGTAGTAGATACAGGGTCAGCTGTTTCATTAATTAAAAGAAAATTCACAAAGGGGCAAATAGAAGCGGAGAATGTGGGAGCGTTAACATCAATATCAGGTTGCGAGATAGTATATTACGGAACAACAAATGTAAATTTCTGTTTTGAAAATTCAAATATTGCATTTAATTGTGTGGTTTGTTCAGACAACATAAAGTTAGAAGCAGACGGTCTTTTGGGTCGTGATTTTTTTAAATGTTTTAAAGCCAGCATAGACTACGCCACGGATGAAATCACGTTAGGTAATATGCGTATAAAACTGTTAGCGGACAACTCGAACCAAGAAGTGCTGACAGCAGCAAAAGTGGAAACAATGCACGATAACGTCACGGAGCCAAGTAGCGTAGTTGAGAAAGGTCAGGAAGTGCAAGCTAGCAACATTCCGATACCTTTAAAAATGGGAGAGCTTGATAGTAAAATGCCGAAGATAAACACAAAAATTCAGAAGTCGGAAATCAGTACCCTAAAACAAGAAAAAAATGGCACAAAAACCAGTGAACTGGTTAGGTTAAAGGATACAGTTACGATTCGACCAAACTGCGAAATAATGTGTACAGCCGTTCAGAATCTGGGTAATACGGAACACGATATTTTGATGGAACCAGTAGAGATCCAAATACATGGCGTTATGGCAGCAAGAGTGCTAGCTAAAGCACAAAAAGAAATACCTATCAAGCTTGTGAATATAACCAACAAGGACATGGTTATTCAGAAAAATACAATTGTGGGAAAAGCAGAATTATTCAATAAAAAGAAGTTAAAAGAAGAATATAGAGATGCAGAATGCAAGTTAAGGAAAATAGATGTATACGGAATACACAAAAATAAGGGTCCGCGCGATATAGAGAAACAATTACAGTTAGAGTATCTGCCAGAAGATATAAAACAAGAGTTACTGGTCTTATTGAGAGAATACGAGGATTTATTTCTATGGGAAGACAGCAAACTAGGATGTACACATAATATAAAACACAAGATAAGCACGGGAAATGCACAGCCTATAGCAAAAGCACCATATAGAGTACCGTTTAGTCAAAAAGAGAAATTGAAAACGGAGCTGGATAAGATGCTTGAAGCAGGGGTTATTGAGCAGTCGAACTCACCGTGGTCAGCGCCTGTGGTTATGGTACCAAAAAAATCAGAAAATGGCGAAAGCAAAATCAGGGTCTGCATAGACTTTAGAGGTCTAAATAAAGTGACAAAAAGGGACTATTTTCCTGTTGCTAATATGCAAGAGACCTTGGACCAGTTAGGGGATGCAAAACTGTTTAAAACACTGGATTTGGTATCAGGATACTGGCTAGTTAAGGTAGAGGACCAATATAAAGAGAAAACAGCGTTCACAACTGATGGTGGACATTATCAATTTACAAAAATGGCGTTCGGTTTAGCGAATGCACCCAGTACATTCCAGAGACTTATGAATAGCGTTTTAGCAGGACTAACAGGCGAAAGATGCTTAGTATATCTGGATTATGTAGTTGTTTTTAATAATGGCGGAATTAAGGATCATTTGAAACGACTAAAGGAAGTCTTTGACAGGTTGAGACAAGCAAACTGGAAACTACAACCGAGTAAATGTAAATTTTTGAAACCAGAAACCAAATATTTAGGTCACGTTATTAATGGCGAAGGTGTAAAACTAGATCCCGACAAAATTTCAATTATTCAAAATTATCCAAGACCGAAAAATGTAAAAGAAATCAGGGCTTTTACTGGTCTTGTAGGATTTTATAGACGCTTTATTTTAAATTTCGCAACAATAGCAAAACCACTTACAGAATTAACAAAGAAAGATATAGCATTCAACTGGACAGATGATTGTGAAAAAGCATTCGAGGGATTGCAAAATGCCCTGTGTTCAGATTCAGTACTAACTCATCCAGACTTTTCTAAAGAATTTATACTATCAACGGATGCCAGCGGAAAAGCGATCAGCGCTATTCTAAGTCAGAAAATTGGAGGGTATGAAAAACCTATAGCTTTCGCTAGCCAACAACTAAACAAGGCCGAAATGAATTATACCACATCAGGGGCCTTGGCATTAAAGTCGCCCGCTATCAGCATTTGCGAGACTTGTTCCTGGATGCATTCCTGCAGCCCTGTAAGGAGGTACTCGTACTCCTCCAGCGTGCGGTTCGGGGAGAAGTAGCAGCTGAGATACACCCGTTGTCCGCTCCTCACCTACACGTATCCTTTGCCACAGCCTGTCTGTTGTACTGCGCACCTGGGGTTCAGTATCTTTATCGCAGCATCTCCTCGTAAGTCAGCATGCCACACCCTTCTGATGTTGATAGCTTTTTTTTTCTTTTTTTGGTTGGGTAGGAGAGAATGCTCATGCACACGTAGTATAATACCGAAACAGCGCATACCCCTGGAAGGGAAAAGGTAGTGTGGGACTCTAGACATCCGCTTTCGCTTCATGTGCCTAGCCTACCCACTCTCCCGTCCCCTGGCCCATTAGGATGTGGAACCGCTGGTGCATTTTTTCGCCATTCTATTGTTGTTTCAATGCTAGTGTATGTCTCTTTCTCTTTGCCGTTAAGGTTCCTCTTTAGCTTCTAAGATTACCATTAACATTCCTACTATTTGTTCCCATGATTCTTCATCAGCAATCATGAGGTTGACGATGTTTTGTGCTTCTATTTGGGTGCCAATCTCGCTACAGGCTTTCCTTCTTTCTTCTTCACAGCTTATGCATTAGAAAATAGTTCAGCATGAGATCTTCTTTGTTCGAGAGATGTGATATTGAAATAACGCAAACTATCTAAGTATGTCATATTATTAATATTTAATTTATATTTAACAAGTGATATAAACTTTCACTGGATTGATTCAATTAGATGAATATTTTTATTGTACATAGGATTCCATATAATACATGAATATTCCAAATGAGGTCTAACCAATGATCTGTAAAGCGTAAATAAGGAATCTTTCCGCTGAAATGGTTGAGATAATCTAATTATGAACCCTAAAAAGGTATAACCCTTTTTGATCATTACTTCTGTTTGTTCATTGAATGTTAGCTTTGAATCAAAGATTACACCAAGATCGCAAATTTTTTCCTTTCTCATTAGGTAGTAACCTCGTAGATCATAATTGAAATTAATCTTGATTTTATTTCTTGTGTAAGTCATTATAGAGCATTTATCCAGATTTAAATGTATATCATTAGTTAAGCAAAACTGGTGTAATCTTGATAAGTCGTCTTGTATCAAATGACAATCTTCAAGGGATTCTACAGTTTTAAAGAATTTGAGATCATCTGCAAAAAGAGAAAATTCGCAATGAATGAAGCAAGAAGATATAGAGTTAATATATAAGTTAAATAACAGAGGTCCCAAGTGAGATCCCTGAGGTACACCAGATGAAACTAATATTTCACGCGATACAAATCCATTGCAGACAACAAATTGAGATCTCATTAGAATATAAGACTCAATCCAACGCAGTAAAGATCCATGAATGCCATACTCAGACAATTTCCGTAATAATATACAATGATTAACTCTATCGAACGCTTTACTAACATCAGTATATATTACATCAACTTGTTTTCTTTGATCCATATTGCTACTAACAAATTCAGTGAAAGGTAATAAATTATTTATAACTGATTTTCCACTACAAAATCCACTTTGTTGTTGCATAATAATGTTACGGAATACATGACTAATTTTTTTAACGATAAGAGCTTCAAATATTTTTCCAAAAAGTGATAAAATTGAAATTGGACGATAATTGGATGTTTTTGATTTGTCACCAGATTTAAAAATAGGAATAATATGAGAAACTTTCCTGAATTTCGGAAAAATACCAGCTTGCAAAGATTTATTAAATATTATAAATAATGGATGTACAAGATAATGCGCACAGTATTTTACAAATTTTGGATGAATTTTGTCAGGTCCACAACCTTTTTTTACATCTAAATTTTGTAGAAACTGAAATATTTCATCTGATTATATATTAAGTGTTCCTAAATTCATTCAATGATCTTGAAGTTTATCATTTAAATTAGCATTACAGTTATTAGTTGAATCAGTGTAAACTGATTCGAAATGATGCGCAAAGAGATTGCAGATATCGGCACCATTACTTGCTTCACAATCATTGTGGAACATAACATTTGGTGTGTTGTTATACGTTTTCCGTGTTTTTGTGTAATTCCAAAAGTGTTTGATATCAGATTTAATATTAGTTTCTATAAAATGAATGTATTTTTTAAAATCTCTACCCATACAAAGTTTGACTCTTTTACGTAATAAAGTGAATGAATTGAAATCATTTAAGCTACCATACAATTTCCATTTTTTATGAAAATTGTGTTTCTCTTTAATCATTTTAATTAAGGACATAGAAAACCATTTAGGATAACTACAGGAGATGTGAGTCTTTACTGGTGCATAAGTATCAAGTAGGTTATATAGTATGTTATATAATAAGTCAACATTATGATTAACATCATTATTACTAAATTTCATATCCCAATTCACCGCAGATAGTTTATAAATTAGCTCTTCATAGTTACAATTATGAAAGTCATATGATTTAATTTTAGATTGAACAAGTGGTTTTAAATTTATCAGAGAAACACATATTTCAAGTGCAGGATGATAAGTGTCAATAGCCGCTAGAGGAAATTGACATGAATTAACATTAAGAGTTAATGAACTAAATACTAAGGCCCGGTCTTATAAACATACAATTAATCTTCAGTTAACTACTTCATAAGTAAATTTAATTGCCAGTTAAATATAAACTGGGTATTATAAAGGTAATCTTTGTATTAATTAACTAACTGGAGATTTATTTTTTGTGTTCTTAATTTTAGTTGTGTATTGCTGTCTTCTGTACTAGTAGCTAACTTCTCAGTTATTATTGACAACTGTCTGGCGGCGCTTTTATGTTGTATTATTTAAGGTTATACTACAATATTCTCAGATATTTATACGTTATTAGTGTTGTTTTATGTAAATATGGGCACAAAACGTGAACGAGGTAAAAACTACACCGAAACAGAAAAATATATTTTATTGGATATAATAGAACAATATTTAAATATAATAGAAAACAAAAAAACAGATGATAACCATGTCAAAAAGAAAAAAGACACCTGGGATTTGATTTCAAACAAATATAACGCTCTTCAACAAACAGGTATTAGAACAGGAACCCAACTTAAGCTTCTATACGAAAATATAAAGCAAAGAAAGATAAAGCCGATGAAAAAGTAAATATGAATTATTTTTGATATATGTTATGATTAATATTTTATGGTTAAATTTAGGTTGAAATATACAAAACAGGAGGTGGTAGTTTCTGCAAGAAAGTAGATGCATTAAGTGAGAAATGTTTACAGATGAATGAAGCTACAATATGTGATATGCCAAATAAATATGATAGTTCAGGCATGCTAGGTACGTTTTCGTATATTTCATAGTATATCGTATATGTGTGAATTCAAGTTGTCTGGGTTAGTTACCTATTGATTTAAAAATCTTTGTATTGTTTCAGATGTTAACGTTCCTATCGATAATAATAATATAATCGAGAATGTAATTGTAGAAGTGGATAGTGTAAGTTCATATTATTTTACTTTGTATTTTAATTTAAAGCTAAAAAATTGCAAATGAAATTTTTTCACACTGTGAAACGATGAGAAATTATTGTAGAGAAAATGCTTCTAATAAAAGATCGAGAGAGCAATTTTCTATAACCTTTGGTTGTAGCAATTTTCTTTATAATAATTTATGAACGAATGACAGCGGAAAATTTCCAGCTTTTCACGAAAATACTATATATAACACGCTCAATTATTTTGTGCAATTGTTTGAAAATTAGTTGTACTCTTTTAATATCAATGCCAAATTAATTGTTAGAGCAACCGGGACTGTTTAGATTTGAATTTTATTTCGTTTGTTTCTGAATTTTTTTAATATAGGTATATAATTTTTATTTTACAGGATATACACTCAGAATTCCACTTATATAAATGTAGTACAGATACTGTTCCGGCCATTGTAACAAATCCGTCATCGAGATACATTCAGTCGCATTCACAAGTTTTAGAAGAGTCATCATCCCCAGTATGTGCAACTGCTACACCAACAGGATCAAAATCTTCATCTAAAAGAAACAACACACCATTATATAAGAAAAAAACTGTCGAAAAAGAAGATATTAAATTACAAATTTTGAATGTACGTTTAGAAAAAGAAATAATTGAAAAAGATATTTTACTTCTTCAAAAAGAAGAAAAATATCTAGACATTCAACAGAAGAAGATTAATTTAAAATTACTAACCAAAAATGAGGGCCTTGCATCTGATAGTGACTGATATTTTCGTACTACTACATATTTTGAAATAAAAATGTTTATATATTTTTGATCACCAGAAAAAGATGTTTGTTTATTTAGAATATATATTTATTTAAGTACTTGCAATTGTTATAGAATATATTTATTTTTTATTATTAAAATATCAAACTTACCTTGAAAATATTTCGTTTATTAATGCAGTTCTTACTGCATAATTTTCTCCTTGAATATTTCTATTCACTTGTTCATCGTCTGGATCTACAGCTATTTCGAGAACATCCTCATCTAAATTGTCATTCATATCTATACAGATGTTATGTAAAACACATACCGCTACTATCACTACTAATGATTTCTCTAATGATATTCTTAGGCCATTCGACAAACATGGAAATCTTCGTTTAAGTACACCGAACATTCTCTCAACCGTATTTCTTGTTCTTATATGAGCATTATTGTATCTATTTTCCGCTGCGGTGCTTGGATTTAATAACGGTGTTAAAAGATATCTTCTGCAAGGATATCCACTATCCCCTAGTAAGTAGCAATTTCCAAATTCGTTATTTTCTAATTTTGCTCTTAATAGTGAATTATCAAATATTCTAGAATCGTGTGTACTACCAGGCCAACGTACTACTACGTCAATTATATGAAGTTTGGCGTCACATACTGCTTGAATATTTATAGAGAAAAATCCTTTTCGATTCCTAAATATTTCACCGTTGTCCCCTCCTGGTGACTGAATTTTTACATGTGAACCGTCGATAGCGCCGCATACATTTGGAAACCCACTTATGTTATAAAATTCGTTACAGATTTTGTTTCTCTTTTGAATTGTATCTGGCATTTTTATGTATCTGTCTGCTAATAATGCTATTTAATGAGTTACACGATGAATAATCCTGCAAACTGTTGCTTTCGTTATATTGAAATGATCGCCAATAACTATTTGAAATGATCCTGTAGCGTAAAAACGTAATGTGATCAAGAACTGGTTCATTGAGGATATAGACTGATTTCTTAATGTCATGGGTCTAATATGTACTTCGATTTGTTCTAAGATATTTAATACACATTGTTTGGATAATCGAAATCTGTTTTTAAACTCATTTTCATTATAAATTTCAAATGGATTGGTTCTGTCTCGGAATACCCTTGGTAATCGTCGTCTTTGTGGTTCATCCTCAGATTCATTGTCTGTTGATATATCAGACACAGACGATACAGAAGAAATAGATTCTATTGACGATATTGATGACACAGACATTGTATCAACTTATATCAAACTTTGCACTGTTAAAAAAGACAAGAGGTTAACATTTAAAACCTTTTGAAATATAAAAATAATAATGATTATATTTTATGTCTGATACCTACCTATTTATTTTGAAATTCTTTCTAACTATTCAGATGTATTTTCCAATAATAATGAAAGATTTTCGATTTATAATCGTGCATTAAATTTTAATACCAGGTACTTTCGCCAGTTAGTTTAATGTCAGATTTACTTGCTCACTTAATTTTAAAAAGCCTTTATAAAACCGAAATCTCCAGTTAAATCAGTTTAGTTGGTAAGTAAAATATAATCGTAGATTATTTTAATCTACAGTTAAAAAAACCTTTATAAGACTGAAATCTTCAGTTAAATTAGTTTAGTTGCTAACTAAATTTTAATCGCAGATTAAATAGTTTTATAAGACCGGGCCTAAATCTAACATTTTATTTAACTTGTTACTAACTCCATTATATTGGTTTAAGTTACATAAAGACATGGTATTAGTAACTTCGAGATGTGAATCTAGTCTTTTTATAAATGAGTGAACATATATATTGTTATCCTTAGCTACCCAACTTAGTTCCGGTAAATTATAATCCCCAGCAATTATAAATTCATCATTCGTGTATTTCAATGTTAGTTGAGTTAATTTGTTGAGATGATCCAAGTAAGTGTCAATGTGAGCGAGGGGGGGTATATAAACACAGCAAAGATGAAGTTTTTGATGATTCAACATAATAGTGACCCATATATCTTCAGCGGAACTAGACCAGGATAATTCAACTTTGCATTGTAGTTTTCTGGACACTAAAATTAGGACGCCACCACCTTGAGATTTATTAGGATCACTACGATCACGTCTAAAAACTGAATATGCGTTTAGATCACACAGTTCACTATCAAGCACAGAATTATTGAGCCAAGTTTCAGTCATAAATATGATGTCGTAATTACACGCACAAATTTTATTGTAAATATTATTAAGTTTTGTTTTAATACCTCGGACATTCTGATAGTATATTTGTATGTTCATAGACGGTTAAAAGTGAATAACACAACTTATTAGGTAGTCGTAACTTAATTCATTTTCTTGGTATCACCCTCTGAATTTATAATAATAATGGGCGAGTTACCATTTTTTCTTGTGAAGATTTTACAGTTTCGAACCCATACGTACTTAAATGATTTTTCATGAGCAATATCTCTTGTTTTCTTGAGTAGCAATTTGTTAGCAGGACTTAAGTGATCATTAATGTATATATTATTTGGCGTGGGGAAGTTTAAGTTAGTAGTATTTAATTTTTTAAATGTACGAGCAGACGCTATGAATTTATCCTTTTTAAGTCTTGACTCAAATCTTACAATTATATTCTTCGGTTTGTTGGTCGAATTGTAAGGAGATACACGGTGTAAAGCATCAATATCTTGTTCGATGACAGGGCAGTCAATAATCTTCCCTATATTTTTGACAACTTCAATTAAATTTTCATTTGAGGTTTCGGGAAGTCCAACTATTTCGATGTTATTAATTCTAGAGCGCTGTTCAAAATCTTCAACTTTTGATTTAATGATATTAAATTCTTCTTTTAGAGGTTCGATCATGTTAATTTTATCCGTTATTTTACTTAGCTTAGCTTCAAAATCGTCTATTTTATTGGAACAGAAATTAACTGATTGTACTAAACTATCAAGTAAACATTTAATATCAGATAAAGTTGGTTCTTTCGCCTGGCTTACATTAGGCGATGTTACAGTATAAGATGAACCATCACTGCCCTTTTTACATTTATTGCATAGCCAGCCAAGATTTTTTGAATTTTGTAAAGCATTATTTACCTCATCAGGGTTGCTAGCACAGCTGATGTGATAGCCAAGTTTACAAGCAAGACAGGAAATGCCTGGGAATGTTCGACTTACAGTCTTCTTGCAAAAGTTGCACGATAAAACCATGATGATAAATTCGATAAAATAATACTCAAAAATATATACTGTACTTAGCTGGTTTGTTGCTTGAGGTCAATGACTGACGAGTTATAGTAGGATTAATTAGGAACCACAGTATTTTACTAAAATATCACTAGATTTTAGATCTTTAAATGCATTAATATTAAACAAACTGCACTATATACTGACACACTAAATTCAATGACTGAATAAACTGATAGAATGACTGTTTAGAAAGGCACTGATATAAATATATATGTACTTGTTGATAAAAAACCAAAGAAAAATGCACAACAGAGCAGCTGATAATAAAACACGACTGTCCGATAGCATTGTTAGAAATCTGGAGATATAGTCCTGTATCCCCTGCAGATTGCTACAGCAAGTGTTCTGTTTATCGTTTTCAGCATCTGTTCACATATGTCATACTTTAATGCCTTGCCCCATATGGGTGCTGCTTACAATATAATAGATTGGACTGTTGCTGCTAGCAATCGTCTTTTAGCTTCCGTTGGTCCTGATATACGTGGAAATAATCTCCGTAGTGCTATTACCGTGCTTTCGGCTTTCTGTACCGCTTGTTTAATATGATTCTGCATTCTTATAGAGTTCAAATCTTTTTTTTGTTAAGCTCTCTTTAATCATTAAATTGTGACCTTTAAGATTTTTTCGTAGCTTAAGTACAGATTCTCGGGTTTTATAAGATATGAATTTCACAATTATAGGACGGGGCTTAGACTGTCTAGTGGTAATGGCTGGTTTTCTACCTGTGCGGTGGCAACGGTCAATATCAGCGGCTCTTAGGCTGAGGGACAGTTTTTCACTGAATGCAGCGCGCACTAGATCTTCAGTGTTCTCGTTGGCTGCCTCGGGATCTCCGAACACTCGGATGCAGTTGCGGCGGGAGTACTGCTCTTGCTGATCCAGGCGGTCCACCAGATGTTGGTTGGTGGACGTCTGGTCAGCGATGACGCCCTCGTAGTGGGCTTTCTGCTTTTCTAGTTTTTTGTCCAGGCGGTCCAGAACTTTATCGACTAGCTTGTCGATAAAGGTGTTGTTGGCAAGAAGAGCCCCCACTGTTTCCACTACTACTGCACTAATATCCGCAGAAATAAGTGTGATAATAAAAACATTTGCGACACTTAAAAAAAAAAAACGTTAAAATAAATATTCACGGAGCGACAACAGATCACGTCTACTCAGGCCAACGCATGAAATATTATAATGCTCTGTGCTCTGAACTGTAGTCTCTTACTTGAATTTTTATATTGTTTATAACTCTGATGCTTGAATTGCAGTCATTCTTATTTCGATTATAAATCAAGCTCCTTTGGTTTGCCATTATCCTAGTATTTGGTTCTGTTGCCAGTATTATGTCTATCCCCTTTTCTTTTATTGCCCACTCTATAGCATTGTGTGCAGCTTTGCTCTTATTTAAGTTTATTTGTAGGAGCTTAATATTCATTTTCAGGGTAAGTTGTCGTAGACTGCCTCCGCTCAGTCATATTCTCTTTTTTTTCTCCGCACTAATACACGAAAGGCAGGCCATTGTCCCTGTTTTGTGCTCGTTTGCCTCTGTGCATGTATTGCATTTTGGCCGCAAGTTGCAGTTTTTTTCAGCGTGTTCCGTGCCGCAGCCTGCACATAAAAGCTTCCTATCAGGGCCCGTACACTTCGCCTCCACGTGCCCCTCTCATGACATTTATAACTGATGCTGAACCTCTCCCTGATATAACAAGTGTTATATGCTATCTGCAATGTTTTCTTTCTGACCAATTTATCAGCGATGTCCTCAGGTACCTTTAGTGATGTGCTTCTGCTCCCGTAATGGGATTTCCAAATGTCCTGTATCATAACTGAGGATAATTCTTGGTTTGACAATATCTTCTGTAGGGCTTCTCTGACCTCTTCTCTAGTGGCCATTTCGTCGAGTCTTGCGATATTAAAGATTTTTTTCCACGGTCTGTACTTTTCCTCGTTCCACCTCCTATCTGATTTTCCAGGAGTTCATTTAGCTTTTCCATTTTGTCGCTTCCCCTTTTAAGAACCACTGCCATGTTCCCTAGTATCGTCGGGCGTGCTTTTTCGATATCTATCCCTCTCGCGGTGATATCCTCTTTAATATATCTCAGGCGTTTGAACATACCTGCGTAACTCCTTTCCTCATTCTTTTTTACTATAATCGCTTCAGCCTTGTGCCTTCGCGATCTGATGACTCCAGTTAGAGCAGTTTGTGGCGATGCTTTTACTTTGCTCTGCTTTTGTGGTCCAGGTTCGTCTTCTAGGGTTATTTTGCTATTGTTTCTATTTCTGGAAATATAGAAAGTAACCATAATATTCTCTTTTTTCGTAATGAAGGACTCCATGTCAGTTTGTAATAATTATATTATAGGAAGGTTGGTTGTAAAAAGACAAACTGAATTTATAATATTGTATATTATATTCTATATGCGATCGATTTCGAGACTATGCTCATATTCGGGCAAACAGCTGAAAATTACATTAATAAATAATTTCGTGTATAATATGAATAATAAGTAATTAGTTTATCGTCACATAAATAAATAAATGATCTTATATAAATAAATTTATTAATTAAGTTATAGTTTGTCCAATAAATAAAAAATCGATATAAAGTTATAACGTTAAATAAAATGTGATAAATATAAAAATAAATACAAAATATATAAAACAAACATAATCAAAGTAATTGTTATAGGAGTTGTTATAGATATAAAAACAATTTGGAAAGTATGTAAAGCGAAATATGAAGTAGATTACTACGTGCTCTTAAATTAGGTTATACATTTAAATCTAAAGCAATCACAGTGATCATAACATGAAATATAATGAATTATTAAGGACTTACCGTCAAATATGTACAGTTGAAGAATTGGCAAAATATTTTAAATGCATTGATAAGTAAAAAATAATAATATTACATATTGAAGAAAAACTGTCAAATGTGATGTAGTAGCAACAAGTGTCAGGAAAAGAATGACGGGAGTAGCGGGAAGTTATATTTGATAAAAGTTAATTATTGAAAGGCCGGTAAATTTTTGAAAATATGATGTTCTTGGAAATTAATTTGTTCGTTTAATAATTGGTAATGTTCTTTTTTGTGTTTCAGAATTTCATATTTTTCCAATAAAATTAATTTGTGAAAATTAGTTTCTGAATGTAGTAAAGAAATGTTATCGGTGTTGATGAATGATTTTTGTTAATAAGGTGAGAGCCGAAGGCAGAGTAAGGATTATTTCTGATGTGTTCTTTATATCTAGTTTTTAAGTTACGAGAAGGAAGACCGATGTAGATGTTTTCACAGTTATTGCATTTAAGTTTATATATACCGCTTTTTTTTAATTTATTGAAGGGAGGTTTGCTATTGTTTAAAATATTATTTAAATTCGGTTGTGATTTGGAAGTTAGGATTATGTTATGGTTATTAGTAATATGTCTCAATTTGGAGTGGACGGTCTTGAAAAAAGGAATTGATATGTAACGTTGTTTTGTAGAAATGTGTTTATATATTTTGTTTAAAATTAAATGATTGAATTTCATGTTTTTGAAAAAACTAATTATGTATGAAAGTGGAAAATTATTATTTAAGCCAATGTTTAAGATGGTGTTATATTATTTATTAAAGTTTTCTTTTGATAGGGGAGTGTTTAATAAGCGGTGAAATAGGAAGTTAAAAGCAAGTGATTTTATTTTAGGGTTGTGATATGAGTGTTTTGGGATTATTATGTCAGTGGAAGTGGATTTTCTGTAAATGTTGAAATCTATTTTATTATTATTACGTTGTAAAGTGAGGTCTACAAAGTTAATTTTGTTATTTGATTCTAATTCGATAGTATCTAAAATTAAATTCAGTATTGGGTCGCTTGTCACAGTTGTTTGTCCAGGCTCCGGTACAGGCTCTCTATATTGAGTTTCCTGACAGACCACGTCCCGGCCTTCTTTTGCTCCTTTCATTTGCTAATTCCATCTATAATCTCGAATCTAATGTAATTATGTGGGCTCAGGGTTTCTTCTTCACCCTGTGACCAGTGGAGTCATCTGGGTCGATGCCCAGGTGAGATCTATGATCGATCTTGAAGGTCTCCTAACAAACATTGGTTTGTCCCCCTCATTGAGGATGACTAGGTCGAGGGTTGCAGCCCAGTCAATGAGTCGTTCACCCCTCGCGTCCATGCCCAGCGCACTACAGTCAGGGGCCTTGGCATTAAAGTCGCCCGCTATCAGCATTTGCGAGACTTGTTCCTGGATGCATTCCTGCAGCCCTGTAAGGAGGTACTCGTACACCTCCAGCGTGCGGTTCGGGGAGAAGTAGCAGCTAAGATACACCCGTTGTCCGCTCCTCACCTACACGTATCCTTTGCCAGAGCCTGTCTGTTCTACTGCGCACCTGGGGTTCAGTATCTTTATCGCAGCATCTCCTCGTAAGTCAGCATGCCACACCCTTCTGATGTTGATAGCTTTTTTTTTCTTTTTTTGGTTGGGTAGGAGAGAATGCTCATGCACACCTAGTATGATACCGAAACAGCGCATACCCCTGGAAGGGAAAAGGTAGTGTGGGACTCTAGACAACCGCTTTCGCTTCATGTGCCTAGCCCATCCACTCTTCCGTCCCCTGGCCCATTAGGAATGGGAACCGCTGGTGCATTTTTTCCCCATTCTATTGTTGTTTCAATTCCCTGACATTTAGAATGTTAGTAATAAATTAAACTTTTTTAATAAATTTACAAAAACGTCGGCGCGAAAAATCTTGTGTATTACACATCCAGAAACTATTTTTTGTACTCATACATTAAAATGTGTTGTTTCGCGTCGCCTACGCAACGACCGAAACGTCAATTTCCCGCACTCGTTCGGGAAATTTCGAAAAAAACACTGCAATTTCTAAAGCATTTATTAAAAAACTATATTTATAATAAAAAAGTATAGTATCCCAAACACCCTTTTGCATAATAATAATAAAAGAAAATGATAGAATATTGAATGAAATTTAATTTTTAAATGATAAATTTAGTGCATTTAGTTCACAATGTTGGCAACGAAATAACAGCACTCGACAGCAGTGGAAACACATACCCTACAAATGTAAGGTAAATTGTAACCACATAGATATAAAATTAAACAAGTTTATTAAATTTACTGTATACTACAAATGAAATTAGTAAATAATATAACACTCTCTATTTTCATTACATTAAATCAATTGAAATTTGACATTACTGTCAAATTAGTTATAAAATGGTTACAAAGCAGTGTTATGTGTATATGGTATATTATTGTTTATGTTAATTATTGTTTTGTAGAATGTTATTATGAATGTTTATATTTATAGTACAACTTTGGCAATTTGAAATACTAACTCCTGGCACAACTTCGTTTCTTTGAATGGATTGTAAAGCTGGCGGTACATGAACATTTATATCAGCAGCAGCAGTTTCTGTTGACGTACTTGCAGATGATGATGATTATATAGTTTTACACTTTTCGTACAAAAAATATTGTACAAACCTCTTGCATGAACTAGGTTCCCGGATTCGTTCTATGGCACTCATCCGGGAACCAAACGTTCCCGCACTTGGTATGTAAATAACTATTGCGAGTGCTCGTATTTAAAGGCCTCGCCCGTGGCTCGTCCTTTCAAAATATACTCGCACTCGCAAAATAGCTGTTTCTGGACTAGTGATACAATAGTTATTTGTATCACTAATTTTTGGCGGCCTCGGCCGGTAACACACGGTTTCCGGACGATTTTTAGTTATGTAATACTGCTAATGCCGGACGGTGGCGCGAAAATAACTATTAAGTAACCAGTTATGAAAAGATTGATATTGTTTGACAAACATAATATTTGCCAAAACGAGCGAAGCGAGTTTTGCAAATTATGTGAGTCAAACAATATCACGTTTTCATAACGTATTACGTACATAATTTTATCTAATTCCGCTAAAATAATATTTAAAATATATAAAATTCTAGGTTTATGACAGCTCAGTATGTTTCAAAATCTATAAATCAATTTACCAAAGCGTTGCCGTGAAAATAAATGAATAAAATGTTTAAATTTAAAGCTTATGTCATCATTGAAAATTAGTTCTGAATCCGTAACAGGCCTTCCTTCTGATATCGAAGAATCTACTAATTTGCCCGTGAACTGTTTAATACCAGAAAAATTATTAAATGTATGTAAATCCAAAAGGTTTTAATAAATAGTTTTTTCCGTTATTTGAATTTTGAGAAAGTTCAAACTGTCAACATTCATTACGTAACTAGTTATGTAAAGAATTCTAGAATGACAGTTATGAAAAAATTGACATTTCATATCCTCAAAAATTTATGTAAAACAGGACTTTTCATAACGGAATTAGGTAAATGAATATACATTACTAGTGAGATTGTGATATCTGCTGGAATTATAGATTGCGGCGGCGGTGTGACGAAGGATGGGTGGAATACTTTTTTTGCTAAAAAAGAAATCTTATAAAAAGCGTGAAATATAGTTTGTATATTGTATAAAGATGGGCATGTTGGATCTTTTGACGGACAAGTAACACTACTCAACTGTCACTCACCGATTTAAATGAAACTTGGCACACTAATAGAACTCTAAAAAATATTGAACGCCAATTTTTTTTTCTTTCGGAAGTTGCTTTTTAGGGGTACAAACCACCCCTGAAAGGTGATAAAAGCAAGAATCGCTATAAATGAAATTAAATAATACCAAAATATTACGCGTTCAACATTGGTTACTCGGGGGTTTTTGAGATCGCCAAAATCTATTTTCGGGGTCATTTTGATTATATGCACTTTTTTAAGGGATTAAAAAGGGGATGAGAGGATGAAATTACGATGTTTAACTGAAATAGAGTTTTAGGTTCAAAACTAGTTACTCGGGGGTTTTTGAGGTCCCTGAATCTATTTTCGAGGTTACATGTTGTCGGAGTTGTATTATTATTTCACATACTAAAATAAACAATTTTATGTAGGGTCATTAAATTACATTGTTATAACATTAAAAAATATATTGAAAATTGGATCAATTCATATTAAAAACATATTTTTGTTTGATCAAAAATGATTTTATATTAATTTAAAAATACATACAATTAAACGTAAAATGGGTTTAATAAATTATTGCAATTGTTGTTACGTCTCAATTTTTTTGGTATCCTTTTCCTTAGGCTACCCTTCTGCCTCGAAAGCTTATTGTCCGAATGTTGCGGACGAGGTTATTTTTGGGATGAAAGTAAAATTTACGCGAATTTACCTGTACGTAATGTTGTTTAACGGTCATTGAGAAAGTAGACATCTTGTCGAAAAGTTGTGTTTCTGCTAGTTTTTTTCCTGTGTATTTGGTGCAGTTTTGTTTGAGATTACTACCAGTAATTGAGATTTATTGAGAGCACAATTAAATCTTCCGGATCTGTTGTCTGACGGGAAGCTACTTCCTATATCAAAAAGCCACCCAATATCTCAGGTAATTCAACATGTTTACTTTAGTCTTGCGAATTTCTTATTCATACGTATTTTAGTAGAATCACTTAATTAGATCTGTATTTGATTGGTAGAACCTTTCCATTCATCTTTTCTTACATGAACCTAACCGTAAGCATTCTTTCAGGCTTTTATTTGAGGTCTACATTTAATTTCATTCTGAAATTAACCTCATGTTTTCATGAGCATGCGGTGACATTTTGAAATCGCTGACCTTCGCCGCTCTACCAGTGCCTCGCTGCCAGCTGAAAACGACATTTTGAATTTGGGCGGAACGCAGCGCCACTAGTCTACCGAGATTGCTGTCAGATTTTGGACGTCGGGAACCGAACATCGCCGACCGCCCATTCGAATCTCAGTGGTGGAGACACACATGCAATCCATCTCCGGCTCCTGTGAAAGCTAAGATTTTACTGTTTATTTATTTATTTATGTTACGCTGTACAACAGGAACTTAATCCCAGTTACAGTACAGGGTCCGTAACGTTATCCACACCAGCGTACTGACGGACATCATTTACTTGTCCCTCGAAATTGTTTAACTTTTCTTCTAAAGTGGTTTCATCTTGGAAAATCTGTTTTCGCTGCGAGTTATTTTAATTTAGTTTTCTTTTGTACAGAGCAATAATTCTGGTAGGCCGTAGTACACTGTCGGAGTCTAAGACTCGCATTGTTTCACGTTTAGTGTACGCATTATTGTTTCGTTGGTACCAATGCGATCGTCGTGCACCGTTGCCACGTTACTGTTGTCAGAATTTGGTTTTCCTGTAGTCCTCGACGTTACCGTCTACTCTCCATTTGACTAATTCTTAAACTAACTTTCAACGCTCGTGATCAGATTATTGGGAACTTTGTCTCTATACAGGGTGTTTCGCAACTTAGAGCAAAAAATAAAGGGTATATTTTGTACGACGTGCTGATCATGAAACAAAAAGAATTTTTTTTTTAAATCGCAAAACTAATTTCCATATTTCCCAGTCCAAAATTTTTCGTTGCCGCTACCACTGGGTGGATGATTATGTTAAAGTTATTAATTAAATAAAATTCTATTATAAATAACTGCTAATAATTGAATTGTGTAATTATTCTTTCGTAGTTGATACCTACTTCATTGTTTGTGTTTAATAGGAAAGCGAATCCAGTGCAGTACTACAAAAAATGTTTTAGGTTAACAAACCTTAATTTTTGAAATTTTAAAAAAAAATCTTATTGTTTCATGATCAGCACGTCGTACAAAATATACCCTTTAATTTTTTGCTCTAAGTTGTGAAATACCCTGTATACGAAAATAGTTATGTTGTGTACTCGTGATAGCAAGGGATGGTTTGCAAAAATAAACACACAAGTACAACTATATATATATATATATTTATTTACGGTACTTATTTATCTGGTTTAGTTTAGTTTTGTGGAATCGTTGAGTAGGAGAAGAATGAATGCGTGATGAATGAGAGGATTTCTTATTTATAGGGTTTTCGTTAGGACTAGGGGGAGAGGGTAGTTTAGAAAGTTAAGGGTTCAAGAAATGAGTCATAGGATTGGAATGTTAGTTTTAGAAAGTGGGTTGGAATTTTATTATCTTATTTTTACAACATGACTACTGATTGTAACAAAGTGAATCAATTCAGATTTAGTTTTGTTATAATTAGAATTTTTCACTATCAACTCAGCTTCGAAAGATACAGACAAATTAAATATTATCTTAAGTATCTTTTTTGTAAAGTTGACGTGACAGAGTTTTAGTTATCAAATTTATTAGTGCATATGTTTGTAATAATTTCAATATTCTTCGATTATTATTTATCGAGTTTATGGCTTCTCTGAATTGTCGCGCTTGTTAGCTATTATGTGATGACATATCTGGGTAAATTATTAGCTGGGCGTTGGTCTGAGATAGCTTTTGATCCTTATATTTCATCCCTTAGAAGCGTCTGGTGTTTTTTATGTAAACTCGTGCATGGGAACAGTTATCTCTAACCAAGTCAACGATTCCACCATCTTACCCCTTGTCAGCACATCCCATGGAAAACAACAACAAATAGCCAGTGGTGGTTTAGCTTTTGGATTGGCAAGATGTAGTCTTGCCATGTAGTCACTTTAGTTCATATGTTGTTGTTGTTTGCCATCTTTGATACAAGTTGTTTAAATAAAGATTTAATGTTTTCGTTTAATATCTATCACATTTAGTAACTTTTCTATTTATTTTTATGTTGTGAATTTTATCTTAATAAACATTAAAGTTTGAATAGTATTTAACTTATTCGCCCAGCGCTTACTGGCGTGCCAGTTGATCTAAGATGAGAAAGTAAAAGAACTAAATGATTATATCTAAATTATCTCTAACATGCATTATAAACAAAAGTAAAATATGACAAATTAGCTATGACTAATTTGGGGAACATGACAGTTCATACCTAGTCAAACTGAACGTAAATTCATTTTTCTGAAATCGTCAAGAAAATGCCTACTTTCCTGACGCATTTTAGTATGGAAAGTAAGTGTTTACCAAAACATTTGCAAAACAGTCAGGTAAAGTACTTTCCTGACTAGTTAGGAAAGTACTTTACCTGACTCAAATAAATAAACTAAATAACTAAAAAATTTAATAAGATTTTTATTTATTTTTATCAATAACGTTAATATTAAATGTACAATTGCTTAAGTTACTAACATTTATGCATGACACTGTCGAATTTTAAACTAAATTATTTGTTTCAATCGATAAATTACTTGGGGTTTCAGTGAATTTTTTGTCTGCTTCTCCTGATATTTTATTTGCAACATCAATTTTGTTCTGGATAGACTGATCTATGTATCTCTCAGCCACTGCTGAAGACTTCCATCCTCCATGGCGCTTCAGTGTGAACATATCAGCGCCACTATCGGCTATTATTGATGCCGATGACCGGCGAAAACAATGACCAGTAAACGCAATGAAGTCCTTAATTTTCAGAAACTTCGCAATTAAACTTGGCATTTTTGAGAAGGAATGGATGCCCACCGGTTGGATAGTGCATTTTTTCGCCTTATAATTAACGAAAAGGCGATGATGGGGTGTATTTGGTTTTCTCAGAGCAACGTACTTTTTGTAAATTTCTACTGCATCTGTCCCTTCTATCTTCCCAGCAATTGTAAATGTACGGGAAATGTTTGTTTTGGAATCGGGTATATTATTATTATTATTTACAAAAGCAGACAGCGGAGTTGATAAAGCTTTGCTAAAGATACATGAGTAGTATTTTACATAATAAACCATAGTATACATACTTAAAGAAACTAAAGAACAAAATAAATACTTAGAAAATAGGCGTGGCATTAAATTGGTAGTAGCAAGTAAGATTTACAAAAAAAGTTATACGATGTTACACATTATCAAAGTTTACAGATTTTAAATATAAATCTAAAGAGTTCTTAAATATATTAACAGAATTGGCATTTACAATAGAATCTGGTAATCTGTTCCACAAATCGACTACACGGTTACTGAAAATGTGTTGTCTACAGACAGATTTAAATTGATCTTTGTTTAGTTTAGAGCTGTGACCTCGTAGTTGGCTGTTTTGATTATAATTAAATAACACACAAAATTAGAGCGACCTACGATATTATAATAAATATTAGTTGTATAATTACAAAAATATTAATATTAAATGATATACCTTTATTAATAAATATTCTTCGTCTGTTGCTTCCAAAAAAAAACTGATGAATTTGGGCTCTATTGAAAACATTTGATTTTTTGGTTTATATCCGACAGCCTGACGTTTTAGAAAAGCAATCAACTTGGGAAATTTACTTATATCTACATTTTCCTTCAAATTCAATGTCATTTTTAGCATTGAATATTTGGACCATAAGCTTGATGACTTCAACATTTTTGCCTTTGAGGAAAAATAAGCAAGTAGCACATTTTCTGACAAATTATTTACTTTATTTTGCTTTTTCCAATCCATGAAAATTTCATACTCTTTATAATATCGGTCTTTGGACTTGCTCGGTAATAAATTTTCAACACCCGCAGTTGCTTGATTTAAGATTTCGGGAGGAATACTTGAAAATACCGCCTCATACTCATTTTCGTCTATATTTTCCAACATTATACAGAAATCTTCTCTCTTAACAATATTACTTCTGACACAAATATATTCAATAGATTTTTCACATAAGATGTTGTTTTCAACAACTTGTGTTATCACCTTGGATATGTAGTTTGCTGCCAATATGATTCTTACCAAAAAAAAATTAAACATTTTGAAATATTTATTATTATTATTATTGATAAAATATAAATATAAACGATTTCAGAAAAAATAGTATACATAATACGTCACGAAAGTGTTTTACATGGATAAGTAGCCCATAATGACTATGATTATATTTATCAGAAAGTTCGCCAAAATATACTATAATAACATTTTCCGAAAAGGAATTTACATTTTTGCGTATTCGCCAATCCATAAAAGCTTTATAAACTTGTTCATACTTTTTTTTTTTATTTTTCGGGCAGTAAATTTAAGAAACGTACGTGTGCGGCTTCTACAATATCTGGTGGAGTACAAATTTCACTTTGTTCGCTTTCAGAATCCATAACTCACATGTATAATCACACAAATTACAGTATTATTGTAAACAAAAACGTTTTAAACTAATTTTGACAGATAATTAACAATAGCGCGCTTCACTGTTTCATAGCATACTTAACGCGCGGCAATTATCGTTATTTTTTGATTGGCTATTAAAGTGTTAAGTAATGAAAATTCAGACGTTTGATTGGTCGTGAAGTGTTGAGTAATAAATTCTTACTTAACACTGTCAATAATTATTCGTATTACTTATCATAAATTTCATAAGTAATTAATACATTATTTAATAAGAGTAGATAAAAAAAAAAATAATGGGCAATAATTTCAAATAAAATATAAATATAACAATGTAAAGTTTAAAGTTTGGAATAAAACACTAAAACACAAATTCGATATAAATAATGTCCATCTACCTTTGATAGATATTAATCACAATTTATACTCACTAATAATAATGAAGACAGATGAATGAACAGGATGCAAATTGCAAATAGCAACTTAAATAAATACTAATACAATACGAACTAACCAAGCCTAAAAACGCTTTTATATCTTCGCATCGTTTCTTGGGAATCATCAATCATCACAAGTCCAGCGACTGACCGAATCGCCGGGATAGAACACCCTATTTCATAGCATAATCGGAAAAGAACCGTGATTAATTTATTGTAGATACCTTCATTATTTATTTTCGTTATTTAAACAAAAATATTTTTTTACAATCCACAATTATTTAATTAACATGATGTACGTTTTTTATGATTATTATTATTATAAACAACAACTGACGAGGCTTTTTGCCGCCTCTAAAATTTGCCGTCGTGTGTGGTGCACTCCTTGCACCGCCGGGTTGGCCCGCCACTACTCTTCGCTTATAAACGAATTGGATTTCTATTCGATATCTCCGAACTTAGAAGTTTGTTTAATCAAATGTTCGGTTGCTTGATTTTAATGGTTAACACCAACGATGTGCAAATTTCAATGAATTGAATACTTTTGGTATTTTCGTTTTACACAACTTTTAGTAATCCAAGCCGACTGCACCACTTAAATCACTTTTAATAAAAAAAAAAATTGTTTATTGAATGAGAATTATACTTTTATTTAGAATACAAACTACTCTCCACAGAGGCAACTATGAATCTGACTACCAGCGATAAGAGAAGTTTATTTGTTACTGAAGCTACGATACGATACACTGTTTTTTCATGAACTGCCGAATGACGTCTGTGATGCATGACTTTAGTGCCCATTTATGAGTCGCAGACTTTGCAAAGTAGAAAGCTAAAGGCTGTTTCCACGGTTTGTACAGACCTCGAACCATGAAAACCAAAGCATGATCAGCAACTTGATATGTTGTGTCCCGGTTTACTGCTTCCAGTCCCTCAATATAATCATGTGCTTTATTATAATTTAACCCGGGTGATAACGCGACTTCACCAAACATGAGAATGCAGTACATCTCTAGCTCGGGTTTAAGGTTTTCGGAACCACGAGTTAGACAGTTAAAGTGGTCGTTAATACCTGGATGTAGCACAACATTCGCCAATGACCTACTTAAAGTTCGCGGTGCCGGTAAGTTAAATAAATTAGATAAATAATTGTAGCCCCGCGGACTATGTTTAAGAATGGACACGAAGAATGATTTCTCTGTAGTTGTATAGCGTCTTCCATGTGGATTTGTATTTAATAGTTTCATTTGGCTTTTGATAAATGAACGGAACCACTGTCGACATTTTATCAATAGATTCCAAGTCTTGAATTAATTTATTGTCGATGAAAGCCTCACCCCGGAATAATTTTTTAGCCGTCCTCCTTCTTTTAATTGATGCTACCATATGGCGCGCTTTCACTAATTCATGGTATAATTTTTTCTTTCGTGACGTTAAATTTTCGATTCTTGTTCGTCGATATATTTCAATATCTGCTGGAGACCTTTATTATCTGGAAATACAAAATATTTGGTTAGAATAAAATTTAAATTATTGTTTTATTGTTAGCATCTTTATTTTGCAAATAGAGGACGGTAAATATTCCATATATACACAATTAACATAAAAGTAAATCATATTTTAAATTGAGGATTTTTTTCCTCCATCCATGAGTTCCGCTAGATATAGCCGAAGAACTGTAAAACATGGTTAACATTGGAAACTACACCGTAATTAAGAATATACATATACATAACTCACCAGACAGTCATGTCATTGCCCGTCCTGGGTTGGACCGTCTTGGTGTTTCCATAGGCTTTTCAATTTGAAAACTGGCAGGTGGTGTATTTGGACGAAACCCTGAAGGTACAGGTACAGGATCCAATATTCCCCCTGGAGTTGATAATTCCTGAGGTAGAGGATTTGGATTTACTTTTTGAAATTGTCTTAAAGAAGGAGACGACTACGGGGGTTTTCGACAAATCCAGATTATCTGAACAAGAACAAGATTGCTGCAGATTCCTCATTATCTAAAAATAACAACAATTTTAGTAGTAACTTGTCTTATTTCTAATTTATATATTTATTTCAGGGACCATAACAATATTACAAACTTTTCTTTAATAATATTATAATATATAAATAATAAAAAGTTATTATGATTATTAGTATAGTATAACTATTTGCAATATCATTATAAAATAAATAATTTATGTAAGGGCATTAAATTAAACTTACATTGTTTATAACATTAAAAAATATATTGAAAATTTAATCAATTCACATTAAAAACATATATTTTTTGTTTGTCACTTGAGTTATCTCCGAATGAGCATGCGCAGCAATGTGAGACAAAGACAGAATCCCGTTTGGTACCTGTTTCTCTCCCCTCTATTTTCAACAAAGAACTCATCGTATCTCACTTCACTCATGTCTTTTGTATCTCATTTACGTTAGCGTATTATTGCATTTTAGTTTACTTAGAAGCTTTTATTTTTGTCAATGACGAGTGTGTTCATCGAAGAGCTCATCGATACCAGTGTGCTAAAGGCAGTGCTCGTTCCAGTATTACTATATTTCAGTGGTCTAAAGTCTGTCTGTATATGTCATTGAAAAGTGTCAACGAAGTTAGGTTATGTTTGGATTATTTCATACAGGTTTAGCATATTTTATTGTTATACACGTATTTATTAAGCAGAAGTCAGAAAATTTGTAACTAGAATAATGACGTCAAAAAGCGGCTGCGTTTATAGGGTATACTAAAAAAATTAAAATGTAATGTGTGTTGCATAAATGTATAATAAATTTTTAAAACACTCTAAAATTAGAAATGATAATTGTAATTGGTACTTAAAATTTGTATTGGGCACAGTAGGCTTTTAAATAATAAGAACATAAACTCATATTTATTGCATAAAATTATTGATTGAAAATACAAAAAACGTAATAAGGTGAAAATTAAATTTGAGTATCGTTGTCACGAGTCACTGCTATCTTCGTCGCTTTCTTCTTCGGAACTGTCGTCCTCGGCGTTTGTTGAAATTATCAGCGGTGCAATGTCCTTCTGATCGAGGAATACCTCTCGATCGTACCACTTTTTAATTTCTTGGACAGTGTGGTTCACTGTATTTTTCCACACTGTTGGAGTTACGGTGTTCAGCGCTTCTGCCCACATAGCCAAAGTTTGACTGTCACCGTAACCATCGCGGCCTATGTGTTTATTGTAATAAGTTTTGGAAATGTCCCATATATTTTCAATAGCATTGAAAATGCAGTGGTACGGCGGCAAACGTAGAACCCGGTGACCACATTCCAGAGCATATTCATCAATTATATGCTTCTCTTCAATTTTATGTCTACTATACAAATAAGAAATGTTACATTATTTTTCTGTTCAACATTTGTTAAGAGAAATATAAATTCAACTTACTCTGCTGCTAGATCAAGTAGTTCCCTTTTAAACATACATTGACTAGAATCAATGTTATGTTCTGTAAGCCAATTTTTTTCTTCTATTTTACTGTGATAGGACGCATTGTCCATAATTATAATGGATGGTCCCTCCAAATTCGGAATGAGTTGTTCCTTGAACCATTTTATAAAATTGTCATGGTTCATTTCCCCATGGTAATCATCAGCCTTTGTCTTAGAAGTAAAAATTAATGATGAATTAGGAATCCAACCGTCCTCCGTTCCAGCATGAAGAATGATGTACCTATGAATATTAAAAAAAGTTTTAATACCTTGATCAAATAATAGACCAGTTGCATTGACTAACTAACCTTTTTCCTTCAGACGTTGTTTTCCGTTTCACGCTTCTTACGTCCGCGTGTTGCCAACTTCGGCGAGCAGATCGTTTTTGAAAAATCCACGTTTCGTCTAAGAAGACAAATTTATGTGGCGTTGAATCATTAAAATTTCTCATAAAATTTGTTAGAAAAAATATTCTTTTCGACACAATATGTGGCAGCTCATATATGGCCCGTTTGTTGTCGTCCTGCTTCCATGAAAATCCAATGTTTCGCAATACCTTGGTTATACTGGAAAGCGATCCCTGAAAAATGTCTCTAGGTTTTAATACTGAAAGCAATGTTTTGCCAGTCACGTTTGATTCTAGAAAGAAAACATATTTATTATCATTTTTATTATTATAAACTTACTGTTTGCGTACATCTCGTAAATCATTTTAAATTAATTAAGATTTCTTTCAAAACATGTTTAATTATGTTTTAATTTTAAATAATTGTAAATATCATTAATGTGTACTTTCCTTATTATAATTTTTTATTTCACTTAACTACAAATATGTATATTATTCTTTCAGTTAAGGCAAGTAAGTCTTCGTTTTGTAAAGTTTTATCCACGACCTATGACGTCTCTCCTCTGCTTAAATAATTTTTGTTTTTTTTTCAGGTACTTTAGTATTGAAGTGTGAATTATGATATCTGTATTTTAATTATGATATCTGTATTTTGATTATGATATCTGTATTTTGATGACGAAGTGTTTTATTATATTAGACAATGGTTCCATTGTCTGACTCATACTTCTTTGAACTATGTTATGATAAGAGAATGATATATAAGCTTGAAAAAACTAGATTAGAACACTCTTGTACTGTTGCTGAACGTATTCACGTCAGTTGTAATTAGATTCTAAATAAATAAAATATAATTTTCAAAACGAAAGAATTTGTATTTTTTTCCTTAAATACAAATCGAAAATTATAATTGGCGCAGTCGGTAGGATGCCAAAAGAGTTTTAAGCAAAATAAATAAATCTCTTTCGATCTCCATCGATTTATTTGGCATCCGAACAAGAATCTATGAGCGAAACACCAGCTCAGGCCTAAACAGTGGCCCATCAGAGGTTGAACAACCCATCTCTAACCATCATCCAGGCAAGCAGTCAAGGAGGACCAGGACAACACACATTCGCTGACTCCACCTCTCCGGGAAACCAGGACAACACAACTTCGCTGATCCCGATTACCAGAGAAAACCAGAAGAAAATCTCTAGCTGATTCTCAACAAACATGATTATCTTGTTAATCATCCTTTTACTTCAACTGTAAGTAAAATATATGTAACAAAATACACTAAAGGGTTTTGAGGAAAGGCTAACGCTTTTAAGAATCAAAACGAGCCCCAGCACAAGGCATAACACAAATTATAAACCTAAATATATTACACAAAAGGGGTGTCTCTAGTAATAACTAGTAATAAAGACACCGAGGAACCGGCACAGTTCCACACACATTACAAATCATATGTACAATAGCGATAGTGAACCAGAATCAAACCCATCAGATTCTGATTCAGAAACAAACCAAACACCTAGTGTTATAAGAAATTTAATATTAACGCCCAGTAAATTACAACTCAACTCAAAAATGGCCACAACCACAAACAACGAAATTCAAATGCTCTCTAAAGGTATCCCTGAATACGACGGTAATATTAAAGATCTACCATATTTTATAAATACTGTAGACGAATTTATATTATGTTTTGCAGGAATTGTATTGACAAACGTTCAAAGAATATTTTTATTTCAATTAATAAAAAATAAATTAAAGGGACCTGCAAAAACATATCTCTCAGAGAATTCATTTGCTGATTGGCCAACATTAAAATCATTCTTACAACTAAATTTCGAAGATAAAATAACAGCCGAAACTTTATTATTAAAAATCATATACAATACCAAAAATAACAATTCCGATTTGTTTCTCAAAGACATTACTAATAATTTTAATAAATATAAGAACAAAATCATGCTAACACAACATCAATTAGTAACAAAAAACGCAATTATCGCGGAAAATCAGAAAATCGTAGTATCTCACTTCATAAATTGTTTACCTCATCTCATTCGAGGATCCTTCACGGTCAAAAATCCTAAATCTCTTGAAGAATGTGAGCAGCTATTAGTAAACGATTTTAATTACGCCCAACATCAATCTCCCCTAAGGAGATTTGAAAACCAAGTAAAAACAACACATAATAACATACAGAAGAATACACCACCACAGAAATTCCCGGCACAAATGTTTCCTTCAAAACCAGTCACGATTCAAAGACACTTTCAACCACACGGTAGGAATAACTTCGGCAGACAAAACATAGTAAATGACATAAACACAAGAAGGACATTTACACCTCACCCAATGTCCACACAAACTAGACAGACCGGCCCAATGTCAACACAGACAATCATACCAAGACAGAATTACCAAACAGACATCGAAAACGACGTAACAACCACTAATGAACCAAATAACGAATATAATGAACAACAAGAAGACGAAACAGAATTCGCCTTCGAGGATTTTCAAGACACATTGGTCGAAAACGAAGATACGTAATGGCTAATTATCAAAATTCGATCCCGATATTACACGATCACGACTCCATTATTTTAATTGACTCTGGATCAAACATAAATTTCATATCACCCGATTACGCAAAATCAAGAAATCTGAAAATTAACAATCAAGATAAAATTACCTTTCACACAGCAAATGGAAAGAAAACACTTACAAATTCAGTTAATCTAAAAATAAATAAAAAATTATTTAAGTTTTATATTACAGACTTTCATTATTTATGTAACCTATTATTCGGTATGGATATATTAAAAGAACTAAATATAACACTAAATTTTAAAACAAATGAAATCTATTTTGAAAACAGAAAGATGAAATTTACAACACAAAATAAACTCAATAATAAACTAAACTATATACAATTTAGAGATCAAAATCTAGATATTAATAAAAAACTAAAAATTGCTAAATTACTAAAACAATACGAGGATTTGTTCCCCAAAGAAGGAGAACAACTCTCCGCCACTAACGTCACCACACACAAAATTCACACCACAGACGAAACACCCATATATACAAAAAACTACAGACTACCCCAATGTTGTGACGAAGATATAGAAGAACACATTAAAAACTTATTAAAAGCACAGATCATTCAAAAATCTAAATCACCATACAACTCACCTATTTGGATAGTACCAAAAAAAATAGATGCGTCAGGGAAACGGAAAACTAGATTGGTAATAGACTTCCGAAAATTAAACCAAAAAACCAGAGAAGATAAATTCCCTCTTCCTAATATAGACGACTTATTGGATAGAATAGGAAAACCAAAATACTTCACGACTTTAGATCTCCACTCAGGTTTTCACCAAATACCCTTGGAAAGATCGGACAGGGAAAAAACGGCTTTCTCCACACCATCTGGACATTATGAATACACTAGGATGCCTTTCGGCTTAGTAAATGCACCGGCATCATTCCAACGAATGATGAACGAAATATTAAAAGAATATATAAATAAAATATGTCTCGTCTACATGGACGACATAATCATTTTCGGATATACTGAACAAGAACATATAGAAAATATCACAAAAATATTCGAAGCACTTAGAAAAGCAAACCTTAAAGTCCAAATTGATAAATCTGAATTTTTTCAAAACGAAGTCGAATACTTAGGATTCGTAATATCATCCGAAGGTTTAAAACCCAATCAAAAGAAAATAGAAGCAATAAATCAAATCACCATCCCAAAAACTAGTAAAGAAATTAAAAGTTTCCTAGGAAAACTTTCTTGGTACCGAAGATTTATTCCAAATCTCGCGAAAATAATAAAACCTTTCACAAATAGCTTAAAAAAGGGTTCACACATAGAAATAGAAAATGAAGAATATCAGAAAGCCTTTAAACACGTGAAACAATTAATATCAAACCCACCTATATTGATATCACCAGATTTCTCTAAACCATTTATACTAACTACAGACGCCTCAGACTTCGCCATGGGAGCCGTTTTGTCACAAGTACAAGAAAACCAAGAAAAACCTATAGCATACGCCTCAAAAACATTTAACTCCGCCGAACAAAACTACTCTACTATAGAGAAAGAATTAAAAAGTATCGTCTGGTCAATAAACAACTTTAAACCTTACCTTTACGGACAAAAATTCAGAATAAAAACCGACCATAGACCTTTAGTATGGTTATTTAATATGAAAAACGGTAATCAAAAATTAATGCGTTGGAAGATCGAACTCGGAGAGTACAATTTCGAAATTGAACACATCATGGGAAAAACTAATAAAATTGCAGACTTTCTTAGTAGACAAAGAAATCCATTTAAAATCGTAGAAAAAATAGGAGACGTAACTGAAACAACAATATTTTCACACTGCATATCACGAGATTATGCTATGAGTCAAGGACTCGCACTCCAAGTAAACCAAACATATAATAGTAAAAAATATTGTCAAAATTATATAGATCAAAATTCTCAACTAATACCACAAATTATAAACGGCAAAACTATATTACACTTAGTTACTAAGCAGAAATGCAACGACTTACCATCTGTAAAAAACTTTAAAAAGGCATTAATGGAACTTCGAGATTACTGCATTAAAAACGAATTGTATGAAATTAATATCCCAAAACTTGCCTGCGGCTTAGACCAAATGGACTATAAAGACTTAATAAAATATTTAAAATTAACCTTCACGGAAACTAATATCCTCGTGAATATCTATTCATTACCACAAAACTTCCTTACCAGCGACGACACAAACGCAACAATACATAGTTCCCCAGAAAACATCGTAAACGGTATAAAATATAAAGAAGATAGACTGAATATTGCCGATAACCAAATTATATTCAAATTAGGAGAATATTCAAAATTAAAAATAGAAAAACTACCTTTCGAAACAGTACAACCTAAACAAAGAATTCATATAACCTTCTCAAAGAATAATCTAAAAAACGAAATAAATAATTTTCTGAAAGACTATTTAGTACCTAAAGTTAGATATCTGGCTATATTTAATGACGAACTGGATAAAGTAATATCTCAAGAACTACAGAAAAATTTCGAACCAAATTCTTTAAAATTAATCGGAGTAAATAAATTTGTACAAGATATCTTTACAATAGATGAACAAAAACAAATTGTAGCTGACGATCATAACGGATTTAGAAACCACAGGGGATTATTGGAAACAATCAGATACCTGAAGAAGAAATACTACTGGCCAAAAATGGTACAAACTATCCAAAATTTTATTAATAATTGTAAAATATGTAAAGAAAATAAATACGATAGAAAACCTATAAAAATTCATGAAAATTTAACTATAACTCCGACAAGACCTTTCGAGACAATTAACATAGACATACTATCATTAAATACTCAAAAATACCTCACAATATTTGACCAATTTTCCAAATTCGGACAAATAAAAGCAATAAATGTTGATTCAGTAAACGTATTAAAAGCATTAAAAGAATATTTCGAGACATATACCCTACCAAAATTAATCATTATGGATAATGGACTAGAATTTAACAACGAATTACTAAAAGATTATTTAAAAACATTAAATGTAAAACCCCATTATATTTGTATTAACAATCCAAAGAGTAACGCGGTCGAAAGATTTCATTCAACATTAATAGAACACCTTAGACTAATTCAAAATAACGAAGAATTCAAACATCTTAATCAAAATGAAAAAATAAAGAAATGCATACTTAGTTACAATAACTCAAAACACACCATAACCGAAAAACCTCCAACAGAAATAATATTTGGAGAGACACATGAGTATAAATACCCCAAAGAAATACGAACTAACTCTGAAATGATACAACAACATCTGAAAGAACAAAAAGAATTATACAAAATAATAAATAATAAGATACAACAAGAAAAAGAGAAACGTCACCAAGAGAACATAAACCCGTTAGCATTACCAAAGGACGTATACGTAAAAGAAGAAGTAAGGAGAATACAAAAATTTAAAAAACCAATGTATATAAAAAGCAAAGTCTTAGCATATAACCCAAAATTAGGTATTGTAAAAGTCGAGAAACCATATAAACAACGTAGTAAAACCTTAAAGAAAATTAGAAACATACGTATCAACAGAATAAAATTATAACTTTATCTCTGTTCCCAGTGCGCAGGGTCAACAATTGACAGACATAACACACGGCAACGGATATCATCTGACAAACCTAGGATCGACACACATTGAACAGGAAAAATTACATACATACTTTTACTATAACGTAACACCTTTATACGAAAACTTTAATAGAATAGAAACTATAATTAACGAACTCCTAACCGAAATACACACAGTTCAACACATAAACCCAAATTATATACAATTACTAAATTCCACCTTTGAAAATACACAAGAACAATTAAACAAATTAAAACTTAACAAAAGAAGGAAAAGAGGCTTAATAAACGGTTTAGGAAGTGTTATAAAATCAATTTCCGGTAACTTGGACAGTTCAGATGGTGAACGATATGATAAATTATTTGAGACTATAAAAAAGAACGAAAAAATTTTAAGTAATAATGAGAATAAATTATTTAAAAACTTAAAAGAAGTAACGGAACAATTTAATATACAATTAGAAAATATTAAAATAAACGAAAAAGAAATGAAAAAGGAACTAACCTTTATAAAAGAAATTTTGAAGAAAAATAAACTTTGGGAAACAAAAATAGAATCTGAAGGAAAAATCCAGTTAATAATAAATATTCTGAACAATATCCAAAATTTTGCTATACAAATTGAAACTAGTCTTACGTTCTGTTCCTTAAATAAATTACATTCAACTATAATTTCCATGAATAGACTCCAGAACTTTATCAAAAATCAAAATATCTTTGAAATTATGTCACTTATAACAACTCACGGTCAATACGATGGACAAATGATCTACTATATTATCGAGATCCCTATTATGAGCACCACCGTATACCCTTTATATCAATTTACGTCAATACCTTTTATGAATAATACAAAAATGTATATCCTTGATGAACCCAATATATTGTATATTAATAAAATGAATAAGAATATTATTGTCAATAACTGTGTTAGAAATAAGAATTATTATTGTAAAACTGATAATGTAGAAATAAAGAAATGTATTAATGATTTAATAATAAGATATAAAAATGATGATTGTTCTTACTTGTTAATGGATAATGAAAATAATATCGAACAAATACCAAATACAAATGAAATCATTATAATAAGCCCAATTTTACAAAATTTCATAATTTATTGTAAAAGTAATGAAATTCACAAAAAGATAATAGGAATTTACAAATTTAATAACGATCAACAATGCACATTAAATAATTATCATTTTGAAAAGATAGAACAAAATTATAAAGAATTAATCTATGAAGGAAAAATTGATAAAATAAATGGGTTAAACGTTAAAAGCAGACAATTAATCGAATTGCATAAAGTAAATAATACTGAATATCATTTGGAAGAAATACAAAATTTAAATTTAAAGAATAACGATCATCATCTTTTTATTATATATTCCTTTATAAGTATAATGATAATTAGTTATATATGTTTTAAGATTTATAAGTATATAAAAGAAAGAAAACTGAAATTAATTGCTTTAAAAGATTTAGAATTAATAAAGACTCACCCTCTCGAGTAATATAATAAAAAACTTGAAGGGGAGGAATTATGATATCTGTATTTTAATTATGATATCTGTATTTTGATTATGATATCTGTATTTTGATGACGAAGTGTTTTATTATATTAGACAATGGTTCCATTGTCTGACTCATACTTCTTTGAACTATGTTATGATAAGAGAATGATATATAAGCTTGAAAAAACTAGATTAGAACACTCTTGTACTGTTGCTGAACGTATTCACGTCAGTTGTAATTAGATTCTAAATAAATAAAATATAATTTTCAAAACGAAAGAATTTGTATTTTTTTCCTTAAATACAAATCGAAAATTATAATTTGTGCTTTGTTCTGGTTGGTTTTCTCTTTGTTTTTTTGCGGTTTATTTTAGGAGTTCTTGGTTTATTTAGTATAAACAATTTCTATGCGAGTATTGGTGTTTTGTGTTTGTACATTTCGTTTACGTGTTTTGTTGTTTGGTGGTGGTTTGGACTCTTAGGAGCAACCATGGTTGGCACAGGAAGGTGTTGTGTTGAAGACTGTCGCTCGTCGGGTAAAACTAAAGTATTTCTAATACCTGGAAAACAGATACGCGAGGTATGTGAGCAAATGTGATAGTGCAACATGCAAATTAAAAGTTGTATTTTGTTCAGGCCGCATAGATCCTGTCAAAATAAATAGACGCCAGCGCTGGCACAGTCATTCCAAGGGATTCACAGTCTCTACAGTATCAAGTTTTCTTCGTGTTCTTCATTTTTAAACATTTCATGTGAAACCATTTGATTTTGAAAAAAGCGTTGTCACATGCGATCATACGGGTTCCATCATACGGTTTCTGATAGATACACCTTAGCGCGACTTTGGGTGTTGTTGATGATCCTGCCTCAGGGGTCTCTATATCACGTGTATAAAATTTGCCTAAAATATTTCAAACGTTAGTTACTATTGACAACACTTTGATGATCCGGATATCAGTCTAATATATTTTGAAACGGTTACACTTCCTACGTTTCGGCAATAACTATCGCCTTCCTCAGGGATCTACAGGTAATTAAGAGGAACTTATTATTTAAATAACACAGCAACAAAATACAAAAAAAACTTACATGTAACGTCTAGTCATAAGTATAAACAAAATGTTTAAAAAAACAGAACATAATGTCACAAATTTAAATAAACAAATAAATAAATAATTAAAAAGGTTTAAAAATTACACAACTCTTAACATTAACAAATAAAACACATTGAAAGGAACATTACAAAAAATCATTTACACAGTTTTAAATCTAGTCACAGAATGAGAAACAAAAAAATGAAATAAATTTTTACAACCAAATTAACCAAACGAATCAAGCATGGTGTGGAAAAATAACGAATTTAAAAAAGTTAGGCAAAATAAACTATTATTGTCAATACTTTCGCATGAAAATATTACCGAACAATTCTGGTAAAATAATTTCTTTCCAGAAATCTGTCGCCTTCTCGCTCTCTCTGTGCCAAAATTATTCGTTAAATTCTATTCTTTGTATTTGGACATCGCGAGAAGTCCATGGAACAAAATCGCAGTATTGCTTATTGCAAATTGCCATCGGCATCTGTACCTGATTGTAGTACGCATGATTTTCTTTCAATTCGGATGTATCCTTATCCAAATAGCTTGGCAATTTCTCGCTTAACGAAGACTCTTTCATGCAATACAGACATTTTACCTCCACACACCCGTTGACAATTCCATCCGGGGAAGCTCGAAAATGTGGATATTCGGTCGATAAAATGAGCCCCACATGTGTAAGTTGAAAGTCCGTATGCCTGGCGCTTGTGAATTTATTGTATGCTTCTAAAGCATCACGCTCGTGCGTACTTTCATACTCTGTTTGCTTCGATGAAAATGTATGCTGGTATCAAATGGCACGTATTGTAGATTTGGCAGTATTTTCTCTTGTTGTGCAGCATGCCTTTTAAAAATTAGATGCTGTTATTCGTCCAATCCGCTGCTCGTACCACAACTTGCTGCCTACAGAAGTAATGAGTATTATAAACAACATATAAAAATAAACAAACAAAAAATTAATTTATTCATTTTGAGTATACAACGTTTACACAGGGACCATATTATAAAGTGATTCTATTTGAATTTGTTGAATTCTTCAGCTGTTTTTCATTCAGAGCGCAGGATTTGTCCAAATGACAAGATTCTAATAACAAACGCAATATTAAATATGAATGAATGAATGTTTGTTCTCACCTTGGGTACAGCAAATGGCATCGCTAGCACATCTTCCGGTATTTTTCCGGCAATGCAAGGTTCTGGTTCTTGAAAGAATCCTTCTCTTTGGCATCTAACAGTTTCTGTAGTTCCCATTACAAATAATAGTACATAATAACCCTTACCACTCTGTTTCCTTGTATTTTCTTTAAATGCTTCGTATTCCTTGGTCGTTAAAGTTAGCGAAAATTTGCGTCTCAGAACTCGGAGCTCTTCTAATCCCAGAGAACAATGGTCCGCATGAAAGAGTTTTGCAAGAGTGTTCCTTACCCGGTCAATATTCGTCAGCTCCGAGGATAATGGTTCGGTTGTCACACTCATCGCGGAAATAACACCTTTAAAATAAAAGCAATGTATAATATGTTATATTTCAAACTATTTGAGTTTAAAAATACATTAATTATATTGATTGCAGATAGTTTTTGAAAAACCCTTTAGCAGAAGTCGATTGTATATAGTGTGTTCAATGATACTCCGTTATGGCCCTCTCAGCGGGTCTATTGTTAGGGATTTAAGCTTGATTTATAGGGGTGCAAGGACAGGTATGTATTCAGTATTTCCCAATTTAATTTTATTTTTATACATATTATAATAATGAAACAAAGAATTTTGTACAAATATTATTATTGATAATGAAGCAAAAAAAAAAAAATCTTACATGAAAGTATCATTGTATAACAATTCGTCATTTAGTTAAATAATGCAAATAAACAATAGTGTCATACATAACAATAAATACAAAATATTACACGGCTATACATATGTAATTATTCGACAATATCATTGTCACTATCACAATCCATTTCACTATCGTCACTTGAGTCTTGAATATTTATAATAAAGTCTTTAGTAATGTTATTAATATCAATATATTGATTTTCTAAATCAATCACATTTATTTATTTATTTAATGTTACTCTGTACAACAGGACTTTAATTCCAATTACTGTACAGGGGTCCGCTCTCACCGAGCCGCAGTGTGCTAGTTCATATAATTTTTTTAGCTTGAGTGGGATTCGAACTCGGGATCTCCGGATTCGAATTCCATATTGCTATTCACACCATCGTACTGACGGACATTGACGCACACTGTTAGCCCAATGTTCTGGTGTTATATTGTTTATTTCTCTTATTATTAATTCGATAACATCGTCACTTACAGACGGTGATGTATTGTTCCGTCTTATATTGCATTTTAATTGCCCTCAAATTAATTCAATTGGATTAAAAATACAATAATAAGGAGGCAATCGATGTACATCGTGTTCAAATTGTTTTGCTAAATTGTCACACACATACTGTTTCACAGGGGGTGTAATTTGAACAACTTCTAACAATAGGGTATTCCGCGGTTTTTCAAAAACCTTTAAAATAACCACTAAACACATTAAAAAAATTATTGGCACCATTCCACAGAGCATGATGCGTTGTCGCATTTAATCTTGCGACTGCCATCGTCTGGTTTACGACATACACACCATATATGCGATTGAGGCGCTTGGCTTGTGGGTGGCTGAGGTTCCGACGTACAGGTTTCTGGTATGGCTTGTTTAGTATAATATTTGCCTACAAACGAAAATATAACTTTATGATAAACACAAAACAATGAAGAAATATGTTACCTAATAATTCCGGTACAATAACATGCCTCCAAAATTTTGATGCTTTGGCACTTTCAACTTGCCAAAATTCTTATTAAACGCTATACGTTCTAAGTATACATTTTTCGAACTCCATACCACAAAATCACAATATGCCTTGTTGCATATTGCCATCTGCATTTGCATTTGGTAGAAATAACCATGATTCTCTTTTAATTTTATATAATCTGTACCTTTATCAAGGTATTTAGGTAAAACTTCCGCCACCGAAGAGTCTTGCACAGAAAGGGCACTTTATTTCTACGTAACCATGGCCACAGCAGTCGCAACTTATTATGGCGTCCGGAGACGCACTAAAGTGAGGGTAAGATGGTGACAAGATAAATCCAGTGGTGCAGATAGCAAAGTTGTCATGTTTTCCGCTTGCCAATTTTATATACGTGTCTAAAGCTTCCTTCTCATGTTTACAACCATAAGATGTTTGCTTTGAGGTAAATCTCATGTCGTATGAATAGCAAATAGTTTGTATAGTGCTTATAGCCGGTTTATCTATGGAGGTAGAACAAGCATTTTTACATTTGGCACGATGTCCAAACCATATTCTGCTAGCTGTAAAAAATAATTTGAAATTTATATTTACTTATTCATATATTTATATAAACTTACCACTCTGTTTCCTAGTAATTTCTTCTACTTTCTTGCAGGTTTCGGGAGTCACATCAATGGATAGATTGAGCGCTTTAGAACGCAGTTCTTCTAAAGTTAATCTTCTATTTGCATCCTCAAATAGTTTTGTTAGTGGATTCATTTGTTGTGCCTGCAACTCGTAGCAGAATGGAGCGGTTACCTTCATAATTGGCGATATAATTCCTGAGAAGAATACTATAATTACTACATGTAATTTGTAAAGAATGTGTTTACTGAGAACAATTATCATAACTACTGCTTAAATTTTTTGCTGACAGCTTCTATTTCTGTCTCATATTATGTACAATTTATATTTTACTGACTTCGAATTCCTCTGCCTGTGTGTTTTCTGTGGTTTTCCTCAGGTGTCAGGTGAATACCAGAGGACTTTGTATCTCCACAGCCGAAATAAATAACATTTAAACACTAAAGTTAATTAACTTTAGTCAAAAACTACAGGTATGATTACCTTTAATAATCACACAACTTAATAATATTAGTTTTAACATTTAAACAGTTTAATTTCTCTACTTCCTCATAACCTACCACATTCTCGAGTTCAAATTAAAGAATCTGGTCATTAGAAAAATAATAAATTTTATACTAGACGATTGCCGCGTCACAATACTCAGAGATACATTATAAATATTTTCCTGAAAATATGGTATGACGAGCAAACAAAAGACGATGAAGGATAAAGATAATTAGCATTCTTCTAAATAGATAAAAGATTAAGTAATTCGAAGTAAAATATCCATAACAGCTACGAAATCCGGATTAAATATGAAACTGCCGTTAGATGTAATTAGCATTGATTTAAGTATACAGAAAATTTATTACAGGTACAAAAGCAGATAGAAGTTTCCCGAGTGACGCGCCAAAGGCAGGTAGAATTATAACCGTTATATATGAATTTCTCTACCCTCGGGATGAGTACGGTTTCTGTTTAGAATAGAAAGATCGTCAAAACTTCTTTCCGGTTAGCGTGTCCAATTGTTGCCAAAACTTTAGTCCGCGAGGCCGCGAGACTAACTTGTTTGTACACGCGTTGCTGACGTGTGCGCCGTTCGGCCCGTTACTATGGCAACGCCGACGTCACAGCATTCCAAAGTACCCCTTCTCCTGGATACAAGTCGTGTAAGCGCTGAACAGTATCGAGGGGCGACATTCTAGTTGCGTTCGCCTGTTAGATGTTCGTGTATTGCTCCGTGTTTAAACCAAGTAACATTTGTGGTTTGTTACTTAGGTTTCATATTGTTTATAACACTTGGTTATAGTAATAGTTTGTGAATCAAACTGTATTTTGTTTGCTATTTAAGCGTTAGTTAAACTGGGTTGTTAGTCTATTATTTTATATGTGATTTCTTTCAGATCTACATCGTATTGTTTGTTTGGTTGAGATTTATAGTATTTTGTTGATATTGGTTGGTCGTGTGTATAATTTTTGTTTATTGGTTTATTGTTGACTTTGGAATTCACTAGCAGTTGTGGTCATTTTCCATTGTCTTATTTGGGTTTTGTTTTTCTTTCTCGTTTTGTTTATTATTTGGTTTTGGTTGTTATTATTTGAATTTTTAGATTTTAGTTTTGAATTATATTTAGAATTGGTACAGTCCACTTACTCACTCTCTTGTGTATTTTGTTGTTGTTGGGAATAATCTATTTTCCATTTAATTTTTGGTTTGATTTTTTAAATCTGAGCTATTGAAGTAACAAGTACATAGAATAATTAAATGGTTTATTTATTTATTATTATTATACATATCATAATATACACATTAATTACACATTGCTATTGTAGTAGCCCATGGAATTGTATCTGTAAAAACAAAGGTAACATTTCTTTTGTTATCATATGGACTTAAACAAGTTTTCGCTGATTTTCCGTCCATACGTTGTGCTGTTTAGATAATATTAACACTTGGTTTTCTGTTATAAGCGTATTGTTAAATAAGCAATTGTAATAATCATCAAAACTTATATTTTCAAAGTTGCTTTTGTTATACCCTTAGCTTTATTACTTACCATTTCAACATCATCAGTATTCTGCACCTTATATAGATACATTTTTACCCGTAGCCCAACAAATTCAATCATAATTTTACCACAATTTTCATCTTTCATTAATCCCAAAACTATTTTTATTAACTAGAGGTATATTGTATATATTATTAGGTGGATAGTCTGATGTATCGAACTGTTTAATTTCTTCTTTCATAATTTCATAAGTATCGGGTACATTAAAACTATAAATAAGGCTATCAGTGTCCGTATATAAAAGTTTAGAATTAACTCCACATTTCTTCTTTGCATTTTTATAATTGTTGAGGTTATGTCGTGGTGGAGCAATAAATGAACCAATATTTGAAGTAACAATTCTTTAAGGGGTTTAAGATAATTTGATTATTTCAAAGGCGCCTAAAAACAAACAAAAGTATTTTAATTTTTGGTAAGCGCGAAAGAAAAAAAAAACAATATTTTACAAATTGCAGTTTACCTTCAAAATATCTACAACAGATATTAGTTTTTAGACAGTTTCTAACAAATTTACAATAATAGTATCAATTCAAATACATACAAAATTTTACATGTTGAACTTGTTATATTAACAGACATTCTTTTTTATTCTAAACACAGAAGACTGAACGTAGCCGCGTAACTATGATCTGTTGCCAACTTAAATAACATAACTATGTTAGACTTTTTTTCTACGAGGGTAGGGGGAAAATCTGCCTTCAGAAACCCTGTGTCATCCGAAACACAGGGTAGTGCTGGTTTGCCGATTTTTGTGTCGCCGTCTGGCGACCAGCTAAAAACCCCCTCCCTTTTCCTCCAATCCCCCCCGGGACCGCTTACGCATTACTTCAGGGGGTTGGTTGTGTGGATCTCTCACTCGTCTCTAAGGTTCAGGATTTCCTCCACGTACTTTCCCATGCTCACCCAGTTTTCCTCCTTTCCAAGCATTCTCTCCACTATGTTCTCTGGTGTCACATGCCCTATCTCTTCAAAGAGTTTCTCTCTTGCGGCAGCTGTTGCATTACACTTGAAGAAAGCATGCTCTACCATGTCTTGCTCTTGTTTGCAGAGTTTGCATCCGCAGAGACCGTTCTATACCCACTGGCGACTCTCAGCGCAGCTTTCCGTTGTACCGACCCCATAATCTGCCTCTTATTCGCTTTTTGAAGCGCATGCCCGCCGACGTTCGGCATCAGCCTAGATGAGGCCGAGACGGTCTTGTCTGCCTTGTTTGCTGCCTTCTGTACGTGTGCAGTAAACGTCCCGTTGGTGTCTAGAGTGACGCCCAAGTAATTAACTGTTTCCTTGGGGACCACTCTCTCTCCCATAACGGTGAACGCAATGTTCCTACATCTTCTGCTGCCAGCCATGATGAGGGCCTCCGTCTTACTTGTTGCTAGCTCTAGGCCTCTATCCTGTAGGCTTCTCACCACCTGTTCGACTGCGTTGTTGGTTTTGGCCACCAGCTTTAGTTCCGTTTTGGCCGTTACCACTATAGCCGTGTCGTCCGCGTAGGCGATCCGGTGCACCCCTGGTTGAGCAGGAGCTGTCAGGACACCGTTATATAAGACGTTCCAGAGTGTTGGTTCAATTATGGAGCCTTGTGGAACACCGCTGTTAATTTGCATTGTCTGCCTGCCTTCCTCGCTGTCGATTTGTATCCGGCGGTTGCTAAGGTAGGCTTTTATGTTATTCTGGAGGTATGCTGGGATACCAATGTCCCTCAGTTCCTTCATTATTGCTCTCCAGGGGGCCGAGTTAAAAGCGTTACGGATATCTATTGTCATCAGGACGCACATCTGCCTATTCCTCCAGTTTCCACTTTTGGCGTCCGCCACGATCTCGAGAACTTTCTTTATCGCGTCTACCGTACTCCTGCCTCGCCTGAACCCGAACTGGTTATCTGAAACCACCTTCCTGACCTCGAGTTCTGTTTTGAGCTATGTTAGACTTAAGATTATAACTGGTAACATAAATAAAAAAACATACTGACACTAATTAATTTCAACAGTAATGAAAGTCATAAATGTAAGTTTTGGAAAGGTCTAGAATTGAAATGCCTACATAAATCGGTTTATTGAATACTATTGACGTTTTAGTTAGTTCTATAATGATAATATCATCACCAATTATAGTGCAACTATCAAAGTTTGGTTTTGCAATGAAATATTGCGCTCCATAACGTCCATCCCACGTAGTTACTAGCTTAACTTCTTTATATTTACGAACATTTTCCATGGTTTTTGCCAAAAACTGCATTATTCATCAGCTTGAAAAAATTCTTCTGAAAATCATTGGTAGATCTTTTTCTCAACTCCGTATTGAAATCAATATATTATTTTAGCCACGGCGATTGCTTGCCTATAACTCGCTCCACATGAATTCGTACATTGGCTATTAATCTAGTTTCTTCAATATCTCTCTGTTCCAACTGTATCTTCCCTAAATTACAGAAATTAGTTCAGCTTCCACATACATACCTTTTAAAAATGATGGTTGATGTAATACAGCCGCATATATCTCTACCGATTCTTTGATTAAAAACCCCCTGTCGGCCAGGACAATATCCCCAGGTAGCAGATTGTCTAATATCTCACAATTCTCAGTAACATACGTGTCGCTGGCCCTGCCCACATATGTTTTAGATATAAAAGATACATGGCCTTGGGGTGTTATCCCTGTAAAAATAAATTATTAATATACAGTAGTACAATGACATTTTAACAATACGAACCAATTAATATTTTTAGAGTATGGTGATGTTTGTAGCTGCTCCACGTCAGTGCAGCTAAATCTGGATCTCCTGGTTTTTCTATATTGATCTAAAAAAATCGAGAATTATGGCGACCTTATTCCCAAAGGCTTCTATAAAGGCTGGTGGCATCAAAGATTGTAATTCCTCTAGTTCTGGCCATCTCACAAATTTACTCATCTTGATATATAAAATATCAATCCATTTATAAAAAAAATCTGCTAGCCGTTCTTCTATCTATGTTAAATATAAATCCTAGGAATGTAAATTGAATATCCAACCGGAGCTTGATGAGTGTGAGCATCAGCTCCTGAAATTATGTCAACTTTATTCTCTCAGTCGGGCAGTCAGAGGCTACTTTCAATATTTCTCTTAAAAATCTTATGTTGGGCAGCCCAGTAAAATATTGTAACATTTCAGGATCTTTAGCCAATTCCTCCTCCTGCATCTGCAACCGATTCAGTAGCCTGGAGGAGAACTCAAGTTTCTCGAGTTTAATTCGCTTTCAGTCCTCCTGCGGCGTCACGAACTCGGATGGTGATCGTTGTCGCCGAGACACTGGAGTTGATGGCCAAGAGGATGCAGAAGGCACACTAACATCCGCACTAGTGGAAGTACCTGGTGTGTCAGCGGTTGAGGTCGAAGGAACCTCATACTCCTGCTGCAGTGGCAAGAGGTTCTGACCCAAGGATTTTAGTAGGGCCTGTTTCGTAAAATTTTCTGTTATAATTTGTATCATTAAAATATTTAAAACAAGCTGCATGCACAAATTGTATACTTGCCCATGTTAGTTCAGTTAATTCGTTGCAAAACATGCTTTGTTAGCGTTGCCAGTAAAATAGATAAAGTGTATTAATGCACCTACATATTTTTGTAAAACAGAATAAATTATATTAGTTTATAATTAATATGCAAAACCAAAATTGGTATCAACTTAACTTACCATAAATACAATATATTTAATCCATTATAAATATATATTTGTATATAAAATAGCATAATATATGTATGTATATGATTTATTATATACTAAACGTAATTACATATAATATTTTATCATGTAGATGTTATATATTTTCTAAAAAGCAATTTGCATGCAAATCAAATATTACAAAGAAATAAAAATACCGTAATGGCGTAAAAATAATCGCAATCACAATCTCGCCATATGGTGTAACTGGAACATTTAAAATAGTATTTCATTCGGGTACAAACATTTCCTTCTATCAATATCAAATTGATAGATTAAACCGTTCGGGTTATGAATACCCTGCAGGTCGTTCAGACGTTGCTGATGGCGTTGCAAAGGATTGTTGACTCTAAGAAGAAAATAAGTGGTGATTGTTTTTTGTATTTGTTGGCCGGTAAGTATATTTTACAGTAAGGTAATTTGATGGCAAAATACACTTCATAATTTTCTACAAAACGTAAAACAGGTCAAACAAATAAATAATACTAAATTAGGAGAAAACTATTGTGTCCAGGCTTTCCTGAACCGAGAGATGCTATAGATATCTATCGAATATAAATGAAAGAATAAATATGGGAAATTACATTGTACCTTAAAAAACATTCGAAGACGTTCATTAGCTTCCTGTAATACCGCCTTATGTTTTTCAAGTTTTGCCAAGTGCTGTTTAGAAAACTATTGTGGCTCCGTAGGAAAGCATTCTTTCCTCTGCAACTATTGGAAGGGGGGCTAGCCCCGCTATTATTTGCGCTACTTCTGTGAATATTGTTTTGTAGCCCCGACAGATGCCTAGGACTAACTTCCTGTTGAGAAGTTGTCTTGTCTGGTTGTACTTCAAGGTTTCTCCTCATACTGGAGCCGCATATTGTATGGTACTCTGAGTTACTGCCGCTAAAAGCCGACGTTTGCAGCCCGTGTGGCCTGCGATTCGCGGGAATAGTCTCCTCAAGGCTGCTATAGTTTTCTCTGTCTTCGTTATCGTTCTTCTAACATGTGGTAGAAACGTTAAATTTTTATCGAAGTATACACCAAGATATTTGATTTCCTTTTTGGGCCTGATTTCCATTTGCCCTATACGAAAGCTGATCTACCTGCGTCGTTTTCTTCCAATCAGGAGTACCGTTTCTGTTTTTTCAGGAGCAATTTGAAGTCCCTTTTCTTCGATCCACTCCTCAATCTTACTGATGGTATGGTTAACGTTTATTTCTAGATTGTCTTTTTGTCTACTTGCCGCTACTAGGGCGAGATCGTTTGCAAACCCTATTATTTCTGTGTCCCTTGGAACTTGTAACCGGAGTATTCCATCGTAAAAAACGTTCCAAAGAACGGGTTCTAAGATGGATCCTTGCGGTACCCCGCAGGACATTAAATCAATAACCTTTTTTTTTTTTGAGGTAGGATAGAATTCTCATGCACACCCAGTATGATGCTGAGGCAGCGCATACCCTTCCGAAAGAGTAAATGTTGTGTGGGACTCTAGGCATCCGCTTTCGCCTCATCTGCCTAACCTACCCACTAAACTCTCCCGTCCCCTGGCCCAGGCTCAGCAAGGTATCGTTATTCACATTCCTTCTTGCTGCCCCGCGTCTTACTCTACTGCGGTCTTCGCTCTAGTGACCTTTCATATGTTTCCTTCTGCAGCATTAGCTCCTTACAAAACTGGTGAATAGTCGGCCACTTCCCTTCCTCCTGTAGCATTAGGGGGATCATATTCTCTGGGGTCATTAGGATGCCGAGAATGCTGTTTATCTCCTCTCTTTCCTTGTGCCATTTTTTACAGCTAAATACTGTATGCTCTGCCGTATCCCTTTATCAACAAACCTCATTTTCCGACTTTCCGATTTTCTTCAGGTATGCTTTGTAGCAGCCATGTCCTGTTAGACATTGCGTTAAATGGAAGTCAATTTCCCCGTGTTTCCTTCCCTCCCAATTTATGAGGTCTGGGATAAGCCTTTTTGTCCAGCTTCCTGAGTTGTTTTCCCTCTACCTGATTTCTTTTCTGGCAGCCACTTTTAGAGGCTTATTTAGTCCAAAAATCAATCAACCTAACTGAAATTAACCTAACATTACCAAAATCAAGCTAACATAACCTAACTTAAGAAAGTATGCCTTATTCAAATATTTTCACAGGTTTATTCAAAGGCTTCAAACTTCCTATTTTTTAGGTTTATTACATGTGGCATCGGTTTTGAATCAACATGGCGACGATTAAATATATTCTAGTCTTTTTTGTTTGTTTGGAGAGAATGCATTATGCACTCCCAGCATCATATCTAAAGATACCAGATGCCCTCTTTCGAGAAAAGGGAAGTGTGGGACTCTCACCCACTAAACTCTCTCGTCCCAAATTTCCTGCAAGACCCTGGAACCGCGGATAGCATTACTTCGGGGCCTTCAGATTAATAGAATTTACAAATTATGAATTAAGTACTTCATCCATTTTTTCCTGCTCTTCTTTGACCATTATAATGGTAGTGAGCAAGGCTGTTAGTAACTACTTTTTTTTAATGGGTAGGAGAGAATGCTCATGCACACGCAGTATGATACCGAAGCAGCGCATACTTCCGAAGAAATGGTAGTGTGAAACTCTAGACATCCGCTCGCGCATCATCTGTCTAGCCTATTTTTCACCATCTATCCTGTTGCCTACTTACTGACCTGTTCTTTGCATTGTTCTTTCCGTTTCCTCCTTCTCTCTCATTAATGTTATTATATATTATGAAAGTACCTTCCAATTACCTTCGTCTCTTAACATCAGTTCTACTATATTAGCTGTACTAACAGTTTCCCCTAGCTCGCTCTCCATGCTTGCTTTCATACTAGACCACTGTTGGCAATGGAATATTGTATGTTCTGGATTATCGATATAATCACAGGGACATTCCTAATTTGTGTAAGTTCCCTAATAAACCTATCTGCACATTCTAACATGTATTTGGATATCATGGACGCTTCGTCCCACACGATTAAATTTGCGTCTGCAAGTTGCAGAGCCCGATGATCTTGGAATTTAAGATAGCTTGATGACTGGGAATCGCATGGTATCGGTATGCCGAATTGCATATGACTTGTCATACCATCCAATAATAAAATAGTAGCGATTCCGGTGAATGCAACAGCTGTTGCAACTATACCAGCGCCTCTGGCATAGTTTAGTAAGGTATTATAGAAGAATGTCTTTCCTGTACCTGCAGGACCATCAATAAATACTAATTTTGGTGTGCTGACATCATCATTAGCATGCATACGAATGAGATCATGAATATATCCAAAAACTTGATGTTGTACTGGATTTAAGCTTTGAATCATTTGTTGTCCGATAGTTTGGAATGGCAATACATCAGGGACATCTTGTGGATTTTGTCCACGAAGAATACGCTCTAATTCGTCTGGATGTGGAACAGGAAGCCCGAAAAATTGCAAGGATTTGTTATGTTGCCGTAGTAATCTATCAATTTGCTGTAAAGCCAGCAATTGAGCATCGTCGATGTTATTGACGATATTTTCACGAAAATCAGCAGACAACGCTTCAGCGAAATGAAGCCACAATGTCGCAGGGTCTTGCGGATCGCATCACAGTAATACATACGTAAAGAGTTTACGTAGCATTGGAGGTAACAAATGAAGGGAGGCCTCTTCAAGGCAGAGGAAATATTCACGGTCATCTTCAATAAGGTGTCGTGCAATACAGGCAGCACGAAATGTAGGGAAAATTTGTCCGTGGACAGTTCGAATGTCCTAGAAGCTTGTTGCGCCTCGAATATGAGACAGCAACATTCTCAAATAAAATAAATCCCCAGCTCTCGGTGACACATCTGGTAAACGACCTATTATATTAAAATGCGACTTTCGAACAGTCCACACACGACGAGTTCGTTGCCACGTGTAATACCGTACAATATCAACAAACAGATATTGACGAGCGTTTGGATCGGTGCGGTTTAATTGAAACCACGCCAGCAAATGTGTGTTCCGTTGTTCTGCATTCTGGACCGCCTGTTGGACATCTTGTTGTCGAAACACGATCGCCTGCATGTCTGGAAGATGTACTTGAAGCTACAAAAGACAGTGTTGTTGTTTTTAATAATTTCGAATAAACTTACTTGAAACACAGACATGTTCGAGTAGGACATCGGGAATCCAGCGATACGCCAATATGCTTCATGAGCACTCACGTACCGGTAATCCTGGTAATGTTTGATCTCATCCCAATTGAATACTCCAGTGGCGGATCGTGTACCTTCACGAATATTTATTATCACCCCATCATGACCTTTATGGACGTATTATAAAGATATTTAGTGGCCTTTATGCTTGCGCATACTTCTACATTTATATGTGTGCGAAATATCTGTAGAAGTGCTGGTGAATAGGGCACAACGTCTCGATTATCATAAATCGCACTATCTTTAACAAATACTCTTCCATCTAGCCTTCGACGATACTTGGCATATGTGGCACTTCCGGTTAGCTCGGTGTCAGCTAAATATTCCCTGGGATATTTCCATCGACATTGGCCATCTCTCATACAATTTACACCCATACGGTTAGGACCACATTTACGATGGATCATGTGTTTTGTCACTAACTCGTATAAATCTGGTTCAGATGTTTGATCGGGTAATTCGGCCCGAATCATTTGGTCCACTTGCTCAGGCGTCACAATTTTATCCACTCGGTCGAGAATAATTAAAATGTGCGCATGTGGTAGCCCTCGTTTTTGGAATTCCACCGTGTACATGATGGAACGTACTCGGCCGAAATAATTCCGCTCTTCAATTAAACGTAACAGATGTTGTAGTTTAATATGAAAGATCTAAAACAATAACAATAGTAATTACATTTTATCATAAATATTGAAATTAATTCAGTCTAAATATACTAATTGTAATTACTAATTGTATTATAAGTATTAATTTGAATTTAATGTTTTATTTTAAAAAATCAATCAGATAGTTTTTAATATATTTAATTTTGAAATTTGAACAATGACAAATTATTTGCTCCAATGAGTTGTAAGTAAAATATATAAAATTATTAGAAATACTTACACGGCAGACAAGATCGGGACGATGGACTGTCTCTTGTCTGGGATCCAAGTTGTTCTGGATTTCCGGCCAAGTAGGATTACATGTCATAGTAATGAAAAGATCTGGTTTGCCATACTTGGCAACTATCGCCATTGCGTCCAGATATTTTTGCTGCATAAATCGGGGACTTCCTACAAATGTTGACGGCAAGATAAAGATGCGACCAACACGCTCTTGCCGTCTTGCAGCTTCCCGACGAATGTAGTCTACTAAACTCGTATAGTTATCGACATGTAATTGATGTTGATGTTCACGGAGGAATTGTAGATGTAGTCCCTCAATGCGGCACCAGGTATCGACCAACCATTGTTGGAACAGTTTTCTGCTGTAGTGCAGAACGCTAAACGGTCTCCTCAGTGCCAGACGATAGCAAGCATACTCTCGACAAGACACTCGGGTGTACCGTTGTGTTGCATTCGGTCCGGCATGACGCATCTCAATGTTCCACCCTAGTTCTCCATTGGGGAATAACAAGGGATACGAAAGAGGATCTATCAGTGGACTCAGATCTCGAATTGTTTCAGGGTCGCCCTGCGTCGGGTACAGTTGCACATCTACCGGGAACGGTGGTTCATCGCCAACAAAGATGGCCGCAATCTCATTCAGGAATGTCCCCGACCGGCTTATTGTGCCATGTATAAAGCTCGTGTTTCGGGAATAGTTTCCGGATTACAGCAGCACTCTCTTCTTTCTCCAGTGTCATGGGGAGCTGCATCCTAGTTCTTTTAATTATTATATTATACGGCCTTTCCCATACATCTTCTTCTACGGTGTTTATCAGTTCTATCCATTTCTTCTTCTTTTCTTTCTTTATTTCCAGACTTAGACTCTTTGTTGCTAGTTTGCAGTCTGTTTTCTTTCTCTCTACCGTTGCACCGGTTGTTGCCCGATCTCTACTTCTCATGTATTTTTTGCTATACATACCTTGCGCAGTTCTGCAATTTTCTTTGTCCACCAGTAGACTGGTGTCTTTTTTTGTTATTGTGGCCCACATCGAACCTCTTCATAATTTTGTCGCAGACTTGCTGAAGGCGGTTGTAAAGCATCAATTTGCTTTTCTCCCTCCCCCACGTCTATGGTCCTCACATTCCACCTCGGGTTGTTTCTGATATGGTTTCCTGTCGCCTTGAGGTCTATTTCATACAAAATGTGTCTGTTCAATGCGGTGTTCAAAGGGCTGAAAAATTAATATAAAATATAAAAGTCCCTTAGATATTTAACTTGAATTATGATAAATATGTACCTGTTTTAGCAGACAATTTTGTCATAGAAAATTGAAGTATCACTTCAATACCACTTGTATTTAAGTGTAATAAATCAATTTTTGGCGGCCTCTTGTCGCCTGCTGGACGAATGTATGTCCTGAAATGAAAAATGGTTAGTATTATCCATTATCATTTTTATTAATTTAGACAGTAAAAGACGCTGCACTTACCTGTAAAACAAATCGTTTTTGCCCACAAATTATAAATATAAAATTAAAGACTGTACCCTTCAGCTTCCTTATGGCAGTGTTGTAGCCCTGCCATAACTCCTGTCGCCTTGTGTCACATTGATATAAGGGCGGGAAGAGTATAGTGCATACCACTATGTCCTTTCTTCCTATATGCTGGCGCATAATATCATGTAAGCATTCAACAAATCTTCTCACCGGAGTATGCTGTAAAACGAGAAACTGTTTTATTACTATTATAGTAACAGTATTTTACATATGAATTTTTACATTTGTTAGATCATTTGTTCCGATGAGAAAGATCACTTTCGGCTCGGTACCCGCTGGAG